>JAQPPZ010003229.1:0-1200000 GCA_028583015.1 Wollemia nobilis
GTTGCTCATTAATTACCTCATTAAAAAGTGTTGCTCATTAATTCCCTCATTAATAAGTGTTGCTCATTATTTTCCATCATTAATTACACCAAGTCAAGTTTGCTAATAGGAGGGGAGGGTCCATTCTTACAAAGTTGAACAAAAAAATTTATTTTTGCCCTAATGCACTTTATTTTCTGACTAGTATAGGCTTGTTTATACTCATCAAAAAGCTCTTTTTGATATCTACACATCTAGGTCATTTTCATCTCAATATTTTGCCATTGGGTCTTATTATTTCTATCATCAAGTTTTTGTTGTTACAAAAGGGCTCCATTTATAGTTTTCCCTCATGGCTCCCACTTCTCATAGACCCATGGTAGCCAGCATGGCTATCACAGAGAAATTGGCTGAGATAACATCCAACCAGGATGAAATCAATATTGTCCATACTAAAAAACTGATTGAATTAGCCATCATGATGCAAGTGCTCCAAACTTTTTTTTCATCCTCCCAACATCCTAATGTTCTATGTGAAGCCATAATCTATGAGGGTTCTTACAATATTGATGTCTTAAATAGTTGGATAATGGATATGGAGGCTTGGTTTGAGTTCATTAATATGCTTGCTACCCAAAAAGTATCCTATGCCAAAATCAAACTTTCCAATCCTACCAAGGTGCTGATCTCCAATCGCCAATAAGGCCAAAACCCAATTACAACATGGTAGGAGCTTGTAAAAGACTTAAAGGCTTTATTTTATCCATACAAATATGAGGATTAATTACTCAATCAGTGGCTAAGAATTTGTCAAGGAAAAATACAATCGGTGCAAGATTTTATTCATAGTTTTAATCACCTCTAAGTGTTACTTGCCATTGTAGATCTTGATGCGGTGTTGATTGCAAAATTTAGGAGTGGTCTACTTGCACATATTTATAGGGAGCTGAAATATTCTACTTGAACTATGTTGGATGATGCATTCAACCTTGCATAGCTTGCAGAGGAGAATCTCTCAACACTCTATAAAGGGGTTAGACAATCTTCTGAAGGTTCTATGCCACCGTCGCACCAACCTCAACAATTTTCTTATCCTTCCTATTATTATTCTTCTCTTCTTGCTCCTGCTAAATAATTTTCTTCTAAATTTCACATTCCATCTTTCTCTCACAAACAAAATTTTTGTAATTATTGTAAAAAAGTGGACATGAAAAATCAGAATACCCACAATTAATGAAATCTAAGCAAAAACAATTGTTTGTACAAGCATCTACGACATAACCATTTGAGGAGTCAATCCTTGAGGAGGGGACTCCTCAAAACCTCATAAATAATTATGGGGAAGATTGTGTTTATCCTGAGTTAGAAGGTCAACTAAACAAGGTCACCTTACTTAACCACCATTCTCTTATCGGATATCGTGAGAACCTATTTGTTACTCGTGCTCATTTAACACCTAGTTTTTTAGTTGATTGTATCATCAACAATGGCTCACAAAAGAACTTGATTGCATAGTCCATTGTTGATAAGTTGCATCTCTCCACCCATCCTCATCCTCATCCATACTCACTTGGTTGGAAGGACAGTACTACTACTTCATGGATCACAAAAACATGCACTTTATCTTTTGCCTTTGGGCCTAAGTATGTAGACACTTTCACATGTGATGTAACTCCTATGGATTATTGTGGGTTGTTGTTAGTAAAATCTTATCAATATGATAAAAGATATCAATATGATGCCTACAAAAATACCTACACTCTTCAACATCAATTTCAAAATTTTCTTATTCAAAGTGTTCAAATACCTCTATAGTAGGCTCACACTAATTTGCATTAGGAGCGAAAAAATACCTTAATTTTTAACACACATCAGCAAGAGGATATACATGAATGAACCATATTTACAGCTCATCATCAGGTTCCTCACACATCTACTACACCTCCACCAGTCTAGTTTGTACCAACATGGGTTCCTATCATTCAGTTTGTACCAGCATTTGTTCTTGTGGTACCTATCTTGGCTCTTGTCATTCAGTTTGTACCAACATTTATTCCTATGGTATCGGCCATTGTCTATGGGGCACCTCCAATAGAACATATTGAAAATTATAATCCTCCTCCTCCTCCTCCAATTCTAGACTCCAGTATGGATCTAGAGCGAGTCACCATTTCTCAGCATCTGGCCACCTTGCAGGTATTTTAGTCATTGGCATTCCATCCTCTACAGCTGCATTCCATCAATTCAATCATGTTTTTGCATCATGCCCACTTCTATATGGCTAAAAAAAATTCTCCTATTTCAAACGCATTGGAGACCAATGCTTCTACGATGGGGAGGAATTATAGGGATTAATCCCTATTCACATGGATTGCATTAATGCTCACATGGATTGGTGCATTAAATGCCACTTATGTAAAGGTATACATGCATATAAAGATGTTTTTGGTTGGAATACAAAGCAATTTTCATTGTGCTTATTCTTGTGCCTTTGCTCTTAAGTGTCTCATTCTATATCATGTATGAATTTTTCATCCATATATAGATTACCATATTGTATTATTACATCACTATTATCTTGTCAGATTTTCCACTAGACATTGATTTTGGTCTCCTTCTAGTGCCATATTATCGGGTAGTGCTTCTTGGAGTTGATGTTGGAATACAAATTTACATTATTATTCACCTAGTAGAATGAATCATATGACATTCACTCTGATGGTGGCTTAATAATCATACTTAGAGGGCATGCACTAGTCTCATTTATCAGGTTCTTCAAAGCCTCTATGTTGGGCCCAGGATCATGTATAAACTTTGGGCCCTTAATGCTTGCCAACCACCTAGAAAATTTCCTCTTAATAATTCTAGTTATCCTCAACCATTTTAAGCCCTAGCTCCTTCAATTTACTATCCATAAGAGAGTCAAATTTTCTCCTCATCAAATTTATTCCACCTATATTGAAAAGGGACCTATAAATTCTTATATTTGACCTCCTACTTCCAAATATATTGTTAATTAGGTTCAATTTCTTGAAAAACTCTAATGTGAAAACTCTATTTGAGATAAACTTGGGTAGTATGTATATAGGCCATTTGAACCTATGCAACCTAAAAATTATAACTTCCTTTATAGAAAACCAATCTCTATGCTATGTTTCTTTCAAGTACAAACTTTGAAAAGCATTCATGATAACATCTACTTAAAAAAGAAATATATAGTAGGATGAATTTTTATTTAGGGCCCTCATCAAGAAAGATATAGGTAGATCTTGGCCCTTATCATATACCAACCTCTTAGTTAGACCCATAAACAAAACAAGGTTCTAGAATAAAATCAAGTGCAATAAAAAGAAAGAGTACCTAAAAATTTGGGTGGCCAAAAACTGGCATAATCCTTCATGAATTTGTTCAATAATCAATTCACTAAAATCAAAAATCACCCTCACATTCTTGGGTGTCTACTTTATTAAGTAAATTATGCCCAATTGGGTGGAGATTATATCCTTGTCACTCTCAAGATATAAGATAAAATCTACCATGTTGAGAGCATCCCTTGTATTATTGTTGTTGAACATATTGAAGCTGAAAGAAAATTCTAGCAGTGAGGCACTCAGGTTCTTGCATTTGGCTTGTAGCAAGCTTAGATTCACCTTGACTAAAAATTATTTAAAGAATTGAGCAGTGTCTTACATAGTTATTTTTTACTCTTCGATCGACATGAGCAACATTTTTTTAATGATAAATGGATAGATATCCACCCTAAATTTTATATCATGAGATGTACTTCCTTGGTTGTTGGCATCATATAATGCCATGCATGTATATATAAATTCATAAAAATTATGCACCTTGGGAACTAAGTAATGTACTAGGATATTGCTCTAAATTCTAGATCCAAAGGTTATGTATTGCGTAGACTTGAACCACTGCACCCTCCCTTAGATTTTTAGTTCTCTTCAAAAGTTTGAGCTATAAGAATTGTATAGCTAGGTCTTTCAATATCTTGATATTGGAGGTATAAGCTGGTACCTTTGTGTAACCTACATTGTTACCCAACTCAAATCAACCCAAGAGAGAATATTTTTTTTATTTACTTATCTACCTAGCAGGTAGAGTTCATAATCATGGACTATCCCATAAAGGTAAAAAGTCACCAAAAGAATTTACGACATGGTCAGTGTCAAATATTGTGATAGGAGTGACCAACTCCTATCAAAATTTTTATACCTTCATGGTATAAGTATTTAAAAGCATTTATTAATCAATCCATTTATTGATATTTTATTTTATTTTTTAATTAGGGATATGTAATTAAGCCTACCCTCTTAATCTAATAATCATAGTCTCAATTAAGAGACTTATTCTCTAATTAATATTACTATAATCAACACAAGATAATTGTTCTTTTCCTTTTGCAACATGATCCATACATTATTACTTAATGTAAAAATGTTGCAACATTCATCCATATATGAATATAAATAACAACTATTTCTCTTTAACATTGTATGAAAATATAAATCATTGCATCATATAATATTTTAATATCCTTTTCATATCCATCATCCATTTAATTAACATCTCATGATAGTTCAAATGCATCATCTATACATTATTTAATCATCACATTGAAATGTAAATAAAAATTGAATTAAATGATCAATTGCAAAACCATAAGATAAAGATATATGACACAAAATATATCCTTGGAACCCTCATGGGTAATAAACCCAACCTCAAAATTGTTTCTCCTCACATTTTATAAATATAAACGATCACAATTACAAAGATAAAAGGTATTCCATGGATCCTTTTATATAAATTAAGTATACAATTAAAGGAACCTAACCATTCCTTTTTCAAATCATCCATGCATACAAGGAAATTCCACATTCCCTTTTTTCAATCCATTTATACAAATTACAATAAACACTTACGAATCTCCTAATTCTTATGTCCACAAAATTATGAAATGATCATTGGATTCATATCAAGGAGAAAAATCATCATTTATCATAGCATGAATTACTTATCATTAAAAAAATGAGAAAACCCTATAATTACCTCGAAGAATGAATTCCACATTCATTCTTTAGGATACAAAAAATTCAATCCTCCATAAGATGAATTCTTCTAATTACATTAGAAGACTTCACTAAGTAACCATGCTTATATCTATAATATATGCTTAAAGCATATAAAGAGGAAATCCATTCCTCAAGAATGGATCTTCCATCCATTCTCATAACAATATATCAATAATTAAGAAGTTTATTCTAGATATGGCAATAACTTCCTCATGTAACATTGAATCCAATATATAATCCTATATATTATTTTCCTTAAATTTATATCCTAGAATTTTATGGCTTTGAGGAGATTCAAATTCCTCTCAAGAATAGATCATATAATATATTCTTACAATATTTGAATCATACTAATTTCACTAGCTCATAAATCCTATAATCATAACTATAAAAGGGTCTTAAAGAATCATTAATTGTATGATCAACATATAGTGAGGAAACCCCATAATTTCCTAAAATAATGAGTCCCACACTCATTCTTTCCTTAACTACACTATTTTGAACGAGTCTTACACTCATTCTTTCCTTAGCTACACTCTTTTAAATGAGTTCCACACTCATTATTTCCTTAACTACACTCTTTCTACAAAAGAGTGTTTCAAAAGTCCATACTAAGTAAACCTATTTTACACTATCTTTTACTCATTCATTTTTTTAACTACAAACTATCCTTAACTACAAATCAATCGATGCACTTGCAAACAAATGAAGAGCAGTTGATAAACTATTCAAAGCATGACACGTGATGATCATAGGTGAATTTAAGATCCAACATAGTCAACACAATAAAATGTGAGTCAATTAATCACACCAAAATGTGTTTAGAGCATCTCCAATTGGTATGACGTGACCACTATTCAGTGGCCATCATGACCACCAAATGGAAGTCACTTCCTTATGGAAAGTATTTCCATTATAAGGTGTCTAATTGGTCCTGTAGGAGTAATGTGGGATAATTAGTCTCATTAAAATTAAAATATTCTATTGATATCCCACTGGTCTTTCTTTTCTGGTTTCTAGAAGTCGCGTAGTGGTGGAGTTGGAGGTTGTCTAGGGTTTCCTACTACATCTTTTGGTCTTGGGGGAACCTTTTCTTTTTACCTGTAGCTTGGGAACCCTGTGGCTCCTTCAATTTGGGTTCCCTAGGACCTTCCCATCCCTTTCTTGTGGCTTGTGGTTCTACCTCTGGTGCTTCCTCTATTTCCTTTGGTTTTCGTGTAGCTCAACCTCGTATGCAAGGGGATTTCATGGCCTGTGGATATCCTCAAATTTGTTGCTCCATTTTCCAAGCCCTATTTAGGATGTAGTCTGGTATTTTTTTCTTTCATCCCTACGTGTATCCCAATCCTTCTTGGGCAGGATGATCCTTCATGGTGGTTCCTCTATTCCATCTAATTGTTTGAGGTGGTTTTCTTGCATGGCAGTTTTGTTTTTCAAATTTTCCTTGGCGGGATACCGGTTTTTGGTTTTTCCCTTGAGCAAGATTTTTCAAAATTGTATTCTTCTTGCATAGGCAGGAATTTTCAAATTTCCTACTGGGCAAGATTTTCAAATTTCTTGTTGGGCGCAATTTTCAAATTTTTTTGGTTTTTTTCCTACTTTGGGTGGTATTTTAGCATGCTTTTCCTTTGGCCTATCCTTCAGCCTTTCCTTTTGCCTATCCTTTGGCATTTCCTTTTGCCTATCCTTTGGTATTCTATTTTTCTATTGACCTATTGTATTTGGTCTATTGACCTATTTTAAAAAGGTTTTGGGGCCCCTTTCAAAACCCACTTTTAATGAAATTTTTACTTATAAAAATAAATAAAGACAAACACATGACAATAGTGAATCAGGACAACAAATTATCATGTGGAAATTAAATGAATGAGGATCTGAAAAGTATCAATATCTAAACTACCCATGCATATTTCCAAATAGTAAAGGTCAACCACCAGGTGGTTTGGTTGTCAACCACCACCTGGTGATCGAGTAGTTCTATAGAGCCTTGCTCCCTTTTTAGACTATATGGGCTTGAGCATGTCCCATGTGGGAAAATTCTCATGGAAGTCCTTTGATGAGATTTCACCTGAGTGGGACCAAGTACTAACCATAGCACTTTGGCTGCCTAGGGGTTGATTCATAAAAAACTAAAATCCCACAAAAAAACTCTACTAACACCTATACACACATCCTAAAAAATATATAGGTAGATTTTGGGTTTCAATGCTTGGCAAGGAGGTTACAATCATTGGATTGGAAATCTTAACAAATGCAGCATAGGGAATGAGGATGGTAGCAGGATGAATATGGATTATTTTATACATCTTCTCCACCTAGATCCGGTGTCTCTGATGGATAAGTAAGCCTACTAGGTGTTAAGCATTGCATAGATTTCATTCCCTATCCACTTGTGATATGAAATACCAAGTCTAAGGTCATCTATAAAAATGGATGGAAGAATGTTAATTATAGAGAGGTTCACATAGACCTTTAGTAGAAAGAATACAACAAACTGGTCTCGATTTTAAACCAAAAAGCATCAAATCAAAGCATATGACTTTCAATGAGAGGTTTCATAGTTTGAATCTTGACTAGGCCAAAATGGAATGGCTTACACAAGTTTCACTACTAAATTAGTCTAGAATCATCTATATTAGATAAGCACAAGCTTCTATCTAGTTTAGAGATATAACACATCACAATCTATAATAGAAAATTCATTAGTTTATCTTAATGAAAGAGATTGATCTCAGGTAGACGTCTAATTTTGACTATCTTATATTAGAGTTTCAAAAAATTTAACATATGCAAAGATAATTCTTCATCATCTTATAGCTTGCATTCTATTAGAATTTCATTAAAAGGATATAATTCAAGGCACTTTACAAGAACAAAGATTTTGCATTTGCTTCGCACATGACTGATACCGGTCTAACCTATACAAAAATTAAAAATAGCTTAATAAAATTGTCAAACCATGTTCAATATAAGGTGTCAAAGGATCATAAAGGAGGTATATTGGTATGAATGCTAAAGCAAACTATATACAACACTTCAAGCCTTGAAACAAAGGAGTTATGAAATTTTCATACTAGACTAAAATTATCTCAAGTGAATATTCATTTCAAATAACTAAAGATAAATTTCATAATAAGGAAAGAAATTACAATGATAATATAAATCAATTTCTTCCTAAGAAAAACATTATAAAGCAAGAAATAGAGAGGAATTCTCCAACCTATTTCTCTTCCAAGTTAGGACTCCCATATATTTTCTTCTACCTTCTAATATTCTCCTCAATTCTAAACCCTCCTGGAAAATTTAATGGTGTTATTTCCAAGACAAGACAACCCCCCATGTTAAGGGAATAATTAAATTATTATAAAAATGAGAAGGGGTCCATGGAGATAAGGTTAGTGGATTTTATTTTATTTTGTGCCCCCAGTCCCCTTCCAAGGGACAACTACAAAACTAGGACTATTAGGGATTAGAAAATTAAAAAAACTAGAACAATTATGGATGAGTGAGGGAATCTCTCCTAATTTAAACCATTGTGAGGCAACCATATGGAAGGAATAATAGTCCATTAAAATAATAAATTAATCCTTTTATTATTAAATAATGCTAGTGCTCTTTTTGGTCCAATTAGAATTAAATAAATTTTGTGAGCACCTAATTGCATTAAATTAGGTTAATTAATCATATTTAATTAAATTGAAATATGTTTTTGCAAAAGATAAGTCCAAAAATTAATCTTTCACAAAGACCCTATATAACTCCTCCAAACCATACAAAAACTCTAATTGCATTCCAAAACTCTCCAAATTAGTTTGGTAGAGTGCAATTAGTTTAATTAGGATTTTATAGGAATAATTAGGGTCTACAACCTTCTAAGTTAATCGATTAGACCCACTTATTAATGCTAGAAAACTTTAGTAAGGTTATTCTAATATTGTAATTCAGATATTAATTGATCCTTTAGATCAATTAATATATTTTAAAAAGTCCTAATGGGGTGGGTTGTGACATACTTCCCCCTAGGACTAAACACAGTCCTCTCTGTTTCTTGCAATTCCTATCATAGATAATGCATAAAATTATTTAAACAAGCATTAAAATTTTACAAACAATTTGAACCATCATCACTTTCCTTTTTTTCAAGTATCTCATTCCTGGTTGGAAGCAATATCTTCCATCCATGAGAGAGTACCTAGTCCTGCAAGTATACAAAACATCAATAGTACCATACTATTCAAAGCAATATAATATGTATATTGCAAATCAATAAGCATTGAAACCATAATTAATGCATAGTTAGTCTCATATAAAGTCTAACAATTTGATTTTCAAGAACAAGGAAAATGTAATCTTAAACTCATCAAAATGCATTAAAAAATGCATCTATTAACATAGTTTTATCCTCCCCTTTGTCTAAGTGGTACATAATTTAGATCAAGGAGAGGTCCTATATTCCTCTATAGAATAAATTCCCTATATATTCCACTTCATTAAGAATATGTTATACTTATATTTTAATTAAGTATGATCATGACATATCTAAGAATAATTTACTTAGATTTACATGGATGTATTCCCAAATCACTTTTTATTCCAAGGCTTACCACAAGTGAGAATTGGTCACTGCAGATGACACTCACATGGCTAGGATGTGGCCCCATCCTAAAGTTCTAGATTTTGCACTTTATGCCCATACATAAAGTACCACCTTATCGGTCAACCCAAATTGTCTTACCAACATTCAAAAATGCAAGACCATTCGACCAAAGTTTAGGGTTCATTCCTTTTTGTCTCTTGACTAAAAAGAGAGTGTCATTTCCTAATCATACATAAAATTGATCTCGACACATTGCCTTAGGCCTAAGATCATTCGCGGTGAGCCAAATAGGACTTAGAGCTTAATTGACCCTTTAGTTAATTAAGGCTATCAAATAGCTTGGAATCCCCGATCCTATGTGACCAACACAACAAAAATAATCCATACCTACACAATAGGATAACTAGTCCAAGCTCTTTAGCTTAAGAATTTCAAATCAAACCTTTAGGATTTCAAAAGTATTACAAGAAAATTTGAGAGGGTGACATCCACATTGCAACCCCTCCTCAAGAATATTGTTTGAGTTTTGCCCACAACAACTCCCCTAAAATAATGGGATCATCCATATTTAGTATAGATACCAAATCCTAACCACTTGTCATCCATCGAGGTCTTCCCACCATTTTTAACCATTATTTACATATATTATATATTTTTAATATATATATTTAAATATTAATATTTTATATTATATTTATATATATTTATAAATGTGTATATATGTGTAAATTAATCTCAACCATCCATCTTGGTATAATATTAGCCATTCATCCACCTTAATCCATGCCACCTACCCATATTTAATCTCCATCATCCATCACATTTTAATCTTGAATGCACAAATTGTGTCGTTGAAACCCTAATGTGCCCTAGGGAATATTATAAATAGGAGTCATTTTTATGACTCAACCCCTAAGTATTATACCCTAATTTTTTGAAGTAACTTGGAATCCTAAGTTCTTTGGAGTTCCTTGCATCATTGCCTTCAATTTTGCTCACCCTCTCCCTTATATCTGTCATCGCATCCATCACCATATCCCATGATTGAAGTAGATCTACTTTTGTAGACTTTGCTTCAACCCCCAAACACCTCTTTGCTACTCTTGAGCATTCATCTGCTACTACCAAACACCCACCTACTATTCCTAAGTGTCTTTGGGTGCTTTCCACCATCCTCGAGTTCCCAAGGTCATTCTCTACTGCCACCGAGTACATGCAGGTATTTCAAACTAGAGTTATGCAACCCTACTAACCCTTGGGTGTCGTTAGGGCATCTGCTCACCATATTCCTACAACAATGACTATGGATTAGAAAATATCAAAATAAGGTAAATATTATTTTTATACTACTTTCATTATTCCATATTTGTATGTAGTTTATTACTTGGCATTTAGGGTTTTTATTGATTTTTGAGGGTCTCACACGGTGGATCCCTCATAGTTATTACTAATCCTATTTTGTCATTCTTTGTGTGCATGTTTGGAGATCTATAGATATTGAGCAGTTTTTTAAGCTAAAGTGGTCCAACCAAAGGATATCTAAAGCCCACTCACTTCTATTGGGATCGCTTGAGCATGAAGACACCACCCTGATTTATTGGCTAGGGTTTCAAAGAACCCTAGCATATTGATATTATTGTATTAAGCAATAAAGCTTTGTAAAAATCCCAATATGGGGCATATTTGGTTGTAATATAATAAATACACCCAAAAATGAAGATCAAAATTATTTTTGTGCAATAATATGTGTTTATCTTTCTTTAATTTTTAATTTTTTAAAGTTTAGTTATTTTGTGTTGTTCGATTTGCATCTACATATGGAAATCATGGTGGGATCCCCTAAGGATTTATCATTTTGATTTACTTTAATTACTAACTTGCTATTTTTTGTCTTATCTTGTAGGGTTTTTAGAAGCATAGATCACATGATTTTTATTGTATTAGGGTTTTTGAAGATTTGTTGAAAGTTGTAGAAGGTGCGCAAACATCCTGCGATGCTTGAGGGAAATATAGAAACACCCAAGGGAGTTTCAAAAGTGCCCAAAGGTGTTTTACAAAGAGTTAAAAAAAATGTAGGCTTCTTTGTAATTTTACTATCAAACCCTAATCTCTCTATTTTTCGTAAAAAAAAAAAAAAAAAAAAAAAAAAAAAAAAAAAAAAAAAAAAATAAGGAAAAACACATCATTTTAATGCATTCTAGTTATAAGATTAGTTATTGCATTCATTCACACATTTCCATTTTCCATTTAAAGTTTTTGGTTTTTTGGTGTATTGCAATTGAAAAATCTTGCATTCTAGTTGCATGTGAATTATTAAATTGCATAAATTAGATTGCATTGTAGGGTTAGAAACTCCTCCTTTTGTTGATCTAAGTAGGAACATCATTAGTGTATCAAAAGTATCCTCATGTTGGGTGATTCCAAGTGGAGGAGTGGATGAACCCCCCACTATTTAGAGAGGGATTTAAGTGGTGTACTTCACATCCTTTGGAGAAATTGATACTTTTAATGGTGGCTTATGATTTAGATTAGTGAAATCAGTTGTTTCTAATATTGTATGTGTACCATAAAAAATAGAACCTTTAAAAGAAATTTTGCACACACTTCATATTTCATGTTAAATAGTAATGGTTGGATTTCATCATCAATCACTACTTGAGATTTGGTGATGGTGGATTTCATATCCATCCACCAATATCTACCCTAGAAACCTTAGATTACCCTTGAGCAAACTTTTTGGATTTCATCACCATCAATAATCTCATTGCCCCAGTCTAGCCTTAGTATTCACCCATTTCTAATTCATATTAGCACATTGAATCACACAAAATCAAAATTAAAAAAAAATGAATTCACATTAAAACAAGATAATAAATAAATTAGTTAAGACACATGTGTTGAACAAACTTAGCATTGATTGTTTATTTTGATTCTTGTGAAGTTTCAATTCTGCATTTCATTTTATTGCATAATCTATATCTTGGTTTAGTAGTTTATGGTCTTAACAAGAAATAAAAAGAAAGCATTAAACCAAAACAATACATTTGTGGACTATTCATCTTCATCTCCTACCACTTCTATGGTAAATATTGTTAGTGTGGTTCAAAAATTGCATAAATTTATTTGCAAACCCATAACACACTATGCAGGCTAATGATTTCCCACACAGATATGCCTCCACATCCCTTCTACAAACCAAATCATCCTCATCTACAATTAACCATAATATTACCCACATAGACATGGCCCAAGTAGAGGCTTTCTACAAATCATCTAATTATGTCTTACAACCCATCCATAATTTCCTAGATTAATATCCTCCTTTACATTAGAAACTTATTCCTTCTCATCCATCCAACTTCACCCAGGTGTACACTAACCCTATTTTTGAGGCATCAATTGCACCTTCATCCCATGTTTTTATTCTCCAACCATCATGTGCTCCTATAACATCATATATATCTACCTATACCAACCCCTAGTATGGAGCACAAGTCAATGCTACTTCACAAGTATCCATTTCATAAAATCAAGTTGCAATTCCTATTACCACTTGTCCCCCATCCACATCATCTATTCCATATTCATCTATACCCCCCAATGATAATAGGAAAATTAATGAAGCATGGGAACATTTGAAAAATTTGATTAAGAAGCGATAGACTGCTCAACAAAAATTTCAAGTGAACCCTAGGCCTTAGCCAATTTCCACTCAACCCACCTTCACCACACAAAGTCCATCATGGGCACCACAATATTTTATGGTTTCCATTCCTATACCTCCATCCATCCATACCCATTCCATTCCCATAGTCCAACCCAACCACAGTCCTCATGCATTGTCCCCTTTTCAACAATCACCTTCATTTCTTAATCAATATCATCGACCTCAATTTTAATCCACTTCATCTATCCATCATCATATTGTCACTCCACAATGTCTTTCTACCCCATCATAGAATCATAAAGTGATTCAGGGCTTTCACATTCCTATGGAAGACCCTATAATCAAGGCTATGCAACAACATATTGATAATTTGATACAACATACTCTTGGTTACAATAAAAAAAAGCTAACCTTACATCAATTAATCAATCAACCAATTCACCCTTCAGCACCATCACTGCCATATCTAGCAGATTTCACAATACCAAGATTTGATAAATTTAAAGGGATTGAGGACCCTAAAGAGCACATGAGCACATTTGTGCACTCATGTTTCAAAATTCAAAATGATAATGCTCTCATGCTCTGCACATTTCCTTAGATGTTGGGGGTAGACTCCATAGAGTGGTATAACCAATTACCCAGTCATAGTATTTATACTTTTAAACAATTGGTTGACCAATTCTTTGAATGATTTACCGTTAATATAAGAAAGAAAGTCTCATTGTATAATATTTATGGTTTAAGACAACATGATGATGAGTCTATCTATGATTTTGGCAACCATTGGAGGGCCATAATAACCAAAATGCCATTCACCCTATCAATGGAAGAGCTAATTAATCTATTCACTAAGAGTTGCCTAAAACCCATTTCTTGGATGATTTAATTACAAAAATATTGCTCATTTGAGGAAGCTCTTGCCCAAGCTAGTGCCATCGAAGAGATAAAAAATCAAAAGGGCATACTTAAGCCAATAAAAAAAGAAATTGCAAAATAAGGGCCAATACAAAAGCAATTATTTTGGCCAAACCAAATAAACATAGGCTAATCCGATAAATCAAGCCAATCATGTTAATCAAGTGGTCATGAGCCAGCTGATAATGGCTCAACAAAAACCAATACAACAACCACCCTAAAAAATTGCCTCTCATGTAGTGTCCTTAGTAACTAAATCCATGCAAAGCACAATGTCAACTATGGAGAATCACCAACATCGATAATCTATTTGAAAAAATCATCAATACACCCCTCTATCTGAATCTTATACTTCCATATTTTGAAGGTTGTATGACACCAGTAGACTTGCTTTTCCTGAAATCAAACTAGATGATCCCACTAGACGTGGTAAAAACTACAGGGAATATTTGTTTTTCCCTTATCATAGAAAAAATGGGTATGACATAAATAACTGCCATGTGTTTAAGCATATAGTATAAGACCTCATTGAATTGGGGGCCATAAAGCTTGACAACCCCCTAGCACAACAAAATCAAAATCTTGGAATCTCCCAAATACCACTTCCTCATCATGAGGAGGTGCAATCCACAATAGGAGGGTTTAACATCAAGACCCCTCCCAATCAAGTCAACCATGGTCAATAGTACCAAGGTTTTGTAGGTGCCATTCATGTGGTAACTTGAGGTCAAAAATGATAAAATGCACAACAATAACTTGTTCAACAATCCATAAATTCACAAGCAAGGGATTCACAACCTATTTCATCACCATCCATACAAATTTCCCCAAATCCTTTCCCACCAATTCACATTCCCAATAATTCTAATCCATCAAGTTATCCCATCAACCACCACCAAAGACCAATCATTTCTTTGAGTAGTTGGTTAACCATGAGTTTAAAAATAGCTTCATCAAAATTATCTATTTATGACCTAATTCAACAATCTCCCCAACATCATGAGGCATTAATAAATATTATCAAATCCATTGAACTTCAAGCTCAATATTCCAATGGCTTTAATAATATTGTAGGGATCATTCAAACATTCATGGAGCCTTCCATCACATTTTATGACTTTGAGATTTAACCAATATTATTATAATAAGTAGATCCTCCATTACATATAATGGCCAAAACTGATAGGAAGTCATTCAAAAGAGTCCTAATTGAAACCGACTCCTCCATCAACATCATCACCACATCTACCATCACCTCAATCTTCCTCCATCTCATATAACCAAATCCACCTTCACATTGAAAGCATTTATTGATGCTCTCTGCTCTATAGTTGGCACTATTTTTTTGTTCATGGAAGTAGGGATAAAAATGTTGCATACCTTGTTCCACATCTTAGAAGGATCCATGGCGTACAATGTACTCCTTGGAATACCTTGGAAGAGGGAAATGAGGTGTGTCCCTTCCATATTACATCAATGTCTGAAATACATACACAAAGAGCAAGTACATTGTATACCAGTGGATGTTGAACCATTTAAGTATTGCAAGTTCTTCTCAAATCCCTATGAATCCATGATTCCTTCTAACCATATTTTCCTCACATCATATACCATATCATCAATCACTCCATCCAATACTTTATCAAAATCTCCCATTCTTGAGGAGCTTCCCATCACCAATTCTAACTAAGCATCCACTTCTACATTATTATCATCATCATTGACTACATATACATGTGGTCAAACTCAATCTGTGCCATCTGCATCATCATCCTCTTCATTGGCCACACCCATTCCTTCACAACCAAATCCACCTTCATCAACCACTATTTCACAAGTTGAATTATTGAACTGTGAAATACCCACATCTTCCCTATCATTCGAGCCATTAGCCACCAATGAGCCTCCCATGTCGACTTTATCCTCATCATCCCAAGTTGAGGTCCACCTCACCAACTTTGTTATTGGTTAATATGTGGTCCAAGACATCACCATCACATTGGTCAATATCTCAACTACTAAGGATTTTGGTCACCCATGTGATCCACCTTTATCTATAGGAGCAGTATACAATATGGGTTCAATACCTAACAACATAAATTTTGTGTATGGGGGGATAGAATATTTGTCTAATCCTACTCCTATAAAAGAGCCCAAACAATCACCACCTACCAATATCCAAGAAATGATGGGTTTTCCATACCGCTATTTTCATAGACATAATTAGCAAAGACATGGCTTGGGCTGATATGAATAGGGAGTGCCTCAACTTATTGATGTCCCATATAAATAAGTGCATGACGATTCAGGTCTAGGTTATCACCCACTTTACACCATCTCTTCTTTTGAACAAGTCTTCCAAAGGCTTAATCTAAATTTTGAAGAATAAGCCCTTCACCCGATGATTCTAACAAGGAAATGTACAAAGAATTCAATCTCATGTCGATAGCTTCTGATGAATATGATGAGGAATCAAAACCCATCATTCCCCATACCGAATAAGATGAATGTTATCTCAAAATTTTCCCCATCCATAAGATCATATTTCGCTTGCTTCTTCCATAAGAGCGAGCCGAACCTATCGGTGAACTACCACCTCCATCTCATTAATCCATATCATCAGAAAAAATTGTAACATATGTATATAATGCAAAAAAAACATAAAAACATAAAATAAAAAAATATATATTTTTTGCATTGCATGAATATAAAATTTAGTTAAAAGTATTCATTTGTGTTGCTTGTTGCTGTCAAGATTTACCAAAGTCCTAGCATTGGTTCTTAGGCTCTATACATCCCATCTATTTCACCCCATTCATTTTCCCTTAAGTCAACATGAATCCTGCTGACTTATTCACCCTCCTCTATAACCCATATGATTTGGTGAAGCCAATCCCAATTGACATGAGCCTTATTGATATGGATTAGATTTCTCTTATGCCATTTTTTTTTGGTATCCCAAATCAATATTCGAGTTTCTTTTTCTTTTTGTTTTTGCTTTTAGGATATTATTTATCTTTTTCTATTCCCACTAACACTTTGTTTTTGCTTTGAGGGTATTTATTATCTTTTTCTATTTCCACTAACACTGTCACCAATCTCTTTATTTTTTTATTTTAATTTAAGTTATCATCAAAAGGTTTATGTTGCCTTAAAAACTCTAAATTGCAATGGATATCTCTTACACAACTTTTCTATTATGTTGTTCTTGTAATCCTAAAGTAAAGGGACAAACTTTGCACTATTTTATTTTTATTCCAAAGAGTTGATTTTCTGCTACTTCATATAAATGGAGATGAATTACTCATATTGAACTTGACCTTATCCACATTTGTTTTGAAGTTTACCTTCACCTCCTTCTTCACACATTTATTCCACATTGAATTTGAACTTGTACATTGCAATTTCTCATCCCTTTAATTCTTTGTAGTCTATTTCAATGTTTGTCCTAAATAAATTGTGAAGGCCTTTGTCATTTTGTGAGGCAAATAGGATTTTTTGGCCACATTTTTTAGAGTGAAATTCTTGATCTAAGCTAGTTTCTACTACAATATGATCTTTTTACTTCATATTTGAGTTTGTATCATGATCAAATCTTATTTTCAATCATTTTTACTTTGTATTATCCTACCGTATGTCTAGTCCCATAACATTTCCAACATTGAAATGTATTATTTTTATAATCTACTCGTTGATCACATTCTTTGGATTCAAATTAAATCTTAATGGATTTTGGGAAAATCTTTTAAGATATGAATGGCAAGACAACTATGCATAACATGATTTTGCTCCAC
This sequence comes from Wollemia nobilis, assembly GCA_028583015.1. Lineage (NCBI taxonomy): Eukaryota > Viridiplantae > Streptophyta > Pinopsida > Araucariales > Araucariaceae > Wollemia > Wollemia nobilis. Next base: position 18,043 of record JAQPPZ010003229.1, read on the forward strand.
AATAGTTGACCCCTTTTGGATGAACTCCTGTGAAGTATCACCAATATTCTTCAAAACCTACTTATTAATAAAATAATATGGATACATGCTAAATTTGGGAGAGATGGTTCTTAGCTTATAAAATTTGAGCAAATGTCAATATGAACTGGATTAACATTTGGGAAATATGGAAGAGGGGCAAATTTAAATATAAAGTTCTTTGTATCGGGTGGAAGCTTGGAAAAAAAATTATTTGGTGGCAATTATGGCTAGAGAGAAATGATAATTTTTTTAGAGAAACCTTCTCCTCCTTGTATGGTGTCTAGTAGGTAATTTAGAGGAAAGTCATGGAAACAATGGTAGTGTATGGCATTTGGTAGATCATTTAGAGGAAATTCATGGAAATAGTGGTAGTGTATGCTAAAGAGAAAAATCATGTTGATATAGGGATGATGGAGGAGGAAGCTAAAGTGCAAGGAGAGGTAGGGAAAATCTATTTGGAGGGCACCCCTCAAAGTTGAATTAAAATTAACATCGATGGAGTTGCAAAAGGCAATTTGGGAAATAGTGGAATAGGAGTGGTTTTTAGGAATCATTTTGGGGTAGTGCTCTATTTGGAACTACAAGCCATGGAAAATGCCACACACAATTAATCAAAAGCCTTAGCAATCAAATATGTCCCTCTATGGATGGTAAGGTAGGGTCATTGGAGGATAATCATAGAATTAGATTCTCAAATCTTGATCAAAGCTCTACATTGTATGAGGAACTTTACTTTGGAGATGTGGAGGTTGAATTTTTGTCACCCAAATAAAGTAGTTGTGGAGTGAATTGGATGATGTGATTCCTACTTATGCGGGCATAACTCTCAATACAATGACAAACTTCCTAGCTAAGATGAATTTTGAGAAGGAGGTAGGGATTTAGTGGCACAATGGCATGACTACTAAGAATGAGAGGATTTGGTAGGTTGATGAGAAAATTTAATTCTTGGATGATTTAGACAACCAACATAGGCACATGTTTTAGGAGGTTTGGCTTCTTTATGGATCTCTTTTTGGTTTTGTAACCAAGAGTGGCTAGCTCTTATGTTATTGGGTTTTAGATTCATGGAAGTTTTTTTGAAATACATTAAGAGAGAATGAGTGCTCTTACTGGTTAAGGCTAAGAGGAGTCCTACCCCAAATTGTAAATAATCTTGCCCAATATAATATTTTCAATTAAAATAAATAAATTGATATGGATCCAAAACACCTAGCCCACATTAAAACTCTTGTTTTTAGAGTCTCTATCTCATAAAATTTTCATTCCACCCTAAATAATAGTGTGCCACCCATTATTTTATCCATGGCCTTTGAATCGAAGAATATCATTAGGAAAAATCTATTTAAAATAAAATCCATATGGAATAATGTGAACTCAATCTCCACTTTCATTTAATTATATTTTGAATGTTGAAATAAAAGGAACAAGTATATATAGACCTTTTAATTTTAAGAATCACCATCATGCTTGATTATCTCATCTTTCATGATCATTTTTGGTGAAGCATTTGCCACCTAGATAAGGATTGACATATATTTGTTATTCCTTTTTATCTAAGGAATCCTTACTTTCAACTAGGACATTCTTTTTTGTTTTTTAATAAGTTATATGTGGCTTCTATTGGGGGCCACTCCCATAAAAATAATAAAATATTTGTTGCTTAATAAGCTATGTGTGGCTTCTATTAGGGGCCACTCCCATTACAAAAACAAAACATTACATTGCTCTCATTACATTTCTAGCAAGTTAATTAAAGCATATCCAACTTTGTCTTTCTATCAGATATATTCTTCATTTACCTATCAAAAATATTCTTCATCTTCCTCAAACTACTAAGTTTCCACAATCAACTCCTTTTATATCAAATGCCTTCAAAAATTTAAATTATTTCAAGATGAAATTCAACACCGTGAATGGCTAAAATATTTGTTGCCTAGCTTCTATATCCAAAAATATCTTGTCTATAACAACCTCACAATTTCTTAATATCTTTTTTTAGGTTCTTATTCATTCCCCTAATATTCCAAGATATTATTTTCATTGTTATTTTTAATTTTGTTTGAGGGTTTAGTCCCACTTCTTATTAATAGTCGTGATATTTGCTTTTGTTTTCCCATATAAATATCCCTTTATGTTTCTTTTTCTCTTTGTTTTTTTTTTGGTAAGTTGGGATTTAATTTCTGAGGGTTTTAACTGGGTCCCAACCCCAGATATACAAAACCTTCAAAAGGCCGAAGTACATTCATATTGCATAATCCTTTGCCATGAGGGATCGGCCTATGCCATGTTAACCAATCCCACACAGGGGATACTGTTGCCAAAATTCCCTCGTAGGGGATATAAATACCGGTAGATAAAGGGTGCTTGCCCATGTAGGGGCTACTGGAACTAAATAGAATTAACCCATAGGTAATCGCTAGGGCCCTCACTGGGGCTAACATAGAGAAACCCAACCAGGTGGGTAGCCAGAAGGCACAAAAATAGACATCACAAAAAAAAATAGTAAGAAATCCCATAAGTAACTTCGACCAAAAATTGATAGTCCCAGAGCAGATCAGGGGTCGACCTCCGTGATATCTTCTTCCGCGTGCTCAACACTCTGCTGGAGGGCTTGCTTCAGAGCGGTGCTCGCACTCTCAAATGCTATGATGAAGCTCCAAAGAAACATTCGGGTGAGACGATTTGAGATGCCAGATGTGGGGGCCGAGTCCCCGCTAAGGTCCTCAATCTCCAAAGGAGAATTCTGGCTGGATTCAGTTTTGGGCTTCTTGGCCCTAGAAGACCTGTGGACAGGAGTGGCCATCTCCTCGGTTTTGACTTTATGCTTTCCCAAAGAAGGCTTCTTGTTGGTAGAAGGGGTGGGTTTGGATGGGGAAGGGGTGGGTTTGGGAGGGGAAGGGATGGGTTTGGAGGGGGAAGGGGATGGCTTGGATGGGGATGCAGCCACAACACCTTTCTTGGAGGTAGGGGTGCTGGGAACACCATCGCTGGCTAGAAGCTCACTAGACAGAGAGTGAGCAGGGCTTTGAGGGGGATGGGGAAAGGGGGGAGGATTGCAAGGGGGTTGCCACAATGGGAGGGTTAGCTAGAACGTGATAGTAGATGATAGTAAACAACCCCTGGTGGGTAGGGGGACACCTTTTTTTAGCAACAACCATAAAGAGATGCATGGAGCAATAAAGGAACCCAAGAATGTTCATGGGTTTATATCCCTGGATATGGTTGACCAGAGCAAGGTGGAAGCTAGCCATAGGCTTGTTGGGATCATCGTAGGCCAGGTATTGAATGAGGGGAATAGCAATAGTGGGGAATGGGGGAGGAAGGGACTGACGCTCCAGGGCATGGCCATCCCACAAGAAATTTTGATAGTTGGGGAATCCTTCCAATTTTGGGTCCTAGTAGTGTTTGTCACGATGGACAAGGTGGCCAACGATCAAAAATTTTGCAATCTCACCTATTAGCTCTGAAGTGACCTTAAAGCATAGATTCTTGATGTAGACATGGCCATTCGACCATGTACAAACAAAGTCCTTAGTAATATCTTCTTCTGCTCCATGAAATTTTGACAAGAGGGTGGTAAGCCTAGCGCCCTGCAGGTAAGCAGACGATAGGACATCCAGCTGGAGAGAGCTTGGTTCTAGGTAGGCCATGGTGGTGGTGGTGGGGATAGGAAAAAAGGTGATGGAAGAGGCCCACAAGATAGGCTTGTAGAGGGGAGCATCACGGACTAAGCCAAAGAGGGGAATTAAATAGGCTAGGGGAGGCGAGCAGCCCATGCCGAGCCTCACAGATGGGTGATAGGTGGATGGGAGGATGCCAAACCGAGGAGGGCGGGGATTGGGTGGAAGCCTAGGGACCATATCCGCATGGGCAGAGTTGATTTTCTAGGCAAAAGCTGAAGACATGGATAGCGATAGGGAAATGAACGGAGGTGCGACTAAAAATGTGGCTATGGGATTTGGCAAAAGGTATTGGGACACCATGGAGGGAAACCAATGATTTGACTCTACATAATGATTGTAATGAATTATGATGGGGCAGCCAATCATTGGGTGGTGTTGGAGCACACATCGCAAGGCTCTCAAATGATGGGAAGCCCAGAGCACATCCTACACAATATTGAAAAGATAAATCATTGGTTAGCGTGGATGGGTTTGGAGTACCTGCCATGACTATCCAAAGATGCAATTTGAAGGACATATAGCAGGAATGAATTGTTCCACATTGTTATGGGAGTTTGGCCTAAGCCCATGTTGGCCAATCTATCCGCAAGTCGATTGGCTTCCCTGTACGCATGAGTGGCCTCCACCTGGCAATGTTGATTTAAAAGCTTCCTACTTTCTTGGATTAGGGATCTGATGTTCCATGGAGGGGCTTTGTTAGAGATTATGTAGCCAATGATATTGAGGGAGTCCCCTTCTACGTGGATCTTAACACATGACCCCTTGATAAGGTGTAAACTTCACCACAGGGCCCATGCCTCAGCCATATTGTTGGTTTGATGATGAAGATTCTCTGCAAAAGCCATAACCATCTTTCCTCTGTGATCCCTAATCACTCCCCCTACCCCGACCAGGTCAGGATTCCCTTTAGACGCTCCATAGAAGTTCAAATTTAACCATCCCTCAGGAGGGGGGATCCAGCGAGCTTTGGCCCGAGGATGGGTCATGGGGGGGATAAGGTGGGAAGGGGGATGTTGAGGGAAATGATGATGTCAGCCTCAATCTTGCTTAAGGGGGATCTGGACCATGGAAGAATATGGGAGTTCTCTAAAGCATATGAAATGGCTTTAATGGCTATGGAGGTGGAGTTGTATGAGGCGGTTGAGAAGACTCTACGATTGCGTTCGAGCCAAACCTACCAGATGAAGTGATGGAGGCAAATTTTCCAAAGGAAAGCTACTTTGGGATTTCTAAAGGGATCAAGCCATTGGATGAACATATCCAAGAGGGAGTTGGGGTGGGCCCATTGAATTTGAAAGGTGGAGAAAATGTGATCTAAGCCTTCCCTAGTAACATCACACTCTAAAAGGAGGTGGTTGATAGATTCCCAGTTGGAAAGGCAGAGGTGGCATCTGTTGGGGACAGGGATCCCCCTTTTCATGAGATTGTTAGTGGTAAGAACCTTGTTTTGAATGGTTGTCCAGGAAAAGAACCCAATTTTTGGGACAAGGCACTTAACCCAGGCTAACTTGAATGGAATAGCGGGAACCTGAGAGTTGACTAGCATGGAATGGGTAGATTTGATTGAAAAATCCCCACTGTCAGTTCCTGCCCACACTGGGTAGTCAAGGGAGACTATGATAGGGATGATGGTGGTTCTAAGCATCTCGGATAGGATCTTCCCAGCCCACATGAGGTGCTCACTGTCTTCTGGGGGAATCTTCCATTTGCCCCTATCCATGTAGTTCTCCACTTTGCTGCCCCATCTCCTTTCGAGACTTGGTCTAAGTCTGGACACCTCAGGAAGATCCTTGAGGGGTTTGTCTTTCAACCATGTGTCTTCCCAAAATTTAATAGATGCACCTGTACCTAGCTGCCATTGGGTACCTCTCATGATAAGAGGTTTCACTTGGATTACGCCCCACCAAAAGGTTGATCCGTTAGTAGGGATGTTGTTGTCCGCTAGGGTCAAGTTCTTGAGATATTTTCTTTGGACGATTGTGACCCAGTCCGCTTTGTAGTTGGTGAACAACTTCCAAGCCTATTTTTCCAATAAGGCAATGTTCATGTTGGCTGATCTTCTCATACCAAGGCCCCCTGGTCCCTGGGTTGACAAACTTTGTCCCAGCTAACAAGGTGGAACTTTCTCATGTTTTTTGGGCCTGCCCAAAGAAACATTTTTTGAATTTGCTCAATTTTAGAGTGAACAGAGGTAGGAGCTTTGAAGACTGACATGAAATAGACCGGGATGCTTTGGAGGACTACCATGGTGAGGGTTGCTTTGGCTGCTTGGGATAGGAGGGAGCCTTTCCAAGCAGCAAGCTTGTGATTGATCCTATCAATAACATTATCCCACATAGATTCCTTCGGGCTCTTGGTGAACAGGGGGAGACCCAAGTAGGAAGTGGGGAGGGCAGCAATGCAACATTGAAGGATCCAAGCAATTTTCCATTATATGGTGCCTAGGGTGTTGAGGAAATAACACTTACTCTTGAGATAGTTGATTTCTTGGCCTGCAACAGAGGCGTAGGTATCAAGGATCCCTTTGATGGATTTAGCTTGGACAACGAAAGCTGATGTTGCAACGATAGTATCATCAACAAACTGCTGGTGGGATAGGGGGGAGATTTAGAAGAAGCTTTGATACCTATCATACATCCCAAAACCATGACCTGTTTGAAAGCTCTACCCAGGGACTCGGCCAAAATGATGAATAAAAAAGGGGACAGGGGATCTCCCTGTCTGATCCCTCTGAGGCTAGGGAAATAACCCGTAGTAGACCCATTGACCAGGACTGAGAACCATGGAGAGGTGATGCAACCTTTGATGATATGAGCCCATTTTGTGTGGAAGTCAAATCGAGATAGAAATTTTAGGAGAAAACCCCTATCCACCCTATCAAAAGCTTTGTTGATATCCAGTTTCAGAAACATGGCCATTTTTTTGTTGCACTAGGAAGAGTGGAGGGTTTCATGAAGAGATATGATGCTATCAGTGATTGATCTTCCTTCTACAGAGCTTCCCTAGCATGGATCAATAATGGAGGGGAGGAGTTTCTTCAGCCTAAGAGCTAGGGATTTGGTTAGGATCTTGTAAAGGATGTTGCACAGGCTTATGGGTCTGAAGTCATTCATGGATTTGCATTGGGGGTTTTTGGGAACCAAGGCAATGAATGTGGAGTTAGTCCCCCGAGGGATGGTTTTGGTTCTCTAGAGTTCCATGATGGCATCACCCACCTCTTTCCCCACAATGTCCCAAAAATTCTAAAAAAACCTAGGGGGAAACCCATCAGGTCCAGGGGCCTTATCAACTTTCATGGAGAACAAAGCACTTTTAATTTCTTTCTTAGAGAGGGGTTGGATCAGGGATTGGTTCATCTCAGGGGTTACTAGAGGGGGAATGTTTTCTAGCAAGGCTTCCTGGGCTGCAAGGCTGGAGGGAGTTTTAGTGCCCATCATGTTGCTAAAAAAAGTGGAGGCCTCTTCTCGGATCTTGAAGATGTCTTGAGTGACAGAGCCATCCCTCAAGGTGAGCTCTCTAATTTTTTTTGTGCTTCTATTCTATAGGGTAGATGCATGGAAGAATCTAGTATTGGCATCCCCATCCTTGAGCCAAAGGGCCCAGGATTTTTGGTGCCAGAAAGTCTCTTCCCTGGCTAGAATGTTATGATATTCGGCTAGCAATTGCCTCTCTTCTTCCCTGAGTTGGGGGGTCCACTGATCATGCTGAATCTGCTGCTCTAAAGTCTTGAGTCTGCTTAAAGTTTTTCTTTGAGATCGAAGATATCCCCAAATACTTCCCTGTTCCAAGTTTTAAGGTTTTCTTTGATGATCTTGAGCTTTTGGGATACTTTGAAGATAGCTGAACCAGGGACAGGGGTCTTCCACCAGTCTTCAATCCTTTGTTTCAACTCCGGGTGATGGATCCACATGCTTTCAAACCTGAAAGGGGTTGAGAAATATGGGGCCTTATTCGATTCCAAGAGGAGGGGGGAGTGATCAGAGCCGATTATAGGAAGGGGGATCAGGGATGTGTCTCCAAATAGGGGGATGGCCTACTGGGAGAGAAAAAACTGGTCCAACTTAACCTGAATATGCTTAGAGCCCACCCTTTTGTTGCTCCACATGAACTGGTGGTCATGAATTTGAATGTCCATGAGCTCATTTTTGACAAGAAATACCTGGAAGTCTAGAATGCTTTTGGAGGGGGTGGAGACTCCCCCTTTCTTATTAGAATGGAAAATGGGGGAATTGAAATCCCCTACTATCATCCAGGGAAGGTGGGAAAAGGCATCCTTCATGAGGGATAATGATTTCCACATATTGAATCTTTCCATAGGATTATTTGGGGCATAGATGTTGGACAACACCCATGTGAATTTGTTTTCCTTGTAGTAGAACACTATGTTTAAGGTCCTACTGGAGCTAGAAATGACTTTGCCTTCCACCTTATCTGGGTCCCAAAGACATAGGAGACCTCCTGCAGATCCCTCAGTTGGGGATGAGGCCCATTGTCCAGTCTTCCATATTTTTTGTACTACGTTGTGAGTTCTGTCAGCATCAGTTTTCATTTCTTGAAGGATGAGTATAGAGGGTTTGTACTCTTTCTTAGTGGTTCGAGCTAACCTTTGTTTGCTCATGCTATTAAGCCCTTTGATATTCTAGGAGAGGATCTTCATTTAGATATTTTGGTAGGTTTCTTGCCTCCCTTGCTTGAGATAGGGGGAGGTTTGGGATTTTTTGTCTCATCCTTTGCCTGAGCGAACAAGGTTGGACTGAGGGTTAACTGCACTCCATTGGCAACCTGGTCATCGATGTCTTTCTTGCTTTGTTCATAGGAGGTGGGTCGACCTCTTTTCCTTTCACCCCCAGTATCAATGGGGCCCCTCCTACTTTTGGTGATGATGGAGCTAATGTCCATTCTAGAGTGGGTGGGACTAAAGGCATCCTCCTAGGATTCGAGATTGGATTTAGTTGGGGATAGAGGTTCTTCCAAAGGGCAAGTGAGAGCAGCTCCGATGAGGGGAAGAGGGTTCACCTCTAGCAAGGGATCGGACTGGGGAAAGAGGGGTGGGGGGAGACATCAGGGGTGGGGATGGAGGGTCCATATTTGGAGGGGGAGGGATGGGGGTGGGGAAGGGTGGAGGGGTGATGCACGGGGATGGATTCAGGGAAGAGAACCTCATCATTAGAACAATTTAAGGGCCCAAATATATTGGAAAAAGTAAACATGGAGCATACCTAATCTGAGAATGAAGAAGGGTTGTTGGATAGAGGGTCCTGGAGAGCGGCCTGCTTTCCTTTTTCTTTGTTCGATCTATGGTTCTTAGGTCCTCTGGATCGATCGTTGTGCTCTCCCACCTGATTGTGTTAGTGTTAATGAGGGGGGAGCCTTGGTTCTTGGTGCCTCTTGCTGGGGCTTGAGGGAAGGACAATGGGCTCGAAGGTGTCCCTAGGATTTGCATTCGATGCAGAATGCTGGTTTGTTTTCATACTCAATAGCTTGACACCAATGGAAATCCCCATAAATGAGGTTTAGGTGGGTTGGGAGTTGGGATGCAAGGTTGGCATTGACACAAATCTGAGCATAGGCCATGCGGGATTGGGCTTTAGTTGTAGGGTCAAAAGTGACAAGGTCCCCAATGTACATCCCAATCCACCCTAGGATATCTTCGTGGAAGAACTAGATGGGGAGATCAGGGAGACGAACCCAGATCGGAGCAAAATTTATATCCTGCATCTGGGGGTTGAAGTCTTCCTTCCATTTTGTCACAAATAAACTTTTCCTTCCAAAGAACCAGGGCCCCCTAGTGAGGATTCGGGCATAATCATTCTGGTTGTTTAAACAGATCAGGAAAAAACCCCTTGATAGGGCCACAATCTGGAGGCTCCCTATTGTGCACCATTTGAATCTAGCCCATATTCTTATGGATTCCATATCAGGTCTCCCCCCCACAAACTTGCCAACAAGGGAGAGGGATTCAGTAGAGAGTTTTTCTGCCATAAGCGAGATGGGAAGGACCAAGTTTTCCCTAGAAGCGATCATGGGGGGGTGATTAGGGTTACCAGTGGGGCTAGGTTTTGTCGTCCCCATTACCTTCTCAAGGTAAGTCATCCCATGTCGAGGTTCGGGTCGGGGTTCATGGGAGCATCCTCCGAGGGGGGATCTCACCTTGCTCCAGATCCCAAAAGGGGCCTGGGGAATCCTACCCTCAAAAACCACAGTTGTAGAGGGAGTTGTGGACGACATTTTTTTCATCTCTTTTTCTCTTTGTTTTTGCCTCTTGGGTCTTCCTCTTTTTTTCATTCTCAGCAATACTTTCATCATAAATCTCTTCAATCTTCTCACACTGCTCATAGTAATACTTATCATATTTAGGTTTGCCTTGTTCTGAAGGATCTGAAGTGCAAGGAATAACCTCAAAAGCACACTCTTATTTATATTTCCTTGGAGACCCTAAAGTGCAAGGATGCTCTTCTATAGCAATTATCTTCTTATTCTGCCCTAAAAACTCTAAATTATTATGGATTTCCTCCAACCTCATTTCTATATTATTATACTCTTGAAACCTTAAAGTGCAAGGGATAACATCTTCACAACTTTCACTTTTATTACCTGAAGAGGATTCTATACTACTTGAGGAAAATGAAGATGATTTACTTGGAATAAACTTGACTCAAAATACCAAAATATTACATTTGCTGCAACATACATTTTTATTACGATTTTCCATTTCTTTTTTCTCTTAAATATATTCTTCAACTTACTTGAAGTTCTATGTTTCCATAATCAACTCCTTGACATCATTTTGATTAAGAGATAAAATCTCACTTATCTAGTTGTCTTCTAAAATTTGAATTTCACCAAAATAAAGATCAACACCACAATTTGCTAATATATTTGCTACCCAATTTCATTCTCTATAAATATGCTCACACTTCCAAGAGATTGCCTCTAGTAATACATGATGAGCATCAAAAATAATATTATTTTTTATCCAATCTCCACATCCATTTTTGTTAATAGCATTTATGATAATTTGTGAGTTCCCCTCAATTGAAATATATTTCCATTTTTTTACTACAATTTTAATCCTATAAGAAGTGTTGTAACCTCTGCATAGTTGTTAGTTAAAGTTCCATATGATTTTTAATAAGTGAGAAGAATTTTTCCTTCACTATTTCTAAAAGCACCACCTCCACTAGATTTTCCTGGATTTCCTTTATAAGAATCATCAAAATTAATTTTGATCAACCCAATTTCTAGATATTTCCATTTTACCATAGATTGAAGTAGATCCTTTGTTTTAATTCTTTTTTCGCAGAAGACTTTTCTACGTATGTTCAAATATTGTAGCCAAGTTATTAGCACCTCTTTTTCTGCAATATGAGCACCATATTTGTAGGCATTTTGCAAGAGAGACAATAATAGGGTTTCAAACTTGGGCATGATTTTGAGATTTATTTTTAAAATTTTTGTTATTCCTTACAAGACATAAATTCCAACAAATAATGTGAGAGTCAATCCTCCAAAGAATACATAATGCTTTAGCTTTGAAAGAATTAATCCAATATTTTATCAACTCTTTCAATGTTTGTGGAGCTACCCAATATAATTTCATATATTTTTTAAAATAACCCCAAATGGTGTGAGAAAATGGACAATAAAGAAGTAAATGGTCTAATGTTTCTAAATCCTTCTCACACAAGGCACATCTTAAGGGTCCATAATATCCTCTTATTTGTAGACTCTCTCCTATAAAAATCTTACTTTGAACTACTAATCAAATAAATGTGGAGGTCTTAGGGAGAACCTCTAATGACCAAACATTATTCTAAGAAAAATATTTTGGAGAAGAAAATTTTGATTGTTCTAAATCCTCATATCCCAACTTGATTGAGTATCCACCATCCTTTGATAAATTCCAAACTAACTCATCCTTTCACATAAAAATTGACAAATAAATAAAACTTTTGAAGCATATTTTGGAGTTCATCTACAATTTGTTTGAGTTCTTGTTCGTCAACTAGGTTACTAAAATAAATCCATGATCTAGAGTTTTTGCTCATAATAATATAGTATTTGACCTTTGGACCTTTACATGCCAAACATGCTTGATATGATGGTTGCTATTTTGAGTCAGAGATAAGAGGATAAGGCTTCAACCTAGCATTAGACCAAAAACTTGCATAAATCCCCTCATTGATTAAGCATCTAATATATTTCTTTATTACCCAGGTGTTGTAGGTGAATTGGAGAGGAGAGGGCAATCCTCCAAGGGAGGTCCCAGGTTCGAATCTCCACCCTACCAAAAAGTTGAATTGGGTACCCAAAATCCAATTGATAATGTTGGTGGGGAGGGTTGGGTACGACCCCTGGGTGACTTTGACGGTGTAGAACCCCCTGTTTGTGGTCTATTAGACCAAGGCGGCCCCTCAAGGGGTTTTTCGCTTTAAAAAAAAATTCTTTCTTAATTGCAAAATATTTGATATGAAGTTCAATTTTGACAAACCTTTGGGTAAATTTTCTTTCGTAAATAATTTCATTTCATCAAGAGAACCTATATATGTTTGAAGTAATATTTTTACCCAATTTATTCCTTGTTATCTGAATAATCTCCACCCAAGCTTTTCTCCTAATGCCAAATTCATAGGCCTACAATTCCACAAGCCTGATCCTCCAATATTCTTTCCTTTACAAACCCTATCTCACTTACAAAGAGAAAAACTAAACTTTTTCTCACAACCTTTCCATAGAAAGTCTTTTTGAATTTTATCAAATTTTGATGCAATACCTATTGGTAGTCTTGAAAGTGACATCATATAAATAGGAATGGATTGCAATGTAGTCTATATGTATTGTAACCTTCTTTCCATGGTTAAGAACTTACTTTTCCAACTTGCCAAGCAATATTTCATTCTATCCAGAAATGAGATCCAAAGATCCTTTTTATTTCTTGAAAAAGGAATATCCAAGTAGGTTTATGAAAATTATCAATCTAAACCCTAAAATATTCACAATAATTTGTTGTAAATCTAGGTCAATGTTAATAAAAAAATCCTAAATTTTGTAGGTCCAGGTGGATTTGGGAATGATATTTACCAACTATCTAGTAGCCTTCTTATAGCATGATAATATTGATTTAAACTCCATGGACTCACTGACTAAGGGATGGCCCAAAATAAAAGTATCATCAACAAACTGGAGATGAGATTCGGAGGGACCATTTTTTGCAACTTGAATACCCTTTACTTTTCCTTCCATTTATACCATTGAAAAGGATCTCCCCAATGCTTCTACCAGAATAATGAATAGATAAGGAGAAATTAGATCACCTTGACAAAGTCCACAAGATGACTTGAAGTAACCAACAAGAGAACCATTGATCAAAATAGAAAAATTTGTAGTTCTTTAACAGGGTTTAATCCACTCACACCAACTATAATAAAAGCCAAACTTTTGGAGAATAACATGTAGAAAATTCTAGGAAACCCCATCATATAATTTGTTCATATCCAATTTTAAAAACATACCTAGTTTTTTCATGGAATGAAGAGAATTTGTTTACCATGAACAAAGCCATCTTGTTTCTCTGAGATAAGACACACTAGAATACCCCTCAACGTGTTTGCCATAATTTTTGAAATATCTTATAAATCATATTATTAAGGCTTACTAGACAAAAATAAAAATATTGTGTATCGCCTTTCTTAGGAACCAAGGTAATAAAAGTAGCATTGATCTCACTTATTATAGCCTTCCTTTTCTGGGCCTCTTCAACTACAACTAACATATCACTCTTTAATAAATCCTAATTTTTTTGAAAGAAAATTGCAAGAAATCCATTTGGGCCAGGTGCCTTTTTAGGATGAAAGAGAAAACTGCTTCATGAAGCTTATCCATAAATGTCTTCTTCATCAAGCTTTTATTTTGTCCTTGAGTGATAATTAATGGAATATTTTGTAGAAGTTTTTCTTGTGCCTCCTTATCTTACCTAGAATTTGACAATTTATTTTTTATTTAATTAATTGCTCCCTTCCTTATATCTTCTTTGTCCTCAATATTTCTTCCATCTGGAGTTATAATATTTTTTGATACGATGAACAATTTTTTTTTGTTTTTGTTGTAACATGATTTTTTTTGTATTTCTATCTCCTTCCTTGAGCCATTTCTCTCTAGATTTTTGAAACAAATATGACTCTTTTTTCAATGTATTATGATAATAAAAAAGTAAGTGTTTTTCTTTCACATAAGAATCCTAATCCATTCCATTAATTTCTACTATCTCTTGCAAATTTTTGAGCTTGGATTCAATTTATTTATTTTCTTTAAAAATATTACCAAAATATTTGGCATTCCATATCTTCATTTCCTCATTTAAATATTTCAACTTTTGAAAAAACCTATACATACATGATCCTTCAAATTTTGATTCATCCCACCATAACATAACCATTTGGAAAAAACTAGGGTCTTGAAGCCACATATATTGGAAGTGAAATACATTTGGATGACCATTATTAGGTAACTCACAAGTCAAAAGAATGGGTTTGTGATCTGATCCTAATCACAACAAAATATCTCAAGATATTGTGTACTTTGTTTGCAACCATTTTTGGATAACCAAAATCTATCCAATTGTTTTCTATATGATTTTACCTAGTATGTCTATTATCCCGTTTATATTGAAATCTTGAGGGAAAAACATCCCAAAGTTCATTTGAATTGATAAATGAAGCAAAATATTGCATTGATTTAGACCATATTGGAATGCCACCTTTCTTTTCCAAAAGAGATAGAACAATATTAAAATTACCCCCAAGAATCTATAGATCATAATGAATCATCATGGTATTTGACAAAAATATGCTAAGGTTCTTCCAACATATTTCACGAGGAGTAACTATAGTTGGAGCATATACATTTATAACCCCAACTTTGATGTTTTCCTCTTTCCTAGAAAATAATCTAGCAACCCAATTACTCTTTGCTTTTAATAGTTGTCCATCCATTTTGTATTTGTCGTATATTATTGTGATACTGCCTAAAGCTCCTATAGAAGAAATTGCTAAACAATCACCCGTCTTCCATATCTTAAAAGTATTCTCACATTCCTCACTACTTATTTTTATTTCTTATATTAAAATAAACTCAGTACTATAACAACATATTAATTCCTTAATAACTTTTTATTTAGGGGTTTTATTCATATCCTTAATATTCCATGATATCATTTTCATCATAAACACTTTCATATTTTTATTAGTGTGCTTAGCCCCACTTCTTGTTAACACTTGTGATACTTTTATTTGGTTTCCTAGATCAATATCCTTTTGAGTTTCTTTTTCTTTTTGTTCATGCTTTGATGGTCTTCCTCTCCTTCCATTCCCACCAAAACTCTTATCTTCATCAATCTCTAGTTTTTCTATTTTTTCATATTTTTCATAATGATACTTATCTTATAAGGATTTATGTTGCCCTAAAGAGTTGAAAGTGCAAGGAATAGCCTCATTAGCATTTTCTTCTTTATGTTGCCATGAAAACTCTAAATTGCATAGATGATCCTCTATAGTCATTACTTTCTTATGTTGGCTTGGAAACCCTAAATTTCCTTGGATATCCTATATAATATTTTCTTTAATATAATGCAAGGAATACACTCCATACTACTTTCATTTTTATTGTAAGAAAAATATTTTATGCTACTTGAGGATAATAAAGATGATTTACCTGAATTAAGCTTGACCTTGTTCACCTCATCTGCTTTAAAATTCACCTCCCATTATTACTTTGCTTTAAAATTTACCTTTCTCTCTTCCTTTGCACCTTTAGCTCCTTCTATATTTTAACTTGCGCATTGTACTTCATCATACTCCATATCATTTTATCTTCTAATTGTTAGTTTGAGTGAACTGTAATGGATTTTTTCTTCTAATAATGTAGAGGGATTTTTATAGCCACTTTCTTAGGAGTGGAAAATCCTTTATTTGACCTAGCTTCTTCTATGCTATGATCTCCTTGTTTCAAATTGAAGCTACCCTCACACCCAAAAATTTCCATCTCTTCCTCCATCATTTTCACTTTGCAGTCTCTTGCCATGTGTCTGGTTTGATGACATTTACGACATCATAATGTAATGTTTTCATAATCCACTTGTTGATCTCATTCTCTTGATTTAGATTAATCCTAATTGACCATGATAAAGATTTATAAATATTCATGGTGACACATATTCAAGTGTATATAACACACCTTCTCTCCTTACTAGTTGGTCCCTCCTAGATGAATTCATCTAAAGTATTATCAATATTCTTCAAAATCACCTTATTTATGAGTTGATAAGGAAGTCCAAAAAGCCTAGCCACATTGAGTCACAACATAAGAAGTTGAAAATTCATGGTGATTTTGATGAGTCTTGGTATCATAGACTTGATCAAAATCCAATGATGATTGAGTATCAGGAACCACATCGACAAGATGGTTTATGGCAAGTTCCATCTCCAATGTAGAATCATGGTACAATTTGAGAAGATCTACATTGATGACATCATGAATTCCAAGGCATGTAGGAATATCAAGGTGGAAAGCATTCTTGGACACCTATTGAAGGATTTTATAAGGCCTATAGCAAAGAGGTTTAATTTTGTTGTGTCTTCTCTAGAAAACATCGCTTATCCAAGTGTAACCAAAGTCACCAACCTAAAAATGATGAGGAATTCTATGTTTATCCAAGGTCTACTTCCAATAATGTTTTATATTTTGTAAAATTTGAATCACCTTGGATCGAATATTTTACAAATATTGAATAAAAAAGTGGGCCTTGTCTTGCTCCTTCTAAACATGAGAGGTGGTTGGAGAAGGCAAAGACAAGGGCAACTCATAAGGAGCCAATGGATGAAAATCCAAACAAATCTCAAATGGAGAATGTCCTATATAAGAATGTACGACCTTGTTGTATACATGCTCAATATGGGTGAGACTCAAGTTCCACTTGGATGGTGAAGCATGATGGTAGATTTGCAAACTTTGCACAAGGGTTTGGTTCTCCACTTTGGTCTACCCATTGGACTGAGGATGATAGAAAATGGAAAATTCAAGGGAGACTCCTAAAAGTTTCTACAAAGAGTGCCAAAAGTGACCCACAAAGAGTGAATCACGATAAAAAATAATGTTGGTGGGTAGATCAAAGGATTGCCATATGTAGTCAAAAAATAATTGGGTTGAGTCTTGAATAGAACAAGTCTTACAACAAGAAAGAAACTTGGCCATTTTGTTGAACCTATCAACAACAATGACACAATCATATTGTAATATTGTCATAGGAAAATTGCAAAGTCCATGGAAATGCTTTCCCAAGGCCAAGAAGGAATAGGTAAAGGAATGCATAAGCCAAACTTTTGGTTAGTAGGTTTGGATTGGCAACAAACAACACACTATTGTAGAAACCTTAAAACATCTCGTTGCATATGTGGCCAATAGAATAAGCACTACAAATGATGGAGTTTCTTGTGTTTACCAAATTGATCAGCATAGAGTGTGGAATGTGCCTCCTTGAGAAGAGAAACTCTAGGCTCACAAAGTACACAAACCTTATCAAATTTGTAGAGCAACCCATCCTTGATTTGAAAATATTAGAAAATATGTAAATTGGAAAAAGTAGGATGACACAATTTTTGGTACATCTTTCTAAAATCAGGATCATGAGCATATTGAGATGGCCAAGCTTGAAAACCCAAATGTGAAGTTGTCATAAATATCAAGGCATGAGCAGTAGGAGGTCTACACAAACAATATTCCATATTGCTTTTATCCATTTTGTACTTAATGATCAAATGGAATTATTATAAATAATATGCCCACTTCATGTGTTGAGCTTCTTCAATTTTGTTTTGTTATTGAAGAAAATTGAGGGGCATATAATTAGTGTGAACAATTATTTTTTCCCAAGAGGTAATGTCTCTAGTACTTGATGGCTTGAACTAAGGTATATAACTCATCATATGTTGAATAGTTCATCTTAGCAACAAAAAATGTTTTAGAATGGTAAGCTACTAGATGACCATGTTGTTTGAGGATAACACCTAAGGCAACTTGAGAAGCATTTGTCTCAATCTCAAAGGGTTGAGAGAGATCAGGTAAATCAAGCATAGGTATTTTGCAAAGTTTCTTTTTCAAAATCTCAAAGGTAACTTCTTGTTTCTTTCCCCATTGAAAAGGAACCTTGGCTTTGGTTAAGTAGTGCAATTAAGCTGCAATAGTGGAATAATGAGGGATGAACTTGCAATAGAAATTTACAAGTCCTAGAAAACTTCTCAACTCAGTGTGAGTAGTAGGAGGAGGCCACTTAAGTAGGACGTCTACTTTAGCGGGATCTACCTAAATTCCATGCTCACTAATCACAAAGCCAAGGTAAGAAATGGAATTTTGGTTGGAGGAGCACTTGGTAAGGTTGGCATATAAGCTATTCTTGTGAAGAGTGTCAAGAACTTGCTTAATATGCTCAAGGTGGTCCTCCCAAATGGATGACAATACAAGTATATCATCAAGATATATGATTACAAATTTGTCAAGAACATCATGGAAGACCTCATTCATCAATTTCATGAAAGTTGTAGGAGCATTGGTAAGACCAAAGGGCATGACCAACCATTCAAAAAGGCCCATTTTTGTGTTAAAAGCTATTTTCCATGTATCTTTTGCTTGTATATGCACTTGG
Organism: Wollemia nobilis; assembly: GCA_028583015.1. Classification (NCBI taxonomy): domain Eukaryota; kingdom Viridiplantae; phylum Streptophyta; class Pinopsida; order Araucariales; family Araucariaceae; genus Wollemia; species Wollemia nobilis. Next base: position 36,445 of record JAQPPZ010003229.1, read on the forward strand.
TGATATCCACTTTTAATATCTATATTAGAAAATAGTTTGGATACTTGGAGCTAATCTAAGAGATCGTCAATGCGAGGTAGTGGACATCTATTCTTTATATAAATCTTGTTCAAAGCCTTGAAATCTATAGGCAACCACCAAGTTCCATCCCTTTTAAGCACAAACAAAATTGATGATGCACAATGAGAGGTACTTGGTTTGATGAATCCCTTAGACAATAAATCTTCTATTTGTCTTTTTATCTCTATATTTTGTACAATATATTATATATACATTGGTGCATTTGGAAGTGATGTGGCAAGGATGATCTCAATGTTGTGATTCATATTGTATGTGGGAGGAAGTGGCAGGCTCCTAAAAATTATGAGAATATTGTTTCAACAATTTATCCAATGAAGCATGTTGATTATGGAGTGGAGTAGAAGAATAAGTGTGTTGTGGATGAACGAATACAAGTGCAATATCTTGTGCTTGCTTAATTTTTTTTGTTACTTGCTTGCAATTCAAAACTAAATTTTGTGTTTTTTTGGTGCATTTTATGAGATATGCCTTATCATTTTCTTGTAATGTGTATGTTTTATGATAGGCATCATATACTACTTTTATGTCATATTAGTAAGGTTGACCAAGCAAAATACCACAATGGTCCATAGGTGTCACATCACAAGTGACCCTATCCACAAATTTGGGACCAAATACAAAATTCATAATGCAAGTGAATAAATTTAGAGCTTATACAACTATCCTTCCATACCAAAGAATAGGTATGAGGATGAGACTCCATCGAAAAATGCAATTTATCAACTATGGATCTTGTAATCAAGGTTTTCTACGAACCATTGTCGATAATACAATCTATTAAAAATTTGAGAGTCAAATGTGCTCGAGTGACAAACAAAGAATCACGAGCACTCACAAATGAATTTTGGTTCATTAAGATAACTTTATTAAGTCTACCTTTGAGTTCATCATATGCTTGATCTTCACCTACCACCTCAATGGGACTTTGCACTTGGTCCTCCACTTGAGACTTTACAAGTAAGCTTTTCTTCTTCAACTTAAAATAATCAAAATTTTCATGTCATTTCTTCTTACACTAGTTACAAAATTTCTTAGAAGAAGAGGAAAAATAAGTAGGCTTAGAAGAAGAAGGAGAAGGAGAAGAAGATGGAGAGAAAGAATAGGTATTATTTTATGGAAAATTATTCTTTTGAGAATAACTCATACCCTTTGATGATCCTCCAAAAGTAGTAAAAGGAGGGTGAAACCCCTTTGATTGTGCAAAAAACTTATCTTTTATAAGCTGAGCATGGTTGAAAGTAATATCCAAAGTTTCAATGGGAACATATATTATATATTGATATAAGTATTCCAAAATTTTGCTCTTAAATTTGATGATAAGGGTGGCTACACCATCAGTCACACCAAGAAGGATGTGAAACTTGTTGAAATAAAGATATAGTCTTGAATAGACATGTTAACTCCTTGTCAAACCAAAATCACTTAATAATAAAATATTGTTCATGATTTGAAGGGTAGAAGTTTTTTTTGAGTGCCTTAACAAGATTGTCCCAAGTGGTTATAACATCTTGACCTTCTCATATTTCTACCAAAATTTTGGCTAAGCCCAAAAACTTAAGATTGGCAAATAGAACTTTGTATTCATCTGAAGTTTAGGTATAGGAAAACCATGTTTCCACATCCAATATCTAGTTGGTGTTAGAATCCCTTGATTTGTCATATAACGAGACCTTACACCTAACCTTTGAGCATGAGTCATTGTTGTAGATTTTGATAAAAAATGGTACATTTTATACACTTATATCATTTACCTTATTATCAATGTTGCTTACAATTTGGACCAAATTAGCCATTTGGATAGCTAAATCTGAGGCCATGTTTTATTGGGTATAAGCCAAGAGCAAGGGAATAAAAGGGCACAACACAAGGTAAATATGAGGACCTTGATTAAAAATTATTTTCTTTAAGGAAGATCCTTGCAATTTACAAATAAACAAAGACTCCTATTTCAACCAAAATGAGTGATGGTTAACAATGCTTCAACAATTAAAATGGTTTTGAAAGCAATTAGAGATTTGTAAAAATGCTTTTTAAAAATAATTAAAAGATTTCATTAACTTTAACTAAATCAATCTCTAAAGCTGCAAGCCTACTACAATGGTTGGTCTTTGGCCTCTCTTTGTGAAATCCAAGGTTCAAAACCCAATCAATATGAGAGGACCAGGACCCCTCATAAAAACCTATATAAACTCAAAATTTCATCAAGTGGCATTAGCTTAATTGGTTAAATTCCTCAATATTTCGAGGAGATCCAAATTTAAATCTTGCCAAACAATGCATGTATAATATCCAAGCTTTGTTGTAAATACCACTATGTGGTGATGATGTAATATAGATAGGATTCATTTCAAACTCATATAATCCATTAAACAAACTAAATTAATATTTCTCTTATAAAATAAAAATGATTAATTTTAAATATAACTTGATTAATAAAAGGTTATACCCAGGTGTTGTAGGTGAGTTGGAGAGGAGAGGGCAATCCTCCAAGGGAGGTCCCAGGTTCAAATATCCACCCTACCAAAAAGTTGAATTGGGTATCCAAAATCCAATTGATAATGTTGGTGTGGGCAGGGTCGGGTGTGACTCCGGGTGACTTTGATGGTGTAGAACCCCATGTTCATGGTCTCTCAGACCAAGGCGGCTTCACAAGGGGTTTTTCACTTTAAAAAAAATTAATAAAATATTATGAACTAATCACATAAATGATTAATCATAAATTAATAAATATAATAACAAATTAATAACGATTAATAGAAAATAAATTTTAGCTCATTTTAAAGAGAATTTATAATTATTTTTTAAGATAAGTTCTCCTTAGTTTAAAATTTTACCCAAATAGGAGTGGCAAATTTTTGCTATTTTAGAAAGTCTCAATTTTGAATTGGGTCTTCGAGGTTTTAGAATATCTTTGACCGCCCTCTAGGGATCTCCTTCTTGGATGTAAACTGAAGGTATACACCAACACAATGACACTTCTTTTTCATATTTTCACTAAACATTGATAAAAAAATTGACATGACATCTATACTATTGGTCGAACATATATTTGCAATCATTTATGTTGATTATAAGGAAATACTTGCTAATAAGTTTTTGGTTTAACAATTGGGATAAATAATTGATGTAACTCATATAAAAATTCAAATATTAGTAACACCAAATAGATTAATGTGACCATGAAAGAAACACGTCAGTAGACTAGAATAATTGAACGTCCTTTCGGATAAAAAATTGTAAAAAACATGATGCCAAAAATTGGTGTTAACACCAAGGGAATAGCTTCTAAACTTTACAAAAATCCTATGCTCACCCAACCATCAAGAAACTTCGCTCCTCATCGATTCATACAAATGTGCACTAGAATGTCTCTCGAATGTTTGACTTATCTTCCACCGATCAAAGGTCCAACCCATCAAAAAATGAAAATCAACCCATGACAAATTATTTGTCCACCACACTATTTGTTTGTCATTGATAGTTTGACACTAGTCACTTGTTGAAAAACTAAATATTGCAAAGGTTTTAGTTTTAATATTTATTGCCAAAATATCCTCCAATGTCGATCACTAAAAAAATATGGATTCAAATTTCCAGAGGGTGATGAGTCAATGTTGAACTAGAGTGGGCTTTGAATCATCAAAGATGATGAGCCAACTTATCAAATAATGGTTACTCATAATATCTATCAACGATGAGCTCATTGGCGCTAGTCATCAAATGGCAACGAGCTAAGTCACATAAAGGCGACTTCAATAATCAATCGATAATAAGCTAACATCACCAGATAATGGTGGATGGCTATGGTCATATGATAATTATCAGGCTACATCGCTATTAGGTGACGTAAAAAGATAAAAAACATAGGCCTAAGCTAGAAGGTGACTTGCAACATCACTATTTTAACAAAAAATAAGGTAAAATAATGATGAGATCAAAGAACCACTATTTAATTCAATCACAACTGCCTCTCAACCCAATCAACACATGATCGAAGATTAAATTTTAATTGGATTGACAAATGTTGAATATGAAAAATACCATTCTACAACTCCACTCAAGCATCCAAGCTCTCCAAACTTAGATTAGATCCTGCTAAAGGATATTTATAAAAAATGTTTGGCACAAGATTTTTATAAAACAATTTTTATAATTCTATGTCATTCCAGGGCACAAAAAATTTTGGCACAGAAGGAGGCTAGACCTAAAAATTAGCTAAGGCATAGAAATAAGATATATTATTAGAAGGCTGGCATAAGCACATGGGAAAGAAAATTTTGGTATTTGACATTTTATCTTGATGATAAACTTGAATTTTTTCTAAGGCATAGAGTCCAAAGTAAGGGAGGGCCAAACTTTCAAGAAGCCTACATTATCATGGGGACTACAAAATTTCAATGTCTAGTGTTGTACCACATTGCTCAATTCTAAAATGACTAGAGTTAAAGAAAGAGGGTTAGAATTTTAAAAATGTTGACACCATATCAAGAGGTAAAAAGTCTAGCACAGGGGAAAGATAAACTCAATCTTTGGTTAGGGCAAAGAACTTCGGTCTAAAATATTAATGCCCTGCCAATAGGAAAAGGTCCCACAAAGTATCAAGACTTTGCCAATAATAAAAGATTCTAGAAATGGATTCCCATGACCTACACTCATCCATGTCAAGCTTGTAAACAATTTTGCTATAATAATTAGAGCTAATTCGAAAATAATGTAAATCATTTAAATAGCTCAATGTACCTCTAATAAAGGGTCAAATATTTGGTGTTTGCAACATTTATATGTTGTATGATGATTTCTACCTATTAATATAACTAAGTGTTATTTGACCTTCTATAAAAGGTGTTATAAAATTTATGAATATGTGAGTTATGCTTCGAATTGTATTTTGTTAATGCTTGATGAAAAGTGAATTATGTTAGGCTTATTCTGCTATTTGGATTATTTTTCAATTAGTTTCTAGAATGCTTATAAGTGTGTAAATTGGTTTGAATGAAACTATGTGAGATTGTATGTTAGTTGGTATGTTAGGCCTTGCTTTATATTGTGTGTAAGACTCTTATGTAGCATAGATCATTGTTGTTAGTTGAATCTCGACCAACTATATTTTAATTTCTATCCCTACATTATTTTTAGAGCCTTGTACCTCTTGCTTTAGTCTTAACTCTCATTTTATTTAATTAGATTTATAAGGAACCGACCTTCTCTAGAGGCTGAATCAGAAATATTTTTTGGTCTTCCAATCTTGGTTGAGATTCAAGGTGCATCATCTCATCCACCTAGAAATATTTAAGGCCAAGATTTTTTGGCATGCCTACTGGGATAGATCCATCCCACCTATAAAAGAGCATACTAAAATATCAGGATAAATTACCCACTATGTGTAACCAAGAGTTTTTGGCATGCTTGATGGAACACAAATATCACCTCCCTAATTGAGTAGGATCTTGATGAAATTTTGTTTTATTATATCAAATTTCTTGTCACCTGGTACCTCCATTGAGGATGAATTGTTTGTTTATAATCTACCCACCACTTAGTCTAAAGTCTTATGATCACAAGATCGACAACCTAAAGGCTGAATCAACCTCTATAATTTTTGAACTACTACAATTTAGATCTAGGAGATATAGATCTCTATCTCCTTCCCTATATTTCCCTATAGAAAGTGTAGACTTTGTATACTCTATCTAATATCATTTGATTCCACTAGCTCATAGGAGATGGCTCAATAAATTTTCCCTAGATGGAATAACATAGGACTACTTAATTTGATAAATCTTAATACTATTCCCCATGCAGCTTTGAAATATTTGTTGATCTATGATGGTACCAACAAGATAACATAAAAAAATTGCCAATATGGGGTTGCCTTGGATGCTATTCATAATATCAAGATGAAGATGTCATGGTGAGGCTTTTAGTGTTATCATTCAAAGGAAAAGTATCACACTTGTACCAGAATATTTGGAATGGGAGCATAACTTCTTACGCTAAACTTGTTGGAACATTTATTCAAGAATTCAATGAATTAGCATATCCATTTTCATTAATTAATCAATTCACTACTATCCAAAGACATCCCCAAGAGGTAATTAAAAATTTCAATATTTGATTTAGTAGAACCTAGAAAATAATTCTATAGAATATTAGACCATCAAATGCTCAAGAACTCATGTACTATCTTTGTGCTTTTAATCCAGATCTATTTTTTTAAATATGACAACTTTTTCACAAGTGTTTTAGGTTACTATATCTGTTGAGAATCCTTAAATTTTTGTGGGTAAGATTTGACCTAGAATTTTTATGCCATACTTTCCAAAAATTACCCAATCTATGTAGGAAATAAAAACTCTAGTAACAATCATGGCCATGCCTACATTAGCCCCAATCCCCACTCCAAAGGCTTACCCTTTCCTGCAACACCCACTACGCTAACATTACCTCTGCCACCTACCATGCTTGCATTATCAACCCCTAAATCTAAGGAATCTCCAATTATGTAAGAAGTGCTAACAATGTTGAAGAACCTAAGAAATGATGTAACCACTATGAAGAGAAGAAAAACCAAAAGAAATTACCAACCCAGAAGATTCCCTTATGTTGCAAAATATAAAGGGACCTCCCTAAGCAATATCACTGGAAATCCCAACATAATATACAACTAGGAGGGACCATCTACATTTTCATATAAAGAAGGTTATTGGTGCTTGGTTTGCAGTGATTCACATAACATAGATACTTGTATGATCTATTAGCATTAGACCTAGTTAGTGTTGACATTCCACCAAGGGGCAAAAAAATTGAAACTTTGTACAATATTTGTTTTCTTGAAAGTTTCCTTTTATAAGTTATAGCAATTTTGGTTTTCCCTATCGCCCCTTGGTGGACAAAATGAAAAGAAAAAGAACTTCGGGCCCAAAGCGCTCCAAATAATCACTTCGGGTGAGAAGTTTGCCAAAAATACAAAGATAACGCTTCGCACCCGAAACATTTTTGACAGCCGCTTCGGGCGAAAGTTTTGCGAAGCGGCATCCAAGTAACTTCGTCGAAGAAGAAAAGATAGCCCAAATCGGCTAAGGCAAAGAAAATACTTCGGGCCCGAAGTATTTCTAAAATCCACTTCGGCCAGATTTCTCCCGAAGCAGAATAAGTCGAGAAAATGTTTTGGCCGAAATGCCCCCGAACTGCCTTTTCAAAAGAAGATCGGCCCGAAATTTTTATCTCAACCCATTAGCGAAGCAGTTTTGTCAGCGAAGCAGCGAAGGATAGAGGAGGATCAGCTTCAGCACTCCACGCCCTCGAAGTAGTTTTGCAAAGCAAAAATCAGTGAGGCACTTCCAGGAATGCTTCCCGAGTTGGGCATTTTCCCGAGGTAATCATAAAGCCTCATAAATGCATATTTTCTTGCCCAATAAGCTCGCTGCTCATTTTTGGCAATTGGATGCAAAGTATCAGTCCGAGAAGGAGAGCCCGGCAAGCATGGCCACCACTCGAGCACCACACCTGCAATCCAAGGACACCCAGGTGGCTCATTTAATGCATCTTTCCTCGGTTGACTTGGTCACCATTACCAGTTTTGGTAGCCAATTTGAGAGGTCATTCGCAGCAGGAGTGAGGAGCCGTTTCTCAGGGCCCGAGGGTGTACTCCGTCGATTTTGTAATAATGATTCAAAGGGTCGGGTCCTCTATAAAAACCCAGGCTTTGCAATGTAAAAGGGGGGGAACTTTTTGTTAGAAAGCTACTGTAACTTAATGTCCTGCATCTAATACTAAATATTTGTATGCTCCATTTCTCTCTTTTATGGTGCCTTCTGTGCTTAACTCTTTTGTCTGTTTGCACTCGTATACTGAGACTCTGAATCCTAAATCCGGTGTGCGATTGGGAACTATACCCTAAAATTCGTCCTGAAGGATACATAGGAGAAGAAAAATGCTTTGTCATTTTATTTTATGCTGCTTGGTGGATCAAGGTTTCTGTTATTCCCTCTTCTTAATCATTGTTACTCTGAACCCTGAATTCCAACGAGAGAGATGAGAACCCTGCGAACCTGTCCAGAGGATACATAGGAAGTTCGGCACTTCGTTTATTTCATCTGTTCTTGGTGTTTTTTGCTGCTATTTGAGTTATTAGTGAGTGATCATGCTTCCTGTTCTTCCCCACCTTAAATCATCAATCTCTAACCCTTATCGATTTTTATTTCTTTCTCTAACCCGAACTCCTTTTATTTCTTTCCTGCACTCTTATCTCAAAACCCCAAAAGTAGATTAGTATAGGAGCCGGCCTTTCTCCAGAGATTAGCATGAGGGGCATCTCTTCCTCTTAGCCTTTCAATGTTGGTCATAGGTCTAGGGTGTGCAAACCCATCGAAAGTCCTTTCCTGTGTGGATTTGATGACCAACAATTTTTGGCATGCCCGGTGGGACTCAAAGTCCCATATTTGAGAAAAATTCTAACCCGTATTCATCGAAGCCAGTAGTTCTAACAAAGTCCCCAGTGATATCCGGTCAGTCTCATCCCGTGAGTAGTAGTGAGAATCGATGCTCTCATTACTAAGAGACTCTTAGCATTTGGCGACTCTGTTCAACCCGAAATCTTCAAGTGTAAAGACCAAGACTAAGCCGTGCCTTCATGCAAACAAGATAGAGTTAGAATAGAGAGAGAAACCAATCTTTGAACTCGATATCGATGCCTCTAGGGAACGCCTAGGTTATTACCCCCAAATATCCTTACGTGAACATCCCGTAGACCCCATGACGAGCAAGGCCTAAATTTGATAGCTCATAGTTTCCTCCAAATCCTCCAACTACCAACATCCTAGTGCCTCCGTTCTAGTTGTCTTTCTAACAGCAACCCAAGAGGGATTGGGGACTTCCAAGAACCGGCACAATATGGCACAACAACAACAACAACACCACAACCCCCCATTATTTCTAGCATGGAATTCTTGTCACCGTTGAACCAGCCAAGGCAAGTCACCACAATCAAAAGCTCCCACGTCAGAAAAAAAGACCCGAGCATATCCAGACATCATTTTGAAATCCAGATATCACAAGAATGAGTGATGGTGAAGACCTGTTCTCTCCTAGAGGAACTCCTCTATTGGTAAGATCTCACCACCCGACACTATTACGGATGGACCATAGCCGCAGATGCAAGGTTTCAAGAGTCCGTCATCCAAATCCTCTATAATAATTCACTTCAACCAAAGACATCCCAAGAAGAGTTGTAGACTAATGTTAGGTTCGCCAACACAAAGGTCCCAGACTTCACCCAACCGAAAGCCAGCGACTACTCCTCGGCCTTCAACCCGATACGGCCTTAGATAGGTACTCCAAGTCAAACCTCCGATGTAGGTGCCAAAAACAAAAAGACCTCGTAGCCATAAACTCCCTCAAAGAATGCCAATGCCCATACTCCCCGAGTTCCTTCAAGCCAGTATGAGGTGATCCTCCACAAAATTGTAATCCCCATATCGACTCATCTTGGAACCCGAACCGTTGTATCCAGATCACGCTCCAAGATACATTCCCATACTTTCAACATCCCCCACTATCACTCCAACATTTCTAATGTTGCCACCCCCAACATCCCTACCCTCGATACCGACCATGGCTTCTTACCATCGCCAAGTCGATGATACAAGCCAAGATATGCAAGAAATGCAATGTTAAATGCCACTGACCTGTCCAACACAGCTATCCCATGCCTACACTACCAACGACAACCACTAGGAAAAGCTACAAGAAATGCTAGATAGAAAAGTCCCAAGCACTTTCATCAGTACCGGTCTCACAGTAAGATCCTCACGAGGAAAATACATGCAGTTGCATCAACACACATGAAGCTAACAAACACCAAGGTGGTCAAGTCAACGTCATAGATAGTTGCAACTTATCCATCGACAAATAAGAGCCCACCTACAGGATGTAAAAGTCGATAGAGGTGGATGCTACCAAGGCCCCTTTGAAGGTACATGCTCAATTGAAAGGACAACCGTCCTCTTCGCCCCAAAGCTCCTCCACCCAACCAAGAAAAGGCCCAAAAGCCACCGCAAACCACCGGTGGAGACCAAAGAACAGCTAAGGAGAAGCTCAAGCCCCTCGCCACCAAGCAACAAAGGGTCGAAGTAACAGAACAATATCGCACCAAGTACGAACCAGAAATGAACCAGGTGCAAGCTCCCACCTACAACAATAGAAGAATTGAAGAAATCCACAAAATCACCTATGATGCTCGCAACTCTTGGACAAGTGAACTATGCAAGAGCATGAAGAGATCAATATAAAGAAGGGGACCCACCCGCCCGACCCGCCACCCATCATGGGGAAAATAGACCACCACCATTCTACTTACCTTACAAAGGAAGGGTATATCATGCAAACCTATGAAGATTCAGACTTGTGACAATAATGCCAAGGTAGTATGTGAAGAAATAGGCAGAGTACACAATCACGAGTCCTCCTTGACTACCAGTGAAGACTATAGGTGTCATCAAAGATATTCCTATCGACACATAAGACACCTCAAATCTATCAACAAGAGGTGGTAGTCGTGACCTTGACCTTACAATGTCCAAGGAATTCATGGAAAGGATATCCGTCCATGGACTACACCACGGAGATCCCCTTCAAAGGAAAAGGTGAAGATCTATAATGAAAACCTTCAACGTTCCGGTTGAGAAGATGTCCAAGAAGAAAGAAGGCCCCTGCATACGATCAAGAGGAACTAGAGCACATGGATTTGGCCCAGAATCCCTCCACGCTTGTGTTGTGAAGATGAATTTTCATTGGAATATTTCAAGCCATGATAGAGACCGAGGTGGGTGCACACCATCGCAAAGTCCAGAAACCACAAAAGGGAAGAAAGGTTTCGCTCAAGAAGGACTATGGAAATTGTTCTTCGACTGCCCGATGCAAAAATGGCGTAAAGAACCTTCGATTTCTCGACCGTGAGCAAAAGGAGTATTGCACGATTAACATGGAGTCACCAACAATGCAAAGAAATGAAGCCTTGTGCGGGACTCAAGAAAGCCGACAAGTTAGGCATAAGACATCTTCAAATCTTCGAGATTCCGAACAGTTTGCAACGTCACCAAAGATGCTCTTCAAAAAACACTATCTTAAATCATACCCAAAGGGTATGGACCTTTTGACTTGTTTGAATCTCTCAATCTCAATCTATTTCAAGAAAAGAATCACATGCAATGTCTTAGCGTCCATCGCAACCCGATATTCTCCAAAGATGATATGGTGCATAAGCCAAGGCCTAAGGATGATCTATAGACCCTCATCCGAAGAGATTACACGCAAGTTTGACAACGAAGTAGACTCAATTCAGATCCAAGAACCGCTACCGAGGACCGAAGCCCGATGAAGAAGAATAGAAGATTGGTCCATGAAGAACAACCACGTTCCAAGGGATTGATCAGCTAGCCTTTTGATCAAAAGACGATCACCTCCCATAGGATTCACAGCCACAAATCAAGATTAGACGAACTTGGGAAAGTAAAAAGTCACCATGTACCTCGAAGAAAAGAATAGATCTAATGTGTGTAAGAAGTACCCAGAATCAGGCGGTCTTATCAGACCTCAAGGAATGATCGCACAACCAACATACAATGAATACAAGAAGGGCCAACCCGATAGAAGCAAAGCCGCAATCCAAAGATCGAGGTCCCGAGAGGCCGAACCAAAGATGCTCGAAGCAAAGATCATTTATCCCATCAAGCATCTTCTGGGTAGTGAACTGTCCCTATCAAAAAAGAATGGAGACATCCGTATCAGGACTTCCACAACCCGAATCATGCTTCCCTCAAGGACCACTACCTCTCCCAGATCGATCGATCTGCATCGATGCGCGCTCAACCTCTCCCGCGATGGTTTCTCGGAAAATAAAAACGGTCAAGGACAAAGATAGCATAAGACCCTCACAACCAAGTGGGGCACATTCACCTACCAGAATGCCTTTGGCCTCTTGAATCGGGAGCTACTTCCAAAGAGCGATGGACCTTACTTGCGAGCTCCAACAAGGTTATCATAATATTTGGATGACATGACGTCTCCCAAAAGAGAAAACCACCCGAACATCTTCAAAATTTTTTGAAAAATGCAAGAAGCATCTCAATCAACCAAAAAGTCATCTCGTAGTCCGAAGGAAAGCCCGGAAAGCAATCTCAAAAAGGTCTCCCAGGATCCCGACAGAGTGAATCTCCAGAAGCCCAATCCCAACAGATAAAAAGGCCTTCAATATCCCATTAACCTAGAATTCGTCCCAAAACCCCAAGTCATAAGCGATGTCCAGCTAAAGAAGCCAAAAGTAGGATAGAAGAAAGAGGAACATTCAAAGAAACAAACCCAAATGTCACACCGCTGATCAACCTGATACAACCAGAACCGGCAAAGAGCCCAAGCACCTTAACGCAGGGAATATGAAGAACTCCCACGCGTCCTCCCAAACACCCCCAGAGAAAGTACCACGAGTGTCAGGCACGAGTCTCTCAAATCAAAAGTTCATTCTCAGTCAACCACCCGTCATTCACCCCGATGTGCTAGTTTATTATCAAGGGACCAAGCAAGACTGGTTGTAGAACTAAGAGTTTGATATTGAGTCAAGCCCACCAAGCTAGTTCAGCACCACATGTCAAGACGCAAAAAGCAACACCAAATAACAGATCACGAACTGCCAAAGGAGAAGCTCCAACGAAGAGGCAAAAAAGGCACAAGAAGTAATATCAACACCAAGATCCCCTCACATCCGAATGCTTCACAAAGGCATTTAGGACACCCCGAATGCTAGTCCAGAAGCTGTTTAAACACGAGGCGTCCTCCTCGATCAAAAGATGATGAAAAAGTCCCGTGAATTCATTGGCTACGAGGCACTTGCTAGAAGACGACTGCTAAAGATAACAAAGTACATTGCCCACACCTTGCCGAGCCTCCTTGCAAGGTGCAGCAATGCCAACCCGATAGAAGTAAAATGCTCATGCCACCCGACCAACAAGTGGAAGCCCCTTCACAATGGGGACTAGATCAGGGCCAAGCCAAACTCCTCCACGCACAAATCACGACTATGACGATTACTCACCATGGCCGAGGCGCCCACAAAACAGCCATCAAGATACGGTCGCCTTCCCGGAAGGATTGATTATCACTTGACACCCAAGTGATTATTACAGAAACGGTCCTAGTTCACAGGACAAAAACAACGAGTTCCTATACAAGTAATATACACAAGTACTCCAATAACCCCCAGGCAATGGTTGAAATCCACCAACAAAACCCATGAGGAACAGAAAGTGATCGATCAAAACAAAAGAACTTACACCTCCCGGATGGGCCCATGGGTCATCAGTTATGTCAAAAGACAACAAGACCGCCATCTCGGTCACGCAAGACCATCCCCCCACTCACATCAGATCCCCCATCAACCAGAGAAGATAAGCTAACCCAGGAGGAACGCCGTCTAACACACAACTAGAAGAGAACGGAAAGGCCTACCAACTCACACGCACCGAGTCACCCAAAAAGGTTCAAAAGAAGTCACCACGCACATCAAAGCAGGAGACCGGTAGGAGGTGGATCAGGAAGCCAACCTAAAACAGACAAAATGGATGCATTCTAGGACAACCATTGAAAAGTGAAAGTAATTCGCCAATCCTTCATCCCAAAATGCGAATGGCCAAGTTTTACCAACCGTCAAGGTCTTCACCAAAGCCCAATCACCGAGTATGTAGTCCTAAAAAAAAAATCTCTTGCAGTATGCATATAGATTCAACTTAATACTCAAAATATCAGAAAGCAAGTGCCACCACCGCAAAGCAGATTCCGCCGCTCACAAAACAGATTGAAATCACCTCGGGGTTTCACAATACCAAGAAAAAGTTGCCACGAACAACACCTCGTAGAAACGAATCACATCAAACAAAGACATGGAAAAGCTTCGCTAAAGCAATGGCCAAGGTGTGTCTAAAGTAGTTCTGTGATGCCCCCTCATGAAATGGATCGTCAATGGTGTTCAAATCCAAAGCAACAACATGGCAAAGGAGAACTTTGGGCCCAAACAAAAAAATAGCCCAAGAACACTCACGTGAAGTATTTCTTCCCAACCCTCACACCCCATCGAAGCACATGTTAGAGTGCCTCAGGAACCCAAAAGCACCAAAAGGGGCCGAGAAGATGAAATCAATGCGAAAGAAAGGCACTCCTCCCAACACAGTTAACCAAAAAGCCATCCAAGGTTCAGGTTACATCCGCGCTCTAGATACAAAATAACCGAATGCAGGCCCCAGTACGACAACGCGATAGCCAATCAAAGTCGCAAAACACTCAACTAGGCCACAATAATACTGGTTGCCATAAAGTAAGGTTCCCCTCCAAGCTAAAAATGTAGTGCCCAAAGACAAACCATTTGAATGTGAGGGCGAGTCCGCATTCATCACCTCAAAAGCTCGCATCAAAGGTTCACTTGAGGCGCAACTATCTCCCGCAACGCTCACAATGGGAAGGAAGAACCCCAGTGGAAGGAAAATAACTAGAGAGCACCCAGAACAGACCACGAAAGAAAAAACAGACACCCAAAAGGTCAATCCTCCCCCATGCATAGGAAAGCAGTGATGGAAGGAAGGAATAGTCCAGATGGCCCAGATAGAACCACTGTCGATAATGGGCAAAAACGAGACCCACTCTCAAAAACTAGACCGAGCTGATAACTAGATTCAGAAAATAGGCTCTCAACGGAGAACAAGAGGGCCATGGCATATATTCCCACAATATGTATCCGTCCTTCCTACACATCACCGCCCCACTCAATACCCATGCTCGAACACACCCAAACTAAGTGTTGAGCCTCGTAAAAAATATTCCATTCGAAGGAGGATGTGCACACATCGCACCAAAAAGCCACCAAAAGCTATACCTCGCAAGTCACCACGAACAAATGGATAAGTTCACGCTAATCCCTTCACAGTCTGAAAGCCTCAAAAGACCCCGTAACGACCCCCATCCCCCCCCTCGAGGCCTTAAGAACATGGATATATCTCTATCATGCATGGGTAGGGCTTCAACGAACCGTATGCCCAGCAGTCCTACAAACACAGAGGAGAGTTTACTCCCGACCGAACACCAACCCAATTCGATTAGAATGGTGGCTCAAAATCACATATGTTGTTGTCATCTATGAAGATGCTAGCAAGGACCGTAATCCCCTGTTCCTTCTTGGTTTGGCTCTTCTTCTTTCAGTACAAAAGCCCTTCCCCATTGTGATGCTTCACCATGACAAGAAATCCCTTTAATCAAGGACCCAACCTTCGAGTAGTCCATACCCTTCAATCTAGTTTTTGGGACGTAATGTACATTTTGATAGGTCTACCCTCGTCCTCTGCCTCAGAAAATTACGAAAGAAGAGGTGATGTGTTTCAATTGACACAAGCTGTGATCCACATTGGCTTCACAAACCCTTCTTGTTGCCTTTTCTCCCTTGAATACCAATGCCCGAAGTTACAGCAAAGTGACGACCACAAACTTATGCCACGGAAAGTGGCACCACCCATTCCCTCAAGAGGGAGTAACAAGTTTGCCTGAAAACATAACCGAGGAAAACTTTGATTTTGGTCCCCAAAACCACAAGGTGGCTCACGACCCGTGGGGTGATGAAATCAGAAAAAAAACTTCCAGTTTCCTGCCCCAAAGTGGAGAGAAATAACCCCAAGTACGACCAGAGTGGCACAGAGAGTAGACGGCCTCCTTGGCAGCTTCTATCCTAGGAGGTCAAACACCAAGACCAATCCCAACCTCACTCCACGGAGAAAAGCAAAGATAAAAAAAGTTGAAACGACAGAAAAAGGTAATGGTCCATCACGAAAGATGAATATATGGGCTTCAACAATGAAGAATTCAATGGTATCAAACCAAATTGGTCTTGTAAACCCTTTCCTCATCGACATCCACACCACCCAAGTCGATGAACCCAGAACAAGTCCCCAAGAAGCAAAAGCTTACTAAAACCCTTAGGGACAATAGAACACAACCCCTCAAAAGAAAAAACAGCCCACAAGCACCCAACCCCAAAGACCACCAGCCTACCGAAAGATCAATAAAGGTCGAATCAACGCGGAGAAACTCCACCAAGTATTGAAGCGATCCCAAATGTAGATGTCATCGATGTGGAGGAACTCATGGAATTCATGAGCGAGGGCCGAGGCCAAGAAAACCAATCACCGAGATCGCCATGGCCGCGCTAGGAGGGCCGAGAAATTTTCTTCATCCTATGCTTTGGTTGCTTCCAAACCCTCAACGTGTCCCTAACTATCCCCCCAAGTCTTGGAGGACATAGACTTCCCAACAATGAAGCTAATAGTCTAGTGTCGAACCCCAAGGCTCATTCTTCTGTTGTACATAACGTGCTCCCAATCGCCGAAGCCCATGTCACCCCCATTGCCAAACCTTCGAGTGAAGCTATCCTTCCTAATTTGTTCAATCCCGGCTTAGACCCATTTGCGGCTCTAAGCACCTCAAAGGGAGTCCCCCAGCAAAATCATCCAAGCCTAAAGAAATAGAAAGAAGTTGAAAGAGGTAGAAAGAAGAGAGGCAATTTGAGAAATGTCATCTTCGACGAGGGAAAGGTGCATAAAGTAAAGAAGATACCCAAAGTCTAGAAGCCCCGGATGAAATGACTCCAACGGACATGAATACAAGATAAGAAAGGCGGAGCATCCAACGTGGCAAGGAATCGCCTATGCACATGGAATCGAGCCTCAAGGCACACGCCAACATTGCCAAAAGCGTAGGTTCGAAGTTGAGAGTGCTAAACAGGGAGGAGGATCAGCAAGGCCACTCCAAATGGGAGGGAGGGAACGAGGGAAGAAGAACAAAGGATAGAGGAATGCAAGAGAGAAAGTAGATCAAAAATGATGAGGGTCAAGGAGCGAAATAGGATCTGCAAGCCGGATCCGACGAGAAGGAGGGCTAGGGCTAGACAAGAGCAATATCAAGAGTTCGCTCATGCGCAAGAAAGGTCCCGAGCCCTTCGTTTAGTTACATCAGGAAGCAGTGGGAAGGAGGAATCATCGAAGAAGTCATTCAAAAGTAGGCACAAGCAGCCAAGGTCCAAGAGTAGGGACAAGATTTGAAGCACGAGAAGAGTCGAAGGGATTGGTCAAAGGACATAGTTTCTCCATAGCAAGAAGGCTCAAAGGCAAAATCCGGAGATCAAGCGAGAGGAAATAATGGGCTACTCGAGGACCCGTCGCCTTAGGTCCAGCTCATGAAGATGATGGAAGCCTAGCCAAGGAGAAATCAGGAGTGGTAGTAGTTTGAGCAACGTCCAAGATAGCGAGTGGGCGAACCTATAAAGAGAAGTAGGTGATTAAAAAAAGAATCACCCTAAATGATCGAACCGTCCCAGAGCGAAACGCGATTGATAGGTTTCGCACCGGTCAAACCTAGGAGATCAAGAGTGTTACGAAAAGGGCGTCTCGATCGCCGAACCAAGAAACATCCACGTCCCCGGCCCCAGCCAACGGCAAAGAGGGGGAGGAGAAGAGGAGGAGAGGAAAGAGGAAGATCCCAAAAGGACAAGGAGAGGGCGGAGGTCTAGCCAATGGATGAAGTGAGGGTTCTACACGAGCGAGCTCGTGCCCCACGAGCCACCAAAAATGTTGCAAATGTCACATTCCACCAAGGGGCGAAAAATGAAACTTGTACAAAGTTTCTTGAAAGCTTTAAAGTAAGCAAGGTCCCTACGGTGGAAAAAGAAAAAAAAAGAACCGGGCCGAAGCGCCCAAAAACGGGAGAAGTTGGAAAACAAAGATAACCCCACCGAAAAGACCGGTGAAAGTTACGAGCAAAGAACCGTCAAGAGAAAGATAGCCGAACCTAAGGCAAAGAAAAACCGGCCGATGTATCTAAAACCACTTCAGCCAAACTCCCGAAAGAAAGTCAGAAAGTTCGCCAAAACGCCCCAACCACCTTTCAAAAGAAGATCAGCCCGAAAGTACTCAACCCATCAACGAGAGTTGTCAAGAGGAAGGAAATGAGGATGGCTTGCACCCATGCCAAGAGTTTGCGGAAACGGCGAGGCGCTCGAAGCCCGAGGGCATCTCGAGGTAATCAAAAGCCTCATAAATGCATATTTCTTGCCCGAAAGCCCGTTGCTCATTTTGGCAATGGAGTGAATTATCCGAGAAGGAGAGCCCGACAAGCAGGCCGCCACTGAGCACCACACTGCAATCCGAGGCACCGGTGGCCATTTAAGCATCTTTCCCCGGTTGACCGGCACCATACTAGTTTGGTAGCCGATAAGTCACCAGCGCGCGAGGAGCCATTCGGGCCTAAGGGTGTACCGATTTGTAATAAGATCAAAGGGTCGGGTCCTCTATAAAAACCCAGGATTGCAAGAAATGGGGGAACTTCGCTAGAAAGTCCGTAACTTAATGTCCGCCTAATACTAAAATTTCTTATCTCAAAACCCAAAAGATATTAGTATAGAGTGGCCTTTGTCTAGATATGGCACGAGGGCATCTCCCCAATTCAAGTTGGTCAGGCACAAACACAAACTGCAAATTTGATGACCAACAGTTAGTAGTGGTAGAAAAGGCTAACAAAGCATAGAAAGGCCATATAAACATTCTATGGGATCCAGATCAAATAATGCTTATGCATGACCTGATAAAAGAATAATCTATATTTATCATAACAAGGTCTAAAAAAATCCCTATAAGTAGAGAAAGAACTACTTTAATTTGTTCAAAGAAATTTTCTTTTGATAGAGTGTTTTAAGGAGCAATAGAGGTTGAAACAAGCAATATAATTAAAGGAGACTAGGAAAAAGTCCCGAACAAAATCGGGTACCCCTCTATGATAAAGAAAAAAAGACTAGTGGTAACCAGATTACCATAGAAGGTTTGATGAGCTAGGAAAGAGAGAAAAGTAGTTGAAAACACTAGGTTTTAATATTGTAGAAGAGTTAAATTAAACTCCTTCAAAAGTAAGCTTGTATGATACTTTAATGATTTTAAGACAAATTGATTTTCTTTAGGTATTGCTAAAATTTGTGATGCGTGTCATTAATAGCATCATTAAATATTATGATTTATCAATCTAATGTGGTGTCCAAGGCTTTCTACGATAGAAGGTTAGGGCAAAGTACAATTCAAGCATTCATATTTCAAGCATTTATTGGGTGAAACAGATTTAGGTTTAGTCTTTTGGTGTCATACTAAACCTAGTCTACAGAATGGAAACTTACAGGAATTGAAAACTAATTATAAGTTTAGAAAATTAAAGTTAACTACAAGTGCAAGAATTAAAATTGCTGAATTGAAATCTAATCTACTTTTGTAGAATTGAAATTGCTAAATTGAAATGTTACTGAAATGAAATCCTAAATTACACTTGCAGAATTGAAACCTAGTTTACTCTTGTAGAATTGAAATGATGCTTGGAAATAAAACTTATGCTAAAAACACATGTCAATGTCTTTCTATAGAAGGTCATCAAGCTTCTACTACAATGATTGACAACAAAATAAAATCTGCTAAAAATTAAAAGTTGTTGAAACATAAAAATAGGGGAACATGTAAAGTAGAGGAAACAGGAAAAAACATAGGTCTAATCTAATTTGTTAGTTGACACACACATTGGATGCACAAAACATAATGAAGAAAACATAAGTAACATCACACAAACTTAAAACAAGAAAATTGAAATCTGACAAGAAATTTGTTAATTTTACTGCAGTAAAATTACATATTAAAACCTATCATAAATATCCCCCTTCTAGGTTTGAAATTGGGCCCATGCTTCCTGATATAGAAAAAGGTGGAAAAAACACTCCTTAACTAATTAAAAATCACACTTTCTCATGAACAAAAATTAACAAAAAAACTACACTTTATTTCTATCAAAACTATTACAAAAAATGTTGCACTATGCTATTTGCTGCTACTAACTACTCTCCTATAAACTAATCCTAATAGCTCAACCAAGGAGGGATTTGTGTTATTTATAATAAAATATTACAATGTATCTCATGCTCAGATCAACCTATTTGCTATTTTACAGTGATTTACCAATAATTTTGAATTTGTATAAGGCTTATTTTAGACAATTTATGTTGCAGTAGTAGTCATTGGCCCTTAGAAGGCATATTCAGTGGTGGGAGTACATTTTAGGAGTCTTATAAATATCTTGCACACCTATATCCACTTTAAAATATCATTTCATAATATTATGAAACTAATCTGGGTCTATTTCATGATAGGATTAATTGCATCAATTGATATTTCCTCATGAGTTGTGTCTTCTAGTCAACAAGGAATGGTGGGGACAGCTGTAGAAAGATTTTACCATATTATTTTTTTTCTAAAAGCGAAAAACCCCTTGTGGGGCCTCCTTGGTTTGAGAGACCATGAACAGGGGGTTCTACACCGTCAAAGTCACCCGAGAGTCGCACCCAACCCTACCCGCACCAACATTATCAATTGGATTTTGGGTACCCAATTCAGCTTTTTGGTAGGGTGGAGATTCAAACCTGGGACCTCCCTTGGAGGATTTTCCTCTCCTCTCCAACTCACCTACAACACCTGGGTACTATATTCCATTAACCTTATTTTACCTTTTAAACTGCTTAGAAACTATATATATTAAAAAAGAAGCATGTTCCCCTATTATTCCAAAGATCTTCAAAATAACTGGCTATAGGTGCACTTGATGCTCAAAAACACATTCAAAATGTTCATTTTGGTTGTTTCTTTTAGGTAGGTCATTTAATCCAACTTCCAGGAGGTGATCCCAACCATTTTTATCTTCCTCTATTGGTAAATTCTAGGCCTTGCCATTCATTGGTAGTTGGCTAGAATTTACATGGTAAATTAATGCATTTTCTAGCTCTGCTGCATAGTTGTAAACTATTGGCATTTCTTACAAATTCAAATAAATTATGATGTGGGAAAATAATTCAAATATCAATATGAAGTAGTACATCAGGTTGCTACTGAAATTATACACTTCAATCACCAAGTAACCATGCTAAAATTATGCAATAGTGCTGCACAATTGTCTCTGCTCTATTATACCCTGTTGTTGCCTATTTAGACCATGTGGGAGTGCTTCTAAATAGGTCAAACGTCTTCTCTAGTTATTTTTCAATAGTATTCATTGGCCCTTAGAAGGCATATTTAGTGGTTGTATTACATTGGAGGAGTCTTAGAAATATCTTGCACACCTATCTCCACTTTAAAATATCATTTCCTAATATTTTACAACTAATCTGGGTCAGGACAAGATTAATTGCATCAATTGATATTTCCTCATGAGCTATGTCTTCTGGTCAGCAAGGAATGGTGGGGATATTTGTAGAAAGTTTTTCATATATCCCCTCAACCTTAGTTTACCTTTTCAACCACTTAAAAATTGTAGATATTCAAAAAGAAGTGTGTTCCCCTATTATTCCAAAGATCTTCATAATAACTGGTTGTAGGTGCACTTGATGCTCAAAAATACATTTAGAATGTCTATTTTTATTGTTTATTTTAGGTAGGTCATTTAATCCAACTTCCACAAAGTGATCCCAACCATTTTTATCTTCATCTATTGGCAAATTCTAGGCCCTACCATTCATTAGTAGTTGGATGGAATTTACATGGTAAATTATTACATTTTCCACCTCTGCTACACAGTTGTAAACTATTGGAATTTCTTGCAAATTCAAACATATTATTATGTGGGAAAATAATTCAAATATCAATATGAAGGAGTACATCAAGTTGCTACTAAAATTATACACTTCAATCACCAAGTAACCATGCTGAAATTATGCAATAGTGTTGCACAATTGTCTCTACTCTATTATACCCTATTGTTGCCTATTTAGACCATGTGGGAGTGCTTCTAAATAGGTCATATGTATTCTCTAGTCCTTATGAACTCATTCCATCAATTTACTCATGCTTTTATTTACAAATTCAAGGTGCTCCTATAAAGTGAAAGCTTGCTAATTTTTATATGGTTGTTTTCTGTAGATTTTCAGATTTATGATAGTCTTGAAAATTTGGCTTCAATGTGGATTTCAAACAATTTGAATGGTAGGAAACCATTTAAAAACCATTGTGAATTTAATGGATATCATCATACCACATTTGGCTAATTGAAATGCATGTTTTTATTTGCTACTTAATCAAGCAAAAACAATCACAAAATGTTGAAAATAGACAAAAATAGAGGTATAGTGTTCCTAACATAAAATAATGCAAACACTTAACAAATATATATTCTAATAAACTATTTGGCAATTAACTTTGTCATGTTTGGTAATATGGTAGTTTTATATGTCAAACATAGTGTAAAAATGAGGCATTTTCAGGCCTCATCATTGCCCCCAGCTTGAACTGATGCATGCCCTCATGTATCCTAGTAGGCCATAGTAATATGATGGTTTTATCCTTGTGAAAAATATATTTTACCACCTACTACCTGAGAAATTCCTCCTTGTTGCACTATATCAAGCATTTTGCAATTAAGCACATGTATGACTCTATTTCTACCTTTCTACAAGTTTTAGTGTTGCAAGGTACCTCTTAAAGGCTTGATATCATGTGATTCATCTTGCAATAGCCTTATTGTGGAACCATATTTGGAAGATGCACTACTACTTGTGGAATTTTCTATTCTGACAATATTTCAGCCTGAATGCCTATTTTTGCTATTTTTGCACCTTTGAAACAAAATTGACAAAAAAAATTTAAAATTTGAATATTTTTTAGGGATGGGATTATTTTGAGCTTTAAGAACCTCAATATTTGATTTGCACTACTTTTTTTGCTATTCTACAACATTTTTAGGAATTTTTGGTACAATTTCTATCTTATTTCGAAGATCTTCGAAATAATACTGTTATTCCGAAGATGTCTTTGCTTATTCCAAATATGAATCTAAAAATACAAAAATGACCTAATATGCAAAAGTTAGCTGTAGATTCTATTTTGGACCCATATATAGGGTATGTAAGCCTTCTATAACATCAAAAGTCCCCTCTCTATATTTTTTTTAGATGCTATTCTTCATTTTGTATATTGCTATTTTATTGCAGTAGTAGTAAAACATAATATTTAGGTGCATTTTCCATATTATCCTCCTCAAATTTATGAGACAATTGTGAGATATAAACTTGCAGTTCTCCTTTTGAAACTTGCCCTACTAATTTAAATAGAATTGTTGCCATGTCTGTCCTAAAATTAGGTTTTTGCACAGTTTTGAAGTTCCCATGCAACTAAGGGTAGAAGGGGTGTTTCTTGATATTTTGAACATGTTCCATTTTCAACTTTCCAATATTGTATGAATATTTTATGCCAAATACCTATTATCATACACTAAATGCTAAATTCTTACTATGACTTAAATGCAAGAAACACATACCTTATTATCCTGAAAATTGATCATGCACCTTACAAGTTGCTTTTGATGATTTTTAGCAAGTTATCTGAAAACATAAACATAACATATGTGCAGTGTGATATTTGTACAATGGTGGAACAATTATGGGTGGATCAACAAGGTAATGCACATTGTAAAACTAGTTTTTATGCAAGCCAACTCAGCAGCACCTCAAGGAGGTTTTCACTACTAAGTTATTCATTTTTTTCATCTTTCTTTTCCTTATTTTTTTCATTTTTTTCATCATAAGAGGCTGCCATTTCTGGTTTTCAACCAAATTTTATTTTTTTTCAAGTGTTTCAATGATATAGAATGCATCTCATGTATGAAAACACCATCTTTTTCTGTTGAATCCTGTAACAATGATGCAACCATCATTTCTAGATGAGAAATAAGAATTTGATTACGTAATTATTACCTCATTTATTGTTGTAAATTAAGTATTGACTCCATTGTTCCTCCTCCAAGCTAAAACTTATGCTTGTCTTCATGTATCGTCATTTTATGGGACATGCCTTTTGCTATATTTTTTATATATTTTTTCAACTTGTTTCTCTTATCTTTCTTGTACCCATGAAGGAAGTTCACAAGAAATATTATTCTCTTTTTGCTTTTCTTATATTTTCTTCTTTATTTTTTTTCAAACTTTTTATCATCATTCTAAATTTGTCATGGAAGAAAAATTCTCTTCCATCTTCTGTACATCCAATTGTGGAATCTCCTTCAATAAATCCTCCTTAGATAATGGTGTATGGTATACTCAAAGGCAATATCCATTCAACACTAAATTCCCCCATGAATCACCAATGGAAGAAAGAAACATTACTCCATATCTGAAAACTTCTTCAATAAAGTGTTGTCCATGCCTCCTAGTCTGCAAAATCTTGTCAATCTGTAATTGAAACAATTCAATACCAATTCCCAAATATGTTAAGTGTATACATCAAGATGAAATATTGACATACCCTTGTAATTCCATGAAAATGGATTGAAATATTGTTTAAAAATAGCAAACAATTTTGCTTTTTGTTTATAAGTCATCCAGCTAATAATGTTCAAGAATTTCTTGGATTTACTTCAATTTATTTCATTCCTAGGAGGACAAAATTTACCCCTTTGTAATTGCTTACTAAAGAGTTTAATGGAAGTAAATTTTCTATGTGCAAATTTTCTAGTTTTTCTCCTTTATCTAAGGTTTATTTCTGTGAGTTTGGACTAAAGGGTTTTTGTGTATCTCTAATGATTTTTATCTCTTGAAGCTCAGGTAAGGTCTTGTTTGAGCATAGTTGGATGTTGCTACAGTCAATAACATTTCCTACAGTATTTTTATCAAATTTAGCTACATAGATAGGGGTTACCTATCTTGTATTATTAATATTGGCCACAGGTTGGGCTAAAGGTGGTGGTTGTTTTACTTGCTCTATTTTTTGTTGTTGGGATCTCTCTTGAGAAGAATTTAGACTAGGCAACAAATTTTGCATCTCTAGGATATTTTTGAGTTGTGGAAGTAAATGGCATTCATCAGTGATATGTCCTTGTGAACAAATGCTACAAGTAGCTGATATGGTTGTTTTGTTCAAAGGATAGTCTTGTATATCTGCCATGATGTCTTTCCAAAATCTAGTATAAATTTTTTTATACTACCCTAATGGTATGGATATAAAAAGGACAGTACTAGCAAATGGCTCCTCTAAATTGTTTAAGAGATCTTATGTTTCCTGATAATGAGGATGATGAATTCTTTCAATTTTATCAGGAATATCAAACATAGGTAATTTTAACCCCCTAAGTGTGAAGATCACATCCCCATGGTTCCTTGCTTGTTTTCTAAATGAACTAAAATGCAACTATCAATAATTATTATTTATACTAGTTATTATATTCATATTTTACTTTGAAATTCACAACTTAGTACAATAATAATTATTTGATTGCTTTTACCCTCTAACAACACCGTGTTCCCCAAAAACAAAACCAAATGATGTGTGTCATTAAAAGCATCATTAAATATTATGATTTATCAATCTGAGGTGGTTTCTAAGGCTATCTACAATAGAAGGTTAGGGCAAAGTACAATTCAAGCATTCATATTTTTAGCATTTATTGATTGAAATAGATTTAGGTTTAGTCTTTTGGTATCACACTAAACCTATTCTGCAGAATGGAAAATTGTAGGAATTGAAAACTAATTCTATGTTCAAAAAATTAAAGTTAACTACAAGTGCAAGAATTGAAATTGCTAAATTGAAATCTAATCTACTTTTGTAGAATTGATTTAACAAAATTGAAATTGCTAAATTGAAATGTTGTTGAAATGAAATCCTAAATTACACTTACAGAATTGAAACCTAGTTTACTCTTGTATAATTGAAATGATGCTTGGAAATGAAACTTATTCTAAAAATACCTGTTAGTGTCTTGCTACAAAAGGTCGTCAAGCTTCTGCTACACTTATTGACAACAAAATGAAATCTGCTAAAAATTGAAAGTTGCTGAAACATAAAAACATGGGAACATGGAAAGCATAGAAAACAAGGAAAAACACAGGTCTAATATAATTTATCATCTGACATACACATTGGTTGCACAAAAACATAATGAAGAAAACATAAATAACATCACACAAACTTAAAACAAGAAAAATTAAATCTGATAAGCAATCTGTTAATTCTGCTATAGTAAAATTATGGATTAAAACCTGTCATAAAAATACTCCTTCTAGGTTTGAAAGTGGGCCCATGCTTCATTATCTAGAATAAGGTGGGTAAAAAACTCCTTAACTAATTAACAATCACACTTTCTCATGAACAAAAATTAACAAAAAAACTGCACTTTATTTCTATTAGAACTATTACAAAAAATGTTGTACTATGCTATTTGCTGCTACTAACTACTCTCCTATCAACTAATACTAATAGCTCAACCAAGGAGAGAGCTATGTTATTTATAATAAAATATTACAATGTATCTCATGCTTAGATTAGCCTATTTGCTATTTTACAGTGATTTGCCAATAATTTTGAATCTATATAAGGCTTATTTTAGACAGTTTATGTTGCAACAGTAGTCATTGGCCCTTAGAAGGCATCTTCAGTGGTGGGAGTACATTGGAGGAGTCTTAGAAATATCTTGCACACCTATCTCCACTTTAAAATATCATTTTCTAATATTCTGCAACTAATTTGGGTCTATTTTAGGACAAGATTAATTGCATCAATTGATATTTCCTCATGAGATGTGTCTTCTGGTCAGCAAGGAATGGTGGGGATAGTTGTATAAAGCTTTTACTATATCTCCTCAACCTTAGTTTACCTTTTCAACCACTTAAAAATTGTAGATATTCAAAAAGAAGCGTGTTCCCCTATTATTCCAAAGATCTTTAGAATAACTGGCTATAGGTGCACTTGATGCTAAAAAATACATTAAAAATGTCTATTTTGGTTGTTTATTTTAGGTAGGTTATTTAATCCAACTTCTAGGAAGTGATCCCAACCATTTTCATCTTCTTCTATTGGTAAATTCTAGGCCTTGCCATTCATTGGTAGCTGGATGGAATTTCCATGGTAAATTACTACATTTTCCACCTCTACTGCATAGTTGTAAACTATTGACATTTCTTGCAAATTAAAACATATTATTATGTGGAAAAATAATTCAAATATAAATATGAATGAGTACATCAATTTGCTACTAAAATTATACACTTCAATCACTAAGTAACCATGCTAAAATTATGCAATAGTGCTGCACAATTTTCTCTGCTCTATTATACCCTATTGTTGCCTATTTAGACCATGTGGAAGTGCTTCTAAATATGTCATATGTCTTCTCTAGTCCTTCTGAACTCATTCCATCAATTTCCTCATGCTTGAATTCAAGGTGCTCTTATAAAGTGATAACTTGCTGATTTTTATATGGTTGTTTTTTGTAGATTTTCAGATTTATGATAGTCCTAAAATTTTGGCTTCAATGTGGATTTAAAACAAGTTGAAGGGTAGGAAAACATTCAAAAACCATTTTTAATTTAATGGATATCAGCATATTACATTTAGCTAATTGAAATGCATGTTTTTATTTGCTACTTAATCAAGCAAAAACAGTCACAAAATGCTGAAAATAGTCAAAAACAGAGATATAGTGTTCCTAACATAAAATCATGAAAACACTTAACAAATATATATTCTAATAAACTATTTGACAATTAAATTTGTCATGTTTGGTAATATGACATTTTTTATATGTCAAACATAGTGTAAAAATGAGGCATTTCCAAGCCTCGTCAATATGTACATCCTAAAGGTGTATCATACCCAAAGCTTAATTTAGTTCAAGGTCAACCTATAATGGTAATGGGAAAAAATAAGCCACCTCCATTCTATATGTCTTTTCATATGGAAGGATGGGTTGTACACAATTTCATGGTTAACTCCATAGCAACAACCACAATGATGCCTAAAGAAATTTGTGAAGCCATGGGAATGTAATACACCCAATCCAATCTTGGATTTCTACAACTATATGGTACACTGATAAAGACATTTGGAGTAATAAAATAACTTCCAATAGTATTACACAAGGCATAGGAGGTTATGGCAATACAAGAGGTGGTAGTAGTTTATCTAGACCTATAATTCAGTATTTTCCTTTTCTAAAAGTTCACAATAAACTTGGGTGGCTATATGTCCCTATATTATTTGTATATGATAATTCTACGCAAGGTAAGGAAGGTAAAAATATATGCAGAAAATATCACTCCTTATCACATAGAGAGAATTAAGGAGGATCATTTCATCTTATAAGTGATGAAATTAGGCCCTAGGAAACAATCATATATGAATTATAGATAGAAGATGAATTTTTTCTTAGAGACTTTAATGCTATGATAGATATTGGTATAGGCACTTATTCCATAATAAAGTTTGAAGTGAAAAAAATTCAAGCTCTATCAAATTAGGAGCTTAAGAAAATAAAGATTTGAAAGCTCTTCTTTTATGGAGCTAAAACCCAAGATGGAGCTAAAATATAAAATAGAGTTGGAGCATGAATCATGTTAGAGTCTCCTTCTGAGGGAGTGAAGAAATTCTATTATATATTTATATGAAGTTGCATAAATAATACAATCAAATATGATGCTATATGTTTAGGTTTTCTTAAGGTAAAAAATTGGGAATCAAGTTGCTAGCAATTTATGGTGACTCTAAACTGGTGGTGAACCAATTTATAGAGAAATATAATAGCAAGCAACACTACCTCAAAGCTTATCAAAATAGAGTTTGGGATATCTTGGAGAGCTTTGAAGCTGTAAATATAAAAGCAATCCCTATGAGTGAAAATGTGAAAGCTTATGCATTAGCTTCACAAGGAGAAAACTTCTATCCAACCTCTAATAACTATAAAAATTGAAAGGAAGTGAAATTAGTTTTTAGGCCCTCTATGTCTAAAAAGGATACCTTTTGGTAGATATTTCATGATGATGAGCAAATAGTGAATTTTCTAGTTCAAGGGGAAGCCTATGCAGATATGCTTTAAGAGACACTTAAGAGCATATATTAAAAGGATATATACATTTAAAAATGATCACATCCATAAAGGATTGATTACCCTTTAATTTCTCTTTGATATTAATGATCGATCAATCAACCAGAAAATACAAATTGATAAACATAAGTTCACAGATATTCAAATTAAGCATGGTAAAAGTTTGAAGGTTGGAGTACACTATTTAGAGTAGGAGATTCAACAACTTATCACATTATGCAAGGAATTCAATGACATTATAGCATGGACCTATGATGATTTGAAGGTCTATAACAAAGATATTATTCAACATACAATAGAACTATTGCCTAATGCTAAGTCTTTTTGATAGAAATAGACACCTTTGAATATGAAGATAGAATCCCTTATGAAGCAAGAGCTACTAAAATTATTGAATGCAAAATTTATCTATCCCATTAAGCACTCAACATGGGTGGTGAATCTAGTCATGGTAAGGAAGAAAAATAGTGACATTCACCTCTATGTAGATTTTCAAAATCTAAATAAGGCACCATTGAAATATCACTATCCCCTACCTCAAAATGATCAAATTTTTGGAGTAAAAATATTTTATTTGCTATATGGATTCTTTAAATTCAATAAAATTTGGGTAAGTATGGGAAAAGAGAGAAAGGATTTACAAAGACTAGAGGGAAATTGAAAGGGGAAGCAAGAAAAGGCTTCGAAAACTCCGAGAGGGCTAGTTCCTTCACTATAGACTTGGTTTAAGATAAGGGGGAGAAAGAGATTAAAAAAGAGAAAGAAAAGGGAAAAGGCAAAGCGGAGTTATAAGACCGGGAAAATAGAAAGAAATTAAAAATGCAACAAAAAGAAGTAATAAAAATAAACTTAAACAAACAGAGAAGGAGAAGACCAAAACTACATCCGAGAAAAACTCAAAAATAAATCAACATGCAGAAAAATAATGCAAAAAATGAAGAAAAAAAAGTAAAGAAAAGAAAGAAAAAGGAAACACCCATAAACGCATGAAAAATAGAAGCAAAAAGAAAAGAAAAGCATCTCCAACTAGGAAGAAAATCCAACAATGAAATGAGAATACATGGATATATAGAGGTCCGATCTCTAGAGAAAAAAGATGCCACCAACCTCTCGTGATCTACAATGTGAAGGAAATACATAAAGACAAGAAAGAAGAAGAAAAAAAAAAAAAAGAAAGAAACGAAGCGGACAAAATAAAAAAGATTCAAGAAATGAGCAAGAAAAAAGAAAAAGAAGAAAATGAAAGCAATAAACTTCAAACTCGGGGAAGGGGCGATAAAACAAAGACTACCTGGAAATCACAAAAAAATAAATCGGGCAGGAATAAATCACGAAAATCCAAAAAAAAAAGGATCATACAAGTGGGAAAAACGAGAGAAAAGCGAAGGGACGAAAACGGAGAAAAAAAGCATACACAAAAGTCAAAAAGAAAAAGACTAAGAAAAGCGATAACCACGGAAAAGTCTTTCTAAGATAGCTAGATCCAAAAAAAGGACAAGAGCGAAACGAAGAAAGCGGCTTTGGATACATCCTACAGAAAAAGGAACAAGAGGAGAGACGATGGAAAAAGAGGTTAAGGATGGGAAAAAAAAGGAAGAAAAAGCAAAAGCATGATCTCAAAGCAAGCTAGAGATAGAAAAAAAAAGAGAAAAATATACAAAGAGAAAAAAAAAGAAGGAGGAAAGAAGAAATGAGAGAAAGAAAAAGAGAATAGGTATGAAATGAAAAAAAGAAAAGACTAAAGAAAAGAAACAAAGAAGCACAGCAGGAAATGGAAAAGTAGCGATATCGCTACAAGAAAGAAAGAGCAAGAAGACGGAAGGGAAAATAAAAAAAGCATAGAAAGTTAAAATCAACAAGTATCCATATCGCTACCAAAAAGAGAAAACAAAACAGCTTATCAAAATCATCCTTGCAGAATAGGAGCAAAACAAGTGAAGGCAAAAAGATGATAAGGAAGAAAAAAAGCTCAAGCTTTTGGAAAAAAGGCGGGAAAAGAAGAAGTAGGAATCGTACAAAAAGCTCAACGTAAAAACCATAAGCAAGGAAAAGGAAGAAGGGAAGAAAAAAAAAGGGCACAGGAAAACGAAAGGAAAAGTAGGGAATCGCTAAAGAAGGAAAAATCAGGTGGCAAAAGAGAATAGAGGAGGATAAGCAGAATCTTTTGAAAAAGCATATGGAGAAGGATCAAAGCAAGGACTACTGGAAATGAAACGAAAGAATGGCACGCCACGAAGCGGGAGATGAAGGGGACGGAAGAACAAGGCTGAGGTTTTCAACTTTGTGTCTTTGGGCGACACCCGTTCGAACCTTGGAATCGTTCCGCAGCCATTTCCTTGATTTGGAATGTTAGCGAATCCGTTTTGCTTGTTATTTTTGCTCATTTTTTCTTTTTTTCGCCACGCATCAGTGTATTGGTGTTTTCATAATCCTATGCATTACAATGAGATCAATGTGGCAAAAATGCCAATAGGTATGAAGCTCAATACAAGACTACATTCACCATGAAGTAGGGAACTTTTGCTTACCAAAGAATGATCTTCGATCTATTTAATGTTGGAGCTACTTTTCAAAGGGCTATGGACCTAGTTTTTAGGAAATTTGTGAATAAGGTTATATTGATTTTTCTAGATAATATGAGTCTTCTCGCATCAAAAGGAGAAGCACCTTGATCATATTTGGCTAGTGTTTCAAAAATACAAAAAATTTGGAGTATCACTAAATCCAAAGAAGTCCATATTTTCCATTCATGAGGGTAAACTATTGGGGCATGTAGTTTCAAAATAAGGCCTAGCCATTTATTTGGATAGGGTTAAAATAATCCTAGCACTCCTTATTCTACAAAATGAGAAATGTTTGCAATCCTTCTTTGGACAAATTAATTTTGTTTAAAAGTTTGTATATGAATTTTCTCAGACTATAAAGCTAAAGGATATAATTTTTACCTAGATGGAGGCAAGGAAGGAAGCATTTGAGAAAACCAAACAAGCTATAACCAAAGCTCCAATACTGTCCAACTTAGACTATCAAAAGGACTTCATATTATATGTATATGGTGCTGAGGAAAGCTTCGCTATTATACCGACTAAGAAGGACAATGATCATAATGAAGTACCAATAGCCTTCTTGAGCTAGACATTGCATGAGTACAAGGAGCACTACAAATTTATTGAAAAATAGGTATTTGCACTCATGAAATCTATGAAAATTTAAGGCACTATATTTCACAAAGTAAGACTAAAGTGTTTTTTGTCCATCTAGATGTCCATAATTTCATTATGCAATATTGGATGAAAAGAGAGTTGGTTGGATTACTAAGATTCAAGAGTATGATATAGAAATAACTACTAAGATATTTAGAGGAATATCCCTATGTGAACATCTTGCTAATTCTACAATATTGGGGACAAACATGCTATTTGAGGAGACTAAGGAATCTCACTTAATTTATTTCCTCTAAATTATCAAGTGTTTGGACGATTTTATTGCTTTCCAAAGATGAAGATACAAGATACAAACTATGAATTATGTGATGATTGATGACAACCTATACTGAAAGAACTTTGATGGATTTCTCCTACACTATATACACACAAAGAGAAATGAGGTCTTGAGTGAATTTCATTAAAGATTTTTTGGTGGGAACTATTAGACAATACACAAATATCCTATAGGCCAAATACTATTGGCCCACTTTATTTGTTGATGCCTTCAAGGTGGCTAAAAAATGTGATAAATGCCAAAGGTTTGTGGGAAGAAGGAAAAATCTGGCACTACCCCTACAACTAGTAATTATAGAGGAGCCCTTTTAGCAATGGGGGTTTGAATTTACTAGTATAATCAATTCAAATTCATCCATTGAGGTAAATTCATCCTAACTACAACATATTACTTTACCAGGTGGTTTGAAGCAAAAGCTACTATGTGGGAAGATTAAGAGACTGTAATAAAGTTTTTGGAGAGATTGATTACTAGATTTAGAATTTTGACAACTATAGTCTTAGATAATATTTTTTCTTCCTAGGTGCCAAATTCATTGATTTTGCTATAAAATATGACATATAGTGGAAAGATTCTTCCAATTATTATCCACAAGGTATTGGGCTAGGGAGTCCACCAATAAAAAATACTATGAATCTTTAAAAAAATAACTGGTAAAAATAAGAGGAGCTGGCATTTGATTCCCAATCAAGCTTTGTGGAAAAACAAAATTATAGTTAACAAATCCTTAAAAGCCTTCCTATATTCTATGGTTTATGGTAAGAAAGCAATATTGCCTCTACAATTGGAATTGCCAGTTATGAAGCTAATAGATAAAACAAAATTCCAAGATGTGGAGCCAATTGAAGCCAAAATGGTAGAGCTACTTTGATAGAAGAATGAAGAGAGAAGGCATATAAGATATTTATAAGAATACAATTTTGTTAAGCTTTGGCTTGATAAGCAATTAAAAAAAATCCTTGAAAACCTCCTAAAAAAGCCAATCCATCACAAAATATTTTTCATGTTAGTTGTCATCTTTAGGCTAGATACTGATGAATACGTATATGACTACCAAGAGGCTATGGCATATTTTGTAACCAATATGGACAATTATGATAGCACCAGCAAAATGCTAATCCTATTATTTTATTGGACCTAGTTTCTAAGCTCTCAAATTCATGCTCCATTAGTTTCCCTAAATTAAAAGGAGAGTGAGAATTGTTTTTTGAATTTACATGGTGGAATCGATAGCCACCACAAATTTGGGTAGGTTGTTCGACTTTTATGGCTGCCATAATATTATGTGCTATCCACGTCGAAAGCCACCACATAGTTCTTCGCACATTCCATCCCTATAACCACCATGCCACAATAATTTTAAACCATTTACGTTGCTAAAAGCACCAAGAAAGGGATAAGCATTTAGTACGATGAGAACCGATAGTTGAACCTTGGACCTCCACCCCCATTTACATTGTTTTATCAAACCAATTGGTCTACACCTCAGACTTGAGCAAGAAATTTTGTTACCCATCATTGTCATGACCCTCCTGATGGACTTTGTGACATGGAAAACAATGTATTAATTTATGGTGCTTTAATACTCGATTTTATGCAATTAAACAACTATGCAATGTTAGTTGATATTAAAGAGCATAATATTGCTAACAAATTGCCTAGGATCAGGTACAATTATAGGTGGAATAAGTTGAATCATCCATCAAATTCAAGGGTACTTGAGGTTGGGAAAGTGATGATAAGGAAACTTGAAGGTAACATTGATGGATACCTTCATATAGGCATGCATTCGGTTAGGGATAATCATCAATATATAGCCACCTTGAGCCCTAGATTGATAGCTTAGTAGCTATCATAAATTTTAGAGGCTGAGATAGGTGACTAGGTTGATGTAAATATTACCCTCTTTGTTTGTTGTACATGTTTTATTGTCTTTTACTTTAGCACTATTTGCCTCAATGATTTGGGAAGTATAGATGGATTGGTTGTCTTCATAACTCCTTGTGTGTTCGGACAAATAGAATGATTAAGTAAATGCTTTATTTTAAATGATAGTAGGTTTCATTTAAAATTCATAAATGATTTTAAATGATAGTAGGTTTCATTTAAAATTCATAAATGTTTTATTTTAAATGATAATAGGTTTCATTTGAAAGTTAGTAAATATTTTATTTTAAATAATAAAGGAGATTTCATTCCAAGATAATATTTGAATTATATTAATGAAATTCAATTATAAATGGCTTTACCATTTAAAAAAAGTGATAACTATGAACTCCCATCTCGAAACCCCCCTAAAGTAATTAAATATTTAAAATAATAAGATTTAGAGGATTTGCCATAAGTTCATATGCTATGAGAATATGCATTTGGGTATGGGAGTGCCTGCCAACTTTGACAAAGGGGAGCTCCATTTATGACATCCTGAGTAGAGGATGGGGGGACAACCTACTACCGATGAGAATGGATGGGAAGTGATGGTGGATGGTGAGCATGACAGTGAAGGTGGAAAAGGTAGATTTTGTAGTGATTGAGAGAGGATCATCACGATAAAGGGGAGGAGAATGAAAGAGAGAAGGGTTACATTCTTAAGAAGAGGAGGATCGAGAGGAGAAAGTGGAGAAGGGAGGAGCAAAGACAAGACACTTGTGGATAGCACTCTAGAGAGCTATGTAAATCACTAGAGTTATTAGGTTGGATTCATATTTGCTATCTCCTATCCCTTGGGATGTATGCTCTTTTATTTTTTCTAGTTCTTATATGTTGTTGGGTACGTAAATTTTGAGCTCTCTATGTCACCATCTTGATTGCTTGAAAACTAGCTAGGTAATGTCTTGGACCATCATGAGCTGTTAGAACTCATTGGTTGGGTCATTATTGTTGTGAAAGGGTCGTATCCCTTTCATTGTAACTCTCCTCTAATGGTGGTTTAGTGTGTTTTGGCTTGTAAAATTTCCCTCTATACCTTGAAGCGAGGATGATGTTGGCTTAGAATCAAATATTTGGATGCTTCGTATACTGGTTTATGACCATAGCGGAGGTAGTTCTAGGCTCTCTTCCATTCAAACTTTGTAAGACGTGTTGTCTATTATTTCCATCCAATGAGTTCATTGGATAAGGTTGAACTATTTTTCATCCAGTTAGTGGATTGGGAGCTATACTCCTTATGTATGTGTGCATTTCATTACCTTCCACCTAGTCATTGTTCAAAAATTCCATAGGGATGGGTACTTGTGTAGTCGGTAGATCCTATCATCTATGTGTTAGACACACTTGCACCGAGGCTTGTTTGGAGGTGGTGCAATGTGTTCATGGTGACCTCTTCTACGTTAGCATCCCTCAATCCTTAGGCTATTGTGCTCCACAAATTTTCATGGGGGCCTCTGTCGATAGTTAAGAGTGCCACATATAGAGTGGTGGCTCGACCTCTATTATTTTGGTAGACTATTGTGCCTGCCAACCCATTTGAGCGCCCTTTGCACCTTCACTTGTTTATTTTAACCTTTCATGAGTTGAATGTTTGGTTATCTGCTGGTTAGTGATTTATGTTGTTTCATTAATTAAAATTATGGATTATTAATGAAAAGAAAGGGTTATATGTTTTTTCATTAATTAAAATTGTGGATTCTAGATTAATGAAAAGAAAGAGTTTTTTGTTGTTTCATTAATTAAAATTATGGATTTTAGATTAATGAAAAGAAAGGTTTTTATGTTGTTTCATTAATTAAAATTGTGGATTTTATATTAATGAAAAGAAAGGGTTTTATGTTGTTTCATTAATTAAAATTGTGGATTTTAGATTAATGAAAAGAAAGGGTTTTATGTTGTTTCATTAATTAAAATTGTGGATTTTACATTAATGGAAAGAAAGAGTTTTATGTTATTCATTAATTAAAATTGTGGATTTTAGATTAATGAAAAGAAATAAAATTAAATGGTTTATTTAATTTAAGGTGTGAACCATAGTTAAATAAAAGAGAGAAATAACTTATTTATGGATTAAGGTAGGAGACTTTGATTCATTAAATAAGTGACATTAGTTTACTTGTAAAGTAAGGGTATGGGACTTTGGTTTATGAAGTGAACGAAAAGAGGTATATTGTTTTAATTAAAGTAGTAAAAGATTTAATATGGCAAATGAATGAAATATTATTTTATATATTGAAGGCATGGGACTTTGGTTTATGAAATGAATAGAAAGAGGTATATATTTTTAATTAAAGTAGTAAAAGCTTTAATTTGGCAAATAAATGAAAATATTGTTTTATAGATTGAAGGTATGGGACTTTAATTCTTTAAAACAAGACAAGTTTGATTAAAGTAAAACCATGATCTAAGTTGTGTATGTTGAATGACTCTCTAAAGGTACTTGAGAGGTGATAGTAAAAGTAATGATTCTTTTATGATATCAACTATGCATTAGATGGTTGGTAATTGAATTAAATTTGTATAGTTGCAATTTGGTAAAGTTTATGTTAGATGTAGGCCCATCCTAAACCATGAGTTTCATGATCCCCTACTATACTCAAATGATCGATGGAAGAGCGGAAGGACCAAAGTTATAGATGGACCAATGCACAAGTTTTCTCTCTACTTACATATTGTTTACTTATGCATAAATACACTAGATTTATGGGGATATTTCCCTAATGAAATTGATGTAATGTATTGTTTAAGGGTATGGAGGTTTTACCATACATTCTTATGTAATAAATGATCAATGTGATAGATGCACCTTTATATTCTATTGATTCATTATGAATGTATCTAAATATCTTCTAGTTCATGTCTATTATTTAAATATTGCTCTATGTTTCTAGTTATCTCTTGCATGTTTGATGAGTTATGTTTTGTTAGATTTAGTATCTAGATCTATATTTTATTTTCATGATTGAATAAACTTTTACGGAATTTAGTAGTAAGTTCTAGGGTGAACTTAGAGGATAACCTAAGGGCTTGAGACCCCCTTAGGGTGAACATAGTGGACCTAAGGGATTATGACCCCTTAGGGAGAATGGTAACTAGGTTTATGGAAGACCGTACGTAAGTTGAGATAGCTTATCGAAAGACGATATTGATAGCTTAACTCACAGTGCATGTAGCATACCTACGCATAATGGCTTACATAGAGTATGGAGATGCATGCACACCTTCTAATGATTGAAGGTGATAAGTCTAGCTCATCAAATATTGATGAGATGGATGGACTTATATGCATAACATGAGATATACCTACATAGATGGACTTGCATGAGGGAAATATTGTGAGGTTTAGTTCTTGATAAACTTAAGGGATTTGTTAAACATTAAGTTAATCTAAGGTTGGTTAGGGATTTATGAATCCCTCTCAGTAAAAAAAATCTTTCTCTTTCTATGTGTTTTCTTGTTTCTTGTTTTTAGAGTCATTACAATCATATTTGGCTTGGTTATTTTTGTACTTCATGTTAGGTAACATACCAAGGTTACAAGTCAAAACACATAGA
Source organism: Wollemia nobilis (assembly GCA_028583015.1). Lineage (NCBI taxonomy): Eukaryota > Viridiplantae > Streptophyta > Pinopsida > Araucariales > Araucariaceae > Wollemia > Wollemia nobilis. The sequence goes on from JAQPPZ010003229.1 coordinate 74,478, forward strand.
AAATGAGATAATTATCTCTTGTATGGAGTTCAATAGAATATTTTTTAGACCTGTGATAGCTTGCATATATGGTAGAATTCCCCAGTTGTCTTTAGAGGTAAGGGATAAGCTCTATGGTGATAGGTATGAATTGGGAGATTGGCACTTCTAAAGAGTGGCACCATCATCAAAGTTTATTGCTCTAATGGGTGTCCATATCTACTACCTTATTATGTGATAGACTAGGTATTTGCAATGGAATTATAGTGGCAAATTGAAAGTATAGATGAAATATTTGGGACCGATATAAAAAAGGTAGACACATATCATTTTACTTTCAACTATGGTATAATCACTATGATGACTTGAATCTAAGGTAAAATCCTAGATGAGAATATTAGTAACATTTAGTCTACCCCTTTCCTTATCCTTTGGTGGGGTTTTCTTCTGGTGTCTAGGTTCTGGGATGGTTTTGGGTTTTTCCCTGGGATCTTCCTTGGGTTTATAGATTGCTTCAAGGATTTTTGTCCTTGGAGATCTTAGCTTTTTCTAGGTTTTTGTAGGTGTTTTCTCAATTCTAGATTTCTATGGTTCTTCAATTATAGACTATTGTGGTTGTGGGAGAGTGGCTTCATGAGTAGTTTTGCACATCATCCTTTTTGGTCTTTAGGGGGACCATGTGATTTCTACTGTGACTCTGCTCTTTGGATTTAGTGTTGTGGGTTCAATGGGATTTTATTTTTTTTTGTGGCCTTTCCTAGGGGTCTCTGGTTTACTTGTTGTTGTGTTCCTGCTGGAATTCCTCATTGTGATCATCCAAACGGTCTCACACCTATTCTTCCTACTATGTAAACAAAATAAAAGGCACAAAAGAGATGCATGCAAAATTTAAAATAAATAGGAAGAATAAGAACACTTTTATTCCATTAAAGAATCCAATTCCAGTTACAGATATGTCCCTCTTAGGGATACCATTTTGATACTCTTATTACAGTAGGAAAAGCAATATGTTCCCTCTGAAGGGTAAATGTGAGTTTCAGGCCATTCAGGGTGACACAAATTGCTCTAGGGTGGATTTGACCCTCTTCTTCATGTTGAGGAATGAATTGGATGGTTGAATCTCCTTCAAATATACTTTCCTATGGTCAAGAAACAACATAAAAGCATTAATATCATAGGCAACCTCTCATAATGAGGCCCTTTAAGGAATGTGAACATAAATATGCCATAACATTAACATAATAAATAAAGTGAATAAAGCATGTTAAACATATGCAATACTTGAAAATATTAATGGAAAAATGTAAATAGAAAGTACAACTATCTATTTAGTGGATCAATTGCATGAAAATAAGCTAACTAGGTCTTACTTGCCATAATGAAATAAACCTAATGAAATCCCTAATTTAGTCAGTTAGAGTCTCTAAAATACTAAATAAAACACTAAAATGATCAATCTAACCTAATTAAATATAATGCAAAAGAAACAGTAAGGATATTTTTCATCGATTGCAAATCGTAGCTCAAATGAGCGGTCTGCACTGTACACAGTGGCTATCAGTCATGGCGATCAATCAAGTAGCTTCGCCCTCCAAATATAGGGCTTTGGGCTTGATATTCCTTGTCAAATTGATGGTCAAGGGTCACCTTGATGTCCTTTGACTGGTTTGGCGATTGAATTGTACATTTGGTCCTCCATTTGCCAAAATTTGCATTTCTTGGCATTCTAGCTCCTTAGGGCATCCATGACACAAATTGGCATGATGCTTGATGAATTGGCAAGTGAATGGAAACAAAAATATCTCAGTACACTCAGGTGAGTCTACAATTTGATAGGGCTTTGCTTCTCAAATGCACTATCCTTCTCTATGCTTTGCCCTAATTTTGAGGGGTACTTATAGGATTACCCAAGGGCTAGGGGTGGCTTCATGGAGAAGCCAAGATCAAGAAGAGGTGGTTAGGATAGTTGGATTGGAAGTCTCTAGAATATTTCATCCTTCAACTACCTTATTCTATAATAAATGGTCATTCAAACCAATTTGGCTAGGATGAAGGTCAATTGAACTTTAGTTCTAGACCATAGGTCACAACTACAGTCTAGCCTATAAATCGTAGGTGTCAGCAGTGGTTCAGACTGTAGATCGTAGGTCTCAATTATGGTTCAGATTGATTAGGTCCAAGAGCCCAAATTGAGTGGTTAGAACCACTTCTCTATCTTGGATTCTATCCAATATCTTCAATATGATCTTGTAGCATGCCCTATATGAGTAGTTGCCATCGATATGATGTGTTTTAGGTGTCTATATATACCCCCTTTGAGATGTGTTGTGAGATTGAATAATTTGTGAGTAAAAATACACCACCTAAAATGATATCGAAGGTTATATGATGATCATTAGTCTGATAAACATTAGATGCCTCAGGTCTTGCAAAAGGATGTGCATCCTAGAATCACTACTTTCAACTAGGTGAAAGGCTTAAATTTGAAAAAGTTCGCACTCGTCATCAAAAAATCAGATAGCATCAATCCCAAGTAGGCTTTCACGCCTATCAATCCAAAAGGAAGAGAGCTACAAAATAAACTATCATATTTGCTATTTACCCCAAGCAAAGGGGTAAGCTTATGATAGCTATTGACAATGATTTGTAAGACGAACACAGTTTTGACAAGATCAAGGGATCTTCTATTGATTTTGATTATGACTATGATAGTATGACTACCCCCTCAAGCGATGAGTCAATGAAGGTAATGAAAATGAATAAAGTGACGATGTCACTTGACCACTATGAATGATCTAAAAAAACTTAGAATTTAGAATTTAATTACTTGGCTAGGCCTAGTTCAGCTTATGATTGTAAATATTAATAGCAATTGCACTTTCCTATCCCATGGAGTGGTTGAGCTGCAATAGCCTTCTTAGGAAATCAAAATGATACAATGCCAATTAGATTTATGTTGAATCAATTTGTTGATGATCTGATGAAAATATGTCATTGGAGAAATGACATGAAACATCTTGTTCCCATGGAGCGGTCCAACCTCGAAGGCCTTATTCCGGATTGAAAATAAGTATATCAAATCAACGATGATAATTTTACCCCAAATGTCCTTATGATTATTTACTCATCTCATCAGAATGCATGGAGCGTTAGTCGCTGCAATCACCAAGTGTCTAGGGTAAATAACTAAATATGAGGTGCATTTGGCTTTTGACTTTGTTTTTTTGAATTTTTAATTGATCCTGGTGCTTGAAAATCACAAAATTTGTTAAATTGATTGCTCTTATTGAGATCTTGATCCATAAAGAATAATTAATTTATCATTTAAGACCTTCCCACAATGGGATTTTAGTGCATTTAATTCCAATTGTGAACTGTGCGCATGGGTTGCAGTTAGAAATTTCAAATTTGAGAACTGTAGCTTAGAACCATGATCAAAAAACCCTAATTTTGGAACCATGATTATCAGTTGCGGTGCAAAAAAATTAAGAAAAGTATATATATTTTTACCATTTGAAAATTTCATTATCATTCCTTGAAAACAATTACAAATGAGCTCTGAGAGGTGAGGAAGCAAACTTGATGTGAAATGCTACTAAAAAAACTTCCTACGACCTCATACACATCTTGATGGTAGACCCTGCATAGCCTTCATATAGTAGATGCCTCAGTGTGGGAAAGGTAACTAAAAACCGAGTCCTCATACTCCTTACCAAATTAAAATGAACCACATTAAATAATGGGTCCAATTAACCTCAGTAAATTACTGGTAATGAACCTCATATTAGTTTAGGCTAGATTAGGGCATTTAATTTTTTGTTGCTATGCTAGGAAGTGACCCGAAAAGGGTTACGTTCCTAGACCGCAACTAGTAGACGTGGCTCCCAATTGACAGATTGGGAACCATAGCTATAGTCGTGGCAGGATTCAAATCCCAATGGTAAAAAATTTTACCACCACGTGGACTATGGATTTGACCCGTGGTTCCACACTTTTGAAAAAAAATTCAATTTTATTGATTTTTTTTATTGTTTAGAAATTTTTTTAGATTTTTTTTTTATGTTTTTAGGTTGATTTTTATCTGTTTTTAGTTATTTTTAGTTACCCTTTTCCCTTGTGCATCTCTTCTTTTTAGAAATTGACCTCTAGATCTAGGGAGCTAGATCTTCTTCGTACCCTCTATAGACAACTCATTTACCTGGAGCAACAGTTGTTTGGTGCGGTTGGATTTGAATACATACTTGATTTACCCACGATTAGGGTAGATTAGGCATACATGAATGCATTGTCCTAGTGCTGGGATGTGTAGACCAACATATTTCACCTACTCATAGGTGAAATGAATATTACATTGGAGGATGTCTACTGGATCTTCAGGATCCCAATCGATGGGGAGCCCATCACCTCCACTCCAGTCACCAGTAAGGAAGTTTTTTTGATTCCATCTTTGGTGACCGTAGTGCAGATGCTCAAACTAGGATCGATCATGGAGGTTTCCATATTGGATATTTTTAGGGGAAGGACATCTTCTCAGTTGGAGAGGTCGTCTTCATACACATGGTCATTCATATCATGCTTCTAGACTCCTCAAGCACATGGATCCCCTAGAACCTCCTAGCTATTATCAGGAGAGTTACTCAAAGTTCTACGTAGTGACCATTGATCTTAGCCTGGGGAAGCATACTACTAGCACAACTATATCGTGATTTATATCAGGTTACCTATAGGAGTCGGGTTGGTATCATTTGTAGCCTACTGCTTCAGATTTGGGATTGGCAACACATTCATATTGAGTGGCCCAAAAACTTTCCACTCCTCATTACTTCTATTCCTACCGCACGCTAGTTCTATCTGGAATTTTTGCATCACGAGGAGGAGAGGTTCCAGAGTAGGTCTCATGCTAGGGACTTGGACCACTATATTTCCAGATTTGCATAGCTTCGGTTAGATGATATAGAGTGATGCTCCTACATGAATTGCCCTTTATGGGAGGAGGATGGCGAGCAGCTCTACCAAGTGAGGAGGGACAGGTGGCTACTCAATCACAATGCCAATATTCATGAACAATAGTATTAGTCACGTGTCCTACAATAGTTTGGACTCATACAAGATATTCCAATGCTCCCTACTATCTATAGGCGCATAGTATTAGGGAGGGATCTATCATGGATCCAACCGACACTATTAGAGGATGAGGCTAATGACTTTCAAAAGTCAAGTGTGGATAGGGCCGGTACCACCACAGAGTATGATACTTGGTGGTCACTATTATAGTGGTAGGGAGAGGAGTCCCTTAGCTAAACAGATGATGGCGTAAAGGCTTATCTATATGGGTGTAATGTGTGGAGTGTGTCAAGATCATATGGGGTGCAGAGGACATCATAGAGGAGGCTCTGTAGGTTAATTCTAAAGAGGATACAAATGAGGAGGGCAAGGTACCTCTCAAAAGTGATGTGGGGTAGCTACTGGCTCATGTGGTGAGCTTACAAACTCAGATTGGCACTTTGAGGAGCTAGCTACACTATAGGGATATAGAGATTACTACGCTATAGGTATAGCTTGCAGTAGCTTAGACACAGGGGGGACTTTAGTTGTGATGGTAGGGCCCTTATCTACATATATTACCATTGTGCCTCTCACGACACCATCTTCTCTACTTCCATCAGGTCATGATCCCATGGTTGAGGTCAGGAGGTTTCGTTCCCTCATGGAGGAGGGTAACGAGTGACATGATGGACATGTTGCTTACATCTCTCAACTAGAGGGCTATATTTGACTGAGTGGTTTGGAGGTACTAGAGGAACCTCACACCACAGAGACCCATAGGAGAAGATCCAAGACTAGTAATAGGGAGACAGGGTAGTCTATCACTAGTTTTAGCCACAAGATGCATAGGATCGAGAGGACTCATAGGTCTTCAAGCACTCAGGGTGCTAGTTCATAGAGGACTCATAGGGATGGTGGAGGTGCCTCACAGACTGGGGGTATAGACCTTGCTTAGTAAAGATCTCATAGATACTTTGTTGTATTATTTTTGAGTGTAAGGTCGAGGACCTACACAATTGTAGCCTAGGAGAATTTTTAATATTCTCTTGATGTACTCTTGATATACTCTTTTTGGACACACACACACACACACACACACATATATATATATGAGATTGATCATTTTGGCCCATTATGTGTACTTGTGTATTGTTGATTTATGTTTATGTTATACACATGGATGCAGATGTTCATATTGATGCTATTATTATATGATGTGATGTATGGATGACATGCACTAGATAGCAATTTTAATTTATGAGGATGATGGTATGCAGTGATTTAGATGCTTAGATGTGTTATTTATGATGGATGCATATGGATGTGATGTTTACTTTTAACACATATTTAATTTTGCTTTATTGTATGCATTTAAATTATGACTATGTCACGATATGCTAGTGCAATGTATGTAATGCATTATTTACATGATGGTAATATAATGTAAATGAAATTGTATGCTTTAATCACTTAAAATATAAGGAATTAATGTGATATGTGTTTAAAAATCTAATGGATAACACCACAAAATGTGTACAAATCATAAATGTAATTGAAAATCCTCATTACAAGAATTTAATCAATTAATCACCCAAATATGAAATGCAATGATATGAAGCGGTATGATGTGAATGATATAATATGTCACTATATATTCCTTTTGCAATTTTGAAAGATATGCATAATATAGTCAGTGGCCATCTAAATATCATGCCTGATATCCATCCGGTATCTATCCTATATCTTGAAAACTTTGTGCTCATTGTAATTATGTATCACGGATGTGATACTTTGCAGTTTGATGATTGAAATAATTTTTTTTTTTTGTTATGGTTTGTGATCTTTTGTATTTTGTTGCTATTAGAGAAATTTTTGAAGTTTTCCATGAGACTCAAACACCCTAGTAGACTTCTCAAAAGTCACATACTAACTGTACAAGGCTTTTATTGGACAAATATTTCACCATGAATGACCCAACTATTCATTACCCCTGTGTGTGCATGTGAGTATTTTTAGATAGACCATAGGCATCCCTAGATGTTAGTTGGGACTCTTCCAACCCATATGTGAGATCGGGTTCCTCAAATATTCATATCATCCTTGTTTCAAAATTTATTGGACTATAATGCTAGACAACTCCAGGCACCCAGATCTAGCTCATATTGCAAATTGATCAGGACTACCCCTCCAAAAATAGTCGATACTCTTTCAACCCATTGTTGCGATTGGGGATCACCCAATAGAACTATACCTCCGAAAGCAGGTGGGACTCTTTCAACCCAATGCTATGATTTGGGATCATTCTATGGCTTCGAATGGTGAATAATATAGGGATTCAAGTTCTCACCTTTCTTTTCTTTCTATTCATAGGGATACTTGCTCATATGTAGTGATAAAAATCACTATTTATTCACATTTTACTTTGAGTGATAAAAATCATTATTTTTCACGTTTTATTTTAGCAAGGGATTTATATAGTGCTTTTGATTCACTATGTCACTTTAGATTTGACTTTGAAATTTGGATTTGAGATTTGAAATTTGTATCTTGGGACTTGAACTTTGTTGAACTTTGAATTTTTAACTTCAAACTGGGATTTTTCTCATTTGTTTAAGCAAGGGAATGTATGGGTAATGGAAATATTTGTCCTTTTGCCATCATTCATCACTCTAGACTGAACTATTTGAAAGATAAGTAGGTAATAAAACCCTTCTATCTAGATGCCCAGGACCACTTTTGTAGCTTTCATCATCCCTTATCTTAGTAGGATTTTAAATGTTTTGATTAGTGATGGGATCCTGATGTGCCAAGTACTATCACAACTAGTGACCTCATCTACAAAAGAAAAGCAAGATTTCTATGACATTTGAGAGACCCACTAGGTATGGCTGAGTGATCAAAAAACTTTAGTATACATACATATTTCATAGAAATAGGTTTTGTGTTGACAAACACAATTACTCACATGAATGGTGTATTATGATAAATGCAGAGGTGCATGATTAAAACACAAATGTGGTGTCATTTGTAACATTGACAAACACAATCCATTCTACTACAGAATGCAACGGATGAAGAATTCCTACATGCAATGTAATGAAGTGAATGCATGTGTGAATGCAAATGAAAATGCATAATGCAAATGCAAATGTTTTTGGATTTTATGCTTTACCAATTTTTTTTGGATTTTATTGCTTTTTAAAATTTTATGGATTTTGAGCCTTTATATTTAGAGCCTTTAGTGTTAGCATATAAGGTTAACATTGGTCTTATTACTTTACTATTTGTACGACAGGATGACATATACTATAGTCGGCATATAGATAGGAGTGTTTTGTTTTTCTTTGAGTTAGAATCTTCTATATTTGGCATTATAGTTAGCGGCTTTTCCTACTTCTATACTATATAAGCCTTTGTATATTACAAATTCAATTTAATTAAAGTGTTCTCTATTCTATATTTGGTATCAAAGCATAGGAGGGGTCTAGGAATTAGTGTTATCTCAAGAGTGTCGAATTGGTCTGAGAGGAGTACCGAGAGAATTCTTCCTGTCCATCACAGACCGTGCGGTGACCAAGGACAAGACTGGCCAAAACTTGGCTGACCTCTATCATGGGATCCATAGACCAGATGTGGAGGTGCATGGGTGCAAGAGATGAGGTGACTTAAAGGTAGACATCTAATGTGGACTGGGCATAGAATACTGGGTGGACTCACGCAACACTGGACAAACATAATAGGGCAGGGACTGACCAGATGATATGTGGCGACTAGCCACTAGATGAAGACCAGACAGATTGACTCTAGATGAGGACAGTGCCAAGTGGTGTGACTAGACTTGACTCGATAGGCCTGAAGTCCAAAACACCTGAAGACCAAATAGGGGAACCAGGACGAGCGACCACACTAGTCGAGCAAAACCCCGATCAACTAGGCCCCCGAAGAGTGGTAGATGGAGTTGTTGATCGTCGTAGAGGATCATCATACTCTCAGGAAGAGTCTCCACAAGATAAGACACCTCAATAGGTGAGGTCTCACCTATTTAAATAGCTCTTTAGATATTCTCCCATGAATGTGGGATGATTAGTTTAAAAAAAAAACAAACGTAGTCACCCCCAGTCGTCAACCTGTTAAAAATTTATGAATTTTTTGTTATCAATGGTGTCTATGGGTCCAATTTTTTTCTACTTGATGATAATCTAGACTTAGATATTAAAATTTTGGGTGGATTAGTTTTTTTTTAAGTCCTCATATTGATCCTAAACTCTCATCCTTCATCCCAGCAACCGTCAACCTGTCACAGTCTGGGAGGAGTTTGCAACTGGTGGTAAGTTTTTTGTAGCCATATGGGAGTAGTTTTTTGAAGGTCTCCATTGATCCTGTGATACAATGAGGTAGAGGATCATGAAAAAATGTCAAGATAAGTACGAGCATGGAGAGGAGGCTAGGAAGAACCTTAGCATTGTGAAGTGGAGCGGCTACCGATCATCGACTGCCCAAGCGGAGGCCAAGCATTGGTGGTGGAACCGTGGTCGAGCGCTTATGGCAGAGTAGTGGCCAAGCAGTTGTGGCTCGCAAAAGTGTCACAAAAAAAACAAGGTATTCAAGCAAGGTTTAATTATCCCTCATAAACACTGAGGCAGGTAGCTCGGTTGGTCATCGACTGAGCGCTAAGGCGCTAGTGGTCGAGGAGTCGGGGGATCGAATACCACTGAGAAGTATTATAAAAAAATTTGTATGATCAGTTTTTTTGCAACTCTTAATATTAATTTTATCAATTTTTTTTAATAATTTAATATTAATTTAATTAAAAAATCATTTTTTTAATTTTAAAATGGTTTTTTAGTTAAAATTAAATTTTATTATTAATTAAAACTTTGGTAAAATTTTATTTTTTTGCAATTAAATGACATTGCCTAAGAGGCAATCTTTGTAAATGATTTGCACAATTGCCTAAGAGGCAATCTTTGTAACAAGGCCAAAAAGGCTTTATAAGTGTTAATTTTATACCTATGGAAGCCTTTTGGCATGCCCCTTGGAACCCCGTTTAGGGGCTTAAATTTGATCTTTGAGAGGAGTCATCGAGTGCTGCTAGAGTGCTGCATAAGAGGTTGACTGATTCTGTAATGTTAAGGTCAAACGAAAGCTACTTTGTCCTACAATCTCTTCTAGCTAGAGAGTCCCCTGAATCATTTGATGAAATGGTGCAAATATATGGTCTAAATATCATCTTCAGTTAGCTCCAAAATGTTGTTATAGCAAACCTAAGAGCTCCTAATGTTGGTTACGATGGTGATTCTAAAGACAACAAATTATTTGATAGCAGACCCGAGGAGTCAGTTCCTATTGAAATTGCACTATAGGAACCTGAGATCATTTATCTGAGTGATAGTGACTCTGTTTAAATAGTGGAACCAGAACCACATTCAATTGAAGTCATAATTGTTAGTGACAATAGTGATTCTATTGCTGAAAATTTTGTCAATGAAGTGATAGGTGAACCTATGCAGGTAGAACAAGATCTCTACGAGAGAATTGACCAAGTGAGATTTGATTTAAATCTATAATTTTATTTTGCAAAGCATAGTGCATTGTTTGTATTGAGGAATAAAAGAAGAGTATTTCTAGTTTATTTCCAAAAGTTATGGCATAAAATAATAATCTACCCATACCATAGTTTAATGGGGTAGATTATGAGTATTGGTCCATCAAAATGAGGACCTTACTCATTGGAAAATGATTATGGGATGTATTCAAAGAAGGTTATGCAGAACCTTCAGATTGGACCACTTTGAGTGCAAAGGTTGCCCAAAAGAGCAACTATTCTACCCTATACCATATCCAAGAAGCTTTAGAGAAGAGCATATTTCCAAGTATTGCTTCCTATTTATCAACCCAAGAAGCATGGAAAGCTTTGAAGGATAGTTATCAAGGTAGTGATCGAGTGAAGCAAGTAAGGCTTCAAACCTTGAAAAGAGATTTTGAAAATCTCAAGATGCAAGAGAGTGAAACTGTAGGTGACTATTATGTGAGTGAAGGCAATGGTAAACAAAATGCAAAACCTTGGAGATAACATCACAACTGTAGTAGTGGTGAAGAAATTTTTAAGGACACTTATTCCTAAATGGAATCATATAGCTATCATTATTGAGGAGTCAAAAGATATTTCGAACCTATCTTTTGATGCTCTAATTGGTTCCTTGATGTCTCATGAAGAAAGAATATAGGGTTCTCCTTCAACAAGCTATGGAGGTGATGACAAAGTTTTCTCATGCAATGAGGGTGCAGGAAGAGACCAAGGAAGAGGCCAAGGTAGAGGTCAAAGGAGAGGTATAGGAAGAAGCAACTCAAGATGTGGAAATAAAGAAAGAGGTGGAAATCAAGCACGAGGTGGCAATCAAGGAAGAGGTGGAAATCAAGGAAGGAGTGGCAATCAAGGAAGAGGAGGTGACAAAACAAAGAAATATTGTTTCAATTATGGTAAGCTTGATCACTTTGCTAAAGATTGTTGGTCCAAGACTTCTCAAAGAGGAAGAGGTCAATATGGCAACTATGGTGAAGAAGAAGGAACTTCAAATTTATTTCTTACTTATGGAAAATTAGATCAAAGTCTAAATTAATCTTGGATTTTAGATACTGGTTGTTCCAATCACATGAGTGGCAAAGAGGAACTCTTTGCTACAATGATTCCACCTACAAATCAAGAATCAAATTTGGAGATGACAAAGCTCTACAAGTTGAAGGTATTGGAGCCATGGAGGTTCCAACAAAAGAAGGCACCAAGAAGGTAAATGACATTTATTACACCCCCAAAATCCAACATAACTTGCTTAGTGTTGGACAAATGATGGAGAAAAATTATATACTTGTTTTTTATGAAGGCAAATGTGTAATTTTTGATAAGAACAATTGTAATAGAGTTGTTACCCAAGTACCTATGACATAGAATAGGTTGTTTCCTCTTAAGTTTGGGGAAAATGGGAGTGCTCAACTTGCTAGTATTGCTATAGCAAATCCAAGTGTACTTTGGCACTTAAGATATGGTCGTCTAAATTCTGCAAGCTTGAAAATGTTAACTTCTCAAGCTATGGTGTGTGGACTTCCAAAAGTTGTTGAAAACATGGAGTTCTGTGAAGGGTGTCCTTTAGGAAATCACTCAAGATCCAAGTTTCCAAAAGGACAAGCATGGAGAGCAAGCCATCCACTCCAATTGGTACATTTGAACATTTGTGGTCCAATGCAAACCAAAAGCATTGGTAACAATTCTTAATTTCTCACTTTTATTGATGATTTCTCTAGGATGTATTGGATCTATTTTTTGAAAATTAAAGATGAAACTTTTGATTGTTTCATAGATTTCAAAAATAATGTAGAGAAACAAAGTGAGTTTGTTGTAAAGATTCTAAGGACTGATAAAGGAGGAGATTATTCTTCAAATGCATTTCTAAAATATTGTAAATATTGTGGAATAAAAGGGCAATTCACAACTGCCTACACTCCACAAAAAAATGGTGTGGCTGAAAGAAAGAACCGCACTATAGTAGAAATGGCTAGATCAATGCTACAAACTAAGCATCTAAGTAACATGTATTGGGTTGATGTTGTAAGAACTAGTGTTTACATTTTGAATATGAGTCCTACTTCTAGTCTAGATGGGATCACTCCTTATGAAGGATGGTATGGCAAAAAGCCAAATGTAAAAGACTTTAAGGTTTTTGGTTGTCTTGCCTATGCCCACATTCTTGATGAGAAAAGAAAGAAACTTGATCCCAAAAGTCAAGCATATATTTTTGTTGGATATTGTGATTCTACCAAAGCTTATAGGATCTAAAATCCCAAAACACATAAAATTGTACTTTCCAGGTATGTAAGTTTTGATGAAAGGGGAAAATGGGGTCATCAAAATTTTTTTGTTGTTGATGGATCTCATGATGCAAGTTCATCTCTAATGCAGCAAGTGCATCAAGTGCTACACAAAAACAACAAAGGAAATCCTCCAAGCCTAAGTTAAAGTACTACTTCAAGTACACCAGATGCTACTCCAAGTCCTCCACAAATATCAGTAAGTTCTTCACCAATGGATATTGATTCTCCATCAAGAGGTAAAAGAACACTTTAGTACCATCCATATTACTAAATTTTAGATAAAAATTTCTAGAAAAGATACACTAGAATTCAAGCTAGTGAAATGAATGCAGTTTTAAAAAGAATTGAAAATCTGCATATGTATGATGATGATGACTCCCAAGAGCCTAAGGGAGATGTAGTAAATTATACTTTAATTACTAGTGAACAGCTAGGGTCATCTAGCTATGAGAAAGCATGCACTCATGATGTATGGCAGCAAGCCATGGAAGAGTAAATAACCTCTATAAAAAAGAATGATACTTGGGAACTTGTGAAGCTTCCTAAGGGTAAAAAATGTGCTGGTTGTAAATGGATCTATAAGACCAAATTCAATTCTTATGGAAGCATTGAAAGACACAAGGCAAGAATTGTAGTGAAAGGCTTCACTCAGAAGTATGGGATTGACTATGAGGAGACCTTCGCTCCTGTTGCTAGACAAGAGACTATCAGATCAGTTCTTTCCTTGGCTGCCCACAAAGGATGGAAAATTCAACACATGGATGTAAAGAGTGCATTTCTCAATGGGTACTTAAATAAAGAGGTTTTTGTGCAACAACCTCAAGGTTTTGAAGAACAAGGTAAGGAGAACCTTCTCTACAAACTGAAAAAAGCACTATATGGCCTCAAGCAAGCACCAAGGGCATGGTACTCTCGCATTGATGGCTACTTTTAGGAGTATGGATTCACTCAGAGCAAAATTGAACCTACTCTCTACTACCTAAGCAAGGAAAAGACATTCTAATTGTATGTTTATATGTGGATGATCTAATATTCATGGGTAGTAGTGACAAGATGAACAAGGAGTTCAAACACTCCATGATGAAATAATTTGAAATGAAAGATCTAGGCTTAATGCATTACTTCCTAGGCATGGAATTTCATCAAAAAGATAAAGGGATATTCATATGTCAACACAAATATGCTCAAGATATGATTAATAAATTTTCCATGGAGTAATGCAAGCCTGTTGCAACTCCAACAGGTCATGGGATCCAATTGAGCAAAAATTATGGAGCACCTAAAGTTGACATGACCACTTATAGGAGCATGGTTGGGAGTCTAATATTCCTCGCCAACACAAGACCTAATATAAAATATGTTATTTCTATTGTTTTAAGGTATATGGTTGATCCATCAGAACTTCACTTTCAAGAAACTAAGAGAATTTTGAGATATGTAAAGTGTACATTGGATTTTGGGATCCATTACCACAAATGTAATTCTATAAAATTAGTTGGCTTTAGTGATAGTGATTGGGGCAGCAATATAGATGATAGAAAATCTACTTCAGGAAATTATTTTAGTCTTGGGTCAAGACTAATTACATGGAGTTCCAAAAAGCAAACTATTGTAGCATTGTCATCTATTGAGGCTGAGTATATAGCAATCACACATGCTAGTACTCAAGATCTATGGTTGAGAAAAGTCCTTGAAGATATTGGAGAGCAAAAAAGTGGTCCTACAAGATTGTACTATGATAATATGAGTGCCATACAATTGGCACATAATCCCATCCACCATAGTAGGTCAAAACACTTTGATATGAAGTATCACTTCATTTGAGACATGGTGGAGAAATAGGTAGTTGAGCTTCAACATTGCAGCACTTTGGACAACATGGCGGACATCTTCACCAAAGGCATTGCTAAAGCTCAATATGTAAATCTGAGAGACTGTCTTGAAAACCCTCTCAAATTTAAGAGGGAGAATGTTAGCATATAAGGTTAACATTGGTCTATTACTTTACTACTTGAATGGTAGGATGACATATACTATAGTCGGCATATAGGTAGAAGGAGTGTTTTGTTTTTCTTTGAATTAACATCTTCTATATTTGGCATTATAGTTAGTGATTTTTCCTACTTCTATACTATATAAGCCTTTGTATATTTCAAATTCAATTTAATTAAAGTGTTCCCTATTCTATATTTAGGAGTGACCAAACAATAAAGAAATACCTTTGGAGCCTTTGAATTGACCAAGCAATTTTTAAGAAAACCCCTGGAGCTTTTTGGATTGACCAAAGGGATTATGAATACCTTTGGAGCTTTTAGGAATGACAAAGTGGTTCTTAAGAATCCTTGGAGCCTTTTGGGTTGACCAAGTGGTTTCTTAGAAACCCTTGGTGCCTTTTTGGATTGACCAAAGAGCTTACAAATGCCTTTGGAGCTTTTTGATTGACCAAACTACTCACAAGAGAGCTTGGAGCCTTTTAGGATGACCGAGTAGTTTTTGGCAAACCATCGAGGCCTTTGGGTTGACCAAGCGATTTCTCAAAAACCCTTGGTGCCTTTTTGGGATGACCGAGCGGTTATAAGCAAACCCTCGGGGCCTTTAACTAACATGACCAAGAATTTTTAGGAACCCTTGGTGCATTTTACTGACATGACCAAGCAATTTTTAGGAACCCTTAGTGCCTTTTGGGATTGATCGAGTGGTTTTAAGAAAACCCTTGGGGCCTTTTACTGACATGACCAAGCGGTTTTAGGAACCCTTGGAGCCTTTTGGGATTGATCGAGCGGTTTTAAGCAAACCCTTGGGGCCTTTTTCTATGCTTCTAAGCATAGAATGCCTTAATATGGATGATGTTGAGAGGTTCAGGCTCTTCAACACCCCCTAGCGATATTAGGTGATAGGTACCCATACCAATATTTTCAAATATGATATAAGGTCCTATCCAATTAGCCACAAATTTGTCTCACATATCAGGTGGTAAATTAGAGTTCTATTGGTTCTCTTTTAGCACAAGATCCCCAACCTCAAAGTCTCTCTGATGGACTTTGGTATTGTAAGCTCATTTTAGTCAATCCTAGTAAACATAGAGATGCTCAAGGGCATTCACGTGATGTTCATCAAGCAACATCAATTGATCTAGGTGAGCTTGTCGCATAGTGTCATCATCGATGAACTCCTTCAATGTGATGAATAGCATTGGAATTTCCAACTCTAAGGGTATAATGGCCTCAACACCAAATAGAGTTGCCCTAGTGGGCATCCAAATTCTAGTCCTGTAAGCCCATAATGCAAGGGGTAGCTGGATATGCCAATCCTTGTGGTGTTCTTGTATCATATTTTTTAATATGGAAACCACTATCTTGTTTGAGGCCTCAACTTGCCTGTTTGCCTATGGATAATATGGAGTTGCAAAACTATGCTTGATTATATACTTAGATGTCAAAGCTCTCATAGTTTTGTTCTTAAAATAAGTTCCATTATCCAAAATTATCTTGGATGGAATCCCAAAATGACATATGATATGCTCAAGTATAAACTCTACTATGCGAGCTCCAGTTGTCATTGTTAAGGGTATTGCTTCCACCCACTTTGTAAATTACTTATTAGTTGTTATAATAAATTTATGCCAGCCCGATGACGAGGGAGATATCTTCTCGATGAGATCCAATCCCCACTAAGAAAATGGCCAAGCTGCTTGTATGGGATGTAAGGCCTGTGATGGTAAATGCGTAATATTAGCATGATGCTAACATTTGATACATTTCTTGACATACACATTACAATACTTCTCATAGTGGGCCAATAGTAACCCATTCGAAGGATGCACTTGACTATGGCCATGCCACTAAAATGGCCATCGCACGTATCGTCATGAGCTTGAGAAATCACCCAAGATGACTCTTGGGACTCTAGAAAATGAAGGAGAACTCCATCGTAACCTTTTTGGTATAAAATATCTCCTATAAAGATATATTTAGTCAATTTCTGCTTGAATATGCATTTTACGGCATGTGATAATCCCTTCAGGATCACATTAAGTTTTAAGAAGTCTTGGATTTGTGACATCTATCTCTGATAAGCCTCAGCTTCGACTGCCAAGATGACTTTCTCCCCCTGTGTATCTACATGTGTAAATACATACTAGGAAATAACCTTGTGGTGAATAGTAGTACCACTCCCCATAGGACTCTGAGAGGTTAATGACCCCCAGGTGCCTTCTTAAGAAAGTATTTAGCTCTATAGAACCATTTATCCTTTGGTTCCATGCTAATCATGTTGACTGACTCTTTATTATCAAAGGATGCGCACTCCATTGTAGGATGCAAGAGCATTTGAACATGAATGGTAGTAAAATTGGCAGATGGATTCTAAGGGATTAAGGATCCCAAAAATGCCATGGTTTCTGCAAACCTATTTTATGAACGAGGGATTGCCTTGATGTCATACCATTCCAACTTAGCCAAATATGTAACAACAAGATATTTATAAGCTTTCAACATGGGACATCAACACTAAAAAATTCCCTTAACTTGGTTGACTATGGGTGAGGAGTTGTTGAAGATGTTTAATCTTTTAATGTTCATGGTGACAACTATGTGGAGGTCCAGAAGTAGGGCTTCGTATTCAACATTGTTATTGGTGCAAGGAAAGTCTAATTTGAATGACAAGGGTATTGGAGCTCCTTGTGGCATGAAAAATACTATGCCTGCACCACCCCCTTGCTTGCACTTCAAACCATCAAATAAAAAGATCATATCAACATTATTGTTTGGTTCTTCGAGTTTGATAGCTTCAGATACGACAAAAACCGCATCATCTAGAAGCTCAATGGTTAGAGGCCTATTGTTTGATAGCGGTACCTCAGCCAGTTGATCAGCTATGACTTGTCCCTTAATGGAATTTTGGCCTATGAATTCCAAATCAAATTCTATCAACAATATGATCCACTTTGCAGTATGTGTATTATGATATGTATTACTCATCATATACTACAAATGATTTTATTTTGATATTAAATATGTCATATGACTTAGCATATAGTATCATAATTTCTTTGTAGCAAACACTATTTCTAAATACAACTTCTCCACATATGCATACCCTAGCTCATAGCTCACCAAGGTTTGGCTAATATAACATATGGCTTGTTCTTTACCTTGCACATTATTTTGGTCTAACATGGTCCCTAATGCAAATTTGGTTGCTGATATATAACAAAAATAACACATCTAGCCTTGGTGGAGCTAGCATTGGCGACATTGCCAGGTATTGCTTGATTTTAGTGAAGGTTGCTTGGCAGTCCTCGTCCTAGTTGAATGGGACCCCTTGTGTAGCAGTCAATTCATGGGTCAATATTTATCTAATAATTGAGTGATAAATTGCTTTATGGATGCTACTTTGCATTAAAGGCTTCTTAATTCTTTGATATTTGAGGGAGGATGCATCTCTAGGATAGCCTTGACCTTCGTTGGGTAAACTTCAATGCCTCATTTAGAAATGACGAATCCTAAGAGTTTACCTGAAGTTACGCTAAATACACACTTCTTAGGATTCAACCTAACATTATGCTCTATCAGGCGATCAAAGACATTTCCTAGGAGCTCAGCATTCTCAACACGTAGCAATGACTTAGCCAATAAGTCATACATGTA
Organism: Wollemia nobilis; assembly: GCA_028583015.1. NCBI lineage: Eukaryota > Viridiplantae > Streptophyta > Pinopsida > Araucariales > Araucariaceae > Wollemia > Wollemia nobilis. The sequence goes on from JAQPPZ010003229.1 coordinate 93,017, forward strand.
ATCCTCTAGGATCTTGTGCATGTAATCATGAAAAATATATGTCATGGCCCGCTGATATGTGGAACTAGCATTTTTAAGACCAAATGGCATAACTTTATAGTAAAATATCCCCCATGGTATTGTAAACATGGTTTTATGTTGGTCTTCAGGTTTATACCAAATTTTATTGTAACCAAAAAATCCATCCATCAGGGAGAGCATCTCATGACCTATAGTTGCATCTACAAGAGCATCAATATTTGATAATAGAAATGAATCCTTTCATGTTGCCTTGTTGAGATCTCTAAAATCCGTACAAATACAGATTCTTCCATTAGTTTTTCCTATGGGAACCATATTGGATACCCATTCTAGATAGTCGATGGAGATGACAAAATCTACGTCCAACAACTTTTTTAATTCATATTTCACCATTAAGGCTACTATTGGATGCATCTTTCTAAGCTTCTGCTTGACTGGCTTCTTTGATAGATCTAGCGAAAGGTTATGGGTAACCAATTTTGGGTCTAGAATTAGCATATCTTTGTAAGTCCAAGAAAAAATATTAGGTCTCTCTTTTAGTAGAGGGATGATGTTGGCACACTCATATGGAGTGAGACTTTCTCCAAATTTAACCTTCCTTGGATTGGTGGGATCATTACTGATATCCACCTCAAAGGTTTCCTCTACTGACATGTATGATTCCTCCTCAAGATGATGAGGTGTAGGGATCAAATGGATGTCATCAACTAGGTTTATAGGTTACACATTGAAAGTATCCTCAACATGATAGACATCATAAGCACATACTGGTGCAAAATGAAATGGTTGTAGCATTTATTCATTAGGGAAGAAATCCTCAAGATCAAAAGGTGAGTCAACATGATCCTAATCGATAACATCTACATTAAGATACAACGGTCTAGATGGATCAGCTGGATTACAGAGTGGGGTGGTCAAATCAATGGAGACCATATTTATGGAATAGAATTGATGTCTAGGACCACACGGATAAACCTCTACATCATCGATGTAGCTCCCATACCCGATATCTGGCTCTATCGACACAAGCACAAATGGATCCTCTCTATGTGAACTACGAATGACTGGATCCTCTTTATGCACTAATTGCAATATTGGATCATTCGACTCAATGAGCTCCATGTAGGTCGATGGGTCAGGAAATAACATGTGATATATCACATCGAAGTTTGGTGGTATTCCCCTAATGTGAGGGTTGAGATTGATTTCTTTGCACATGTCCTTAGTCATATAAGATGCATTACAATGACGTAGATAAGGAGGTCCTAGATAGGCTCTCTCCATTTTGTTCTCTTCATCACTATAGTAATACAATCCTTTATTTATCCCTATAGGTTGGGGATGCTCCAAAAAATGTGGTCCCATGAATCTTATTTCCTGGTCATTGTCATCACTATCCAAAAAAAATGGATAATAAGTTCGTATATATGATAGTGCCAAGAAAACTAGCTCTATGCCTTTCTCAAAATGATAAGAATTGGGAAGAATCTATTTGATAACATATACTGATTCTACAGGCCATAGGAATTGCGCATGCACTGGCCCTAGATAGGCCACCACAACTTCATCCTCATATTGGTCATCGTTTGAGGATTCACTGTCAGCGTCATAGCCTAGTCCACTTATCTCGGAGGTGGACTCCACTCCATCTTTGCTATAAATATCTCCTGACTTGAGATTGCCTAATATGATAGGGTTATGCCCTTGTATACCTATGTCATTGGTTGTATTACATATTTGGTGACATAGGTTACCTCTGGGGTTTAGTTATGCTTCAGTATACTCCAAGATCTCTTCATGATATACTTCAGGTGGCTCAAAGGTGACGAAAGACATCATCGGGTTGCTCCTCTAGAAGATGGAAGGATTAAGATGATATGGGTTGAAATACACATTGCCCCCCAACTAAGGTACAAGCGGTCTAAGGATATTGCAAGCAAATCATCATGTCCTTGTATCTATAACCCTAGCTCAAACCTATTAGTTTCCAACTGATAATGAGGCTCAAGTGGAGTCCTACGCCCTTGCTCAAAAATACCAAGGTTGTACCCATGCCAATGATATAATTCAAAAATACACATGGAATATTCAGGGTTGGATAGGTAATGAACATTCACTATCATCTTCATCCATGGGCATTCATTTTGGAAGCTAATCCAACCCAACGTAGATGAAGTTAGTTTAATTGGGTGGCTCTCCCAATGGCACTACTGATCCAACAAGATAATGATGAGCATGCAGTCGGACCATATCTTGTGCATTTTCTAGAATTGGCCCAAAGGTGACATTCTACACAATATATTCACCTAACCCTATGTTGGCCAAATGAACAGTCACCCGTGGTGTGGATGACCCTTCTGATGATGCAAGTGAGGCAGGCTGAGGTACCTCCTCGACTTTGTCTTTGGCTTCCTCCACTTCCATGGGAGTGGGATCCTCATTGACGACTGGTTTGGGCACATGCTTCTCTTCCTTTTCACCCATTTTCACATTTAACTTCCTTTCATCCTGAAGCATCGCTGATGTAGTCAGTTTCAAATAAGTTGTTGTAGTGTTCTTAGATTTTGGTGATACATATATCGATGGTTGAGCATACACTTTTTGTTTACCTCCTATATTCTTAACCAGCGATGCTATCCGGACGTCCAGGTGCATTGATGGGAGTATGAAACCCCTAGGCAAATTAGCTAGGTTCACAAACTTGAAAGGTTCTTTGTCTAATGACACCACATGAACCCATCCCTCATGAATGTATTTTACACATTGATGTAATATGGAGGGAACACAACACATTTCTCAAATCCAAGGCCTCCCAAGTAGGATGTTATATTGCATGGCACCTTCGATCACATGACACATCACGAAGATGATCTTTAGGCCCACCTGAATAGGTAGGATGATTGTGCCAACCGTCGAGCACAGTGCATCGTTAAACACTCTCAATGTGAATGTAGTGGGTACAATATGTGACTTGGATAACTTTAATGACTCAATGCCTTGGTTATAATATTGTTCTATGAACCAATGTTGATCAAGACCCTCTTGAATGACATGTGATTAACACGTGATGATGTGTAATGGTGGGTCATCCGTATTTGTAGGAACCATCCTAATTTCATGATCATAAAATTATATCATAGGCTCCTAGCATTGTTGTGCACGTCCCACAAAATTGGTGAATACTTAAGCATCTTGGGACTGCACCTCGATGGACCTCAAAATATCCATGAGAGTCTTCATGTGCCTAAGGGATTTTTGTATCAATTCATAAATAGATAACTTCGTAGGAGTTATTTGCAAGTTTTGAACCAACCTGCTTCATATGGTCACCACCAGTATTTTTGGTGGGCCTAGAATATTCTAAATTGGTCGTTGATTCGGCGTAGCTTGTATCCTGATGGGAGCACATAGTTGATTTGGATGCTCATACCTCCCATGTCTGGTAACAATATTCACCATGCGTACGAACTGTTGGGTAGGTGGTTCGGTGTGCACTTGTTTGACCTGGCCAACGTTGTTGCACATCACCTCATGGTTTGTCAATGGATTTTTATAAATCTCCATGTTTTGGTTATCGGGTGCCTGTGGATTATGTGGTACTATAAGCTCACCTTTATTGATCATGTTTTGCACCATATATTTGAAGGCCCAACACACTTTGATTTTGTGGCCCTTCATGCAATGGAAGATGCAAAATAGATCATCTTGATATCCCTTTGGCTTGGGTTGGTTTAGGATCGATCAGCCTAACCTCAAGAAACCTGATTGCCTTAGCCTCACACAATTGATGGAATATCGATGTCAATGATTTCATCAAAGGCATGAATTGGTGAGGTGGGCATTGATCCTTATTTTTACCCTTATAATTATTCTTGCACTACTCGTACTTTGTAGGAGGAGGTTGGACCTGATAGTTCTACTTTTGTTGCCCCTTATCCTCTCTTTGGAGGTTTAGCACCACCTGATTGACATGGGCTTGCTTGCCCTATTGTTTTGTGGAGCTCTTCTTGTATCCCTCCTTCCTATTTTTGAGCTTCAAGTTGCCTTCTTGCAACTTGATATCCTAAATTACTTTGGCTTGTGCTAAAGCTTCCTTGAATTTTGGGTACTACTACAGTTGCAATAATAATGAGATGTGCTTGGCACAACTCTTAGTGAATACCCAGGTCAGTTGTGTAGCAAGAATGGGAAATGACAACTTTGCCATTAATATCCTCCACCTCTTTTTGTATTATAAGATTGGCTCATCATCACACTGAGCTAGTGCAGCCAAATTGGAAAGGTTAGCTTGCTTCTTGATGCCAAAAGAAAAGCATTCAAGAAAAGCGTCAGCCAGTTGATCAAAACTAGTGATACTATGTTTCTTCAACTGATTAAACCACTCCTGGGTTGGGCTTAAGAGGGTTTTGATGAATGTACAAAAAATAAAAGCATCCTTTCTTTCAATCTGGAAGCACATGTCCAAAAATATTATGACATGCTCTTGCACATCTTCGTCACCTTTGAATTTATCTATCCTGGGTATATCAAAGTACTTAGGGTATGCTGGAGTAGGCATCGAGGGGTCCAAAGGATCATTATGAATCTTGCTCAATGTCAGCTTTTGGAATGTTGAGCCTTACCTCTCAATTGCTTTCACTTTCTCAGCTAAATCCTTATAGGTCTGCGAGGATAGAAAGTCCTTATCCCTAAGCTAATGTGGGGGCGGTCTTGGAGGTACATTCTTCCTCTATCGAGGTGGAGGATGTTGCTCTTCCTCCTCCTCAACTTGGGAGTTTTTAGGATACTCTTGATTGGCTCCATCTCCCTCTTCTTCCTCATATTGTATTTTCCTCTGATCTTCAAATGGTGGTGGTCGTTCTCTTTGTTGGGCACTGACATGAGTGTGAGCATCTCTATGATCCTAATGTATGTCAACTTGTGAAAAAACCTTACTATGAATGTGCTTTCTGTTTTCAATGCGAGTGTATAAAATAGCCCTGGATAGACTATCCTCCTATTCTACATGCTCCTTTTGGGTAAGGATGCATTCCTCATGCATATGCTACTCAAATAATATCTATCTAATGAGCCTTTGCACTTGAAGATTCTTATCTTCAATGCACCACCTCTCTAGGTGAACATCCTCCAATTGATCTTGGAGGAGTTGTCATCTCTGCTCGAATACTAGTATATGTGATCTATCAATGTGATCAGCCATAACAGGCATCTGGTATGTATGCTCTGTGCAAGCGACCTTATGGGTTCTATACCCATCTACCATATTAGCTACACTTTTGCCTTTGTCCATGAATATGGCATCAGTATCATGCTGAATATTGTGGTGTGTGCCTCCCCATGTTCTCTAGTAGTCCTAATAGAGTTCCCGCTATGCTCACTCAGGGCACAAGTTGGTAGAGCCAAAGAATTATAGCCTAACTGCTCGAGGATGCTACCTAAACGATACAACTATCTAGATCTCCAATGATCATGTGGTGGCATACCATTGGCTCCCACCTTGGCCATGTCGATAATGATATTATGAGGTTCACTATGCATGGGAGTGTGAATAGGCCTATGCTTGAAAGTTACCCTGTCTACATACCCCTGAATGGGTGGATCTTGATCTCATCTATACTTCGAAGGTGGAGCCATGGATCCTCCTGTAGACCTAGTATGTAAGGGTACCAACTTGCCCCCCTATATGACATACTCATCGGTCGATCCTATGAATGCACATGCACTACGATCTTGATAATTGCTTTCGAGTGGATCACCCTCATGTTGAGAGGCTCCATGATCTATCCTATGTCTATAAGAGTGTACAGAAGCTCCTCTATCGGGGGTACGCTCAATGGTGTCCCTTTGTATCGAAATGTCTCCTCTGATGCTTGCCAAGTAATGTTCAAGAAGCACATGTGGGCAAGGGTTTGACACATGTTATTGTGAATTTGTTGGGTCTTGGTCAATGTCATTTGGTTTAAGCCTTTGCTGACCATCTTGTGTCTCCACCATGGTGCACCTAGTATCTAGATTTATCTTTTATTATGCAAGAAAGGTATACAATGGTGATTATCTTGAATTAAATTTTGAAAGTGAGCCCTAAAATGTTTGATGTTGTTTCATGATTTGTTGTGTCAGTATTAAAAACTCTTTTCATGTTTGAAAACTTGTTGGATGATAATCTCAGTTTAATTGGATTTCATCAGTACACTCATAGCTTGACAACCTGGGTGTGAATCCAGGCCATGTAAATCCCTCGTGTGTGGCAATGAAACTCCAAACTCGGGAAAGAAGCACTGGTCCTACCAGAACCTCACCCATTTCCCCTAGTCAGTATTATACCCTCTGAAGAAAATACATGCAAATTTTTTGGGTATGAAAGGTTCTTGGGTCTGACCTTGGTATAGAACAATAGGTACGTTAGAGTTGGGCCAACGGATGGAAATGACTACCACCATCATTGAGCTCTACTAGTGGTTGGATGTCACTTCCAAATCACTAGCATTTGATTGAAATGTGGTGTGTGTGGTTCATTTTAATTTTTTCATGAAAAGAAGATACATCATACAACATGAATGCTCATTTCCTACATGCTATGTAGCGAAAGAACTTTTCAAATTCAAAAAATGCAAGCTACATACTACATGATATTTTTTACAATGCACTTACGATGTAAATGGCCACTAATTAGGCCTTAAAACATGCAAACCAACACATAATTTAATCTAGCACGCTAGATTCTAGGGCGGACTACACTCAAAGGTCCGTTGTTCCTAGCAGTGCCTAGCTAAAATGCAGAAAAAGAAACCCTAAGGACCTAATCCATTTCTATGTTCTTTTTATCCTTAATCAATTTAGGTTTCAATTTATCTATTTTGGAAAACACAGAGGCAAAATACAAATACAGAGAATGTCAAAAGGGCCTATCTCAGGTGCTCATTTGATCTAGCTTAACTCCTACTGTCTGTTGTGTCTGCTATGAACTACAACTCTATTGCACGGTTGCTACTGTAGACCGTATCTTGAAGCCGCAGGCCAACAATGAGGCTGCAACTGTCAACCATGGTTTGCACCTGATATAAAAAACACAAAATGTCAGAGTTCAGATGCTAAAAATGCAAAGTTTCACCGTGATTTCCATCTGTGACCACCAAAATGGACTCGCACCTATGCTTCCTACTGTGTAAATGAAATAAAATACACAAAAGAGATGCATGCAAAATTGACAAAAAATGGGAAGAAGAACATTTTTATTCCATTAAAGAATCCAATTCTAGTTACAGATACGTCCCTCTTAGGTATACCATTTTGATACTCTTATTATAGTAGGAAAAGCAATATGTTCTCTCTCAAGGGTAAATGTGAGTTTCAAGCCATTCGTGGTGACACGAACTGCTCTAGGATGTATTTTACCCTCTTCTTTGCATCGAGGAAGGAATTGGATGGTTGAATCTCCTTCAACTATGCTTTCCTATGGTCAAGAAACAACATAAAAGCATTAATAACATCTGTAGCCTCTCATAATGAGACCCTTTGAGTAATGTGAACATAAAGATGCCATAGCATTAACATAATCAAGAAAGTGAATAAAGCATGTTAAACATATACAATACTTGAAAATATTAATGGAAACATGTAAATAGAAAGTACATCTATCTATCTAGTGGATAAATTGCATGAAATTAAGCATGATAGCATGAAAATAAGCTAACTAGGTCTTACTTACCATAATGAAGTAAACCTAATGAAATCCCTAATTCGGTCAGTCAGAGTCTCTAAAATACTAAATAAACCACTAAAATGATAAATATAACCTAATGAAATATAATGTGAAAGAAACAGTAAGGAGATATTTCACCGATTGCAAACCGTAGCTCAGATGAGCAATCTACACTATACACTACAATTGTCAATCGTGGCAAGCAATCAAGTAGATTTAACCTCCAAATCTAGGGTTTTGGGCTTGATATTCCTTGTCCAATTGATGGTAAAGGGTCGTTTTGATATCCTCTGATTGGTTTAGTGGTTGAATTGCACAGTTAGGCCTTCGTTTCTCGAATTTGCATTTCTTGGTGTTCTAGCTCCTTAGGGAATCCATGACACAAATTGACATGATTCTTGATGAATTGGCAAGTGAATGGTAAAAAAACTCTCTCAGTAAACTCAGGTGAGTCTACAATATAATAGGGCTTCGCTACTAAAATGCACTATCCTTCTATATGCTTTGTCTTAATTTTGAGTGGTACTTATAGGATTACCCAAGGGCTAGGGGTGGCTTCATGGAGAAGCCAAGATCAAGAAGAGGTGGTTGGGACAGTTGGATTGGAAGCCTCTAGAATATTCCATCCTTAAAATACCTTCTTCTAGAATAAATGGCCATTCAAACTGATTTGGCTCGGATGAAGGTCAACTAAACTTTAGTTCTAGACCATGAGTCACAGCTGCGGTCTAGCTCATAAACCACAAGTGTGAGCAGTGGTTCATACTGTAGACCACAGGTCTTAATTATGATTCATATTTATTAGGCCAAGGAGCCCAAATTGAGTGGTTAGAACCACTGCTCTATCTTGAAGTCTATACAAGATCTTCCATATGGTCTTGTAGCATGTCCCATATGAGTAGTCGCCATCGACATGATGTGTTTTAGGTGTCTACACTCATATGTTTCACTAAAGTTGTTCGTTGATGGTGCTGAAGGTTGTCTAGTATTTTTGGCTGCATCATCTCTGTTTGGGATGACCTATTTCTAATGCCTACAGCTGGGTTTCCTTGTGACTCCTTTATTTTGGGTTCCTTAGGAAATCTCCCATCTCTTTCCTTCAGTTTGTTGTTCTGCATTTGTAGCTTCCTCTACTTGGCTAGCATCTTCGATGTCTCCTCTCTTCACCATAAGAGTATTTTATGGCCTGTGGAAATCCTCATATTGCTATTCCACTTTTTAGTCTTATGAGGGATACGGTTTATTCTTAGTTTGCTTGATCTTCCGGCATCCATATTTTTTTCATTCCTTTCTTAGGCAAGATTTATTGAATTTGTAGTCTCTCTGGTCGCACCCTCTAGTGTAGGGTGGTTTTTCTATAAATATTGGTTTTCCCCTATGTGGGATGCTAATATCTCTTGGTGTCTAGTTTCCCCCATGTGGATTGGTGCATGTTTCCTTTTTCTGCCTTTGGGGTTGTTCAAATTTATTTTTAGGTGAAATTTCCATTTATATTTATCGCATTTTCTATTTCCTGCTAGGTAGGCATTTCAAATTTAAGTTATGCACGTTTTTCTCACATTCTTCCTGAAGGCTTTCTTTTTGACTTCCTAAAGATGTTCCTCACAACTTTCCTCAAGCCTTTCCTGATTTCCTTCCTTGGGCTTTCCTACGGTATTTCCTATGGATTTTCTTGATGAAGTCTAATGACTTGTTGTAATAAGGTTTTGGGTCCCTTGATAAAAAAACCCACTTTTAAATTTTAATTTACAAAAAAATATTTAGTTGCCAATAGTGTTGGATAGGTGGAATTATGATCTAGAAGGAAATTTTAAGACTAAGTTGAAAGATATAAACACTAAAGCTCCAACATTTAAACATTTCCCTTGGATAAATATAGAAGAAATCAAGAATAATTTTGAAGAGTAGGCTTTCGACTTATATGTAAGAAAATTCTAAAGAAGTCCTCCATGGGGAGAATGCTATGCTTTCATATAACCATATGATTCAGACAAAAATAAAGAGTAGATAATAAATAGTCAGCTCATACAAGATGTTAAAAATGAGAAAATATAGGAAAAATAAGATATTTAAGAGTGGTGGATTTCTATGTGTGAGTGAGGAACATAGTATAAGATCTTTCCTAATTTAAAATACTGTTTGAGAAGAAATTTGATAGTGAATACACAAAATGGATATCTAGACATAAGGGAGAAGAAATCCACAATTGGATCATAGAAGATAATGAAGAAGAAGAAGAATACATCTATGAAGAGAAGGAAGAGGTCAAAAAGTAGAGCCCTACCCAAGGCCAACATCTCATAGTGAACTTAGAGTCAGAGGAGGATTCAAATTAAAAAACATTTGGATATATGCTACGTAAGAGAAATTTATAAGAGGTAGGTCTAGTCGAGCATCATCTAATAGTAGAAATAATTCCAATCACAACTCAAGAAGAACAATTAGGGTATGCAATTGGGGTAAAAATAATTCCAAGAATGGACTATGTAGAAGATGTCATTGCTCTACTACATTTTGATATAAATGAACTAGTGATGGGACTAAAAGAAAAAACTCTTCATCAAGTTAGCAAGAGATGATAATAAAGAAATCTAGAATGCAATTGGTTATACTTAAGGCTCAAGCTACAATAGTAAGATAGCAAGAGGAAATCACAAAGAAGGCTAGGATTTAACAACTAAATCTAGAGGCTCAAAAAATAGACACAACCATTAAGCAATTTGATACAACAATTAGGAGCAACATTTAGAAATACAAGTATTAGGTATGACATCTATCCCTAATATTTCCTCCATAAATTATTCCTCATATTCATATTCTCCTCCATGAAAACCACCTCCACCATGTTCTCCTTCATGAGAAATGATACCTCCACAAAATCCCTCAACATCCAAGAGTATAACTTCTACTACCCCCATGCTCGAGAGCCGATAAACTTATAGAAGCTCACATCCTCATGCCATTTTAAATACTAATATATTATCTGTAAAATATCCCCTATCACATTTCCCCATTTTTAATATGTTGTTTCCACATCCCAAATTTATAGCTATCCATTACTAAAATCTTTCACTGTGTTCTAATAAGTAGAGGCCAATGTTAACAAATGGGTAAAAGAACAACCATCCATAAAAGGGAAGAAGGCACCACCTTAAATGTTTTATGTAGTAGATCTAATTACCAAAAAGTAGGTATGAGTAGTAGCAATCCCAAAGGTCAACAAGCTTACCTAATAAATGATAGTAGTAGATTATAATATCAAGGTACAATAAATTGACATCTCAAATATCTTGAGGGAAGACACTATTTGATCTATCCACATTGAAGTGGATACATTGTATTGCCAAGAGAATAAATTGGAATCAAAATATATAATTTTGAAAGACAAAGCTAGCTACTTAAATAAAATACTGGATCAAGAAGAGGTAAAAAAATACCTTAAAAAAATAAGTTAAATATCTACATCAATAGTTGAGTAAGACCCCAACTCTAGAGAAACTAGAATAAAAGGATGAAAATAGTCAAGATCTAGTAGAACGATTGTAACACAGGGATACGAAAATATAGAAACAAGAGGTGTTGCAGGAGCTAAAATCAACACTCTAGTGTTATAAAGAAAAACTAATAATAGTGCAATTAGAGATGGAATAAGAAAAGTAGAAAACTTAGACTCCTAGCTTCTCCCTAAAGGCATTGATGTAGATCAAAAAATAAAGTTGAGAATAAATTATTGAGGCAACCATGCAGGCATTTTTAGTTATAGAACATTTGAAATATAACATGAAGGTTCCTGGATGAAGTGGAATACTATGCAAAGCAAGTAATAGAGAGTCATCATTTGGAACAACAAGGAGTATACTAGATCTATGCATTAAGCAAAAAGGTAGAAAAAAAAAAATTGGCTATTGAAATCATGGGTTTTGACTTTCCAAATATTTTGGATTGACATAGGTAAATTCTAAACTCAGGAATAACTTAGAGCCTATCTTGATTTCATTACTAATAAAGAAGAGGAGTTTAATTCTTGGCCCGCATTAGTCAAAGAGGAGCAACTCTACATTTTTGAATGGGTTGTCTACAATACATATAAGAATCTAGGAGTTAGCCCAAAAATATAGAAATCCTTCCTATAAAAAGATCTTCCAATTAAAATACATCCTCCATAAGGTTCAAGGGTTTGATCTTACCACAAAGAAATTATGGGATAAAGCTTATCAAACATTTTGGCTTATAGGAGCTCCCTCAACTAATCAGAGAGCTAGTGAAGAGTAGTAGGGTGAAACATCCAGGGCAACAATACAAACACAAGAGGAATAGGGTGAAACTATTGTAACCTCAATGGATGGTGTCGTTGAAGCTAAAAGTTGATAAATGATATGGTAACCCTATGTTTTATATAAAATGGGATATAGACTTGGCCAAAGTAACTTTCAATATTACCTTCTAGCTCCTTTTTCTATTTTTGACTCCATGCTCGATATATAAGGCTACATGGACTATTTTTTGAAAGAAAAAATCCTTTGGGAGGCACCAATAATGTAGATAAATGTAATAAACTACAACAAATGTTGTTGCTGAAGTAATTTTACTATAATAGATTAGGCCAAGAGACAGTAAAGAAACCATATGCATTAAAAATATTATCGAGCTAAATGTCTAGCTAATACAATAAAGTTTTCTATTTTTCCACAACACTAGACTTAAAATTTAGCTAAGTCTAAAGAGAGATGACTAGTATTTTTAAGGTGTTGACATCATCATAGGGAGCAAAAATTCTGACACGACAGTAGGCTGAACTCAAAAATTGACTAAGTGAAGAAATTGGAGGCTAGAGTTTTGTGATGTTGATATCATCCTAGGGCATAAAAAATTCTAGCATAGAATGAGGTTGGACCTAAAAATTAGCTAAGTCATAGAAGCAAGCCATATTTTTGGAAGGATGACATAAGCACAAGGGCAACAAAAGTCCAACATCTAACATTTTGTCTTAATGATAAACTCAAAATTTTGCTAAGGAATAGAGCTTGATGTAAGGGAGGACAAAAATTTCAAGAGGCCTTGTTGTGACTCCTTCACAACGACCCCAAAACTTGGGGACCCACTTGAAATTTTGAAAAATTGGTTTCAAATTCTTGCTCACACCTATTGTTCACTGTGGTCATCATTTGAACAACAAGAGTGTTCACCTTCATTGTGAGTGGTCTTATCGTAGGGTTTGATGTACAAATTTCACCTTGTGTTTCAAATATCTAGAAGGATGTTTATATGGTCATGTTGTCATTAAGTGAATAAGTTTTTTTTGGTTTTTATATTGTTCTCATATTTGGTAAAAGGTTTGGTTTAGATTGGGTTTTGATTTTTTGTTGCTGTTTGTCATTTTTGTTAGTTTTTATTTTATATGTTTTTGTAATGTTGTGTTTGGTTGATTTATGTTATGTATTTAGTTTATATGTATTATTATAAATAATTTTAATTATGTATTGATTATATATAATTATTAATTATATATTTTTTGTAATGGGTTTTATGTTGTTGGTTATATATATGTTTTTTATGTGTTGTTAATATTGTTAGGATAAAAGTTATTATTAGTTTGTGTTAATTTGTTATATATCTTGTTTTTAATAATTAGGTGTGTTCTTTTATTATTTTGTGCTGTGTTACTTTATGTTTTATATATAAAGGTTATGTGTTTATGTGGTGTGGTGATCATAGGCATAGCACCCTAGGGTTAATATTAGCTTTAATTTATGTTTAATGAGTGGCATAAGTAGTCTTAGTTATTTTTGTTGTTACATAGGTGAATTGGTTACAACCATGATTTTTAGTAAATGCAAGTGCAGGGTTCAAACCATCAATGACTGCTTCTAACAAACCTACCATCTTGTTAACGTTAACCCGACATGATATGAGGACCGCCGGTTATACAAGGTTCATACCGGTTTGGCCATCACTCAGAGGAGTCAGATCAGACTACTGCCTATGCTAAGTTGGGCGCACCCACGAGTTTTGAACCTAGGTCTCCTCTTGGTAAGTGCCCAAGCTTACCAATCCACCTAGCCCCATGGATAAGTAGTCTTAGTTGTAGTTATATGTGTTGTTTTTAAAGGATATATGTTAACAGGGTTTGCCTTGCTTTGTAGGTACATGGCGAAGTGCCCAAAACAAAATGGGGCCCACGATGTGGAGGTTTCATTTTGTATGTGCACGATGTTGATAAGGCATAAGATTATATGGAAGAAGTCCCATTATCTTCAAAGAAGCTTTTGTAAAATATTGTGATATCTTTTGAGTTATGCAATGTTATAAAACACTTCCAAACATGGCGCCATCTAACGCATTTGATTCGGTGTTTTCAGAGCAAGACATAGGATGTTAAACAGAGTGTTACGTTATCCAAGGCCTCAAATAATGTGAAAGGAGAATCACTCTCTAACAGTCGTATAACATGGTGATGTTTAATGGGGTTGCATGGAAAAATGGTCCAAAATATACGGGAGAGCTATTTAACATCATTGAAAATTAAAGAGTGGTGCAATACAAACAAATACGGTACAGTAGCATTGATGGAAGTTTAGATGTGAGATTTGAACAGCCAAAGTAGAGGCATCGAAATACTAAAGAATGTCAGAGTTTTTCATCAACCGAAAGAGGCATCAAAATACGAAAGAATGTCATGGTTGTTCATCAGTCGAAAGAGTTGTTATTGTATGTTTTGAGAATTGTTGTTGTAGATGCCAGAAAGGGTTAGTGCTATTTGTCAGAGGAAGCCATATTTGGTATCGGAGGACAACACTGTCATCAGGCAGCCAAAAAATGAAGCTTCTGGGAAGATATTACTAGATTACATTGAGTTAGGGTTCGTTTTGGCACCTAGGCCATATGTGGATGCCAAGCCAAAGTTTAGTCTTTGCATGAAGGGAGGACAGGCAGGGGTTCCATTTTTTGCATGAAGAAGATATATTCAAAACATGGTAACGCATGGATTTCAGAAGGTATGCTACATGAATTCACAAATATTTTAGACAAAAATTATCTTGCATTCACAAATGTAGAGTTGAGGCAAAATTTGGAGGCAAGCTGGAAAGCATAGCATGGATTCCATTTCACTCTGGCAGGATAATAATTCAAATGGTATTGCCATAAGGGTATGTGCAATATTTTATTGATTATAGAGTTTGTCCATTCGGGTATGAGGATGATTTATGAAATAAGGTGTATAGTAAGTCATGATATAATTGTAAAATGATTTTTATGATCCTTATGGGATTTACCATATAGTCGAGTCATATTTTGTGGTGCCCAGATGGATAAAATTCTATGTTCTAAGGCGATTTGGTAGATAAAATTAAACGAAGGATGGTTAGATGGAAATATATAGTGGTTAAAGGGAATAGTTTAAAAAATTGTTTTACAAATTTCTTTTGGAACGGAATACTAAGAGATTTTAAATATGGCGTGAAGTGACAGAAAGTGTTGGAGATTAATTTAATCTAAATTTGATGTTTTTTTGCTTAAACACTATTTTATGTGGTTTCGTAGTGGTTGGTTCGAAGTAGGTGGATCATTTAATGCAGTAGGTAAGCTCTAGATGTTTTTAGCAAGTCTAGAGACTCTTGCCATCGACATTTGTTTTTCGAGAGTTCTTCTACATTCTATAAATACATGTTCTTGGGTTCTCATTCTATAATCTGGGTGCAACAGCACCAGGTTCCCTGCACAACAGCAGTGCAGGTAAGTTAGGCAGTGTATTTTACAAGTAGTGTATTCTGCAATTGTATGTTCAACAGAGCCTTTTGTGTTGAATCTATTTCTTAATGAAAAAAAAATTGTATTTGTTTTTTTTTGCATCTGTCTGTTTGTGTTTGATTTACCTCTCATGATACTGTTAATGATCCTGGTTAAATTTTCCAACATGGTATCAAAGCTAGGAGAAGAGACATAATGTTGCAGACAGGTAGGACTGGAATTGGACATATCATGGAGACAACCTCCTGTCACATGTCAGTAGTATGCTTGACCTTAAGGTGAAGGTCTCACCTCTCCCATTTAGTGATCCTTCTCCTCTTCGCCCTCTGAGAACTCGAATAGTTGCAGGCTTTAATTAATCAACTATCATTGTCGTTTTGTGAGAGAGGGGTAGGTAGGATTTTTGTGGGGGTTTTTAATAGAGATGGGATGGGCCCTTGTTGCGATAAAGTGGGATTGAAAAAAGGCCCCTGGACGCCCTAGGAAGATGAGAAGCTAGTAGCCTACATCTAGGAGCACTGCCACGGTAGTTGGAGTGCTCTCCCTCAGAAAGCTAGATTGTTGAGATGTGGGAAGAGTTGCGGATTACGATGGGCAAACTATCTCAGACCATATATTAAGTGGGGTAAATTTAGTGTTCAAAAAGAGTAGACAATTATCTAGCTTAACGCCCTTTTTAGGCAACAGATGGTCTGCCATTACTATGCATCTTTTGAAGTGAACAGATAATGAGATCAAGAATTACTGGAATACCCATTCGAAGAAGCAGTTGATGTAGATGGGTATCGATCCTATGATGCATAAGCCCAAGGCAAACTAAGTGAGCGGAGCTAACCTGCAGTCATCGTCGGTGGCTTGTTGTCGAACGTGAGCCACATGGCACAATGGGAGAGAGCCCACTTTGAAGCCAAATCCCATCTTGTGAGGTAATCTAAGCTACGATCCAAGGGCCTCTGGACCCCCTAATTTTGGTCTTTCATATTTTTTGGCTAAGTCTAGCCACCGCCGCCTGACTGCATAGTGCAGTCCGACTGTGCAGTTAGTGGCTTGCGCTGCTTATCGACCCAAGTCCAATGGGCCCTTCTACAATTTTAGCTAAGTTTGGGCCTACTGCTCGACTTCACAATTTTTGGTGTGCACCACACGACTTCGGGGCATTTCCCTGCACCATTGGATGGCGCGACCCTCCCAACTGACGTCCCTTTGAACCGTCCGCTATCACGGATCGTAGAGTGTGCAGCTCGACTGCGCAAGGCTTTTTTATGAACTTGGGTGGTTGGTAAATTAAAACATTCCTTCATCAAGGTGTAGCATCTCCCAACTTCATTGTAGAATATTGCACCTCTCGTATGCGCTGGTGTTTTTTCTCTGACTCCCGATGCTGGTGATTTGCTTGTAACCTCCTGTGAGAGGCATAACAAAATGTTTTATTTTAGCTGGAAATTTAGATTAAGGGGGGATGTTGGAGATTAATTTAATCTAAATTTGATGTTTTATGCTTAAACGCTATTTTAGGTGGTTCTGTAGTATTTGGTTCAAATTAGGTGGGTCATTTAATGCAGTAGGTAAGCTCTAGATGTTTCCAGTTGGTCTAGAGACTCCCGCCATCAACATTTGCTTTTCGAGAGTTTTTCTACATTCTATAAATACATGTTCTTGGGTCCTCATTTTGTAATTTGGGTGCAGTAGCACCAGGTTCCCTGCACAACAACAATGCAGGCAAGTTAGGCAGTGTATTTTGCAATTATATGCTCAATAGAGCCTTCTGTGTTGAATCTATTTCTCAATGAAAAACATTTTGTATTTTTTTTTTCTGCATCTGTCTGTTTGTGTTTGATTTACCTCTCACGATGTTGTTAATGATCCTGGTTAAATTTTTTGATAGAAAGAAGATCAGAAAATTTGGTGCAGAAAAGGGATGAAGGAAGGATAAAGAGGACTAAAGGCATCAATTGAAGAAGGATACAGAGGCAGATTGCAGGAAGACAGGTTTATATGTAAAATCATAAATGTTTTATGAAATATTTTAAATTCAGATCTGTGTTGAAATCTGGGTTTGGATACATATAAAATTGTTTCATATGACTTTAATAATTTATTTCCTTTGAAGATAGCATCAAATTATTGACTTACTGTGTGAATACTGGTAATCAATAATTTTTGTTTACTACTTTTTGTGATTTGTGTTATGATCAACTTTCCAAAATTTAGAAATTAATTCCTCACCAAATATTTTACGATTTAATTTGATTAAAGTTTTCTTTTGTTTTACGAAAGGAGTAACCCAGTATGCATTAAAGTTACATTCTAGTTCTACTAGGGTACACCTAAATTTATTATTTTAGTGTCAAATTAATTGGCATTTAAATTAATAAATTTAAAAGATAAAGGACTATTCTGGTTCTCTCGTTAAGCTTATAAGGTTGAGATGTCAGAACTGATATCTTTTAGAGAATAGATTTGGATTTTGGACTGATATAATTTCACTTATTAAAAAAAAAATCCAAATTTCCTTGTGAAATTATATTTACTTTTTAAAATATTTAATTTCATAAATGTTTTAAAAGTAAATATTCGAATAAAGTATTATTTATAAACTTTAATTTATCATAAATTAAAGTTTATAAAATAATCTCTATATTAAGCCCTATATTTGTTTTGAAAAGTTTTGATATCTGGTAAATGGGGCAAGACATCACTGTATTTGCTCTTATCTCCTATATCTGATTTTATAATTTCATAAGGGGGATTTAAGAAAATGATTGTTTTATTTAAATAGACGTTTGGAGTTGAATTTGTGATAAACTGGTGTTATTCCAAAGGTTTATTAAATGTACTAAATTTCATTTACTTTGGCCTTTGTTAAAGTTAAATTGAAATTTAAATGCTAAGTTCTTGTCACACTAAGTATTTTGGATACATTAGATTGATAAGATGGAGAAAAATTTGGTATACTTTAACTCAAGATCTTAAACAAATTTATTTTATTTAAGGGATATGAAAGACATGTTTTGTATGATAAACTCGAAATCATTTACATGATTCCCAGGCCCCTTGTTAACAGTAATTTGCAAACCACATGGAGTTTTTCAAGCACTTGCATATATATATATATATATATATATATATATATATATATATATATATATATATATAATACATTAAACCTAAAATAAGAATCTTGGATAAATATCACATTCTTTGTAATAAAGAATTTAAATTCTAAGTTTATCGAGTGGTTTTGTGATTGGATGAAATCACACCTCAATAAATTGGTGCTAGAAGGAGGGCCCGAAGATGAAAAGCTGGTAATTGGTTTTAGTTTTCATGCAATTTGTTTCAATCACTTACACATTCGTTCTTGAATTTTTCATTACATACTTGAATATTGCAATTGCATTGCTTCATTAAAAGTTATATTTCAAGTATTGTATTGTCATTAGTGAGATTTCATTAAAATGGAGTCTAAAGAAATCATTACTAGGTCTAAGTCTACTGGTTCTATGATATTTAAGAGTTTGTCCCCAACTTAGAAGCATAGATGAAATAAAACACAAACTATGATTATTTCCAATACTTCTAATGTTAATCCAAGTTTGCTTGTTAATTCCCCACTTGTTAATATGGTTGCACCTGTTGCCAATCTGGCATAGATAGAAAATCAGTGAAGTCCATTAAATATAGTAGGTGGTACACATGATATGCCAAAGAATATGGAGAAGTATTTACTGAAGTACAAGCATGATGGTACTCGATTGGCAAAATAACACATACAAACATACACAGATTCCATATCCAGATTACAAGTTGAACATGAGGACATCACATGTAGGTTTTTTCCTCTAACTTTGGATGATATAGCCTATGACTGGTATGTTTGTCTACCTTCTGGTTCTATAACTTCATGGGATATGCTTAAAAATACTTTTAATACTCAATTTAAATTTGCAATTGATCCAGCTAGTGTTTATTTACATTTTTCTTCCACTTGTAGAGAACCTAACGATCTGTTACATATATTTAATACTAGGTTCCATAATATGTACTCACGACTAACTGATCCTTATAATTTTTCAGAATCAAACGCAATCCAAGTCTACTTTAGAGCTTTAGATCCATTAACGGCGATGTTCGTCAGGAGAATGGAGTAGATAATGACACTTATAGGAGCTTACATAGAAGCTCTTTTGGTGGAGTAATAGATGATGCCTTTAAGTTGTGGGCTCAGTCAATTACCTTTAATTTGATATCTAGGCATGCAAAATCAAATACCCAATATTAATAATGCTTTAATGGATCAATCCCTAATGTTAAACATGATTCCTCAGATTCCAAACCAAATGGCATATGCACCACAAAACAATCCAATGTTGTTAGAAAGCAATTATGCTACACACAAAACTAGAAATAATGATACACCATAGTTTAATGCTTTTGTAAATGTTGCACCAATACAAAACTTGAACATTTTTCAAAATTTACAAACACAACAAAGTAATTCTATGTTTGCTCAAAACCCATAAAATTTGCAAATGCAAAAATGTAATCCTATGCTCATGCAAAACGTACAAAATCAAGGTAATCCTATGTACCCAAATCCATGGTTGAATCAAAATGTGTTACCTAATCAAAATTTGCCAAATATTGTGCCTAATCAAAATGTTGCAAATGCCTTACCTAATCAAAACATTTCAAATATCATGCCTAATCAGAACACTCCAAGTTGGTTGAATTCAAATGTTCAAAATGTTCCACCAAACCAAAATGGTCCAAATCAAAATCAAAATAAATCTTCTAATGACTCTCCTGATCCAAATGAAGTAGTAGATTTAAAAATAATGTATCACAAATTGAGTAATGATATGGTACAAATACAAAAATAGAGCAACCAAAATTTGCAACCCAATCAAATATTTACTATGCAAATACCAAAACATTTCAACACAAGACTAAACAATGGGGGCATACCAACCCATGTGGCTAATAATAATGGAGCCTCTACAAGCTCAAATTAAAAAGCCACCATTGTTAATCTTATTGAAGTGGTTTTAGATACCTAGTGTAGATTGCATGGTATGAATGAACATAATGAATTAGAATGCAATGAATTTAGAATGCAATGAATTAGAGATGTGATTTTCAATGAGGATTGGTTGTACAAGGATAGGCACATACATGCTGAAGAGGATGCACCTGAGTTTGTTGACTTGGATGCAATCCTAGAGCATGGTGTAAAAAGATAGCCTCTTGTTCAAATTGATGAACATGGTGCTCATGATGAAGAGCAAGGTGAATAAGAAATTTTTGTTACTCTACCACCATCCCCATAGGAAGTAAGGAGATCTACAAGGGTAAGATATGCACCTGATAGGTATTCTCCTATTTTTTATTATGTACTGTACACTGATGCATATAGGTATTCTCCTATTTTTTATTATGTACTGTACAAAAAACAGAAAAGGCTAAGATTTTTTAAATTTGGTCTAGAAAGAAAGAAAGATAAATTAGAGTTAGTACACTCGGATGTGTGGGGTCCCTCACCGATACTTTCTCTTGAGGTCTACTCTTATTATGTTACCTTCATTGATGATTTCAGTAGGAAGACATGGATCTACACAATCAAGCATAAATCTAATGTTTTTGACACTTTCGAAAGTGGAGAGCATTAGTGGAGATTGAGGTAGGTAAGAAAGTAAAGTGCCTTAAATATGACAATGGTGGTGAATATTACAGCAAGGATTTTGAGGACTATTGCGCAAAGGAAGGAATTAGGAAAATCAAGACTACTCCTAGGACACCACAAGAAAATGGAGTCTTGGAGAGGATGAACAAAACTATAATGGAGCATGCCAGAACCATGAGATTGCATGCAAGGTTGCCATTGTTCTGTTGGACTAGTGCAATTGATACAGTAGTTTATTTGATAAATAGAGGATCTTGTACTGCATTGGATGGAGGTATTCCAAAGGAGACTTGGAAAGGTAAGCCTGTAAACTACTCTTTCCTTATAGTATTTGGTTGTGAGGATTTTTTCTATATAGATAAATAAAATATGAGTAAGCTTGATGCAAAGTCTAGAAATTGCTATTTTCTTGGTTATGGTGTGGATGAGATGAGATATAGGCTATGGGATAATGTTGGCTGAAAAGTTATCAGGAGTAGAGATGTGATTTTCAATGAGGATTGGTTGTACAAGGATAGGCACATACAGGCTAAAGAGGATGCACCTGAGTTTGTTGACTTGGATGCAATCCTAGAGCATGGTGTAAAAAGATAGCCTCTTGTTCAGATTGATGAACATGGTGCTCATGATGAAGAGCAAGGTGAATAAGAAATTTTTGTTACTCTACCACCATCCCCATAGGAAGTAAGGAGATCTACAAGGGTAAGATATGCACCTGATAGGTATTCTCCTTTTCTCTTGTGGAGAGATATCCACAAACTAGAGCAAAGGGGAAAGAGTTCTCCTATGGAGAGAGATCCACAAACCAGAGCAGAGGGGAAAGAGTTCTCCTGTGGAGAGAGATCCATGAACTAGAGCAAGGGGAAAGAGTTCTCCTATGGAGAGAGATCCACGAACCAGAGCAAGGGGATAGAGTTCTCCTATGGAGAGAGATCCACAAATCAGAGTATAGGGGA
Organism: Wollemia nobilis; assembly: GCA_028583015.1. Classification (NCBI taxonomy): domain Eukaryota; kingdom Viridiplantae; phylum Streptophyta; class Pinopsida; order Araucariales; family Araucariaceae; genus Wollemia; species Wollemia nobilis. Next base: position 115,128 of record JAQPPZ010003229.1, read on the forward strand.
TTGGTGTCTCCTTTGGATAGAGGTCCATAAACATTGTAATAGGGAATTGATTCCCAAGAGATTTGTTGAGAAAATTTAGAAGAAATATTTTCTTCGTGGACGTAACCCACATTGGGTGAACCACGTTAAATTTGTGTCTCTCATGTGTGTGATGATTTGTGCATTGCTTTGATTACTTCTATTGATATTGCCATTGATAATATTGGATAATATTGTTTGGGAAAGAAAAGTAAAAGTTGATCTTATACTGTTCAACCCCCCCTCTCAGTATAAGCATGTGTTCTTCAATTGGTATCAGAGCGGGTTCCTTCGAAAAAGTCTAACAACTTGAAGGAAGATATTACAAGAACACAGATGGCATCTCAGAATGGATCCTCATCAAATAAGGCACCATTGTTTGATGGGAACAATTATGCTTTCTAGAGTATAAGAATGAAGACTTACTTGATGGCACAAGGATATGAGACATGGCAATCGGTTGAGGATGGATTCACACCTACAACTACTCCTCCCATAGATAAATATGGTAAGCTGTTACATGTGAATAATTCCAAGGCTATGAATGGAATATTAAGTGGATTACGTGAAGCAGAATTTGTGAAAGTTATGCACTGCAAATCAGCAAAAGAGATATGGGACAAATTGAAGCAAACATATGAAGGAGATAAAAAGGTCAAGTTGGCAAAACTGCAAAACCACAAGAAAAGGTTTGAAGATTTGAAGATGGAAGATGAGGAAGATATTGCTACATACTTACTTCGTGTGGATGAGGTTTTTAATACCATGCATGGACTTGGATTCAAAATTGAAGACTCCAGTGTTGCTCAGAAAGTATTAAGATCACTCCCTATGAGGTATGATGGAAAGGTTTCAGCTATAGAAGAGATGAGAGATATTGATAAGTTGACTATGGATGAGTTACATGGAATTCTCATAGCTTATGAGATGAGAATAGTAAAGGATCCCAACTCCAAGAAAGAGGTAGCTTTCAAAGCTTCAAAGAAGACAAAATATAAGAAACCAGAATCAAGTGGTGAGTCAAGCAGTGATGAAGAAGCTAACTATGCGAGAAGAAAGAAGGACTCAAGAAAGCACAAAGGTATGAAGACTATGAAATATTTTAATTGTGGTAATTTTGGTCACTATGCATCTAATTATCCAGAAGTCGAAAGTAGTAGCAGTGAAGAGAAACAAGATCATAAGAAAAAGGAAGAAGGAAAATCTAAGCATGAAAAGAAAAATAGGTATGGTCAAGGCAAGCATGAAAAGAAGTTCTTTCAAAGGCACAAGAAGAGTTTCTATGTTAACAAGGCAAGCAAGGCTTCAAGTGATAGTGATGAAAGACTCTTAGATAGTGAAGAAGAAGAGATTCTATTTTTGGCAATAGAAGAGGAAGAAAATGCTCCTATTGAAGATAAAGTCAAAAAGTATGAAGATGCTCTTGGAGACCAAGAAGTAGAGAAAGATTCAAAAAATGAAGAGGAAGGCACAATTGATCTAGAAGCAAAACTTATTGTTGCTCTCAGAGAATTGAAAAAGGTTAGAAAGTAGAATTCAAGACTAAAGGCTCAAGTTCAAGAACATGAGGAAGAAAAAGAAAAGCTTCTACAAGACCTAACAAACTCAAAAGCTAAGGCAAGGAGATTTAAAGAGGTCATGGTTGAAAAGTTAGAGGTAAAAGAGTTAGAATGTGAAATATTAGAACATGAGGTAGTTTCTCTAAGGATGGAAGTGAAATATTCTAAGGACAAGCTACACAAGTTTGGGAAAAGTTCAAAGACTTTGGATAAAATTATCAATGCACAAAGATCTTCATCTATCAAAACAGGACTTGGTTTTGAAGAAGGACAAGGGAAACAAGAAGAAGGGTCAAGCTCAAGCTCAAAATAAGAGGAAGTTTCAGAGGAAGAGAGTGAAGAAGAAATTAAGACTTATGAGGATAAGTTGAAGAATAGAAGCTTCACTAAGAAAGGAAACAATGCACAAACAAGAAACAAGGATCATCATAGAGAAGGAAAAGAAAGGACTAAGAGACCAGAGGTTTCAAGATAAGATTTCTTCAAAGGACATTGTTTTTCATGTAATCAGTTTGGTCACAAGGCTATGCATTGCAGGATTCATGGAAAGAAAGAGTATGGCCTCACTAAAAGGAATTTCAACTCATTCAAAGATGGACATTTCTTTCAAGGGTATTGCTACTCTTGTAATCACTTTGGTCATAAAGCAATCCATTACAAGGTTCATGACAGAAATGATTATGGCTTCACCAAGAGGAACTTCAAGACATTTACACCTTCCAAGAACTACAACATTAAGTGTTACAAGTGCAATAATCTTGGGCATAAGGCCAAGTGGTGTAGAACAAAGTTTCCAGAACTTTCAGAGACAAGCAAGAATAGGGACACTCAAAAGGATCAAAAGGGTATGGCTACAAAAATATTGAAAAAGAAGGTTGACAAAGAAAAAGAGCATTGTATGCTGGGAGTAGAGATACTCCCACCCCAAAATTAATCACCTCAAGGAGAGGAGGTGGGGAGGGGGCTGAGCTAAGAGTCTTATATTTAGCCCCAAAGGAGTCCCTTTGCCATTGATGTCAAAGGGGGAGAGATTTGAGTAAGGGGGAGAGCATTCAGTTAGGGGGAGCAGTTTCTCAGGGGGAGCAGATTTGGAATCCAGTGGTTGGAAAAGGAATTTTTAGAAAGGGTTGCCATCAATGACAAAGGGGGAGATTGTTGGAAATTTTGAGTATTTTGGTTGTCATTGATGTCAAAGGTAAAATGATTGAAAATCATCTTCTAGGTTGAAATATTAAAATTGCAAGGCAAATACCTCCATTGAAAAAGGAAGACAAGGTAGACAAAGCTCCTTTGAAAAAGGTTCAATTAATTGCAAAGTTGAGGAAGTTTCCAAGGCAAAAGACAAAGGGTTAAAAGGATTAATTATAATATTTAAATTAAAATTTTAAATATTATAATAATATTATTTGAATTTCCTATGGCACCAAAATTAAAATTATTTTTAAATTGAAAAGCATCGACGTCGTCTTCCTAAAGTCGAAGTGCATATATAAGGTGGAATAAAAAAATTCTTTTGGCAAGGAGTGTTGAAATGATTTAATTGGCATTCAAATTATTGACTGCATCCTATTCACAAAAGCAAGTGCACGATGTTCGAACGAAGGCAAGAGGAGAAAGAGATGCACATGTTTTTAAGCTAGGGGATGATGCACGAGGTTTAAATAAAAGTAGGCACATGGTTGTTTCCAACCGAGTGGGTAGCTCAGTTGGTAGGCGGACCCCACGTAAGGCGTGGCATGGAGGAGGTTTCGAGATCGAGTCTCAATGGTGATAGGGTGTTCATTTTTTTTTGTTGATCGAAGGTCCACGATAGGTTTAAAGGAAAGATTGTGCATTGTGATTGTTGTGTGGGCAGTTAGCCCATGTGGTGCTCTAGCACGTGCTAGAGCATGGGCTCCATGAGGTCGCACGTTCGAATCCCTATGGCAGCAAGTTGGTAAGGGCAATTTTTTTTATAAAGTTTGATTTTTTATTTTAGGGAGTCATAAGGGTTAGGTGTTGATTAAGAGTGCCATAAGGGTTGAAATTAATGAAGCATGATTTTTGCTATTAGGGAGTCATAAGGGTTAAGTTTAATAAAGTTTGAATTTGCACTTAGGGAGTTATAAGGGTGTAATTTAATAAAATATTAAGAGTGCTTTATATAGTTTTATTTTTGCAAAGTGCATAAATGAAAAATATGTTTTGCATGCAAGAATAGGAGTAATAAGGTGTAATAGTGGTTTGATATTTTATTGTAATTTTTGTATGGTGAAAGTGATTTTGAAGGTCTTTGATAATTATTAATGCCCTATATTTTGAGAACAAGAGAAGAATTATTGAACATCAATTTCAGATTTCATTGAGCATATCTTTTTGAGAAGGAAGTTCATGTGGATGTTTTGAGAAAGTATTTTGCTATCTAACCCTTGAAGTGGCACTAGAAAGATCAGTTGTTTGTGAGACAGGTTTTTGAAGACATATCTTCATAAGAGAAAATTAAGAGGTATGGGCACATCATTCCTTATTTAAGGTGTTTTGTTGAGTAAATGTTTCTAAAACATAAGGTGGAGATAAAAGGGTTGTTTGGTATGCATTGTTGAAAATATTTGAGTTAGGGTTTGTACTTCATTGTTGAATGGTTTTGGAAATATTTGGGATAGAGTTTGAGAACAAGATTGTGCTTCTATTGTTGAAAGAGATTGAGACATTTGTGCTAGAGATTGTGAACTACTTGTGCTAGGTTTGAAGACAAGTTAGTGCATCATTGTGAAACATTTTGAACATTGGTTTGAGAGATATTGAAAGCAATTGTGAAAGTGTTTGAGATCAATTTTGTGAGGGAAAATTGTGCATTAGTGTGATTGATATTTGAGAGAAAATTTGCAAGAAAGATAGACCAGTTTTGTGAAACAAGTTATACACTATTTTGATTTGATTTGAAAGGGATTTTGCAAGAGATAGAGATTGGATTAGTTGAGTGCAATATTTGTGAGTGTGAAGAACATATTGAGTTTTTGATAGAGCATATCATTCTCTATATGTTCCAGAGGTTAAAAGAATTCTAAGTAGAATTTTTCTATTTGAAGAAAGCTTTTCTGAAAGAGATTTAAGCTTTGTTTGTATGCAAGATTTGGAAATATTTGAGCAGGTTTTGTGAGCAGCATTGAAGGTAGATTTGAGCAAGTATTTTGAGAAGGCTTGAGAATTTGAGAATTTTTAAGGCTTGAAGGTAGATTTGAGCAAGTCTTTTGAGAAGGCTTGAAGGTAGATTTGAGCAAGTCTTTTGAGAAGGCTTGAAGGCATATTTGAGCAAGTCTTTTGAGAAGGCTTGAAGGTAGATTTGAGCAAGTTTTGATAATTATTTACAATCTTTTGAGAACTTGAGTATATTTAAAACTTGTGAAGACTTGAAGAATAATTGAGATAGATTTGAGCAAGTCTTGTGAGAAGACTTGAGATAGTTTTGGTGTAGATTTGTGAGCAAATTTAGAGAATATTTGTGCTAGACTTATGATGAGGTTTGGTGCAGATTTAAGATAGAGTTGAGAATAGGATTTGGAGGTGATCAGAGTATATAGGATAGAGGTCTCCAGTGGATAGAGGTCCATCAACTAGCATAGTGGGGATAGAGGTCTCCTATGGATAGAGATCCACAAGCCAGAGCAGTGGGGATAAAAGTCTTCTAGAAGTTCACCAACTAGAGTAGAGGGGATAGAGTTCTCCTATGGAGAGAGATCCATAAACCAAAGAAAATGGGAAAGATTTCTCCTATGGAGAGAGATCCACAAACACAAAGAAGGGATAGAATTCTCCTATGGATAGAGATCCACAAACCAAGCAAAGGGGAAAGAGTTCTCCTATGGAGAGAGATCCACAAACCAGAGCAAGGGGAAAGAGTTCTCCTATGGAGAGAGATCCACGAACCAGAGCAAGGGGATAGAGTTCTCCTATGGAGAGAGATCCACAAATCAGAGCATAGGGGATTGGTGTCTCCTTTGGATAGAGGTCCATAAACATTGTAATAGGGAATTGATTCCCAAGAGATTTGTTGAGAAAATTTAGAAGAAATATTTTCTCCGTGGATGTAACCCACATTGGGTGAACCACGTTAAATTTGTGTCTCTCATGTGTGTGATGATTTGTGCATTGCTTTGATTACTGCTATTGATATTGCCATTGATAATATTGGATAATATTGTTTGGGAAAGAAAAGTAAAATTTGATCTTATATTGTTCACCCCCTCTCAAGTATAAGCCTGTGTTCTTCACTTTCTACACATTCTTTGAAATAAATACTATCCCATATTGTTAAATTTACTCATTCTTCTAATTTAGAAATATATAAATCATATAAAGTAGGGGATAATGAGAATATACGTTTAAGACCTATGTTACTTCTTAAGCATTATAAAGGATAAAAAGGGTAAAGTATTTTTTAATGTCAGCAAGGCCATAGGCCATATGAGATGACCCACACGAAGGATGTTGTTTACCTAGTATATGATTATCCAACCACACTTTGGTTATCGAAGCATGGTGTACAATATTATCCCTATAGGATTTGAACCTTAGACCTCTATTTAGAGTTCCAAAATCTCCATTATTAGGCCACTTGAGTTTTGATTTTATCTAAGGCCTCCTTATATAGTCTATAGACTATTTATCTATACTTTTTTGGTATGTTGAGGTCCTCCATTCTACTCTAGAGTTTACCTCTAGGTACTGTGTCAAATATTTATTGAAGTCCATAAAAATTAATAGGATTTTTCTTTTTTCATTCCATATTTTTTCAATTATATGGCTCAAAGTGATGTCATGGTCTATTTTTGAGTGTTTTGGTCTAAAACATAATTATTATTTCTCCCTCTTTCCTTGTTCTTCTACCCACTTTTTGATTCTACACTCAACCATGCTTCCAAATAACTTTGCAAATAAGAAATTAACAATAATGGTTTGGTAATTTGAAGGATTTTTATGTTTCCACTCTTGCAGAGAAGTATTTCTAGACTTGTCCAATTTTTTGGAAATCCATTTGGAATGATGTTATTGAAATATTTTTCATGTGTGGGGCTAAGTCCCAAAATCCTCATTTTAAGTATTTATCTTGTAGTACATTCACAATATAATCTTTATATATCCCTAGCTTATTAATACCTTTCTTAACCTCCCTTAAGGTGAATAAATTTGTTGTATTGACTGTGGAAGGATACTCTTCTTCTTTCTTATGTATACTTTCCAAATTTCTTCCACATACTCATACCATTGTAGATAATCAATCCATGTATGGAACATAATTTCAATGGATATTTACCAAAATAATTAATCATTCCTTTATCCTCTGATCATTTTATCCATTATTGGTTTTCCTCTTTTGCTCTCCATAATGGATTGCTATCTACATCCTCCTTATTGCTTAGTGTGTCAGTTTGCTCCCTTGTTGTCCTTGTGTTGAAATATCCTATTAGAAGATTTTTTTGAGTTGAGAGTATAATAATAAGTCTTTATTTAAATATACATGTGGATCCTCATAATCCATCACCTATTTTTTGTAGGCTTTTGACGTATATAGAGAAAAATTGCAAGTTGCGACACTAAGAGTTAGTTCCTTTTCCATTATTTTAATTCAATATACTATTTATTTGGGTTTTCTTTCTCCAAATAAATATTTATCCCATGTTTTATTTATCAAAATATTTATTTTTTATCCCTTTTTTCATTACATATTGCAATCTTCCTATATCCTTCAAAAGTTATGGTGCCACACTCAACATGCCTATGAGCTTCTACAAGACTAATTATATCTCTTCCTTTTATAATAGGCTTTTAGTATCTAGGCTACTACCTTATAATTATAAGGAATTAGCCATAGAAAAATATATTTTGTAAACCTAGGAACAATATTGCAAAACAATAAATGTTTATAAAATTGACAAAATTTAGCTAAGTCTCCAATGTGGGCTGATTTGCTCAAGTATCGATTTGTTCAAGGGTTAATTTTCTAAAGTGCCAATTCAATCAAAGATTTAATTTTCTCAAAGTGTCAATTTGCTCATAAGTGTCAATTAGCTCTGAAGCAATCCACTTACAAAATGGACTAATTGGATTGTAGGATTGATTCACTCACAAATTCTAGTGATCCACTTGCAAAATTAATTGATTGACTTGCAAGAGTGATTGGCTTACAAATGCTAGTGATTCACTAGAAATGTGGAGAAACTAGCTTATAGGAGTTATTTGCTCATAAATTCTAGTGATTCGCTAGTGAAGTGGAGCAGTTTGCTTGCTAACTATAGTGAATTACTTGATAGCCAAGTGGTAAAAGCAAAGGTTGAGATCTTGAGAACTTTTGGAAAGAAAATTTTTTTAGTGGTGCAAAAACTCATTTTGAAAGCATTCTAATCCTTTTAGAGGCATGTAACATTTAGAGGTGCGCCATTTTGCTACATATACCCCAAAATATTTACTTTTAGTAGGAGTAATAAATTCTCACCCTAGATAACTCAAGGCTAAACTCCAATTATAAATACGAGCCTATGGGTCCATTGTATTCATATTTTGGCCATTATAATTTAGAGCCATACTCTCTAAAAACCACATTGTGCTTTGACCTCATGAGGTTGTAATAAATTGGTAAGTCCTTGTGCATTCCATTAGTGAAACCACCCTCTTGGTTTTCTAAGTGTGCAACGATTATGACATAGCCCTTTTAGCCCCTCATATCATTTTTTATTAATTTTATAATTTGATGAATAGGTGCACATTGATGTTATTCAACTTCTCATGTGTTGATTGATCACTTACTTTTCTTACCATTGTTAAACCCATATTTGCATTAAATAACTCCCACTCTTAAAATTTTTATGTATTTTTATTTTCACACTTTACTTTTATACACTTTATTTTTTGCATTTTACTTTAATTGTAGGTTAGTGTATGTTGAATCCATTTTGCATTTTACTTTATTAAATTAATGGATCTACAAAATAGAATGAAACATGAAATATCCCCAATGATTCTTGACTTAAGAACAAGACCTTTCAACTCCTACTTGTGATGAAGTTTTGGCCTATAATGGGTCCATTTAAGTTTGACCACTTTAGCAAGGAAATACATCAATGATTAATGAAATGCATAATAACATGAGTATTATGAATGTGAATTTTTTGTGTCCTAACTGTAAAATGCCACATAATCCAACAAGTTGTGTTATGACAATTTTCTATGGGTAGTCAATGAAGCAACAAATATTAGACCAGTGTACAATAGCAAACCAACCTATCACCATCAATCCAAGAATGGTTAACCAACCAATGATAAACTAACCAATGGCAAATTGGATGGTTGCACCTCAAGTCAATGTCACATAATCTTGTGTAACACCTAGAGTACCTAAAACATGAGTGGTCATTGCATTTCTGCTCAAAGAAATTTGATGATTTTTTTTCAAAATGTCCTTAGTCCACCCCCAAAGAATACATCCCATTAAAATAAGAAATATACCTAAGGTGATAAAGAAAAAATTTGGTAAAATAAGGTCATCAATCCTTATTGTGAAACCCCCACCCATTTATGGTTTAAAGAAATATTTGAGATTGAAAATGAAGATTATAAAGGCAAAGAAATGAGATATGAAGAAAATCATGAATTAATTAATCATTCCTTATATATAAAATCAAATTCTATAAAACAATGTGAAGTGTTTACTTTTTTCATGGTAGGAGAAGAGCCTATGATGGAAGAAAAAATTGAGTCAAAATACACAGGATTTAGGTTCCCTTTTGAATACGTCCTACCTATTGGGATATTAAAATAAAAGATACAATCAAATCATTGAACATTGGTGCTTCCTTAAATGATGAATTAGAGAATACAAGAGCAACAAAAGATAAATTAGGAAAAAGTATGAAGAATAAAGAGACACTACAAAGTTTGAAGAATTGAAATGTGAATCACCTTTCATGAAGACATTTTTCTTCCTTGACAAGAAAATTTTAGAAGATTACCAAGTTCCTAATATTACATGTGAGATTAAATTCACTATGATACTTGATATGCTTGAGGTTGTTGAATTTTATCTTCCTATACAATATGTTGTCATGTGCAATCCTCATAAATCATTGAAGGATAGTGAAATATTTATTTTCCTAGAATATGAGGTATTTGATTTCTCTTTAGAGGAAAAATATCTTATAGAAGAATTATGGGAGATCCTATAACCAAAATGTAAGGCATTTCTATCAAAGTTGAATTTGATAACGAAATATGAGGATGAAATAGAGGAAGAAACTAAGCCAATGAAGAACACAAGCTTATACTGAGAGGGGAGGTGAACAGTATAAGATAAAATTTTAATTTTCTTTCTCAAACAATATTATCCAATGTTATAAATTGCAATATTTTCAAATCAGTGTTAATCAATATCATCAATAGCAATAGCAAAGTAATGCACATATCATCACACACAATGAGAAACATAAATTTAATGTGGTTCACCTAATGTGGATTATGCCCATGGAGAAAATATTTCTTCTAATTTTTCTCAAAAAAATTCTTGGAAACCAATTACCTATTACATTGTTTATGGACCTCTATCCAAAAGAGATCTCAATCTCCAATGCTCAAGCTTGTGGAACTCTATCCATAGGAGAATTCTATCCCATTTAACTTTGATTCATGGAACTCTATCCACATAACTCTTCTCATTTGATATGGTTCATGGAACTCTATCTATAGGATAAATCTATCCCCTTGCTAGTCTACTTCATGGAGTTCTATCCACAATAGCATCCTCTAATTTGCTCTGGTTCATGGAACTCTATCCATAGAAGAATTATTTTCCTTTGCTCTGGTTTGTGGAACTCTATCCACATGAGAAATCTATCCCCTTGTTGATATGGTTTGTGGAACTCTATCCATAGGAGACTCCTCTCCTTTATGCACTGGTCACCTCCAAAGCTATTACATACTTCTGCTTAACTTTGTTCCAAGCCTACTCATGAGGCTTACTCAGGTTTGCTCACAAATCTATCTAAAACCTGTTTCAAGTCTTCTCAAAATACTTTCTCAAATCTAATAAATTTGTTCTTAACTCTACCCCAAATTTTCACACACCATATGCACAAATTTGTCTCAACTCTGTCTCAAATATGCACACACTACATGCCCAATTTTGTCTCAAATTTGTCCTAAATCTGCACACATTACATGTACAAATCTATCTCAACTATGTCCTAAATTTGCATACATTACATGCACAAATATGCACACATTACATGCACAAATATATCTCAAATCTATCCCAAATTTGCACACATTACATGCACAAATATGTCTCAAATATATCCTAAATTTGCACACATTACATGCACAAATCTATCTCAACTTTATCCCAAATATGAACACATTACATGCACAAATTTGTCTCAAATCTATCCTAAATATGTTTATTATATCTGCATAAAACTACTTACAAGCCTTCTCAAGAGGCCTACTCAAACCATTTCACAAATTTGTTCTCAACTCTTCTCAAGATTGCTCATCACTCATGCTCAAAAAAACTCACAAAACATACTCAAAACAACTCATAACACATGCTCAACCAATCCCAAAACTTGCACACAAATTATGTTCAAAATAATGCTTGTATCTATTTCAAAAATGATTTATTCTAGGCAAGTCAGGCATATTCTACCCAGAATTATTTCAAGAACATATAAATAATGAAATGCTCATAATGTTCTCTTCCAAATTAACTCAAGGCCTAATACACAAATTTTTTCACAAAACTTAATTTCAAACACTTTCACAATTAATTTCAATGTCACTCAGATCAATACCCAAATGCTTCTCAATGATGCACAAAATTGTTCTCAACCCTTAGCACAAATGTTTTCAATTTCACTAATCAATTATGCATAATTTGTTCTCAAACCCTAGCTTAAATATTTCCAAAAATGCACACTAGTCAGAATCTTTTATCTCCACCTTAAAATTTTTCCTCAAAGTACTACCACCTAGAGAGGGAGTTATATCACCATACCTCAAATTTGCTTTGATGACTATGTGCCCACAAAAACCTATCTCAAAACAACTTATCTTTCTTGTGCCACTTCAAGGGTTAGATAGCAAAATCACTTTTCAAATCATCCACATGAAAACCTTCTCAAAATATGTGCATAGTAAAACTTGAAAATAATACTCTATTATTTCCTTTTGGTTTCACAAAAATATAACTTGTAGAACCCTTAAACCCTTTTCTTATTATGTGCATGAATTACAAAATACAATGATCACAAGTACACCCTTTTATCTCCTTTCTAATAATGCAATATTTTTATCCTCATACAATACCCAAAGCATCTTAATGTTAATTTATTTCATGCAAGCATTACATAAATAAAACAATTTTATTACACCTTATGACTCCCTTCTAAACTTTCAATAAATTTAAAATACTTGCACAACCCTTATACCTCCTAGACACACATTTCTCAACAACACTTTTATTCTAACAAAGCTCTTAGAACAACTTGCTACCCAACCACCTTTACACCTTGCAAAAATTAAATTAATCAAACTTTATACCTCTAATTTTTAAACTCAACAAAACAAATAACTCTCATGCTATCGTGATTCGAACCCTGTCAATGTGTAGGACAATGCTCTCCAAAGAACTCAATGATCGACCCTATGAGCACAACTTGGTGATACAAAAAGGTGGCCCATGTGTTTTAATTTGACTCTACCTCAAAACAATGAAAGCTCTTCTACCCAAAACCATCATCGAGGGAATTCTACCCCAAGATCTCTCTGCCCAGTGCTCTAACGAATAAGAAATGACCAACTACGCTGTGCTAGCAGGCATGATGTCAATCAATGCTCCGATGAGTATCTTCCAAACCATATGCCTCAAAATACTTGATGTCTAACATTCTCTCATTCACTCCACGAATGGGAACCGATGCGCAAAATGCAAGTGGTGATTTCCTAAGGTAAAACATTGGGCATATACATTTACCTTCATTACTTGGATTACGTTGATGCTCAAATAATCATGGTGTACCCTCCTTTTCCTTGGTCTACATTGGCACTCGAATAACATGGTGTGCCCTCCTTTGCCTTGGACTACATTGGTGCTCAAATTCAAACTTATTTTTGGTGCCATCCTCCTTTTAAAACTTGGCATTATAATATTAAAAATATTATAATGTTTATTATTTTTTAAGCCTTGGTCTATTGAAAATAAACTCCTTTCTCCTCTTGTCCTTTTAGACCATGGTCCACTACTTTTAAAACCTTTTTATAATATTTAAATATTATACTCCTTAAATTTTAACATCAACCCACATGAACCTTTTCTTTGCCAAGCTTGTACCATCAAACCTCATGAACTTGTCTTTTTACCAACCTTGTATCATGCTCTTTTTATCATCAAACCTTGAACATATATTTTTTCCAACCTTGTACCATGCTCTTTTTATCATCAAACTTCATGAACTTTTTCTCTGCTTCCTCTTACAAATATTTGTCCCTTGTGCATAATGTTTAGAAATAAATATTATAACCTTATCTTTTTGCCAATTTCCTTGCCTTGAGATGAACCTTGCCTTGCATAATTATCCAACCATAGGATAATATTTCTGCCATGCTAAGATCTATTTGACATCAATCCTTTGACATAAATTATAACACAATACTTTAATATTTCCAACAATATCCTCCTTTATCATTGATGGTAACCCTACTGCTGGATTCCAAATCTGTTCCCCCTTATTGATTTCTCTCCCCCTTACTAAAACTCTCCCCCTTTGACATCAATGGCAAAGGGCTCATTTGGGGCTAAATATAAGACTCTTAGCTCAGCCCCCTCACCACCTCCTCTCCTTTAGGTGATCAATTTTGGGGTGAGAGTAAATCTACTCCCAACTTACAATGCTCTTCTTCCTTTTCAACCTTCTTTTTGAACACCTTTGTAGTCATACCCTTTTGATCCTTTCGAGTGTCCTTGTTCTTTCTTATCTCTAGAAGTTTTGGAATCTCTATTCTACACTTAGCCTTATACCCAAAATTATTACAATTGTAACACCTAATGTTGTAGTTCTTGGAAGGTGCAGATGACTTGAAGTTCCTCTTGGTGAAGCCATAATCATTTCTATCATGAACCTTGCAGTGTATAGCTTTATGACCAAAGCAATTACATGAGTAGCAATAACCTTGAAAGAAATATCCATCTTCAAATGAGTTGAAGTTCCTCTTAGTGAAGCCATAATTCTTCTTTTCATGAACTTTGCAATGTACTACTTTATGACCAAAAATATTACATGAGAAAAAATATCCTTGGAAGAAATATTCATCTTGCCTTGATCTCATTATTCTTTCTTTGCTTGTCTAGTGATGATATTTGTCCCTTAATGGTGCATTTTTTTCTTCCTCTTTGGTAATATCACCTCTCAACACATCAGCATAGGTGTTAGGTTCTTCTTTACTCACTTCTATTTCTTCTATTGCTTTTGAACTTGAGCTTGATCCTTCTTCTTGTTTCCCTTGTCCTTCTTCAAAAACAAGTCCAGTATTGATAAATGGAGATCTTTGTGCCATGAGAATATCATCCAAATATTTTGATATTTTCTCAAGCCTATGTAGCTTATCATTAGAATATTTCACTTCCAACCTTAGAGAAACCACTTCATGTTCTAATCTCTCACATTCTAGTTCTTTTACCTTTAACTATTCAATCATACCTTCTTCAATTTTCTTTGCCTCTTCAACCTTAACTTTTAGGTCAATGAGATCTTGTAGAAGCTTTGTCTTTGCCTTCCCATCTTCTTGTACTTGAGCCTTCAATCCTAGATTCTCCATTTTTAGCTCTTCAAGTTCCTTTTTCATTTCAATTGTAGCTTCTTCCTTTTTTGAATATTTCTCTTTTTGTAGGTCTTCAATAATAGGATCATATTATTATTTTTTAATTTGGTTTTTGATAATAGGTGCATCTTATTTCTCTTTTATTGGTATTCAATAGGAACATCTTCATTTTCACTATCGAAGAAACTTTCATAACTGCTATTTCCAAAAAAATCTTCCTCTCATACCTGTATTTACTGTGCCTATTTTTCTTTTCATAACTAAATTCCTATTCATCTTCACTGCTAATATACCCATTTTGTGGACAATAAAGTGCCATGTGACCAAGATTACCACATTCAACACATCTCACAAAGTTAGCCTCTTCTTCACTACTACAATACCCATATTTTGAACACTGATCTACAAGGTGACCAAAGTTACCACAAATAAAACATTTGAGTATTCTTAGATCCTTCTTAGAAGCTTTGAATGCTACCTCTCTTTTGGATGTTTGATATTTCTTTGTCCTTATCTCATAAGCTATGAGATTTATATGTAGCTCATCCATGCGTGTTCTTGTAAGATCTTACTTAAAGCTATTTAGACTTTCATGAAGGAACCCGCTTTGATACCAATTGAATAACACAAGCTTATACTGAGAGGGAGGGTGAATAGTATAAGATTAACTTTTACTTTTCTTTCCTAGACAATATTTTTTTTTGGTATAAGGTAGAGGTGGTTATAAGGTCCACAAACATTTTACAAAGTCAAAATGGGCTGGTTCTAGCATCAAGCCCGTATAATCAAAATACAAAATGGATCTTTCTAAGACTCACATTAAGCCATACTTAGAGTCCACAGTCCTATACTTGTCGCTTGACTATTCAGGATAAAACAAAAACCAAACAACACCTAGCACTTACTAACACTAGGTTGTCTGTATCTGTACACTTGTCACCTCCCGGGCCCCGACAGAATGGGATGCCTTTTCTCGCCTAATTCCATCCTGTCGAATTACTCATCATCAGCCCCTCCGATCTCCTGATGCTCTAACAGGTTTGATCTTAGCTCTTCTCTAGCAGACAACACCAATAGTTCTTGAGGGAAGTTATCCTTCCAAATTTGCATCTCCCCAACGAAAACTGCAATATTTGCCATTAGATCCGCCACCTGGTTCCCTTCTCTGAAGGTGTGTTGGATTCGGGCATTAACCAAATGAGATTTATGAATCTTTGCTTCTAGGATAAGCTCCAATATGGTCCAACTAGGGTCTTTATCCTCCTTAATTGCCTTGATTATATTAAGCGAATCCCCTTCAAATATAACTTCCTTATAACCCTCAAGTCTGGCAATTCTCATTGCCTGCATGCAGACTCGGGCTTATGCAAAATGATTTGTTTGAGTTCCCAAAGGCTCTGCAAAGGCAAGGACCACTTTTCCTTCCTCATTTCTCAAAACTCCTCCCGCTCCTGTAGCCCCCGGATTTCCTTTAGCTACCCCGTCAAAATTAAACTTAACCCACTTTTGTGTGGGGGGTATCCACTTGACACCATCCCGTGGGTTGGTTGTAATGTCTAGGTCTGGAAGTTCCTCTCCCTAGTTTCGCAAAATCCTCCTTTCCCTTAGAGACATGGTCTCATTTTTGAAGAAGAAAGTTTTCTAGTTTTCTTTCAAAGCTCTGATTATTTTATTACCACATAACCTAGGATCTTTCTTACGTCCTTTAAATACTCTCTTATTTCTCTCATTCCATATCCCCCATAAAAAATGGGGTAAGCTGAGCTTCCAAAGCCAAGTCAAAAGCTTTGCCCGGAAGGGGGAAGCCCACTGTATGCAGAAGTCAGACATGCTATTTGGACAGACCCAATCTATATGAAATTTGGACAGGATCATTTGGAAGACTGTACAAGAAAAATCACAAGTTAGAAATATATGACTTACGGATTCTATCGCTTTCTCACACAAGATACATCGATTGATGAATTGGAAACCTCTCCTTTGCAGATTATCTGTTGTCAGGATCTTATTTTGAACTGCAAACCAAAAGAAGAAAGCTATTTTTGGGGTTAAATTATTTAACCAAATAACAGAAGTCGGAGTCCAGCCATTGAATCCTGAGTGGATTAACTTATAGGCAGTTTTTACTGAATAGATCCCACTTGTAGTTTTGCCCCAAATCGCCTTGTCTCTTCCTCCCCCAGGAATGATCGGGAACACCCTTAAAGCATCATTGAGTTTGGTTAGGGCCACCTTCTCTTGCTCTGACAGATTATGAACTATGATTTTCTTCCAAGAAGAAGTTTCCTGTGCTACAACAATAAAATCCCCTACTTTTCCTCCCATTTCCTTCGAAAGTTTATGTTGGAGGACTTGAAGGTCTAAGTTATCTTTCGAGGGGCCTCTTCCAAACACGGGTCTTTCCAAAAGTCCACTTGTCTTCCATTACCAATTCTCCATCTGATGCCTTTCCTGACTATCTCCCGACATTCGAGCAAACAATTCCAAAAATAGGATCCTCTAGGAATATTATCAGCTTTCAAGAAGTCCTGATTATTTTTGATATATTTTGCCTTAAGAAGTTTTACCCATCCCAATTGATAATTATTGATAAATCTCCATACCTGTTTGCCAATCAGAGCTTGATTCATTTCTTTCATTCTCTTTAACCCCAGGCCCCCATGATCCTTGCTTGCACACACCTGATTCCATGCTACCAATGAAATTCTCTTTCTCTCCTCTGAACCTGACCACAAGAAGTTGCGTTGAATTAGCTCCAATGTAGCTCGGACCTTTGTAGGCATTCTAAATAGAGACATGTAGTAAATTGGAATGCTCTGTAAAGTAGTTTGAACTAATAAGGCTTTTCCTACGGAGCTGAGAAGGCTGCCCTTCCACCCTGCTAACTTTTTGGAGATCCTGTCAATGACTGAGTTCCACAAAGTAGCCTTCATTCTTCCTTCGAACATAGGCATGCCTAGATAAGTTGCTGGTAGAAGCTCCATTCCACAACCGAAGAGGTTAGCTATTCTTTCCTCCCTCCCACCAGGCGTGTTAAAGAAATAGATGCTACTCTTCTTATAGTTTATGTACTCGTCCCGCTCTCGTCTCATACTTGGTTAGAATTCTCTTCAACTTCCTAGCTTGAGGCACCGAGGCTTTGGACACAATGATTGTATCATCCACAAACCGTTGGTGAGACATTGGCTCTGCTGTTGAGGCTGGTTTAAAACCTTCCAATTGACCATCTGCCACCGCTGCTGAAATGTTCCTACCCAATGCTTTCGCTAAAATAATAAACAAGTATGGAGACAAAGGATCTCCTTGTCGCAACCCCCTTTCACTCTTAAAGTAACCGGAGGGTGACCCATTCACCATGACAAAAAATCTTGTAGTAGAGATACAACTAAAAATCAACTTAATCCACCGGGGACAGAAACCAAACTTACCCAAAATCTTGGTGAGGAACCGCCATGAGACCCGGTCGTAGGCTTTATTCATATCAAGCTTTAGTAACATACCCGCTTCCTTACTAGTCACCATTGAATGAATAACCTCATGAATTGTGATGATACCATCCAATATTTGTCGCCCTTTCACAAAGCCACCTTGGTCCATATCAATGATGAAAGGAAGGATAACCTTCAACCTATTGGCGATTGTTTTTGTGAGAATCTTCATCGAGTGTTACATAAACCGATAGGGCAAAACTGGAAAATTCCATTGCTCCCACTAGTTTAGGGATGAGGACTAAAAAAGTAGCATTAACTCCTTCTGGGATTTCCATGTCCTTTTGAGCCTCAATTATAGCTTCCACTACATCATTGCCTAGGATATCCCAAAACGTTTGGAAGAAAGCTGTAGGGAAGCCATCCGGTCCTGGGGAGCTGTTACCATCCATGTCAAAAATGACCTTCTTGATTTCCTCCTTTGTGAAAGGACTAAGTAAGAATCCATTAAGATTATTAATTACGAGGGGTGGAATGGCTGCCAACAGAGAGTCCTCTTCTTCAATAGTCGGATTTACATCTTCTAGCAACGATTTAAAGTACTCAACCGCTTCCCTCCTTATGTCTTCCATATCTTTGGTGTTAGACCCATCGACCATCTTGATCTCCTTAATTTTGTTAGTACTCCTGTGGCGAAGAGTAGAGACATGGAAGAACTTTGTATTTTTGTCACCCTCCTTTAACCAACGCAGTCTGGATTTCTGCCTCCAAAAGGTTTCTTCAAATCCTAGCATCGTGTGGTATTCGGCTAACAACTCCCTCTCCTGGTTTCTCAGATCCTCTATAAGCTGCTCTGACTTTAGCTTCTCCTGTAGTTCATTGATCTTGTCTTTTAGTTCTACCTTTTTAACAAAAATATTGCCAAAGGAAGTTTTGTTCCACTCTCTAATGTTAGCCTTCACATTCCTTAGTTTACATGCCACTTGGGCCGGTTTCGAACCATTATACTTTTTGTCCCACCATTGGGCAACCAGATCCTTGAGATCCCAATGTTGGAACCACATAAGTTCGAATCGAAAGGGTCTGATGTATCTTTTCTTAGAGTCCTCCCCTGTTTCCCATAGAATTAGGTTGTGATCAGACCCGATTCTTGGGAGTGCCGTTAATGAAGAGTTCCCAAACCTCTCCAGGCATTCTTGAGAAAGAAGAAACCTATCTAATCTTATCTAAATTTGGTTTTCCTTCAATCTTTTGTTAGACCATGTATAGGAGAATCTACGCAGGTCCACATCCATCAGCTCATGTTGCTCAACAAAATCTCTAAACTCGTAGATATCAACAGTTATTCTTTGAGAGCCCCCCAATTTATCTACAGGATTAAGGTAGCAATTGAAATCCCCCGCCACAATCCAAGGGTAGTTGGGGACTGTCTCCCTCAATTCAGCTAGCTAACTCCAAAGAACCCTTCTCAGTCCCTGTCTAACTGGAGCATATACATTCGTTAAGATCCACTCTTCCTGCGTGGTTTTATCCACACATAAGAGACAAATAAACCAACTAGACATCAGAATCACTCTACTATCAATCACATTTTTGTTCCACATAACCAGTAACCCTCCTGCTGTTCCAGTGGCCTCTTGACCTACTACTTCAGATTCTCGCCAAGTCCTATTCTTAAAAGGAATAACTCTAC
The DNA here is from genome assembly GCA_028583015.1 of Wollemia nobilis. Lineage (NCBI taxonomy): Eukaryota > Viridiplantae > Streptophyta > Pinopsida > Araucariales > Araucariaceae > Wollemia > Wollemia nobilis. The sequence goes on from JAQPPZ010003229.1 coordinate 134,669, forward strand.
TCTCCTCCATTTTAGTTTCTTGCAGTAAAATCATATCCGGTTTGTGTTCTTGTCTAAGAGCATACAAAGCTCTTATTTTTGCAGGATTACTCCCACGAATATTCCATGAAAGAATCTTCATTTATGGGCTTTGGATCCTCGAGCCTTCGCCCCAAAGAGCAATCATCGCTTGAGTGCCATCGACCACTCCTCGCTCTGCTTTTTTCTGCCTTAAGGCAGCATTGCTAGGTTTCCATCTTCCTACCGAACCATATCCCCATACATCCGCTCTAGGTTGAAGTTCCTTGGGATTCACTTGGCTTCTAGTAACCATCTTGGGTAGGTCAGTCTTGGTCTTTGGGGTAACAATCTGGCTTTCCGAGGTTAACTGGTCTTTTTGACAGTGGAGATGATTCCGTGCTCTTAGCTTCTTGATTAGTAAATTCTTTTTTCCCTACTTTGGGGTTACACTGATCTTGGTGGTTCACCTCTTCCTCCTGAGTATCCTTGCCTGTATTATTAGTTCCTGCTCCTTCCTCTGATTTTTCCCCTCTAAATCCTTCTCTTGAGTCTCCTCTACCTCAGATTCCACTTCTTGGCTGTCCATCTGATCTCCCTTCAAATGATTTAATGCATCAAAATTGTTCTCCACTCGGATGTTGATCTCCTTGGAATTTCTTCCCATAAATTCCTCTGCGAGTACATGGGACCACTTCCACCGAGCCTCCATAGGCCTCCCGTATCACCCAATCAAACTTACTTGCCCCGGGGCGTTGATCTATGGGGTTCTTTCCTTTGTGATTTGGCTCTGAGGCTTGTTGTATCATCTTAGGAGCAGGTTGAGCTTGAGGGTTCCCATAAAAGGGACCAGCTCCCCTATGAGAGGGTTTCGGGGCATAGGAATTTTTGGGAGGAGGGTTAAAATGTTGCCTCTTGCTTACAATAGGGCGAACAGGGTCTCTGAAATTCAGATTTCGAGCTCCACGTCCTTGAGGCCCAGGTTGGGTAGGAATGGAGATCTGCGGGGGAGGGATATTATTATGGGTTTGAGGATCAGTATTTTGGAGTGGGGTCTGGTTCTTGGAAATGCAGTGGATACCCTGGTGCCCTACCTTCCCACAAACACTACACTTAAAAGACATATTTTCATATTCAAAGACCTGAGTATGAAGGCCAAAAATAGACGACAAAATAATGGATTTAGGGAGCTCTTTACTCAGGTCCGCCAACACACACATGCGAGCAGACATGAGTCTTGTTTTGCTCAAGGTTGCAGGATCAATAGCTATTAGTTCTCCAATCTCTGTAGCTATCCCAGCCAAGATTTGTTCATTCCAAAAAAGTAGAGGTAATCCTGGCATCTTAACCCAAATAGGAGCCAAATCCAACACTCTGAGTCCGGGGGTTGAAATCGGGGGACCAACGCTTCAGATACAAGCCCCCTTTTCCCAAAAAACCAAGGACCTCCTTGGAGAGTCCTTTCCATGTCCTGTTCACATTAAAATGTCACCAAAAGAAAACTCTTGGGTAAAGCCTTAATCATCATACCGGCCCTTGGCTGCCATTTTTGGATGGCCCATATCCTTATGACTTCCATGTCTGGCCTCACCCCCATAAATTTAGCCACCAGAGATGTTCTGCCCTCCATAGCCACATGTTGAGCTAAGGAATGCGGGATGTGCAACCTACCATTGACAGATTTTAGATTAAAACAAGAGTCGGATAATTTTTGCTTACCGCAAAGAGCATTAAGATATGAAGGTCTCCAGTTTCAGTGTTTCTCTTTGTCTCCTTCTTGGGTCTTCCTTTGATCCTGACGCATAGAGTCCTGGTCCCCCTCAGAGAAATCTTCAACCGCATCCGCCCAACGCCCTTGGACCGGTTCCAATAGAACTTCCTTGTCCACATCCTCCGCCTGGGGGGCTGCTATCTCGCCAGAGCCCCCACTGCCGCGTCTCATCGATCCGCCCTCTGAAGTCCCACACCTAGGGTTTGATGCCCCTAGACCTCTCGCTCCTCCTCCTTGCTCCTCCATCCGTCACAACTTGTTGCCTCCAAAATCTGCCATTTTTTTTTTTTTTTTTTTAGGGCCAAAATTTTTGTGATTGCTACCATGCACGGACTTCTAAAGTGGTGGCTGCTACGGTATGCGAGCTTCTACGATGTCGGTCGCTACGATGGCGAATTTGATGGGAGACTGCTGCTCCCCTCTCCGACTGATGGCGGCTGCTGCTTCTTTCCTAGACAATATTATCCAATGTTATCAATTGCAATATTTTTCCAAAGCAGTGTTAACCAATATCATCAATAGCAGTAGCAAAGCAATGCACATATCATCACACACAATGAGATACATAGATTTAATGTGGTTCACTCAATGTGGGTTATGTCCACGGAGAAAATATTTCTTCTAAAATTTCTCAACAAATATCTTGGGAACCAATTCCCTATTATAATATTTATGGACCTCTATCTAAAGGAATCCCCTATGCTCAAATTTGTAGACCTTTTTCCATAGAACTCTATATACTTTAACTCTGGTTCGTGGAACTCTATCCATAGGAGAAATCTTCTCCTTTGCTCTGGTTCATGGAACTCTATCCATATTACTAGTTTGGTTTGTGGAACTATATCCACAAGAGACGCCTCTCCTTTGCTCTGGTTCATGGAAATCATTCCATAGGAGAACTCTTCTTATTTTCTTTGGTTCATGGAACTCTATCCGTAGGAGACCTCTATCCCCTTGCTGGTCTAGGTCATATATCTCTATCCACATGAGACACCTCTCCTTTTTGCTTTGATCACCTCAAAAGCTGGTACACATTTTTGCTTAACTCTATTCCAAGCCTACTCATGAGGCTTACTCAGGTCTTCTCACAAATCTATCTAAAACCTGCTTCAAGTCTTCTCACAAGACTTGCTCAAGTTTTCTCACAAATTTTCTCTCAACTCTACCCCAAATTTACACACACTATATGCACAAATCTATCTCAACTTTATCTCAAATCTGCACATATTACATGCACAAATTTATCTCAAATTTATTCTAAATCTGCACACATTACATGCACAAATCTGTCTCAACTCTATTCCAAATCTGCACACATTACATGCACAAATATGTCTCAACTCTGTCCTAAATCTGCACACATTACATGCACAAATCTATCTCAACTCTATCCCAAATCTGCACACATTATATGCACAAATCTGTCTCAACTCTATCCCAAATTTGCACATATTACATGCACAAATTTATCTCAACTATGTCCCAAATATGCTTACTATCTCTACACAAAACTACTCACAAGCCTTCTCAAGAGGCCTGCTCAAACTAGCTCACAAATTTATTCTCAACTCTACTCAAGACTACTCATCACTCATGCTCAAAATAACTCACAAAACATGCTCAAAACAACTCATAACACATGCTCAACCAATACCAAAACTTGCACACAAATAATGTTTAAAATAATGCTTGTATCCCATTCAAAATTTTATGGAACTCTTGAGTGAAAAAACATCAATGGGAAATGAAGCAATGTGGGTGAACCAAATTCCTAATGGGATTGTGATCTTTAGTAGATCAATTTTTAATAAATAATAATCCATTAATCTAGTGGGAGGCTTATCAATAGGTCTTATCTATGGAAGATGGTTTAGGTGGTTCACTAGAGGTAAGGGATCAAAAGCACTTTTAGTTACCTAAATATTTCAAGGGATATCATAGTATCCTCCAATTTTCAATCACAATCCTCTACAATAGTAGTTGAATTCTAAACCATATAAATTTTAATAATATAAGTTAGACAAGTTTAGAGAGTGTAGATCTTCATGGTAGTTTAGAGGACCTTTTAGGGGAGGCTTTGCAAAATAAGGTTAACTAATCTAGACCTCCTCCATCCACACAATGAGCACCAAAGTTTCAATCTACTCAACACAAAAAAACCAAAGTAGGCTAGCTCATAGTGCATAAAGTGAAGGGCCTCAAATGGGATGTCTTGTATATGAAGGATCTCATTTTGTTAGGGAATATCCTTAATCTAGTTAAGGAGTAGGTAAGGGAACAAGTCAATAGTGTTCAATACCTAGAGGAATTAATGGTCCTAATCAATATGAAGCTTATGTAATTATGGATGATCACCAATATAAACATCAAGCCATACTGTAGAAACCTTAGGTAATATCTTGGGATATCACGTATCTATTTCAATAGATCTAAGAGCTTCTACATATTTTTTTTGATTCTAATTTAGTAGGGAAGCATGGTTTAGTATAACAAGAGTTAGGTGCACTTATCAAGTAGAGGTAGAGTTAGGAACCCTACAAACCATCAAAAGTATGGTGAAAGAAAGTGAAGTCAATTTTAGAAAATGAATCACATGGCCAGATATCATAGTGAAGCTTTTAGGATCCTATAATATTATTATTGACATGGATTGGTGGCTAGTCATTGAGTAAAACTCAATTTCTATGCTAAAAAAGTAGAATGAATCTATGATGAAGGAAAATAAAGTATTCATAAATGGTGTGGCATACCTTATGACTTTGTAAATAGTCCCAACTATGCAAATTGAAGGTTGTTTTAGAAAGGGATATCAACTATTTGCAATTATTACCCTAATGATCAAAGTGAGAAAAATGAACAACCATAGATTCACATATTATTCTTAATGAATTCAAATATGTATTTCCAAATGAATTTCCAAGGTTAACCCCAAAAAAGAACTTTAATTATCTATCAAGTTGATATCCAAGACAACCTATACCCAAGGCTCCTTATAGAATGACAACCACAAAATTGTGTGAGCTAAAATTATAGCTTTAAGAATTGGTTGATAAAGGGTTAATCCATCCTAGTATATCACTATGGGGAGCACCAATGATATTTGTAAAAAGTAAGGATGGCTTGATGAAGTTGTGCATTGATTATAGATAGCTAAATAAAACCATAATTAAACCTTGTATTGATGATTGATTTGATCAAATGAGAATGTTAATGATCCTTTTAAAGATTAACATAGCATCAAGTGTCATCAATCGTGCATTAAATATGTTAATTCATAAGAATATAGTTCATAAGAATACATTTATAACTTGTGTGGACACTATGAGTTTATGGTAGTTCTATTTGGATCAACCAATACATTAATAATTTTCATGAGTTTGATGAATAGTTTTTTAAAAGTATTTTGGACATGTTTGTGGTAGTATTTTTGGATGATATACTAATTTATTCAAGATATGAAAAGTATATGTGGAGCATTTGATACAAGTGTTGTAATGTATTAGGGGAAAATTATTTGTGCTAAAATTTCTTCTTTTTCTAGAAAGAAATTATCTCATCCATATTATATTTGGGAATAAAATCTTAGTGGATCCTTCAAAAGTTAAGATAACTTTGGATTATCTATTTACTATTAATGTCTCTAAATTAAATTTTTTTATGGGATTAGTAGGATACTATCATAGGTTTATGTAGAATTTTCCCAATATTACTAGTCCTATTACAATTTTGTAAAGGGAAAAAGAAGTAAGTTTGGTCAAAAAAGTGTCAATTGACATTTGAAGAGTTGAAATGACTTTTGATAAGTGCATCCATTTTGGTTGTTCTTGATTCAAGTAGATATTTGTGGTCTATACCAATGATTCTAAGGAAGATTTAAGAGGATTATTTATTCAATATGGATGTATTATTGCTTATAAATTAAACTAACTCAAGGATTATAAAGTAAATTATCACATACATAATCTTGCATTAGTTGCCATAGTGTATGCCTTGACAATGTGGATACACTATATAATTGGATAAAGAGTTGAGAACTGAAGATTTATCTTTACTTAACCCAATCTCAATGCTCATCAATGAACATGGATGTAATGTTTATTTGGATATGACTTTGATATTTCCTATATCAAGGGTAAAGGGAATAAGGTTTTATATGGTTTAAGTAAAAGACATATTCATGCTATCACAATGATAGCTATGAATTTGAAATATCAACTAGAATATAAATTACTAAAAGATCAATATTATAATCAAGTCAAACAAGTTAAACATATAGATGAAATTGAGAAATATAAATATTTAGAATATTTTTTGATGAGGATACTACATTTAGATTTAAAAAATTATTGTATATGACATAAATATATGGTTTGAGATCTTATATACTAAATGAAGCATATAAGATACCATATGTAGCTCACCTAAGAGTAAATATGTATATTGATTTATGGATGGTTTTATTTTGGATAATAATGAAAAAGGATATATATAAATTTGTGGTAAGTGTGTCAATAAGTCAAAGTGGAACATAAACATGTAAGTTTATTATATCCACATGAAATGCCATAACGGAAGTGGGCTATTATTTTAATGGATTTTATTACTGGTTTAATACTGACCCAAAAAAGGTATGATTCCATATTAGTAGTGCTAAATAAGTTGACTAAGGTAACCCATTTCCTACCTATAAGGAATATATTGGAAGATAAGGATTTAATTCAACTTCATGTTAATTATATCCTAAGGCTTCATGAAGTTCCCAAAAAAGTCATTTTCGTTGATATTTTTTGTTCACTTCATTACTTGGAATACTTCATAAAATACTTTGGGCATGCAATTAAACTTCTAAATTACTTTGGACACATAATTAAACTTCTAATATACTTTGTGAATACAATTAAAATTTAACATAACAAACTATCCTTAAATAAATGAATAAATTGAAAAAGTAAATAGAATATTTAAAGATATATCATGTATGTATATATGGATCAGCCTAAACAATGGGAGAAGTATATCAATTTTATAGAGTTTGCATATAGTAGTAGCTATCACAATTCCATTAGCATGGAATCATATGAAAAATTGTATGGATAAACCTATAAAACACCTCTAAATTAGGATCAACTTTAAAATTGAGTGATAATTAGGCCTAAAATATTAAGATATGGAAAATTAAGTGGAATTGATTAAGTAATGAATGAAAGAAGCCAATATGGATAGAGGTGTTATATATGCTTAGAGGTCAAAAATAAGTTTTCAAGTAGATGATAAATTTTTATTAAAATTTATCCTTACAAGACTTGTATTAAATTTGGTAAGGGGGTAAAGCTTGAACCTTAGTTTATGGATGCCTTGAAGATTCTAGAGAAGATGGGGATTTTTACTTATAATCTCATTTTACCACCTATTTTGTCCAATGTATCTCATGAAAGTATATGTTTGATCCAACATATATGCTTGATTGGACCAATATATATATGTGGAAGAGGATAGAGACATCAACATTGAACCCACTTGGATTTTGGATAGGACTAAGCATTTTAGAAAGAGAATGGTAGATTGAGTCTTAGTGCAATGTGATAGCTATAGTGAGAACTCTATTGCTTGGAAAGATATGTTATAAGTGCTACACAACTACCCACACATTTTTATTAACTTCTAGGAAGAAGTTATTATAATAGGAGGGTTATGTAATTTTCACCTTTTTCAACCCCTTTTATGAAACCAACATTACTTATTGTGAATAATGTGATTGTAATTTAGAATGTTTTTATGCATTAGAAATAAGTGAATTTGATTTATGTATAGAATCTAATGACATTAGCTAAGTATTATTTTCTATTTAAGAAAATGCATCTATTGTATGAAATTATTTTAAATAGAACTTAGTAAATAATTATGTAAAAGTAGTTCTTGATTGATTTAAATATGATTAACATACATGATTGTAACTTATGATGATTTGTTATTTTTAAAAGAAGAAATTTTTTTCTGCATGAATCAATGATATTGCAATATATACAAACCCCCTATGTTTTTTGGATAGAGTAATGTAGATTATACAGGGGCCCACTCCTAGGGATGATACCAAAAACAACTGAGATACATTTAATAGAAGTATAAGAAATTGACTACCTTGCTTTCAAGGATATAGTATTTCCTTTTCAAAATATTGTGGGATAATATCTTTGTTTAATATTCTCATAGATTTCTAAAAAAATTAAGCATTATCTATCCAATAATAAAATAATGTTTGGTTTAGACCTTAAATATTATTTGCATGCTAGTGATTATAAGTATATAAAAATAGGGTTTGTGTTAGATTTCACAATACTTTCCAAAAAATAAATAAATCATAACATTCACCACAAGATAGACACAAGAAAACACAAAAGAAAAATAGAAAGATAAAATTGATGAAAGAATAGAGGTGGGGAATTTTGTTAGGTTAGGTTTCGACAAATCAAAGTAATCCAAATGGGTTTACCAATGCCATCAATACACCTTGATACAATGGATCAATGGTTGGGGATTTTTATAGTAGATAACTAATCCCCAAATAATAATTTCATATTAGACTAACTTAATCTAATATAAGTATTAATATTAAGTCAAGTTTAACTACAAGTTATTAAACCCCTAATAAATTTTTAGTTAAGGTTAACCATCCAAGTGGTTTAATTAAATCCTTCTACGGGTAAATACATCAAGATTACTCATAGTATTACACAAAGAATACCTATAGGATTTCATAAAGAATACTCATAGGATTACAACAAGGTTTTCCATAGGCTTATATAATCATTTGTTGAACTTGGCCAATAAGATTAAATTATTATCTTCCAACAATCCCCATGAGCTTAGGGGCTAAGAAGAGAAGGCATTATGTTAGGTAATGGAGCCAAATTGATAAGAAGGAATTAATTACCATTAAATATTGTTGATGGGTAATGATTAACAATAGGCCCCTAAATGAGGTTCCAAGAGGCAACATTCAATATTTAATTACCATTAAATATTGTTGAGGGAGAATTTTTTTTGGAAATTTAACTGTATTTCTTGGTGAAAAACACTTGTCAAAAGAACGTGATAAGTGTATGGGTGGTTTCAACCCATGTTTTTGGCCCATTGTATTCCGACACCACTATGTGGTTTAGGATAGAGGAAAATCCATGAACCTCTATATATTTTGTACTGTAAAGGTCGCCTTTGTGGTTAATGCTCTTTTTTTGGTTTGGAGCAAGAGAGGAGAGGAGACATTGTACAAAGGAGAAGATTGTTGTATTGTTGCTAATACAAAGGATTGATTGTTTCTCCGTGGATGTAGGGTACACTACCCAAACCACATATATCTTGTGTCTCTTACATTTGTGTGATTGCTTGTTGTTTATTGCACTATTTCCTATTTTGCTTATGGGAGCTTAACTAGGGTTTGAACTATTTCTCCATTTTTGATTTTATTATTATTTACCTTTGCATAGTCTATGTATTGTTTGTACATGGTAAATTCTCAACTGGTATTAGAGCGATATTTTTGAGAAAATTTTACTAGAAAAAATTTTGGTATGTGGAAAACCAAAGTGGAGGATTATCTGTATCAGAAGGATGATATGTACTTGGCTCTAAAAGGGAATACTGATGGTCAACCTAGGATGATGTATGATGAGGAATGGGATTTGATAGATAGGAGGGCACTAGGGGTGATCCAATTGAGCTTGGATGATTCTGTTGCATACAACATCAGGAAGGAAAAGACCACCAAATGAGCCATGGATACACTAGCGAATTTGTATGAAAAACCCTCAGCTTCAAATAAAATTTTCTTGATTAGAAAGATTTTTACTATGAATTTGCAAGAGGGTGGATCTATCCAAGAACACCTTAATGAGTTTTATGCTATTATGGGTTATTTAAAATCTATAGGGATTGATTTTGATGATGAGGTTATGGCTTTAGATTTTTTTTTCACTACCAAACTTGTGGGATAGCGTTGAAATGGCAGTGAGCAATTTTGTGCCTAGATCTAGAAAGCTAGTGTTTGATGATGTGATTAGCACAATCCTTAGTGAGGATACAAGGAGAAAAACATTAGGTGAGGCTTCATCATCTGGAGTACCACTATCTATAGAAAGCAGAGGAAAAAGAGAGAAAGAGGAAAACGCCAAGCCAGATGGAAAAGCCAGAACAGAGGAAAATCAAAGGGTAGATCTAAAAGAAAATACAAAAGCAAGAATGATTGCTAGAATTATGGGAAGAGTGGAAACTTCAATAGGGAGTGCAAATACAGAAAGAAGAATGAGGACAATAATGGGAATGATGCTTAAAAGGTAAACATTATAGGTGCAATTTATTACGATGCCCTAATTCTTGCAACAACTTGCATGAGTGAGTATTGGGTCATGGACTCTAGAGCTTCTTATCATGTCATTTCTCAAAGGGATTACTTTGTTGATTATACTCCAATCCATTATGGAGAGGTTTTGTTGGGCAATAACTATCCATGTGATATTATGGGTATTGGAACGGCGAATGTAAAGTTGCCAAACAAAAATATCTGGGTGCTTAAAAATGTTAGGCACATTCCTGATCTAAATAGGAACCTAATTTTATCCAGTGCACTTGATTTGGAGGGATACAACACTAATTTCAGAAATTAGCAATGGGGAGTGACAAAGGTTTCAATGGTGATTGCAAAAGGTGAGTTGACTAGAACTTTGTATTTAATATAGAACTCATCTAATTATACATTGAACTATGCTACTCAGGATGATGTGAAAGCATGGAATTTGTGGTTGGGTCATATGAGTGAGAAAGGGATGAAAACCCTTCACTCCAGAAAACTATTGCCAAAACTCAAGGAGGTTGATTTGGGTTTCTGTGAAGGTTGTGTATACAAAAAACAAAAAAGGGTAAGATTTTTTAAATTTGGTCTAGAAAGGAAGAAAGATAAATTAGAGTTAGTACACTCGGATGTGTGGGGTCCCTCACCAATACTTTCTCTTGAGGGCTACTCTTATTATGTTACCTTCATTGATGATTTCAATAGGAAGACATGGATCTACACAATCAAGCATAAATCTAATGTTTTTGACACTTTTCGAAAGTGGAGAGCATTAGTGGAGATTGAGGTAGGTAAGAAAGTAAAGTGCCTTAAATATGACAATGGTGGTGAATATTGCAGCAAGGAGTTTGAGGACTACTATGTAAAGGAAGGAATTAGGAGAATCAAGACTACTCCTAGGACACCACAAGAAAATGGAGTCTTGGAGAGGATGAACAAAACTATAATGGAGCATGCCAGAACCATGAGATTGCATGCAAGGTTGCCATTGTTCTGTTGGACTAGTGCAATTGATACAGTAGTTTATTTGATAAATAGAGGATCTTGTAATACATTGGATGGAGGTATTCTAGAGGAGACTTGGAAAGGTAAGCCTGTAAACTACTCTTTCCTTATAGTATTTGGTTGTGAGGATTTTTTCTATATAGATAAATAAAATAGGAGTAATCTTGATGCAAAGTCTAGAAATTGCTATTTTCTTGGTTATGGTGTGGATGAGATGAGATATAGGCTATGGGATAATGTTGGCCGAAAATTTATCAGGAGTAGAGATGTGATTTTCAATGAGGATTGGTTGTACAAGGATAGGCACATACAGGCTGAAGAGGATGCACCTGAGTTTGTTGACTTGGATGCAATCCTAGAGCATGGTGTAAAAAGATAGCCTCTTGTTCAGATTGATGAACATGGTGCTCATGATGAAGAGCAAGGTGAATAAGAAATTTTTGTTACTCTACCACCATCCCCATAGGAAGTAAGGAAATCTACAAGGGTAAGATATGCACCTGATAGGTATTCTCCTATTTTTTATTATTTATTGTACACTGATGCAGATGAACCGAAATGCTTTCATGAGGCTTTGAAAGTGGATGCTAGGATTAAGTGGAAGCATACTATGAAGGATGATATGGACTCATTGAATCAAAACCAAACTTGGGATTTGGTTGAGCTTCCCAAGGAAAAAAGGGCATTGCATTGCAAATGGGTGTATAGGTTGAAGGACAAAATTGATGGCAGCAAGAGGTACAAAGCAAGACTTGTTGTGAAAGGATTTTCATAGAGAGAAGGTATTGACTATGATAATATTTTCTCACCTGTAGTAAAATGACTTCAATTCAGACTATTTTTTGAGTATAGTTGCAATAGAAGATCTTCATCTTGAACAGTTAGATGTGAAGACAACATTCCTTCATGGGTATTTTGAGGAGGAGATGTACATGCACCAACCGAAAGGGTTTGAGATCAAAGGCAAGAAGAGCCTTGTGTGTAAATTGAAAAAGAGCTTGTGCGGTTTGAAGCAAGCTCCAAGGTAATGATATCTCAAGTTTGATAGTTTCATGAGTGAGCATGATTTTACTGGGAGCTAGAGTGACCATTGTGTTTATTTTTGAGCTACAGGAAATGGTAACTTCCTTATTCTCTTATTGTATATTGATGATATGCTTGTGGCAGGATCCAACATGTAGGTTGTTAAGAAATTGAAAAGGGAGTTGGCAAGTAAATTTGACATGAAGGATTTGGGGGAAGCCAAACAAATCCTTGGCATGAGAATCACTAGAGACAGGATGGAGAAAACATTGAAGTTGTCTCAGGAGGATTATGTGGAAAATGTGCTTAAGATGTTCAGTATGCATGATGCAAAACTAGTAGCCCAACCTCTTGCAAAGCACTTTAATCTCTCAAAGAAGTTATGTCCCAAGACAAAGGAGGAGGAAGAGTACATGAATAGGTACCCTATGCTTCAATAGTTGGGATTTTGATGTATGCTATGGTGTGTACAAGACCATACATTGCCCAAGAAGTGGGAGTTGTGAGCCGATATATGAGTAATATAGGTAAATCTCACTAGCAAGCAATAAAATGGATACTCAGGTATTTGAAAGGGATTTCAAAATTTTGTTTGAATTTTGGAGGTTCCAAAGTTGAGTTACAAGGCTATGTGGATTCATATATGGGAGGTGATTTGTATTGTGGGAGGAGCACTACTAGGTATGTATTCACAGTTGGAGGTACAAAAGTGAGTTGGATATCCAAGCTACAATGTGTTGTAGCTCTTTCTACTACAGAGACTGAGTATGTAGTCATCACGAAAGGTGCCAAAGAGTTCATATGGCTTACGAGGTTGATTGAGGAATTGTTTCAGGAGCAAGGATATGGAACACTTTGGAGTGATATCCAAAGTGCCATTCATTTAGTGAAGAACTCTGTTTTTCACTCATGGATAAAGCACATTCAGTTGAGGTATTACTTCATTCGATCAGCAATGGAGGGTGGTTTGGTAAATTTGCGTATGATTCACACTTCCCAATTTTTTTTTGATATGCTTACTAAAGTAGTAACCAGGTATAAGTTGAGATTTTTCTCTACTTTGGTTGGACTTAAGGAGTAAGGTCATGTTATGAGAAACTTTCAATCCTAGGGTGCAGGGATGTTGCATCAATCTTGTCTCCAAGTGGGAGATTGTTAGGTAATGGAGCCAAATTGATAAGAAAGGAATTAATTACCATTAAATATTGTTGATGGGCAATGATCAACAATAGGCCCCTGAACGGGGTTCCAAGGGGCAACATTAAATATTTAATTACCATTAAATATTTTTGAGGGAGAAATTTTTTGGAAATTTAACTATATTTCTTGGTGAAAAACACTTGTCAAAAGAACATGATAAGTGTATGGGTGGTTTCAACCCATGTTTTTGGCCCATTGTATTCTGACACTACTATGTGGCTTATGATAGAGTAAAATTCGTGAACCTCTATATATTCTGTACTGTAAAGGTTGCCTTCATGGTTAACGCTCTTTTTCTAGTCTGGAGCAAGAGAGGAGAGGAGACATTGTACAGATGAGAAGATTATTGTATTGTTGCTAATGCAAAGTACTGATTGTTTCTCCATGGATGTAGGGTACACTGCCCAAATCACATATATCTTGTGTCTCTTATATTTGTGTGATTGCTTGTTGTTTATTGTACTATTTCCTATTTTGCTTATGGGATCTTAACTAGGGTTTGAACTGTTTCTCTATTTTCGCTGTTATTATTATTTGCCTTTTCATATTTTGTGTATTGTTTATACATGGTAAATTTCCAACACATTATAGATGCTAGTATCTCTCCCCATAATGAATGGCCAACTTGGAAAATGAATATATTAAAATATAATATTCCCACATCATATGGAATACTATCAAGTTGTCAAGGAATATGTTAGCCTCCATCACCATATAGAAGTTTTCTAATTTCCTTGTAAGGGACTCTTTCTAATCCAATATGCTTTGATAATTGCTCAATTGAAACTTGGGCATGAGTTGGGTCATGCTATATATTTGGTCTATGAAAATCCTCTAAAGTTTCCATATTATACTGGTAGAATAGAACAAAATTGATACAACTATTATGAAGAGTTCAATGAATTATATGATTTAAAAAATGTGTTAGATTTCTTAATACTTTCAAGAAATGAAATAAAGCATAACATTTACCATAATGGATATGCAATAGAATAGATAAATGAAATATAAATATCAAGTAGATGAAATAATAGGGGTGAGTGCCCAAGGATGCACCCCAATAACATATCATATAAAGATATTATAATACATCTTGATCCAATGGATCAATGGTTAGGGGTATTTGTAGTAGATACCTAATCCATAATTAAATATTACATTAACCTAGGCCAAAATAAGGCTTGAGGTTAAGTTAGTTTTAACCATAAGTTAGTAAACCCTTAATAAAAGTTTAGTTAAGATTAACCATCCAAGTGGTTTAACCAATCTTGCAAGGGATGCATACATAATAATGCAAATGCTCTTGCTAGAGGTGAATACATCAAGATTACTCTTAGCCTTACACATATTTTATTTGTATATACATAAACAATACCCATGGCCTTACACCAAGGTTGTTCATAGGCTTGTATAACCATATATAAAACTTGGCCAGTAAGATCAAATTATCATTTTGTAATAGTTGTTTTGCTTATAAGATCTATACCTTCCAAAACATTGTGTTCTTTCGATAATATTAGTTCACTAAAAGCAACTATTATTGATTTAAATCTCTAGTAAGACCATATCTATCAAGGTAAATATTTTTTTAAAATTCTTGGCTAGTAAATATGCTCTATGCCAATCTATTTTCTTGTATAATTTGTTATATTTTATAATAGTTTTTAGAAATTAATGGAATCAACACATTACCTAGTATTGGTGAAAAAGTAGCATATGTAAAACAAAGAATACATAATGTATGGGAGGCTTCCATGAACAACAAATATTCTCATTATAATAGAATACAATTACACTCCAGCCAATGACAAAATGGTTGGTATGATGGATTTTTTACACCCAAGTACAAGTTACCTTAAGTTCAAGGTTGTGAGACTGACATTTAGGAAAAAATTATAAAAATAATAAAAACATATTTTTTAAGGTTTACATAGGCCCAAAGGGTTAATATTAACCATACAATGTAAACTTGGATCATGGCCTCAAGAGAATATTAACCGCCACATATTCCAATATCCCTTACTTGTCATCCCCCTTAATGGACACTCTCCTACCCCAAGTATCTCTTGTATAGTCACAAAAGTGACCTCAAGCATGATATTTTTTTAACTTCTATTACCTACTTTGATGAAGGCACAAAAACTAGATCAAGCATCCCATGTGCATGAAGCCATATCATAAAATGCATCCAAATCTCTATGTGCTTCAACCACTAAAAAAAAAATAGATTGAGGACAAGATTGGTGTGTAGGCAGCAAATCCACCTCCCAGAAGAAGAAGAAGTAATTTTTGGATTTGCACAATTTTGATTGCTTTTGCTCCTTTTTTATGAAAATGTACAAATGTCAAAACATACAAGTATAAGTAAAAATGTACAAGGTTGCAAATGTACAATGTGAAATATCAATGAAATTAGTGAAATGTATATTTGGGGTGAATTTGATAAAAATCAAACTAGACATTAGTAAAACCTTGTAATGAAGTGTTTTTGAGTTAATTTGGGATGGCAATTGTAAGTAATGTGATGTCTCAAAAATTGCTTTGGAATGATTTGGGCATGCATTATATAGCCCCCTATTCAATTTTTTAGGTTGTTTTAGATAGTTGGTTGATAGTAGAAATGTTCATTCATTCATGGAGTTTGTAGTCTATGGCTATTGAGTTATGAGCAATGAGAATTGATATTGTACAAAAATACCATAATCTAAATATGACATCAATTATATTTATTTACTTTTCCTTGTGAATTGCATTGTATGTTCTAGTTGTTGCAAGTTGTGTAATTAATGTTTGGATGCATAACTTGTCATGTTAATTGGATGGAATTGCATTGTGAATGATTCTGGTCATCCTACAGATTTGGTGTGAGGATAGGAAATTATTTCATGATGAATTATGGTTGTACAAATATGTTTCTAGGTAGTTGTACAATTTTTGGAATTGCTCTTGGTGATTACAATTCATTGCTAGTGAATTAGGGTTTGCATGTTAGGAAGAAAGTGAGGAATTGTCATAAAGAAACATCCCAAAACTTGTCTTGGAAGGAATGGTTTTGTAAACTGATAGATATAAGTAAAATTTGTAGCAAGGTTTCATACAAAAATTAAAAGTGTTTTACCAAATCATACAAACTTATCATTTACCCAATTTAGTAATAAGGCTACAACACAAAACCTACCAAATAAGGAATAATTTCTTGTTTGTAGAAATCGATTACAAAACTAATTGATTTGACTTGTAAAACCTATTCCAGTGGATTGGTTGAGTACTAAATCATACAAGGTGTAATTTTGTATGATTTTGATCGTACAACTATATGATTTTGTGATTGTACAAACCGTTTGACAAACTGACATAGTGTATAGATCAAACTATACAAGCTGCACGATTTGGACAAGTTGGGTTTGAGACTTTGGAAATCATTTCTAGACATTCTAAATCACCTCCCCTTATTGAACTTTGGAATTTTTGTTAAATGGGTCAAAAATTTTGCAGTCAAGAAGATTTTGCAATGTGATAAATTGTGAGTACACAAATTGGAGGTGAATGATAGACATGAGTTTACAAAGGTGTAGATATGGTACCATTTATGAGCACCAGATATAATCATTTTATATATAATTTTAAGGAGCATCGTTATTGGTTTAATTAGCATTTGAGATGTATTTTTATAACTTTTGTATATAATTGATAGAAAATGAAGTATTATGCTTGAATGATGTTTTTAGTGGAAAATGTATATAAATAAAAGTTTTGCTACTAATCTGGTGTTTTCCAGTCTACATCCCACTTGGACCTGGCATATTTATGTTTCAAGGGATCCAAGGTGTATTGTGGCAGAAGGTGCCTTGATCCTATACATTAGAGGCACCTTGATCCCATGTATTTTAAGGTGCCTTGATCCCATGTATTTTGAGGTGCCTTGATCCCATGTATTTGAGGTGCCTTGATCCCATGTATTTTGAGGTGCCTTGATACATTTGAGGTGCCTTGATACCATGTATTTTGATGTGCCTTGATCCTATGTATTTTAGGTACCTTGATCCCATGTATTTTGAGCCACCTTGATCCCATGCATTTTGAGGCATTATGATCCCATGTATTTTGAGGCACCTTAATCCCATGTATTTTGAGATGCTTTGATCTCATGTATTTGAGATGCCTTAATCCCATGTATTTTGAGGTGCCTTGATCCCATGTATTTTGAGGCACCTTAATCCCATGTATTTGAGGCGCCTTGATCCCATGTATTTTGAGGTGCCTTGATCCCATGTATTTTGAGGTGCCTTGATCCCATGTATTTTGAGGTGCCTTGATCCCATGTATTTGAGGCACCTTTATCCCATATACTTTGAGGTGCCTTGATCCCATTTATTTTAGGTGCCTTGATCCCATGTATTACAGGTGCATTCATCCCATACATTTGGAGGTGCCTTGATCCCATACATTTGAAGGTGCCTTGATCCTATATATTTGTAAGGCACCTTGCTCATATTCAAAAGATACACCAAGTCAACATTGATCGGTTGACCAATGGGCTAAGGAGGTTATTAGTGAGACAAAGGAGAAATATTTTAATCGTGCATCATGTGTAGAATAAGATAAAGCATTGTTTTTGACCGTTTGACTTTGTAAGGTGAGCATTATTTTCTCATGCTTACGAACAAATCAGAGCAACAATTTTTTTATTGATCGATACGGGTAAACAAACAATGTGATGAACCAGGAAAATAATCTATTTCTCATTAGCGACTAAGATGGATGACCACTCAAATGGATTTATTATTACCAGCTTGATTATAATATCAGATGTATTTTATTCTGATAAAACAAAACATGCTTGATTTATCCTATGAGGGGGTAAAATTAGTGTGTGACTATTACAATTAGTGCATGATTGTTATAATTGAATATTTGTAATGTTTAATGCATTTCTACTGTAACTACAAATCCAAAA
The DNA here is from genome assembly GCA_028583015.1 of Wollemia nobilis. Lineage (NCBI taxonomy): Eukaryota > Viridiplantae > Streptophyta > Pinopsida > Araucariales > Araucariaceae > Wollemia > Wollemia nobilis. The sequence goes on from JAQPPZ010003229.1 coordinate 152,966, forward strand.
TAGGCATGCCTAAAATTGTAATAGAGGAAGGCTATACATTGTATAAATGCACAGGTCTTCTTTGAGAGAAAAAAGGAGGATGAATTATACAGATAACTCTTTTATTCATTTTTTTGTATAATTTATTAAGAGTTGCAAATACTCTTATTTTCTTAAAGCAAGATCTACGTAATTAGTCAAGTGGACTATCTATGGGAGCTTAGGCCCACTCCTTGCAGTAGTCCTCCCCTATTTTATTTTTGTCATTTATTTTTAGTAGATTAGCTTTAATGTTTTATTTCCTACTTTATTTTAATTTAGTTGTGTGTTTTATTTTCCTACACTTTTATTTTTGCATTTTAATTTTAGCCTTAGTTTTAGTTTATTGATTTATTTTTCTGCTCTTAGTTTTATTTGGTTTGGATAAAATCAAAATGCACAAACATTCCCCACCAAACTAAATAGGTACAAAAGGATTCATTCCCCTACACTGCAGGCATATACTATGCATGACACTCATAAGTTTACGAACTTATCGGATTGATAATTTATGGAAAAGAAATGATTGTTTTCTAAACATAATTTTTGCTCACCATTTTGGTGTTGTTGTCGGGGAGTGTCAAAACTATAGTGTTATGATCCACAAGTCATTTAAAAAATCCATTTAAAATTACTTGTAGATATTCTACCTGAGAAGCATGAGCCCACCAAGGGCATTTTTACAAGGCCTAAAATAGTTGCTGACACAACTAGATCCAAATCCCATGGGCAATGGTTTAAATTTACCAACTTCTTAGGTAAATATGGGAATGAACCCACTGTACCATGTTAAGTGTAGAAGTAGGAATAAATTTTGTTGTTGAAAAATTAGAAAATTAGGCGATGAAAGAATTCCATCTGAATGGTTTCAAGAAATCAAAAAAACGGTACAACCTACGTCTGATATAGTAAAAAAAAATTACTATGAGAGATGTGTTTTTTATACATAACCATTAGGAAATTTTTCCTTAAGAAGCCTAGTTTTAACAATAAAAATTTGCAGGCTTAACATTTCTAAACATATTGATAAATTTTTAATGATGACATTAGTAGCAAAAAAAAATGATAGAGTAGAATTCAAAAGAACATCTTGTTATGGAGTATGCTCTTCACTTGCGCTTAAGACGACCTGGTAAATAAAAAAATAGCACATGTTTTTAAAATACTGCTACACCATGTTTTCTTCTAGTTGCTAGCCCGTAGATAGTAATTTGGTAGCCTGCACATTTTGCTAATAAGTTGAAAGAGTTTGGTTTTGAGGCCATGGAGGAAAATACTCTTCTCGTGCTACAACATATCAAACTAGTTGATAAATAAAATGATGACTTTTAGAGACTAGTTCAGTTCTAGGCATGGGGGAGATCCCACCTTCATTATTGCCATCAATAGCACAATGAATTTTGTTCACAAAAAAAATTAGTTAGAATTTAATTTTAAATTTACTTTTAGTTTAGATTTTTATTTTTATGTTTTGTAGGACAACATGAAGTGTGATGTAGATGAATAAGGAGTTGTCTATGAAGATTTCATAAAGTGAGATTTATACATGGAGTTCATAATAGCACTATACGAACCGTCTTGTGTACCTTGATCGTGTAGCATCCAATCCAAACAGGTGAAAGCAAACAAAGTTTTTCCTAGGTAACATAGGCACCCGAAGGCAGTCTACGTAACCTTGATCAAGTGAAAGGCTTCTAGACCAAGGTGGTTGTGGAACTTGGGGAAATTTTGCTACAAAGTGTGTGACTATTACAACCTGAGTAGATGGTAGACATAGTCAAATATGCTACACCAAGAGTGAAGAAGAGTTCCAATACAATGCTCGAGTAACAGTAAAATGAGCTCCATCTACAATTGCCTCACATTTGTAAGACTATATCAAACATTATCATGGGTGACAATCCATACCATACCAATAATTTTTACGAATATTCACACATCCGTTGTTGAAAAAAAAAAGGAAGGATATGTGAAAAAAAAAATTATTATTATAATGCACCAGAAGGTGCCTTGATCTGACATCTTGATTCCATCAGGAGGAAGGTGCCTTGATTTGGTGCCTTGATCCCATACATCGGGAGGAATGCACCTTGATCCCATACATCAGGAGGAAGGCGTCTTGCAAAAAAATATTATTATAATACATTTGAAGGCACCTTGATTCGGCACCTTGATCCCATACATCAAGAGGAAGGCACCTTGATCCCATACACTAGGAGGAAGGCACCTTGATCCCACCTAGTGGAAGGTACCTTGCATATAAAAATAAAAAAAATATTGTGTAAGGCACCTTGCATGAAAAAAAATATTGCATGGAACCTATCTTGCTTAACATAAAATTTCTTTTTATTTTGCTTTGTAGGAAATCATGCCCTGAATGCAATCTGTAGGTAGCTTGGGAAACCTATGTCTATTAGGCATAGGTTACACAATCCTATTTTATTGCTTTCATGTGTTTTTGCTTTGTAGGAATTGTTGCCCTTAATGCAATATGTATGTAGATTGGGTAACCTAGACCTATCAGGTATAGGTTCCAAGATTCCTATTTTTTTGCTTTCGTATGGTTAGTTTTATAGGACATGGCTTGAGTACAATCTTTATGAATCCAACTTAAACTAGGCCTAATATATGTTGACATCTCATACCCTGCAATTAGGAATGTAGTGATGTGATAAAAGGCACTTCCCAATAGGAAGATAGTGCCTCCAATCAGCCTAGTACAACAATTCATTATTTCCACCTGGGAGAAGGCACAAATAAGGGGTACTAATATTCTACGAGGAATAGTGTTGCCCATATATTTGATTATTAAGAAAAATAAAAATAAAAAAGCCTTGTGGAGAATCTGGTAGATAGGAAAGAGAAACCTTGTGGAGTGCTAGAAAGAAGTTGGAGGCCTTCCTTTAGAAAAGGGTTGTAGACCCACTTTATGCCTTGTAGTGCTCAAAATTCTTCTCCCTAGGTTGGGGATGCCTCTTGTGTAGTGTGGAATCTAATGTTCAAAGGGCTCCAGACCTGTTGCACAAAGGGGCCTATTACTGAAAATGAGGGCATCACCAACTTAAGTGGGGGAGAATAAGGGTGAACTTGAATCTCCTGCAAGAAAAAATATTCTATTGAGAAGGCTCCAAGTTAAAGTTGAAATTAGAAATAGAGCTTTATTTTCTACTGCTTTTTGGAAGAAAGTGTCCTATTTCCCTAGGACTAGCTTGGTCCAGAAGGGGAATAAGAAATATCCAACCAATAGCTAAATAAATTAGGAGAGGATCTCAGCGTAACTAGATGTCAAATATATGCAAGTAGACCACATGGTGCTTGAGCACAATCAACCATATGAATGGAGTTTGTAGTGGCTAGAAATAGTAGCACATAGTCTCAATGATGTGTCTCATGAAAACACCACACCTGAACACTCGACACATGTTGCAGATGATGATAGATAGATTTATTTTTTTACCTCACTCTAGAATATGATATCTAGATTTATTTTTGATTTGTAGAAGAATTCTCATCGAATTTGACCAAGAATCATGTTGATGAAGAAACATGCAGACAAATTTTTTTGGCACAACATGTATGATCTGCAATAGTAAAATGCAATTGATTTTATTCTTGCTACTTTTATTTTACCTACAAGGAAATAAATTAGAGTATGATATCATCTTGATTCAATAACATGTGTATCAGGACTGTATAAAGTTTGATTAATTGAAATAAGGTGATTGTTCAATAGCACACATTGAGAAAATAATGATGCATAAAGTTGTTAATTTTGGTGATCCCTGCAATGCATTCAAAAAGTTTAGTGCTCTTAATATATGGGATTAAAATACTTCTATATGATGTGCTTGGTGTTTCAAAGTTTGGAGTTGTTGGTTGTCATAAATACTCTAATAGTGGTATATGGGACATAAAAAATTTGCACACCAGGTTGTGTAGTTACCTAGTTGGAACCTTCAAAGAAATCAATTATGGCCTACATGGTATCTATTTTTAATGCATAGTGTCAACATTACAATTTTTACGGTAGCATTTCATTTCTATTAGAATATGTGGGAAAGGAAATTATAGAGAAAATATACAAATTCACTACTGTGGAGGAGATGCCACCTTTGCAAAGATATGGTGAGGATCTGAAATCATGTAGAAGTTTGTTATCATAGTGTAAGATTTCATGGCCATGATGTCATTATTTCTCACAAATAGGTTGGTGGAGAAGATATTCCAATACACAACACATTCAACCAAATTCCTAGGATGGATCATTGACAATCCTCCAGCTTGGCCACCTAGTTTTAAAGTCACCAACTCAAATTATTGCAGTTGAATTTTTGTTCTCCAATTCAAATGAAAAAAATTATATATATAGGATATGTGTCAAGGATCCTTGATCCCATTTGGATGAAGGCACCTTGATCTTGTTGAAGGGAGGTTCCTTGGTCCCATAGAAAGGTGCATTGATCCCATTTAATGGAAGTAATCTTGATCCCATTCAATGGAAAGCACCTTGATCCCATAGAAAGGTGCCTTGATCCCACCTTGCTCCCAATAGAGGATACATTTGCTGCATTAACCAGAGTTGAATGTTGACTCCATGTAAGACATTGATTTTGGGTAAATGAAAAAACACATTAGCTATCCTATTCTTATAGGGGGAACATAACAACTATTCACTAAAATGGAATGTGAACGATGATGAAGCAGAATTGGAAAAATCCACCAATTCTAGAAAAGGATAAAAAGTTGTTTGATTATTTTGATTGTATCTGTTACTGCACGCATGAACTATCTTAATTTAGAGTGTAGCAAAATTTCTTGTTGTAACAATATTATAACATAAAGGCCTGTTTGTTAACTGTTTGTCATGATTTAACTATTTTCCCGTAGTTTGATGGTTAGTCATGATGTGTTTCTAACTTCACTACTGGTGCAGTAATGCTCAGAGGAAGTACAATGGATATGATTAGCGGTGTGGATGATGAAGGTAGCCAAAAAGAAAAAAATGATGAGCTGATAAATTCTATTTTGGTCATGCTTCCTTCAATAGAAGAATAGATGATGGGTTAAAAAAAATATTTCGAGATGCACCAATGTCACAACAACCCTGTTTTTTGGTACATTATGATTACAATAAGAATGAAGACTTTTCACACCATTAGCATCATAGACATCATGTTCTACGAAATTCACCTAGGTATGTACTGAGTTTTTTGTTAATTATGTGCATAGTTTTTTAAAAAAATTGTTTCTATGTTAATACTATTAGATGCCTCCATAATTCCCTTTGTCAAAATCTCCCATTACAATTCTACCACATGGCATGCCTCATACATGAGAAAAATTGCATTACCCCAAGACCATAAAAAAAAAAAAAAATGGAGGGGGGCACCTTACTCTCGACGATGCCTTACTTTCGGTGCCTAACTCCCATGTAAAAATAGGAGGCACCTAACTCCCATATAAAGGCACCTTTCTCCTATCAAATATATATATATATATATATATATATATATATATATATATATATATATATATATATATATATATATATATATATTATTTCGAGGGGCTATTGTCACAAGGACGTGACAATATTTAGGTATGGGGGGATGATGAGCACCATAAATGCTCATTTTATATACACTTTTAAGGGGCATCATTATTGGTTTAATTAGCATTTGAGATGTATTTTTATAACTTTTGCATATAATTGATAGAAAATGAAGTATTATGTTTGACTGGTGTTTTTAGTGGAAAATGTGTATAAATGCAGGTTTTGCTACTAATATGGTGTTTCTCATTCTACACCCCACTTGGACCTGGCATATTTATGTTTCAAGGGAGCCAAGGTGTATTGTGACAAAAGGCACCTTGATCCCATAGATTAGAGGCACCTTGATCCCATGTATTTGAGGAGCCTTGATCCCATGTATTTTGAGGTGTCTTGATCCCATGTATTTTGAGGCATCTTGATCCCATGTATTTTGACACACCTTGATCCCATGTATTTTGAGACGCCTTGATCCCATGTAATTTGAGACGCCTTGATCCCATGTATTTTGAGGCACCTTGATCCCATGTATTTGAGGCTTTTTGATCCCATGTATTTGAGGCACATTGATCCCATGTACTTTTAGGTGCCTTGATCCCATGTATTTGTGATACCTTGATCCCATGTATTTTGAGGCACCTTGATCCCATGTATTTTAAGATGCCTTGATCCCATGTATTTGATGGACCTTGATCCCATGTATTTTGAGGTGCCTTGATCCCATGTATTTCAGGCACCTTGATACCATGTATTCCAGATGCCTTGATCTCATACATTTGAAGGTGCCTTGATCCCATACATTTGGAGGCACCTTGATCCCATACATTTGGAAGGCACCTTGCTCCCGTTCAAAAGATACACCAAGTCAACATTGATCGGTTGACCAATGGGCTAAGGAGGTTGTTGCACATGAGACAAAGGGGAAATATTCTAATTGTGCATCATGTCTAGAATAAGATAAAGCACTGCTATTATTGATCGATTGATTGATTGACTTTGTAAGGTGAACATTATTTTCTCATGCTTACGAACAAATCACAACAGTGATTTTCCAACAATCGATAGGGTAAACAGACAATGTGATGAACTAGGAAAATAATCTATTTCTCATTAGCGACTAAGATGGACAACCACTCAAATGGATTTATTATTGCCAGCTTGATTATAATATCAGATGTATTTTATTTTAATAAAACAAAATATGCCTGATTTATCCTACGAGGGGGTAAAATTAGTGTGTAACTGTTATAATTAGTGCATGAATGTTATAATTCAACAGATGTAATGTTTAATGCATATTTACTATAATTAAAAATCCAAAATAGGCTTGCCTAAAATTGTAACAGAGGAAGATTGTACATTGTATATATGCATAGGTCTTCCCTAAGAGAAAAAGGAGGATCAATTATATAGAGAACTATTTCATTCATTTTTCTATATAATTTATTAAGAGTTGCCAATACTCTTATTTGCCTAAAGCAAGCTCTACGTAATTAGTTGTGCGGACTATATATGGGATCTTGGGCCCACTCCTTACAGTAGTCATACCCTATTTTATTTTTGTCATTTATTTTTAGTAGATCAGATTTACTGTTTTATTTCCTATTTTATTTTAATTCAGTTGTGTGTTTTATTTTCTTGCACTTTTATTTCTGTATTTTAATTTTAGCTTTAGTTTTAGTTGATTTATTTATTTGTTTGCTCTTATTTTTGTTTGTTTTGGATGAAATAAAAATGCACAAACATACCCTACTAAACTAAATAAGTACATAAGGATTCATTCCCCCACACTATAGGCATATACTATGCATTGTTAGAAATTTACCATGTACAAACAATACACAGCCTATGCAAAGACAAATAATAATAACAGTAGAAATGAAGAAACAGTTCAAACCCTATTTAAGCTCCCATAAGCAAAATAGGAAATAGTGCAATAATCAACAACAATCACATAAATTTAAGAGACACAAGATATATGTGGTTTGAGCAGTGTACCCTACATCCATGGAGAAACAATTAGTCCTTTGTATTAGCAACAATACAACAATCTTCTCCACTTGTACAATGTCTCCTCTCCTCTCTTGCTCCAAATCATAAAAAGAGCATTAACCACTAAGGCGACCTTTACAATACAGAATATATATAGATATTTACGGCTTTTTCTCTACCTAAAATCACATAGTGGTGTCAGAATACAATGGGCCAAAACCATAGGTTAAAACCACCCATACGCTTATACATTTCTTTTGAAAAATATTTTTCACCAAGAAATACGGTTAAATTTTCAATAAAAATTTCTCCATCAACAATATTTAATGGCAATTAAATATTTAATGGTAATTAAATATTTAATGGTAATTAAATATTTAATGGTAATTAAATATTTAATGTTGCAACTTAGAACCCTGTTTAGGTTACTATTGTTGAGCATTGCCCATCAACAATATTTAATGGCCTTGGAACCCCGCCAAAAATATTTAATGGTAATTAATTCCTTTCTTATCAATTTGGATCCATTACCTAACAATATCCCACTTGGAGACAAGATTGATGCAACATCCCTGCACCCTAGGACTAAAATTTTCTCATAACATGACCTTACTCCTGAAGGTCAACCGAAGTAGAGAAAAAGCTCAAATTCTCCCTGGTTACTACTTTAGTAAGCATATCAACAAAATTTTGGGAAGTGTGAATCTTACCCAACTTTACCAAACCATCCTCCATTGTTGATCGAATGAAGTGATACCTCAACTGAATGTGCTTTGTCCGTGAGTGAAAAGTAGATTTCTTCGCTAAATGAATGGCACTTTGGTGTTAGTCTCACAATGACACTAAGAGGGGGGTGAATCAGTGTAGCTATTTAAAATTCAAATCTACAACTCTTAATAATGAAACAATGAATATTTAAGTCAGATAAAGCAAGTATCACAAGAGAGCATTCCACAACACACGATGTAACGAGGTTCACCAATTTGGATACTCCTCAAAACTGACTGTTTGGATTAACGTCCAAATATAGTCTCTGCAAAATATCAATTTTACAGTCACTTTACCAGCACCAACTGGAAGGAGCACCAACTCCTGATTTATCTGCACCCACAGAAAGGAGCACCAACCCCTAATTCCAAGCACCTATTTGGACTGCAAATTTTAAGCTATAAGACTGACATTAAAATGCCTTCACTTATTCAAGACCCTGACTGGTCTATTGCTTACCCAACCTCTCTCACTTTTCACCATACTGCCACACACACTAAAAGCTCTACTTACTACACTTTTTCGGCTCTCACGGATCTGCTCAACTCTTTATTATGGCACTCTTCAACCCTCTTCTTGTAGCACTTTTTCTCTCTTTTCAATAGTAGATAACTCTCCACGCAGATCTCCTTTTATGACAACCCTTTCGCTTTGTAACTCCAGTTATAACGCCTTCTTTCATTTCTCATACGCCACTTGTCAATTGTAACTATTTCTTTCATATTCTCATCTGCCTCTTGTCAATTGTAATGCCTTTTATATGTAACTCCTTTTGTCTATATAGAGTAGGCATTTATGTTACATGCAACGAATTGACACATATACTTTTACCATGACTGTTCGTCTTCTTGGTCACGACTGTTCATTTTCTTTTCTGTGCATGCATGCGTTTTCACTGTAACTGCACCTGAATCGACGTACTGACTTCAATTAACTCTTCTTATTTTATCTGCATGAATTTCTTCTCCAACTGCACCTGTAACTATCGTATAGACTTCAGTTAACTGTCACATATCTTCTTTCGGTTGGGTTCTCTTATTAGCTTGCGCCAAAGTGACCTGTCACAAAATCGTGACACTTTTGCCTCTTTGTCCTCTTCTCGGCTTGTACCCGCAAAAACACAACATGTCACGATATCGCAACACTTTCGCCTCTGTACTCTTCCTTTTTACTTTTGTGGTGATATCGTGACACTTCTGCCTTCTTACATTCTCTCTCCTCCTAGAGTCACAAAAATATGACATGTGATATCGTGACACTTTTTCTCCTAGACTCTCTCTCTTGCCTTGATGTCACGAAAACCTGACATGTCGCGATATCGTGACACTTTTTCATCTGTACAACCTTCTTTGCAATATGTCGCAAAATTGTGACACTTTTTTGTCCATACAACCTTCCTTGCAATATGTCGCAAAATCGTGACACTTTTTCATCCATACAACCTTCCTTGCAATATGTCGCAAAATCGTGACACTTTTTCATCCGTACAACCTTCCTTGCAATATGTCGTGAAATCACGACACTTTTTCATCCGTACAACCTTCCTTGCAATATGTCGTGAAATCACGACACTTTTTCGTCCGTACAACCTTCCTTGCAATATGTCGTGAAATCGTGACACTTTTTCATCTGTACAGCCTTCCTTGCAATATGTCACGAAATCACGACACTTTTTCGTCAGTACAGCCTTCCTTGCAATATGTCACGAAATCATGACACTTTTTCATTCGTACAGCTTTCCTTGCAATATGTCACGAAATTGCGACACTTTTTTGTTCGTACAATATTTCTTCGCTTTGGACCACGAAAATGAAACATGTCGCAAAATTGCGACACCTTTTTCTCTCTCCTCTTTCTCTTCGCTTTGGACTACGAAAATGAAACATGTCGCGAAATCACAACACCTTTTTCTCTCTCCTCTTTCTCTTCGCTTTGGACCGCAAAAATGAAACATGTCATGAAATCGCGACACCTTTTTCTCTCTCCTCTTTCTCTTCACTTTGGACCACGAAAATGAAACATGTCGCGAAATCGTGACATCTTTTTCTCTCTCCTCTTTCTCTTGCAATATGTCGCGAAATCGTGACACTTTTTCTACTTGTCTTTTTCTCTTCCAACATGTCGCAAAATCGTGACAGTTTTTCTTTCTTGCTCTTTCTCTTCGAACATGTCGCGATATCGTGACAGTTTTGCTTTCTTGCTCTTTCTCTCCAAACATGTCGCGATATCGCGATAGTTTTCTTTCTTCTCAACATGTTGCGATATTGTGATAGTTTTTCTTTCTTGCCAACATGTCGCGATATTGTGACAGTTTTCTTCCTTGTGATTTTTCTTTTGATTTTTAGTATATGGGCCACTTCTATATTTTGGAAAGCCATTGTACATACTCTAAAGAACCTCTTAACTCCTGTCCACTGCATCAACCGATCAGACTGACTGTGTTGACAACAATGACAATACTATTTCTGCACCTTGCTCAACATTTGGTTGTCACTCTAAAATGTCCCATCTCCTTGCTCCCGATCCAACTCCTCAATAAACCTCTGAAGCCATATGAACTCTTTGGCACCTTGCGTGATGGCTACATACTCATCCTTCGTAGTAGAAAGAGCTACAACATGTTGTAGCTTGGATATACAACTCACGGATGTACCTCCAACTATGAATACATACCTAGTAGTGCTCCTACCACCATACAAATCACCTACCATATATGAATCCACATAGCCTTGTAACTCAACTTTGGAACCTCCAAAATTCAAATAGAATTTTGAAGTCCCTTTAAATACCTGAGTATCCATTTTACTGCTTGGCAGTGAGATTTACCTGGATTACTCATATATTGGCTCACAACTCCCACTGCTTGGGCAATGTTTGGTCTTGTACACACCATAGCATACATCAAAATCCCAACTGTTGAAGCATAGGGTACCTTCTTCATGTACTCTTCCTCCTCCTTTGTCTTGGGATATAGCTTCTTTGAGAGTTTAAAGTGCTTTGCAAGAGGTTGGGCTACCAGTTTTGCATCATGCATACTGAACCTCTTAAGCACCTTTTCCACATAATCCTCCTGAGACAACTTTAGTGTTTTCTCCTTCCTATCTCTAGTGATTATCATGCCAAGGATTTTTTTTGCTTCCCCCAAATCCTTCATGTCAAATTTACTTGCCAACTCCCTTTTCAATTCTTAATATCCTTCATATTGGATCCTGCCACAAGAATATCATCAACATACAATAATATAGTAAGGAAGTTACCATTTCTTGTATCCCATAAATAAACACAATGGTCACTCTGGATCCTAATAAAATCATGCTCACTCATGAAACTATCAAACTTGAGATACCATTTCCTTAGAGCTTGCTTCAAACCGTACAAGCTATTTTTCAATTTACACACAAGCCTCTTCTTGCCTTTGACCTCAAACCCCTCCGGTTGGTGCATGTAGATATCCTCCTTCAAATCCCCATGAAGGAATCTTGTCTTCACATATAACTATTCAAGATGAATATCTTCTACTGCAACTATACTCAAAATAGTCAAAATTGAAGTCATTTTTACTACAGGTGATAAAATGTCATCATAGTCAATACCTTTTCTCTGTGCAAATCCTTTCACAACAAGTCTTGCTTTGTACCTCTTACTGCCATCAACTTCGTCCTTCAACCTGTACACCCATTTTCAATGCAATGTCCTTTTGTCCTTGGGAAGCTCAACCAAATCCCAAGTTTGGTTTTGAGTCAATGAGTCCATCTCATCCTTCATATCATGCTCCCACTTAATCCTAGCATCCACTTTCAAAGCCTCATAAAAACATTTTGATTCATCGGAATCAGTGTACAATACATACTATAAAGCAAGAGAATACCTATCAGGTGCATGTCTTACCCTTGTAGATCTCCTTACTTCCTGTGGGGATGGTGGTGGAGTAACAACAATTTTCTGTTCACCTTGCTCTTCCTCATGAGCACCATTTTCATCAATCTGAACAAGAGGTTGTCTTTTTACACCATTCTCTAGGATTTCATCCAAGTCAACAAACTCAGGTGCATCTTCTTCAACCTATATGTGCCTATCCTTGTACAACCTATCATTGAAAATCACATCTCTACTTTTTGGCCAACATTATCCCATAGCCTTTATCCCATCTCATCCACACCATAACCAATAAAATAGCACTTTCTAGACTTTGCATCAAGCTTACTCCTATTTTCTTTATCTATATGGGCAAAATCCTCACAACAAAATACTCTAAGGAAATATTAGTTTACAGGCTTACCTTTCCAAGTCTCCTCTATAATACCTCCATCCAATGTAGTACAAGGTCCTCTGTTTATCAAATAAATTGTTGTATCAACTACACTAGCCCAACAAAACAATGGAAACCCTGCATGCAATATCATGGCTCTAGCACACTCTATTATAGTTATGCTCATCCTCTCTAAGACTCCATTATCCTGTGGTGTTCTAGGATTAGTCTTGATTCTCCTAATTCCTTCCTTTGTGCAATAGTCCTAAAACTCCTTGCTGCAATATTCACCACCATTGTCAAATTTAAGGCACTTTACTTTCTTACCTACCTCAATCTCCACTAATGCTCTCCACTTTCGAAAAGTGTCAAAAACATAAAATTTATGCTTTATTGTGTAGATCCATGTCTTCCTACTGAAATAATAAATGAAGGTAACATAATAAGAGTAACCCTCAAGAGAAAGCATCGATGAGGGACCCAACACATCCGAGTGTACTAACTCTAATTTCTCTTTCTTCCTTTATGGACCAACTTTCAGAAATCTTACCCTTTTTGTTTTTTTGTATACACAACCTTCACAGAAACCCAAATAAACCTCCTTGAGATTTAGCAACAGTTTTCTAGAGTGAAGGGTTTTCATCCCTTTCTCACTCATATGACCCAACTGCAAATTCCATGCTTTCGCATCATCCTAAGCAGCATACTTCAATGTACAATAAGATGATTTCTATAGTAAATACAAAGTTCTATTCAAATCATCTTTTGCAATCACCATTGAACCCTTTGTCACTCTCCATTTATGATTTCTAAAATGAGTTTTGTATCCCTCCAAATCAAGTGCACTGGAAGAAATTAGGTTTCTCTTCAAATCAAGAATGTGGCTAACATTGTTAAGCACCCAAATATTTCTATTTTTCAACTTTACATTCATTGTACTAATACCCACAATCTCACATGGATAATTATTTCCCAAAAAAACCTCTCCATAATGGCCTAGAGTATAATAAAAAAAGGACTCCCTATGAGAAGTGTCATGATAAGAAGTTCCAAAGTCCATAACCCAATACTCACTTGTGCAAGTTGCTGCAAGAATCAGGGCATCCTGATAAATTGCACCTGTAATTTTTGCCTCTTGAGCATCATTCCCATTATTGTCCTCATTATTCTTTCTATATTTGCACTCCCTCTTGAAGTGTCCACTCTTCCCACAATTCCAGTAATCAATCTTGTTTTTTTCTCTGCTTTTAGATCTACCCTTTGAATTTTATCTATTTTGGATTTTCCATCTAGCTTGGTCTTTTCTTCTTTCTCTATTTTTGCCTCTACTTTCTGTAGATAGTGCTACTCTAGATGATGAAGCCTCCCCTACGGTTTTTCTCCTCATATCCTCATTGAGGATTGTGCTAACCACATCATCAAACACTAGATTTATAGATCTAGGCATAGAATTACTCACTGCCATTACAACACTACCCCATGAGTCTAGTAGTGAACAAAGAAGCCCTAAAGCCATAACCTCATCATCAAAATGAATCTATACAGATTTTAAAGAACCCATAACAACATAAAACTCATTAAGATATTCTTGGATAGATCCACCCTCTTGCAACTTCATAGCTTTCTAATCAAGAAATTTGTATTTTAAGCTGAGGTTTTTCATACAACTTAGCTAGTGTATCCATGGCTCCTTTGGTGGTCTTTTCCTTCCTAATGTTGTATGCAACAAAATCAGCCAGGCTCAATTGGATCACTCCCAGTGGCCTCATGTCTATTAGATCTCATTCGTCATCATACATCATGTTAGGTTGACCATCAGTATTCCCTTTTAGAGCCAAATACATATTATCCTTCTGATATAGATAATCCTTTTGTTCGGTAAACTTTTCCAGTTTAAACTTCAAACTTTCTCCCATTTCTCCCACTCGAACAGAAAAATCTCATGTGAGTGACCTTTCCCAACAAGATCGCTATGATACCAGTTGTTGGGAATTTTTAACATGTACAAACAATACACAACCTATGCAAATATAAATAATAATAACAGTAGAAATGGAGAAACAATTCAAACCCTGGTTAAGCTCCCATAATAAAAATAGGAAATGGTGCAATAAAAAACAACAATCACACAAATGTAAGGGACATAATATATACGTGGTTTAGGAAGTGTACCCTACATCCATGGAGAAACAATCAGTCATTGGTATTAGCAACAATACAACAATCTTCTCCACTTGTACAATGTCTCCTCTCCTCTCTTACTCCAAACCAGAAAAAGAGCATTAACCACTAAGGTGACCTTTACAGTACAAAATATATATAGAGGTTCACGGATTTTCCTCTACCTAAAACCACATAGTGGTGTCAAAATACAATGGGCCAAAACCATGGGTTGAAACCACCCATACGCTTATAACGTTCTTTTGACAAGTATTTTTCACCAAGAAATACGGTTAAATTTTCAATAAAAATTTCTCCATCAACAATATTTAATGGCAATTAAATATTTAATGGTAATTAAATATTTAATGCTACCCCTTGGAACCCCATTCAGGTTCCTATTGTTGATCATTTCCCATCAACAATATTTAATGGCCTTGGAACCCCGCCAACAATATTTAATGGTAATTAATTCCTTTCTTATCATTTTGGCTCCATTACCTAACAATGCATGACACTCGTAAGTTTATGAACTTATAGGATTAATAATTTATGGAAAATAAATTATTTTTTTCTAAACATAATTTATGGAAAATAAATTATTTTTTTCTAAACATAATTTATGTTCACCAACCATAGATAAGATATCCCAGTTAGGAGGAGCACGAGAATTGCTCAAAGAGGGAACGTGAATAATATTAAAAACAATACACATGAACCAGTGATAGAACAAGTATGGGCATTTGATGAAGCAGACATTAAGAGGTTAGATACATTGCTGATAAACATGGAAAGAGAGGAGTAAGAAGTACCTAAATTCAAGGATAATTTTGACATAAGTAAAGATGTTAACGAGGAAATTATGGAAGATCAAGGTGAGTAGATGGTAACACATGAGAAATTAGTAGATAGGTTGCAAAGGAGTGTGGTGGATAGGAGTTAGGCACTAGAGAAACAACACATGAGGTCTCAAGAGGAAGGACTAAGGCCACAACCTACACACCAGTGAAGAATATAATAGAGTGAAGACACACAAGGGATTGGTAGATGACTATTTGGTGAGTATAAGATTCCTCGAGTAGATGGTTTCGACAAGGATCAGAAAAGTGAGTCACCTATAATCATTCAAGGATTCTAGGAGATAATTCATCAAGTGAAGAGGAATATCCACCAATAATGTCCCATGTAGGCAATTGAGTAGGAAAGAAAATATGCCTACCCTTTATGGAGGAAGGAAAGGAATACCTGACAAGACACATCAAAACATGCATAACCATTTTGAGAGAAAATGGTGTGGACCAACCAGACGAATGGTTGTGATTATTTTTCTACTATATTACGAGGTCTTGCCATATATTGGTATTTGAAAAAACAAAATACACCAAATTTTTATTCCAAGAACATAATGAAAGATGTATTCATTTAGAAATTTCACCCGTTGAAGGATGATGGAGATATTGTAACTGAACTTTATGCCACTAAGCAAAAAGATGATGAATATGTGAAATCATATAATCATCGATTGAAGCTATTTGTGGACAAGATGCAAATACCTCTAGTATATATACTGGTAAAAGGATGGTTTTTATATGGTTTTCTACCTAGATATAAGAAAAATATGAAGGCAGTTCCATAAGCCACATATGAAGAATCCTTGGAGAATGCAAAGAATTTCAAAAGTGAGGCTAAAAAATCACTAGAATGATAACACATGTGAGACGTGATAATTCAGATAGTGACATTGATGATATAATACAATAGACAGTACATTAATTCTAAAAGGAATTCGACAAGATAATAAAAGAGGCAAAAGGCAAAGTCAAGCAAGATCAGAAGGATATTTAGTGTACAGAATGCAAGTCTAAAGGTCACATGAATGTGACTTGTCCTAAAAATTATTATTTTTGCATTTACAATGTACTTGGACATGAAGTGATACATTGTCCATTTAATGCAAAAGTGTACCCATAGGTTCTCTCAATCTAAGAACAGGAAGAAAAACCAAAACCTCAAGGGACTGGCTAGCAAGCCGCCAGTGGTGGTTATAAGAAAAATCGAAGAGGGGAAATACAATACCAAGGAAACCGACAAGGAAAACATAGTCACTTGTAGTATGATTCAGAAGGAATACCAATCATACAATGTTGCAATTGCTAGGAGTGGGGGCATTTTGTGAATAATTGTCCTTCACCTTAGAACAAGAGATACAATAGACTAATGCTACACATATGTGTATATGGTTTGGTCCAGGGAACCACAAAGAAATAAATTATCCAAAGAAAGCAAGTTCTAGTAACCCATAAAACATGAACTTTTTGGACATAGAGGTACCTCCAGTTAGAGAGAAAACTAAAGAAATATTAACCATGACAAGGAATTAGGCTAAGCAAGATAAGTATCATGAACCTACCAAAGAAAATAAATGATGGAAAGTGGCAAAGAGGGTACTTGAGGAAGAAGCACAGAAGGCAAAGCAAGTGAGAATAGCAGAAGAAAAATAGTTAAAGAAACCATCAAAAGATAAAGAAGTGCAAACTATGGCACCACAAGTATTGAATGCAACTATAGAGATTAAGGTGGTGAATTTGCTAGAATCCATCCCATCATTGCATAAAGTGATGGCAGAAGACATATAGCCTCATAAGGTGATGGAATTCTAGAGTTATGCAATCAAGGAATAAGAACACAAGAATTAATTTATGGATCCTACCATATTTATGATTGATGTAGGGAAGAAACCCGCATTAGTCCATATGGAGATCTTGGGGCACAAGTTGACACAAGTTATTGTGGATGGAGGATCCAATGTTAATGTGTTACCCGAGAAGACTTAGCAATAAATTGATGCTCCATAATTATGGGCACTTAGATTTTGATTATATGGTACTGACCAATATGAATTAGAGACAAAGGGTGTCTTGAATGCACAAAAAGTTAGAATATATGACCAAGAAATAATCTTGGGTTTCGTTATGATTACCATGCAAAAGTCAGCATATGATGCTTTGTTTGGGAGAGGATGTCTACAAATATCCAAATTTAATCACAATTGGGAAAAGGACCAAATCACCTTCAATAAGGGAAATCACAAATACATGATCAACTTGAATAACTAGAGGATCAGCGAATATGTAGCCACGACTGATGAGTCAAGAATTCCTTCTGGTGAAGAGGAGTATGAGCCTAATGAAGAAGGTATGTTGTACCTAGATGACTATAGTGAATATGAGGCCCATATAATAGTGGACTTCCCCATTTGCATATGGAGGAGTACAAGGTTTTTCAGCCCATCTACCTTTATATTAATACAATGGAGACCATAGAAAAACAAGATGAGACAAAGGTCAACTCAAAACCAAATAAAGAAGGGGAGAAATGGGCATTCCCTAAAAATTTCACAGAATATACAGTGGGAGATGCTAAAATTTATGCAAGATCAGTGCATCCAATGAATGTGGAAAATGAAGTGATAGAGCCTATGAACATTAAGTATAAAGGACCTCAGATAGTGGATGTAAATCTAGGAATAAAGAGGAGCCTAGGATCCACTATAGTGATGACTGGAACCTAGTATTGAAAGCAACAAATTTCAAGATATTATTGGAGTACAAGGATGCATTTGCATGGATGTATAAGGACATGAAAGGGGTACCACTAGAATTATGTGTTCGCAAGATCACGTTAATGTATGGGGCATAGCCAGTGAGAAGAAGACCTTACAAGGTGAACCTAAAGTATGTCACATTGGTAAATGCAGAAATTGAAAAGATGTTAGATGCAAGCATCATTTTTAGGATCACTACTAGTGATTGGGTTTTACCTATTATGGTAAATTTGAAGAAGGAAGTGAATAATATCTTACTATGTGTAGATTTCAAGATTTTGAACATAGTGATGATCAAGGATTACTTCCCTATTCCTTTTATAGACTCAATTTTGGAAGAGGTCGTAGGACATGAAATTTATTCATTCCTGGATGGATTTTTTGGGTACAATAAAATAAGTATAGCTGATGAGGATAAGTTGAAAACCACTTTCATTGTGAAAATCACATCTATGCATACAATTGAATGCCATTTGGGTTATGTAATGCATTTCAATGAATTATTCTGTATTAAGGCATTTTTGGATGATTTTTCCATTTATGGTAAGATCAAGGATCACCTACTTAGCCTCAATAAATGTATGATTAGGTGTAGGAATGTGCAAATATCCTTAAACCTAGGAAAGCACTTTCTGATGGTACCTTATGGAAAACTATTGGGACATATAAGGTGCAACAAAGGGTTGAAGATTGATCCTGATAAAATCCATGTTATATTACACATGGAGGAGCCATATGATGTGATCTCTTTTAAAAACCTTTCTTGGATCCATAGGATACTATCAGAGGTTTATCAAGAACTATGCACATGTATCCTACGCACTCGATTCTTTGACTAAGAAGAATATTCCCTTTAGATGGACAGAGGAGCACCAAGGAGCTTTTGAAGACTTGAAAGCTAAACTAGTCAATAACTCTATTTTGGTGTTCCCTAATTGAAATAAGGAATTCCATGTCCATATTGATACCTCAAACTTTATGATTGGATGTGCATTGACACAATAGGGACAATGTATGCTAGATTAGCCTATCTTTTTTGCAAGTCACCAATTATCATGGGTGGAGAGAAATTATAGTACAACGAAGTGAGAAGTTTTAGGGATGGTATATGCTATACAAAACTTTAGACATTACTTATTGGTGAACCCTTTTGCTTTCTACATAGATCATCAGGATTTGTTGTTCTTGATAAATAAGCTAGTCATACAAGTATGAGTCAACAGGTGGCTCGTCACTTTGCAATAATTCATATTTTGAGTAGTAGTTCAACTTGGTAAGAAGCATGTGATTGTAGACTAGTTATCTTGAATATGATCAAGAGAACTTGTAGGGATGGGGATTCTAGATGAATTACCTGATGCTTAATTATTCACAATTAATGTTGTGTCATCTTGGTACAAATTGATTGGATAGTACCTATCCACAGGGGAGTTGCCACAAGATCTTATGATAACAAAAAAATGTTATCATGAAGTCAACACCTTTTTAGTTAATAGCTGAATTTTTGTAAAAATTAGATATTGATGGTATCCTACAAATATGTGTGATGGACATAGAAGTTAAAGAAGAATTGAAAGAAGCTCATGAAGGATTGGTAGGAGGAAACATGGAACCTAATACCACTACTCAAAAAGTACTCTTAGTAGGATTATGGTGGCCCACATTGTATAATGATGCAAAGTAACATGTACAAACATGTGATACTTGCCAAAGAGTAGGGAAACCAGTACAATGAGAATTTATGCCCTTACACCCATCACAACCCCAATAACTATTTGAGATATGGAGGTTGGACTTTATAAGACCACTGAGAACCACTTATAGGTGAAAATATTGATATATCATGGTAGATACTAAGTACCTAACAAAATGGGTCAAAGCAAGAGCACTACTAGATAACATGACAAAGAGTATAGCTCAATTCTTATATGAGCAAGTAATTAAAATATTTGGTATTCCATTACAAATAACAAGTGATTGAGGAGGTAAATTTGTGAATAAGATTATCAAAAGTCTAACAATTGATTTTAGAATTTGGCATTCCTTGTCTAGTCTGTATTACCCTAGAGCCAATGGGTAAGCAGAAATGACTAACAAAGTCCTAGTGTCAACTTTATACAAAACCTATGGGATAGGAGCAGATTGGGAGGAAAGGTTACCATATATTATTTGGATATATCAAACTACATTTAATCCAATGATAAACCATACACCATTTTAGCTAATATATGGTTAGGAGGTAATAGTGCTAGTGGAGTTCTTGGTACCAAGTTTGTTGATAGTTGTGCAACATCGCTTAGGCTACCAAGAGATTCTAGAGGAAATACTAATAATACTAATCAATATGTATGAGAGAAGAGTCATGGCACAATGGGTGATTGAAGTAGCCTAGAAGAGAAGGAATTTATGGCATGATAAGCACCTTTGAAAGTTAGAACTTAAGCAAGGTGACTTAGTTCTAAAATTTAATGGAAAATAAGAATCAAGCTAGGAAAGTTAAAAACTTTGTGGATTGATACCTTTCAAGTTGTAGAAGTGAGGGACAATGGGGTAGTTAAACTAAGGCAACAGTATCTCCATAACCATATAGAGAAACTCTAGCAACCATATCTCCACAACAATACTGGGAGGAAAGACGATGGACACATTGACTAGTACATGCAAATTGTTGAATGCAAGCACTCTGAAAATTGTCACTTGGAACGCAAAGAAATGAAGGTCACTTGGACAACATAGAATTGGTGGATATGACCCTTGAAAGGAACCAATAAGAACCCCCAAGACAACAATGAGGTCATATAGGATAAGTACACCCACTAAATATTGAAAGAGGTAGAGGAGATATTCCACCTAGATGAGGTAGAGGACAAGGAAGGATTCGACCCCCTACTCCTAGATGACTAAGAGATACACCATTGGTATTTCTAAATTGGACCAGCAACCTGCAAGGTATCTCTTGGTTGAGAGGATATGTACCAAATCTCAAAGGAAGACAACCATGGGGATGACCTCCATTAATTCAATAAGGACTAAGAAGAATTGAATCTGGAATAGGATTATCCCAGGAAAGAGAAGTTCCATTTAATTATTGAAGAGATCTTGTGTTAAGAGGATTGGTTCACGGAAGACCTATGCAAGAAAGAGGACTTACTAGCAGAGGAAGATTATTCTTTGTTTATGAAAGGATTTAAGTATGATAAAGGACTCATTCATGAATCTTAGAAACTAATTTGATATGAGGAGATAGACAAAGGAGTCACTCAAATAATAGTAGACCATTAAGAGCACCCATTCCTCGTGATTAGTTACTATAACAATAGAATTAAGTATTGCCAAGATAAAGTCCTAAAATTTGTAAATGTACAATTCAAAATTGTCCACATGGAAATCAAAGGAGAGTAAATTATGCAACCCTACGAAGAGAAAGAGATCGATGAAATACACCAATGACATGATTGTTCACAATGAAGAAGTGGGACACCCAACTGATGAGTCAACAGAAGGGATCGTACAAATGAATGTCACTGTACGATTTACACAATTGTAAGTTGTTAGAATATTGAAAAAAATAGAAAATATCTTAATTGTAAAAATCCTCTAGGATGCAATTAAGATGGAAGGTGGTTGAAAACCAAAAATGGCAGCCCCTTTTGAGAAAAATAAAAAATTATCTTAATTCTGAAAATCCCTTAGGACACAATTAAGGCAAAGGGTGGTCGAAAAATGGGAATGGTGGCCCCCTCTGAAAATAAAAATAAAAATAAAATAAAATAAAGGAGGAAAATAAAATGATAAAAATAAGAAAAAAATAAAATCACATGCATAAGGGTGACGAGTTGTCAATCATCCGTACAAGAGGAAAAAAACCACATGCAAAGGAGGCTAAGGTGGTAGGATTTCATGCATTAATACATTAGGATTTTGAAATTAGATATAAAGTAGGCACCATACAAGCCTTTTGATAAACCATACACATTTTCAAAAATAGTGAAGTGCGAGAATTACAAGGTGGCAAAAAAACAAACCCTAGAATATAAATCAGCTATAAAAGTATGAAGACATTTTTCTAAGTTTGTATGTGTGAAAAAGTAGGAGAGGATGGTCATACAATGTTTCCATACTGCCAAAAAAAATTGTTTTGGAGGAATATTGCACCAAGTGAAAGAGAAATTGCATAAATTGCACTGGAAAGAAAGATTGCATGCTTTCGGTAATTGGGTTTCTTAGAAGTCATACAAGTTAAACAAAAAAAAGCATTTTTAGCCAAGTGAATTTTTTTAAATCCATTTATATGATTGGGAGGCATGATTGTATGATTTTGGAGTAGATTGTATGATTTCCAGACTTCCAGAGATCCAATTTATGTATTTTTTATACAAAAATTTTCATAGTTGTACAAATTTTGATGAGGATTTATGGAAGGGAGGTGCCTTATACAATTTGGTAGGTGTTGTATGATTTTAGGTTGAGATTGTACAATTTGAAGCACCATTTGTATGATATGCTGTAATTTTACGAAATCATGTGTAGTTGAGCAATTTTAGATGGAGTTGTATGATTTGGCAAGGGTTGTATGATTTGAAAATGTACATGTATGTTTTTCTAAGACCTTGAATTATTTTTTACAGTCCTTATACATTTTGGAAGCAATCATACAAATTTTAAAGCAATTTTATGTGGAGTTGTCCTAAATTGCCAAGTTAATCAAAGAGTGCAAATGAGGTTTCCACTCGATGATGGCAGAAGCATGAGCTCCCAGTGAGAGTGTTGAGCTTATTTTGATTGTATTACAACAACCAAGGTAGAAATGTAACTAGGACAACTACACAAGAGAGAATCATGACCCAGGATATCTCCCTCATTTTACCCCATTAAAGACCAAGGACGTCGATCTCAGTCATACGAGAGGTGTGGTAATTATCCTTGGATAGGGAGATGGAGTAGGTCATGGAGGGGTCAAAGATATTGGCATGGTGGTAGAAGTTGTGCACTTCTATAATATAGGATGGAGGATATGGATCCACCTAGGGCACACAGAAGGGAAATTCACAGTGAAGTTCATCGAGAAAAGACTCTAAAGGAGCGGTAAGAACTGCTTAGTGAAGCAGAGAAGTAGGTGTATATCAAGGATATCACCTTTGGATAACCAACAAGAGATTTTTGTAGGAAATGGTGGAAAAATACTGAGTTCAAAAACCCATTAAATCTTGTGTCGAGGAAGGCCAGAGTGAGTACTATTGCATAAATCCCACCGCAAGACAAAGTACTCTTCAATTAATACTTGCTACAAATTCTCTAGTCCTATGAACCTGTTGCAAATTGCATTGTTATGAGAGTGGGTAATAGGTACATAAAGGTACTAAAACTTTCCACATGGTAAAAACCTTGAACAGAGGGTAAAATGAGCTTCTTCAGATATCAAGGCATGCAAAACGAGGCATATATGCATAATGATACAAAAGCAACCAAAACAAACAAAATCATAATCAACTCTTCAAATTAGCAAAGCAATACAACAACAACACATCATAGTATCAAAATTGAGTATCACAACTTAACTTTTGATGCAATATCACAGATATCACATCAAAACTAGGGTAAAATGTAGACACCCAATTTTGACACACCAAGCAAAATTTCCAAAAATTGTCGCGAACAATAGAAAACTTCCCAAAATTAGTTACAAACTTCACAAAACTTCAATCTGATCATTTCCTAACATTTTGAGCTTCACTTTTTACCTTTACCAAAATTTCCACTCTGACCAAAATTTCTAGTGGTGTTTTTGGCAAGCCTAGTGGCATTTTTGGAAAAATTGTAGAAATCAAATTCTAACATTCAAAATCAACTCAGAGCCAAAACCACCACTCCTACCAAAAATGCCTAGTGGTATTTTTGGTAAAACTACAAAAATCAAATTCTGACATTCAAAATCAACTTAGAGCCAAAACCACCACTCCTACCAAAAATGCCAGTGGTAATTTTGGCTAGTGGTATTTTTGGAAAAAATGCAAATTTCAAAATTTAAAAATTCATTTTGGCTCCCTGATAAAAATCGCCATTTGAATCACCAAAATCCCAGTGATGATTTTGGTTGACAGTGATGATTTTGGCCAAATGACTTAGAATATTTTAGCATGAGCTAGGAGGACATGGATTACAATCCTCCATACTCTACCATTGATCCCACATGCCCCAACAATGCTCCAGATTCACAAATTTTAAATTGATCTTATCCAATTCTTTCCCCAATCCTCCTCCAAATCCTATTTAATGACCTCCTTCATTAGGCATTTAGCATGGTTTTTTATTATAACTTTACTCTACCAAGATTTCTAACACTCCCCTTCTAGCTCTTGTTTCCATAGCATTCTTCACTTTCAAGAATTTCCCAATCTTTTGAGGCATTTGCAAGCATCTGGAGGTAATTCAAGCAAGGCAAGGAGGAATTGGGGTAATGAGGTTACCATTGGAGGCAAGAAGGATAGCTCTCCTAGCTGCCTTCTTCTCTCCATTAATCTTTGCTTCATTGCATTTTGTCCTCTAGGTTGTAGCCTTGCTAACTTGTGCTTTTCCTTTTGGATATTTCTATATTTCATGCATCAATCTCTTTTACACACTTCTAATCCTTGTTTTGCAACCATTAAAATTATGTTTACAGCATTCTTATCAATTATATCATCTTTATTTGATTTCTAACATCTCTTTTATAGGTTTACTTTAACTTGCATTCAGTTTATCATCACATTTTGGGTACAATCCTCTATTTTTGTAGGGTCTTGTTGCATTTTCAAATACATTTCATGTTATAATGTTTGTTGTCCTCTTATTTAATGTCTTTTTGTTTATGTAGGCAACACACTAACTTCTTTACTTCCTCCATGCTTACCTAGTTTTACACTTCTTTCATTTACAAGCATTAAATCTAGTTTGGAACCTCTTTTAACAATTTCTTTCCATGCATTATATGTAGTTTTATATTGCATATACATATCAATTTCACATTCATTTTTCAAGGCAAGGTGTTGATGATACAAGGCCATTATTGCCTTGCTATCTCACTCTCTTGGCCAAGCTCTAAGCACTTCCCACTATAATCCCTTGTCCCTTTTATTTAGTGCTATAGATTTCACTAATTCTTGGGCAACACTTTACATATTTTGTCACTCATATCAATCTCCATTCCTAAATGCTAATTTTCTTTATTGAGAGTTATATTAGCTATTTCCTATCATTTCTAACATCATTGCATGCAATTTTATTTTCATTTTAATTACAATCTTAGTCATTCTAACTTTTTGCTTACTGCTATAGTTTTTACATGCTTTGGGTAACATTCAAATACCTTTGCATTTTTGTTTGATTTCACCATTTAAATGCCAATTTACTCTGGTTAGAAGTTGAATTAGTTGTTTTAAATTATTCCTAACACCATAGACTACATTTCCCACACTCTTGCACCCTTATTTAATTGAAATTTTAGTTATATTGGGCATTTCACTCCCTTTTACATGCATTAAATTTTAGTCATTAAATTGCCCAAATTAGTAGCTTAGATCTCTAATTTCCTTAGTTGCAAACTTAGAAAACATCATTAGAAACCTTCCCCTACAATCTCAGTTAAAACCCTATCAAATTCTATCCAAACAACCCCCAAAATCTTCCAAATCTTGTGCTCTTACCAAATTCACCACCCTACCCAAATCTGTGGTGATTTTAGCAACCAAAAACACTTAGAACCAAAAATGCCACTAACCAAAATTGCAACTAGTGATTTTGGCAAAAACCAATGGTAATTTTGGCAAAAGATCATAATCCATTCTAGGAGGTAAGCATACTCAATTTTTGCATAAACAAGGGGTCTGATCAGCTAATAAGATAGTCAATTATCTTTCCCAACACTCAGATAGGCCTCCTAAAATAGAAAACCCTATTTTTTTTGGCTTTTTAGTGTAGGTACCAAAATTGCCAGTCCCTAGTGGCATTTTTGGCAATTTTAGTGGTGTTTTTGGCAACAGGCTCCAAAAAGAGGTGATTCTACCACTTGGCACTTCCCTAGCCTTGCATTTCCCATTTCTCTATGTTTCCTTTCTATTTTCTATTTTGTGCTCTTTAAATCACATTTCATTTGGAAAATTAAGGAACCTTAACTAGGAATTTAAATCATTTACAAAACATTATGATTCCTTTACAAAACATCTCTAAACTAGTCAATTAAGGAACCTTAGACCAAATTTTAGTTTCTTCTTCATTTTCAAGCACTTAGGCAAAGAATCAAAAATCATTTAGTTGCATTTAGGCTAACTTGTCTTCTTGCATTTTTCCTTGTTTTACCTTCAATTGCTAAAAACTCCTTAGTTAGCCCATACAAACTCGAAAAGCATATAGGATAGCTCTTGTATTCTTGCATTTGTATGATATAAGCTTTAGCATTGCATTTTAGATGATCCTTGATGATTTAGGTTTAAATAACCATTAAGGCTCAAAAAAGAGTCAAGATAAATAGTGATCCAAAACCTTAGGTGTTTTCTTTGAATAAACCCATAAAACACCAATCAAACAAGCATAACATCAACTTTCACAAGACCTAAGAAAAAATATTGAGTAGGAGTCTAGTTGTGTTGAGAATATTTGTATTCTCAAGGTCTCCCTTGGAAAGAGATCCTCAAGTGTGGAAGAAGAGGTCCTAATGAATCTCCCTCATGCACACTTGATATTAAATTAGACTTAAGAGAAAAAGATACTTTTTTCCCCGCATCTACACAAAGTATGCATAAAATGATAGCAAGGAAACTATCAAAGTTTAGAATTTAGGGTTGCTTGCCATTGGAAATTTAGTTGGAGAGACTTAAAACTTAGATAAAATCCTAAAGTATCTATCATCAAGTGATATTATCGTTGGGATAATTTATTACCAAAATAAAATTATTAGTCTATTTATTGAGGGGGTTGTGAGTTGAACATGAACTGTACAAGTGGAATAAGGTTAACCTGAAGCACATGGTTTGATTATTGAACAAATGCATGGTTTAGGTAAAGGAAATATGACATGTTTATTTAATTTTGAATAGGAAACTAAAGTCATTTTACATTTTGGAATGTGTGTCATTTGTGACTAGACTTGTTACTAATAGGTTTGATCATTTGACTTCTACCCTAAGGGCCCTTCTATGGACAAATTCCATATTTGGGTGAAACTTATTTTTCTAAATTTAAATTTTGTCTATACTTGAAAGATACTATTAATAAATTGGTCAAAAATATTTGGTTGTAAAAGCATAGTATTTTGACATAGTTCTAGCCTATTTTATGATATCAATTTCTTAATAGAAGCAATATACTCAACTTCATCAAAGAATAAGTACTACTTTGGTTTATAATCAGAGGAAGGTATAAATTAACAAAATATTTTAAGTGAAATATATAATAGAATATAATTTTTATTCTTTAAAATTTAAATATATAGTTATATCAAACTATTTATTTAAGTACAGGTTGTCCTCATTCTTTGAAGTTTTACTAAGATAAACTTTATATGAATGTTAGATAATTCCATATAACATGAGGATTTTGATAAAAATTCATTGAATATATATTCTATGCAAATAGATATAGTTAAAGATATAAATTTTATAATCTTATTGTCACTATTTCAATTTTAATTTATTTTCAACTAAAGGAGTATAAAACTTTTCATAAACTATTGTGAGTATATATATTAAAGAACCAAATGAGGGATAATTTTTGGTTGTAGCTATAGGCTTTGTGAAAGGGGTATAAACCCTAGGTGTAGTCAAGTGATAAAACAAAGCAATAAATTTACTATGATATTCATGAAAGGGATGCAAACCCTAGGTGCAGTCAAGCGTTGAAGGAAGAGGGTTGTTCACAGACCATCTCTTCAATTTATGAGAAAGCCTCTTCAATCAGAAGAAATATCTCTTAGGGATCTTTGGGTTCATGGGTGGATGAACCTCTACCCTTTATCAAGATTTTGAAGGATGAATTTGGGTTGGATCTGATTTATCATGAAGCCCAAACAATTATTTGCAAACTCAAGGGCAAAATACCAAGCCTAGAGGAGCTCAAAGGATACATTAAATATTGGTAGACCAATACAGAATTTCAAATAACTCTCCTACCCAAAAATTTCTTTTATGTTTTCTTTCATAATTTAGTGGATAGAGATAGGGTAATGGATTATAGATATAATTGGATTTTCACACAAAGGGGTGTCTATATAAGACCTTGGACTCCTAGTTTCAACCCCTTTACAAAAGAAGTTAATGACTTCCTAGTTTGGGTGAATCTTTATGCTCTCCTTGTGGAGTTTTGGGGAGAGAAGATATTCACCAAAATCGGTAATTTCATTGGTGCATTCCAGTATATAGGTTCCCAAATGGAGAAAAATTAATGAGTAAAGCATGATTGGATGTTTGGATGGATGTTTCAGTTCCTAGACCTCAATCCATTACTATCTCCTCAAGCAAAGGGGAATGGATCCAAAACATTGAATATGAAAACTTCTCCCTAATATGTTATTGCTATTAGCAATATGGCCACCTAAATAAGAGATTCTTGGTCATCCGATCATGCTCTGATTCCTCCTTGGTGGAGAAGAAGGCCCTACATGCAAATGATTCAAAACCTTCAAATATCCTAGTTCAAAAGAAAGAAGCTCATCCTCTAGATGCACCAATTGTTTAGCAAGAATCACACGAGCAACAAAAGACTCAATTCCAAAAGGAGAATTTGAATCATATCATTGATAAAAACCAAATGGTTACTAAAGACCATCTAGATGGTTCCATGGAAAAAATTAGCACATCAGATGGTATTATTGAAGCTAATTATGAAACAATCGATGATGGTCAATTTTTTGAAAATGAAGATCCTACAAAATGTGTTACAACTAGATATTACCTCAGGATCTTGAAGTGCAAAAATGCATTCTCATATCTTGTCACTCTAAAGGAGGAAGAACCTCTTCTATAGAAGAAAAATTATCAAATTGATTTTCTCTTTGATGGGTGATTGTTATGTTTGTTTTCCTTCTATCTGTTGGAGTTATGTGTCATGTAAGGGTTGTTCTTGTTGTTAGTTCCTTTAAAAAAAGAGTTGATTATGGAAACTTAGTAGTTTGAGGAAGATAGAGAATATCTTTCTTAGAAAGGCAAATATGGGTATGATTTAATTAACTTGTTAGAAATATAATGAGAGCAATGTAATGTTTTATTTTTGTAATGGAAGTGGCCCCCAATAGAAGCCACACATAGCTTATTAAAAAAAAAACATCAATAAATTTTAGAATTTCTATATAAAATTATAGTAGAGAATGGATCTAGTGCATCGATGTGATTTGTAGTTTTTAATTTATTTTTAAAATTTCTATAGTTGCCTAAATATAATAGTATATTTTTACTTTCAAGAATACCCTTAAAATTTAATAAAATGTAACTATAATAAAATTTATATGCTTAGAATCTATATTCCAATACCTATCCTTATATAAATTTAATTGTAAAATGATATAGTTTAACACATATGGGACCTTTAAACTTGTGTTAGTGGCCTTGATAGCACACAAGTTGATAAATACATATATAGAAGTCCATAATTATAATAAAACTCTATATATATATATATATACTTTTGAACTTTACATTCCAATATCTACCATTCAATAAATTTTATTACAAAATTATATGACTTGATCTCATTTTGAGCCTTTCAATGTGTTACCAATGACATGACAACAATAAACTTGCCTTGTTTTAAAATGTGTTTGAACATCATTCTTTTAGCCTTAGTGTGAAAATGAATTTGAACAATTCTTTTAGCTTGCCCTTGTATACCAATGAACTCAATAAGTGGGTTGTCTATTGTAATAGTTTAGGATTATTTGATGTTGTTAGGAATCCATTCAAAGCTTACAGGTCTTTATGGTTTACTCGATATAATAAAGTTAAAGTGTTTGAGTCCATGTTTAGTAGACTTAATAGATTTTATGACACTCAATTTTTCTAATTCCAAATTTATAAAGGGGTTAAGGATTGTTTATGATTTTAGCACCATAATATCTTATCATTTTCTAGTGATGTATTTTCTTTCTATTGGTGATTCTTCCTTGCATTATACTACTTTACCTTATAATCTTAATGTATCACTTTAAGAGGATTCTAATTACATGATAGATTAAAGGTGGTATAAAACATTGAGGATAGATGTTTAGAGGAGGATGTTTAGATTGCATGGTGGAACGGCACCATAGGGCTATTGATTTTCTTAGATATTTTGGTAAGACAAAGGCTAGGTTTTAATGAATGGCTAAAAAATATATCCAATGGCCTTGTCCAAGTCTAAACAAGATCTACTGAATGATCCCAAGTCATAGTCTTGGTAACAACAATCAGTTGTAGCTGAATTTAATTTATAATAGTTGAAAATTTTTAGGGTTGTTGGAGCATGTATTAATTCTCAAATCCAATGAATTAGCCTTGGTGATAAAGGCTTAATTTATTTTCAAATTTAGGAGGGAGTATACTTTCGATATTATGGATAATGATGGAAATTTAGATTGGGATATGGAGGAGATAGCCCAAGTATTTATTTTGCGCTTTCATAACCTTTTTAAGGAAGTTAAAGATTTCTTAGATCAGTCTTTGATTAAGAATTTCATGAGATATATTCATTGTAGGGTCTCAACTACACGCTAGGAATTTTAGTTCACTTGTTGAACATTTTAGAGCCATGTGGGGACACATCAATCTAGATTTATTAATGATGCATAATATTGTAGAAAGGATGGGTTCTTTAGAGGTGTCATTAGCTAGAGAATTATCAAATTGATGCCTAAGAAAATAATACTAATAATAGTTTAAGTAATATTGTTGTTAAAGCCTTAGCTTGTACTGTTAATTTTATAGCACAACATATGGTAAGGTATGAACAAACTAGTCTTTTAAGGGTTAAATATATCATTGATAATTTGATATTAGTCTAGGAGGCTCTTGAATGGGTACCTAAACCTAGTCAAGATGATCTTTGATTAAACTAGATTATCATAGTGGATGACCATATTCATTGGCCATTCATTATTCAAATGCTTTAATGGTTGTGTTTTGGTCATAATTTTAGATATACAATTGCTCTTCTTTTGTCAATGCATCTATGAAAATTTTAGTCAATGGTTCTCTTTTTGGTATTATATTTTTGCAAAGGTCTATTAGATAGGATTGTATTATTACTCAATTTCTTCATATGATTACTATTTATATGCTTGCATGCTTATTTAAGAGAGATATTTATGTTAAACTCATCAAGTGGATTTCCTTAATTATGATCAAGTTGTGCAGTTACTTTTTGTTGATGATTTTATATTATTTTTACAAAATAATAGGGATTAAATCGTTAATGTGATTGTTATTATTGAGTCTTTCTACTATTTTTTTGGAGCAAAAGTATCCTCTTCTGAAAGAAACATCTTATTAGGTCTAAAAGAGCTAGAGCTAATTGATTCCTAGAAAATGAAAATAGATTAAACATGGTGAAACAATTACATATTTGTGCATTTTGTTTGGTTTTAAAGTTTACTTAGTTAATCTTGAAAATGACTTATAGATATTATTCATTATAAACTAAATAATTAGGTCAATAAATACTTATCTTTGGTATGCTTTAATTTCTTACAAGAGTAATTACGACTACTTTTCTTGTTAGTTTCCAAGTAAAAATCAGTAATAGCTATTTACCAAGAATATTAGGGGGTTTTATGGAGAAATTTCTAGGGTGGTTCTTGAATGCAAGCAAATATTTCCTAGTCACAATATACTTATCATATAAGTAAGGGGTGGGTTAGGTCTTATGTACTCATTTTATAGGATTTAAGAAGTGATCATGAGCCTTGGAAGAATTTAATTTATTTTTATATGTAGTTTATTCCTCATAACAATTCATGCAAAATAGTTATTTTCTTTAACAAGGTTTGAAGTGCTAGCATTCTTAGTATTAAGGGGTAACCTCCTATTTTGGGACTTTAAAAATCTTGGATATTTTCCTTCCCTTTAATATCATGGGATGATTTTTCTTTAATACACAGGCTTAACTTTGCCATATCATCTTTTTGGTTTAATCAATTATTGCATGTTAACAAAATAAATTTGGGTCCATATCCTTAATTCAAGGGTAAGTTTACTAAAAGCATATTTTTAATGTTTATAGAGTTTTGGAATATTATTGTTAATAAATGGAATTCTTAGCATTGAGTAAGGGCCCAATTTGAGTAACAAGATGATTTAAGATTTTTCATCTCTACCATTTAAATTTGAGCATAAGGTTAATCTTCATACCACTTTGGTTTATCATTATCTTAAGGACTTGCACTAGCTAAATAATCATGGTATCTATGATCCTTTAGTTAGTTATATGGAAATTTAATCATGTTAAGTCCTCATGGAGGATACTAAGTGCTAAATTATGGAGACCTTGTGGATTTATGGCCAATAATTTATTGGCTTGGAGAATTCTTCACCTTAAAATTCCTTCTAGATTTTTTTAGTTATTTTAGTGATTATGCATAATAAATGTTATGTTTGTGGAAGACCAAAAACTCATAAGCATATTTTTTGGACTTCTAAATTTGCTAGATAAATTTAGTTTTATAGAAAATTAAAGTGGAGGAATGCTTTGCTTGGTTCTTTCCAAAGTTTAAAAAATATCTTGAGATATTTAGGTAATTTGTCCTTTCTCATATTTGGTTTATAATTTTATAATAAAAAAAAAAAAAAAAAAAAAAAAAAAAAAAAAAAAAAAAAAAAAAAAAAAAAAAAAAAAAAAAAAAAAAAAAAAAAAAAAAAAAAAAAAAAAAATAAAAAAAAAAAAAAAAAAAAAAAAAAAAAAAAAAAAAAAAAAAAAAAAAAAAAAAAAAAAAAAAAAAAAAAAAAAAAAAAAAAAAAAAAAAAAAAAAAAAAAAAAAAAAAAAAAAAAAAAAAAAAAAAAAAAAAAAAAAAAAAAAAATATAAAAAATTTTTTTTTTTTTTTTTTTTTTTTTTTTTTCCGCGATGCTAAAATAATTTTTGTGATGATTATTTCTCCTTGGCATTTGGTACTCTCTAAATTTACCTTGAAATATTACTTTAAGTGGTTATACTTATTGAAAAATTAAGAGAGCAATAAAAGTAGAATAAAGATGCTTGTTACATATACAAAATTCTTTTGTTGGACCATTAGGAAATCCCATGTCCTTGCCTTACCTCAACAAGATGGGATGCACTAGTACCCACACTTAGGATCCTTATTTTAGATAGAAGAATAGTATAAGATATAGTAGGAACCCAAAACATTGAATGCAAGGTGAGATGGTATAGACCACCTTTTGGCATTAGAAATTCCCCTAGTGTCCTTCCCCATGCTAGGTTCATAAATGAGGATATGAATTTCTTGGTGGGGTAACTTTGAAGTGTAGAACATACCCTATATAATTGATATAGGGCTAGGTTGACTTGCTCAATGCCAGCTAGCCCATGTGTAGTCTTGAGCCTCTTCATCTATTAGGACCCCATTCTAACACTATTTTTGTAATTCTCATATGATTATATAATGATCCCCTTCCAATGTGGGGACCCTTTATAATGTTAATTTGTAATACTTTGTAATGGTATGTGGCAAGTGATCTACCTAGATAAGTGGGACCATTTCATGTAACTATTATCAAGAATGTAATTGATGTTTAGTAAAATATTCTAGCTCAAGTGGTACTTTGCATGTAAGACAACTCTTGAGAATTAGGTTAGGGTTGCATGAAGTGTATCTTTAAAATATATGGATCCATGAATGATTGTATTTTTTCCAAATTAATGAAAGTATTGAAAGAGGTTACCCCTTGAAAAGGCCTATGATTCTATGTTTTTGTGAGATTATTGATGGGTGTCACTAAGACTCATCAATTAATTTAATTATCAATCTAGGGTGGCATCCAAGGCTATATATGATAGAGAATGATGGAATTATGGCTTGGAAATTATGGCATTAGGCTACTAAATCAAAACAAGAAATCACAATGCTAGGGCATTAGCTTACTTAAGAATAGAGTATTTACCTAGTGACTTCTCTAAGAACCAAGGACCCAAAAATTTATGAGCATAAGATCTGCTACTAGGTCATTCAAATTTGCAAATCATCAAGCTTTAGTTCATCCTTTAAATATAATTCCAAGGATGAGAGGTCAATGTCATAATATGGCGTGACCATAAAATAAAGCCCATAGAAGATATCTAGCCTAGAATGATAAAATTTCCTTGATTCCATTTGTCCCTCCATCCACATATGATCCTATACTAGCATCAACCTTCAAATTATTTCCCTAATTCATTGGAAAATATGTGACCACCAATGGAGCACTTGCATCACATGGTCAACCTCTTTATAATGCATTATATTGTAGAACATAAAATAGCTCTAATATTTTTTGTAGTATCTTTTGAAGATAAGGCTCAAGAGAGCTACATGAGCCCTACTCTATAAACAATTAGTAACTAGGACCAACTTATTGACCTATTCATTGATAGATTAAGGGAGAAAATAGATTGAGTGTATCTCCTTGAGCAACCAACGACTATTAAGAGAGTGTCGATGGAGGCTATGGATGACTTCAACTTTTGATTTCACAAAATAGGGTATAATATCCCTATTGATATTTATCCCCTTCTAGGCATGGCAATAATTTATTATTTGAAAGCTATCACTTTAGAGATAGTTCTATAGATTAAGTCTATAGGAAGTAACTCCTTACCAATGGCCTATGGGATATCCATTAAAGCTAAGAATTATATAATTTAGATAGGAATATTAGCTCCCAGGCCCCATGCCCCTATTTCTAAATGTCAAATTCCCACACCAACATCTATCAATTGTGTGGTCTACAATTTTTCAGTCCACTTTCATTGTAAATCTAGTTCCAGTCCAAATTAATTTTTTTACTCCTAATCATCCATATAAAAACCCTTATTCCTAAAAGCTAGATTAAATGAAAATTTTGCTGAGATTAGTTTTCCATGAGGTTACAACCCTTAGGAGACAACAAAATAAACACTCAATTTTTAGTATTAAAGCAAATCCCTAACCTTCCTTTTATAAAAATGAACAAGACCGTAGACCTCCTCCCAATGGTAATTAGAATTTCAATTTCTACCCTAATAGGAAGTGAGAACAACTATTAAACCAACAAATAGTTCATATCCCAACCCCTCTACAATAGAATCCACCTAAATTGGATATGGATTTAATTGCTAAATAAAATAAATATGTTGAAGGCCCAAGCACATGGCATTGCTTGGATATATATCATCCTAGTGCTTATTTATGGAAAATCAATATCAAACCACTCAAGAATCACTAGATGAGGCTATGTATGCTAATTTTTCTACATCTTACCCAATAGTAGATCCACATATGCAAGCTAAATATCATCAAACTCCATCACAAAATTCTCTCCCAAACACAAGTACCATCTACCATGAACAAACCTTGGTAACTCGGGGCAAGGATAAAGTGTATGCTATATCTAATGAAGTAAAAAATTTGGTACCAACCAAGCCACAAGTTCAATCAGATTATACGACAAGGGACAAGATGAAAGCATTTGAGAAATAATGAAATCTTAATCTAATGGGTCTTAATGTAAAAAATAAGCCACTAAATCCTCAAAAGAATACCTTCTCTATGGCTACAACCCAAAATATGCCTGATACTCCTATGGCCATTAGAGAAAACCTTCTTGAAACATCTAGGTATAAATAGTTATCCTTAGTACAAGCTATTGTCTCCCAACTACCTATGATAGAGAAACACTAACCCTACTAGGCTCCTAGCTCTTCTTAAAAGGTTTGCTTTATAAAATCATTTAATATGATAGATCATTTGACGAAGTATATTACAATTGTACCTCTATGGGATGTCATATCTATGCAAAAATAAATAAAATTCTTAAAGGAAACACTAAAAATTCAAAGAGTCTTAGATAAGCCAAAAGCACTTGTAGTTCTTCAAGTGACAAGCCCTATAGTGAATAAAACTAAGACCATGCCATTCTACTTGACCTTAAATTATGTCAATAAGTTGATACATTATTATTTAATAAATTCTAGGTCAAGTACTTCGGTCATGCTGAGGAGGGTGGAAAATATATTGGGGTTAATCTATGATCCTATCAACCAAGGTGTAGTCCAACTAGATGGTACTCTTGTTAAAATTTT
Source organism: Wollemia nobilis (assembly GCA_028583015.1). Classification (NCBI taxonomy): domain Eukaryota; kingdom Viridiplantae; phylum Streptophyta; class Pinopsida; order Araucariales; family Araucariaceae; genus Wollemia; species Wollemia nobilis. The sequence goes on from JAQPPZ010003229.1 coordinate 189,559, forward strand.
GTATCTAGTAAAAAATATTCCTCTAAAACTTCAAGCATAAACAATTTTATTTTGGTAAGTTGAAAAATTATATACAAAAATGACTTTTTTAAGAGGATACCAAAACCTCAATACAAAGAGGGCCATAGCACCTTGCAGGAAACTAGAAAGGTTGGAGGAACCCAGAAGAGAGAAATGAAGGGAAAATAGCCAAAAAATAGAGTGAGGAAACCATAGCATGAGAACACCCACATCTACAAAAACATCAGAGAGAGTCCACCTGGTAAACCCGCTACCCCACCTTGGTAGTCGAGACTCAAACCCTCAAAAAATAAAATTCTCTACTCCCTAATTCTTGGTAACTTCATCAAGATCATCAGAAGTCTCTCTATGCTTCTGAGCAAGTTACTTGAGGCCCTTGATGGTGTAATTGGTAGACTTTTCAATATTAGCCATAAAATGGATGGCAAGTTTTAGGAGGAGGTGGGAGGGTGAAACCTTTCTTCCACTATCAAAATCTGAAATAACATGCATTGGGGGGATGCCTTCTCCTTCTTGAGCCTTTTTAGGTGTATTGAGGACCTGGGAGTAGGTGAAAATTCCTCTACGAGATTCTGCTTCCTCTGGAAAACACTTCTAGCATTCTTATGGGGAGAGGGCTTGCACCGAGCCACTGGACTAGCTTTTTCATCCTTGGGAGGGCTCACATTGTAGGTCTCATAAATTGTGGGGGATCCATAGGAGGGTTGGAAGCTAGAGGGGTTAATTTTGGAGAGGAGGTCTATTTTCTATGACATGTTTGAGGATGACCACAAGCAAGCCTTGATGCAGGGGTTTAGCATGGGTTTTCTAGTATTTTTCAATGTATATTGTTAGGGAATACGACAAGTAGTCCAAAATGCACACTTTCTTGGCTTTGTGGAGGTGATTAACAAAGCTAAGATGGAAAATCTAGATCGGCTTCTCAAGTTCGTAGCACGTAACATATTGCATAACTGAAACAATAACATCATCTAGGGGTTGGGCAGAGAGGACCGATAAATAGTAGACTTGTCCCACCCAAGATTCTTGGTTACTCCCAATTATATTTGTCATGGCAAATAAAGTGGTTAGAAGGGGTAAGCCCTATAATTTCACATAGCATCTCTATCATGACCCTAAAGTGGATGCCATGGAATTTGACCTCACCTCTATCCTAGGTATCCATGAAGTCCTTGGTGATAATTTTGTCTGCTCCTTTGAACTTACATAGGAAATGGGTGAACCTCTTGGAATCCTTTAAGGATTGTGCAATACTATCGATCTTGATCTTGGTTAGCTCCATTTAAATAGTGGCCATGAGAGTCAATGGGGGAACAAAATACAGGGAAGACTGGGGCATGGAGGGCTAGTGGATAGGGTGAATGGGGCCCAAGGGAGCAGGGGCCGAAGGGAGGATACTGAACCACAGAGAGCCAGTTTGAGAAGGGATAAAAGAAAGATAAAACATAGAAGGATAAATGGTATAAGTGTATATAAAGAAAATTGGAGGAGGCTCAGGGGTAGGGGAAGCATCGTTGAGAAATCAACTTCTACATGGGGACTTAGCATCAGAAATAAATTTTTGCATGCACGTAGGGTGGTGATGAGGGTTGCTAAGGTGGATGGTAGAAAAGAGAGAGCTTTGGAAATTCCTTTGGATTCAGATAGGGTGGAAAAAAATTCAAATAAGATTTAGGAAGGGCTAATTAGAGCATTGGGGCCTGGAGCAGTGACAAAGGTGAATCCTCAATGATTTTTCTTTGCTTGTGTTTACATAATTGAGGGGAGTGTTGACATGATTTGATTCCTACAAATTTACAATGATGGGTTCATTAGTTTAGATCATGTTGTAGATGTGGATCATGGCCCATAGATGCAGGTGCCTCCTCGTGTCTTTGCTGATGTGGGCCCTAAACACTATGGTGATGATGCTGCCAGGTTGGCTTTCTAATTCCCTATGGATATGTGTCTAGTAGTGGACAACTTGAAATCTTGGACAAGGGCTCAATACTGGAGTAACTTTAGCCTCATCCAACTCTTACATGTCCTAGGGGGGCACATCACTCTTAAAAATTACACCTTGGCTTCTCGTAGTTGGCTGCATCCAAAATGTCATGGGGAAAGTTCTGACACCACACGGTCAACTTCTTGGGGGAGGCTCCCATGTTGGCCATGCGATCTGCAAGGGTGTTGGCCTCCATAAATCTATGTTGTACTATTGAGGAGCCTATGGATTGTAGGATCTTTTTGACCTCCATTATTGTATTACTAACCCTCCAAGACATATTTTTAGCGTTATTCAAGTAGTTGATGACGTTCATGGAATATCCTTCAATGAGGAGCCTTATGGGATCCTCTACGAGGAGGCAGAGACCTCTCCATAGAGTGCCAGCCTTAGCTACATTATTGGTTTGTATGCCCAAAAATTCTTAGTAGGTAAGAAACAACTCACCATGATGGTCTCAAACAACACCCCTAGCACCAGTAAGTCCTGGGTTACCTTTTGATACCCTGTTCAAATTGAGTTTTATCCATACTTCTGGGGGAGGCTCTCAAAATATGTTGGCTCTAGGGTGGATAGATATATGAGAACAATTTCCTTCATCTTCGTAGGGGATGTTGAGGGTTTTGAAGATAAAGGATTCCATGGCAAATTGGGGAGTGGATGGGCATGAAACAAGATTAGGATTTTTGATGGTGAAAGCAATGGCCATGGAGGTTATTGAAATAGGATCCCTAGAGAAGTTAGTGAAGGCTCTGCTATTGCATTCAAGCCAAATCTTCTAGAGGAAATGGTGAAGGCACACCTCCTAAAGGAACCAGATCCTGGGATTGCGAAAGGGATTGGTCTATATGGGAAAAAAGGTCACTGATAGACTTTGGGTGAGCCCATTCAATGTGAAAATAATTCAGGATGTGTCAAATGACGGTGAAAAAAAAATCACAACTCAGTATTAAGTGATCAGTAGACTCATAATCAGCCATACAAAGGTAGCACCTGTTGGGGACTGAGAAACCTCTTTTGTGTAGATTTTTGATAGTAAGAGCTATGTTTTGAATAGTAATCCAAGAGAATAAACTAACCTTAGGAATCAATTTTTTCCTCTAGACCAGGTTGAATAGAGTGAGAAAAATATAAGAGGAGGTTTGGATGTTATATGTTGATTTGACTATATAAATACCACTATCGAATCCTTTCCAAATAGGTATGTCAGGACCTTCTCTGGTGGGGATGGTCATTGAGTTGAGGATAATGGACAAGTATTTTGCAACCTCATCTAGGTTATTGTCATTGATCTATTTCCACTGAGGGTGTATATTAGAGTGGGTAATAAATTCAGCCACCCTGATTCCAATATTTGAATCCATAAAAGACTTGAGGATTGCTATATTTAGATTATCAATTAGGGGATCATCCTAAACCCACTTGTTGCTCTAGAAATCAGTTTTTTCACCATTACCCAGAATCCATCATAAGACTTTTTTTATCAGGTTCCTGGTTTGAGTGATGGATTTCCAGAAGACTTATCCACTTAGGAGGACCCCCTCATCCAATATTTGATGATTAGCAAGATATTTCTTTTTGACAATATAAATCCACTCAGTTGTGTCGTTGGTGAGGATCCTCCATGTATGTTTTTCCAGTAGCACAAAAATCATTTTGGAGGTTTTTCTAAAACCCAGGCCCCCTTGATCCTTGCTTTTGCACACAATATCCCAAGCAATGAGTGATATTCTAGTCTTCTTATCATTTCCTGACCACATGAACCTTTTATATAGTTGTTCAATCTTATGGTACACTACAAGGGAGACTTTGAATACTAACATGAAATAAATATGGATTATTTAGAGGCAAGCCATAGTGAGAGTGGCTTTGGCAGCCTGAGATAGGAGATTTCCTTTCCAAGAAGCTATCTTCTTCTAGATTATCTTAATGACATTGTTCCACATGGGCTCAAGATTTCCAAAGAATAATGGGAGGCCAAGGTAGGAATATGGAAACGAGTCAATGGTGCACCTGAGGATTTGGGATATCTTGGTTTGGTGGGCTATGGGAGTATTTGTGAAGAACACTTTGCTTTTAATAAATTTGACCTTTTTCCCAATGGTATTTTTTTAGAAGAGGAGGATATGCTTGATGGATTTGACCTAAAGAACAGAATATTGAGTGGATAAAATAGTATCATCAACAAATTGATGATGGGTGATAGGGTTGATGCCTAAAGCAACTTGGATATCAAAAATCCTTCAACTCTAGAAGGTATCTTTGAGATCTCTACCCAAAGAGTTAGCTAGGATGATAAAGAGGATGGTAGAGAGCGGATCTCCTTGGCAAAGTCTTCTAGCACTCAGAAAAAACTAGTAAGGGACCCATTCACAAGGATAGAAAACTAGAAGGATGAAAAATAGCTTTTTATGAGATCAACCCAAGTTGGGTGAAATCCAAACTTGAGGAGGATGTCAAGGAGGAAATCCTAATTAACCCTATCAAAAGCCTTGTTCATACCAATCTTGAGAAAGAAAGAAGACATCTTTATGAGGGAGGTAGAGTGCAAGGTTTCATGAATAGTAATGACACCATCCAGAATGTTCTTGTATTTGACTAAGCTACCAAAATTGGGGTTGATGATAAGAGGGAGGATTATCTTCATTATTTTTGCCATAACTTTTGTGAGGACCTTATAGAGGATATTACACAAGCTGATGGGTTGATAATCGAACATAGACCTGCAAGAGGAATACTTGGGGATGAGGGTTATGAAGGTGGCATTAATCATGTGGGGGATGGTCCAAGTGGTTTGGAATTCTCTGATGGTAGCACACACATCCAAACTTACGATATCCTAGAAAGCTTGGAAGAAATGAGGGAGAAAACCATCTAGGCCAGGGGCCTTGTTAGGTTGCATGGAGAATAGAGTTTCCTTGATCTCATCTTGGATGAAAGGACTGAGGACCATGGAGTTAGATGATGAGGGAATGGAGAGGGTGATATTGTCCAGAAGGTTAGTCTTGTCTTGGTCATCACACTCAGAGGGGCTTCCAAGAAGATATTGAAAAAAGGATATAGATTCAGACCTAATCTCGAAGATGTCCTTGATGGTGGATCCATCGTTGCGAGAGATCTCCTAGATTTTGTTCAAGCCTCTGTGTCTCAAGGTGGAAGCATGAAAAAAATTGGTATTGGAGTTGTCGTCTTTGATCCAGATGGCTTTAGACTTTTATCTCCAAAAGGTTTCCTCCCTCACTAGAATTTTTTGGTACTCAAAAAGGAGATTTCGTTCTTCATCCCTAATGGTGTTGCTTTTATTTCTAGCTTCAACTTGTCTTTTTATCACTTGGAAATTCTCTTCAATAGCCTTATTACTTTCAAAGATGTTTCCAAAGACCTCCCTATTCCAAATTTTGAGTTTCTCCTTGACCAATTTGAGTTTTTGGGAAATTTGGAAAGAAGGGGACCCAGTGAAATGCTATTGCCATTAGAGGGAAACTTGGTTTCTGAGGTTATGGTAAAGGAACCACATTGATTAAAAGTGGAAATGGTACTTGAAGGAGGGGGGTTTGCCTACTTCAAGAAGAAAGGGGGTATGATCAAAGACTATATTGGGGAGGGCACGGATGGATGCATTTTTAAAGAATGGAATCACCTCTTTGGAAATGAAAACCTATCAAGCTTCACCTAAATGAGACCACTTCATGTTCTTTTGTTGCTCCAAGTGAAGTTGACCCCTTTGAGCTAAACATCGAGGAGTTCGTTATTATTTAAGAACTCGTTAAAGTCATCCATGCTTTTTTTTATGGTGTTGAGCCCTCCCCTCTTGTCTGAAGGGTACAAGGGTGTGTTGAAATCTTTGGAAATAACCTAAGGGATAGTGCAAAAAGTGCTTTTCATTTGGTTGATCGAGTTCCACAAGGTTGCTCTTTTAAGGGGGGAGTTCAAGGTGTAAACATTGGAAAAAATGAAAAATATTTTGATGATTCTGTTAGAATATGACAAGAGTCTTCCTTCGACCTTTGATGGATCCCACAGGCACATGAGCCCTCCCAAGGATCCCTAAGCAGGGTTGTAAAGGACTTCTCCCTTGCTCCAAATTATTTTGGCATATTGAGAGAGGAGGCATCATCATTTTTAGTTTCTTGGAGAATGAAAATGGTGGGATTAAACTCTTTCCTTAAGTTAGCAGTGATGCATTATTTGGCTGCTCTATTTAGGCCTCTCACATTCCACGAGAGGATCTTCATTAAAAAAAAAATTGGATTTTTTTGCCTCCCTTCACCTATTGAAGGGGATGTATATTTCCTTTAGGTTCATATTTCTATAGATCTATATTCTTAGAGAAAAGAGTTTCTTGAGTTCCGTTAGTTATGTCTTCCTTTATCTCTTTATTCCTTTGCTCGATAGTGGACGGTCTTCCTCTTTTTTTGTCATAGCCAAATTCAATGGAGGATTTTTTGCTTCGAGTGTTTTTTGAGCTGAATCTTTCAGCCTAATGGTGGTTAGCTGGAGGGCTTCCCAAATATTCAATAAGGATGTAGTGTGCTCAATATGGGTAAGGGATGACCTAGATATGGTTGGGGATGGTATGGGAGAGAAAGAGGTTGAATTCCTAGAATCATTAACAAGAAAATCATCTTGAATACAATTAGTAGTAATAATGGTAGAGAGAGGAGGTACCTGGACCTGATTGGCTTCCTTAGGATGAGTGGCCATTTATTTACCTTTGCCTTCAAAGGAAGCTACCTTTCCTTGCATTGGGACATAGGGTTCCTCACTCCCTTGAGGTGTCATAGCTGAAGATGTGACTAGGGTCTTTGGCTGCATTCCTTGGGGGGAGGGTTTTGATTATGCTCTCTAGGAGGGCCTGCACTTCATTTTGCACCATTTTCAGGCCCTTTAGAAGCTTGAGACTTAGCTTTTAGGGTGGGATACTAGTTCCTTAGGTGTTACTATAAATGACAATGCACACAAAAGGTATGTTTATTCTTGTATTCTAGGGGTTAACACCTTTTGTAGGAGGATTCATAAATAAGTTTGACAAAGGTGGGAATCTTAGAGTTTAGGTTGGTGTTGATACATATGTGAGCATGGACCATCCATGATCGGACTTTGGTTGGCAAATCAATTGCTACTAGCTTGTCGATAGTTCTAGAGATTCCTCTGAGAACATCCTCATGCAAGAACTAAAAAGGGAGGTTTGGAAACCTAACCTGGGTCGAGGTGATGTTGATATTTTGGGTATCAAGGGTTAAATATTCAGCCCACCAATGGATAAAGAGGATCCTTCTGCCTAAGAAAAAAGGTCCTCTGGTTAAGATTCTACATTCATCCTCTTGATTATTCAGCCTAATGGCAAAAAAACCCTAAATAAGGCAAAAATATTCATGTTCCCACTTGTTCTCCTTTTGGAGTATACCCACTTCTTGATGGTCTCCATGTCTGGGTGACCTTTGATAAAATTTCCTATGAGAGAAATTTTTTCCATTGCAAGGTATCTTAACATCAAAATTTCTATTATCACCAAATATGTATCATTGGGCACTAGATTCTAGGATGGGGGTTTGGTATGGGGATCATGGTTGGCCATATGGGCATAAGATACAACATTGTATTTGTCCGGATTGAAACCATTTCCAAGGGTTTGACTAGCCAGCAAGTCCCCTTTGTTAGGAGGCTCTTTTTCATACGATGGGAAGGAGAAAACCCCATAAGACAGTTTCTTACATGTACTGCTTGCAAAAATTCCTACCATGGATCTTCTACCCTTTGAACTATCGTGTCCACCTTTACCTAATCCCTCTACCATCACTCCTTCGAATACTTGGATTATTTGCATGCACATTACTTCCTTTAGTTCTTGATGTTGCATTTGTTGATGAACATACCCAAATTTGACCATCCATCATGATATAGCATTTATTGAGAAGTTGTTCAATTTTGGAATCTATCTATCAAGATATTTTACTACAAATATAGGAGGATACATATTCTTATATTGGACACATATGTTTCTTAGGACTCAATATGGTACTAAGCTCAAGATTCAATCCAAACCTATCCATATTCACCATGTGGAGCATGTACCTATGATCAAGTTATATGCTAAGTAGATCTATGCCACACAAAAAGAACAATCTATGTCAGTAACATTTATTGATGAAATCAATTTTCTTATGAGTAATGATCAAATGGATCTATGCAATTTATATCCTTATGAGGTCTAGAAACAAATAGGTGTGGACACTTAACTAATTTAATAAGAGAATTTAATTGTACCTCAAATCATGAGGACAAAAGAAAACTCCACTAGCATGTGGAAGCTATACATTGATGGTGCCAAAAGCAAAAAAGGATCAATAACTGGAGTTTGTCTCATTTCACCAAAAGGGATAAAGATACTATAGGTATATAGAATGCAATTTAATTTTTCAAACAATATTGCTAAATATGAGGACTTGGTGCTTGGCCTCTGACTGGTTGAAAAAATAGGTATTAAGTTGCAAATATTTGGTGACTCTAAATTAATAATTAAGCAAGTGAGGTATTAGTATTTAGAAAAAAAAATAATGATGGTCTTATAGGTATAGGGTTTGGGATCTAAGTGAATCCTTTGATACCATAAACTTCATTATTCTACCAAGCGCTCAAACTGTTGATGTTAACCAAATGGTAGTTGTAGGATCATATTTTGACTTGGACCAAAACAAGTAGCATGTAAAGCTAATAATTAGACCAATAATTCCTAATAAAAAAACACATTGGCAAGTTTTTGAAATAGGTGAACACATCATTCATTTTATTTAGTAGATAGGTAAATTCATAGAAGATATAACCTCCAAAATTGAAGAATCATATGGAGAATATCATATTATCTAGTTAATGACCAATAACCTTTTGAAGAGATTGGTGACACTAGAATCCTTGCTTAGCCTAGATGATCGATTTAAAGGGAATAAAGAAAACACTTATGAAAAGAAGGATTATCAAGAAATTGAAGTTGCCCTAGAGAAAATGTTGAAAATAAGCAAAGTAGCTACTCAAGAAAAGAAGAAGTCCCTCACAAAGAAACAATAGCATGGACATACAAGGATATAAAAGGCTATAATAAATAGATTATTCAACACATAATTGAGCTATATATCAAGGCCAATATTGTAAGATAGAAATAAAGTCTAATTACTTCCAATATTGAGCCTCCTATGAGATAATAACTATACGAATTGATTGAATAAAAATCATATATCCTATTAAGCATACCACATGGGTCCCCAACTTGGTACCTATCAGCAAGGAAAATGGTGAAATAAGATTGTGTGTTGGATTCAAGGATTTGAACAAAGCTTTGTTGAAGTATCATTATCTCTTACCTTCAATGGATTAGATTCCTCAAACTATTGCAGGTTCTAAGAGGTTTTCTTTGTTAGATGGATTCTTCAACTTTGATGAGGTCTAGCTGAAGTATGAGGATCAACATAAAGTGGCCTTCACCACCAAATGGGGGCCCTTTGCTTATCAGTGGATGCCTTTTGATTTGTTTAATGTGGGAGCTACATTTTAGAGAGCTATGGATATTTTTTTTATATATATAATCAATAATATAATATTGATCTACTTATATGACCTCACTATCTTTTATAAGTATAAATAGGATCACTCTGAACACTTAGATTTTTTCAAGTGCTAGTAGGAATTTGGAGACTATCTAAATTCCAAAATATGTATCTTCTATGTCCCTCATGGAAAGTTATTGGAGCATATTGTATCCAAGGAGGGTATGGCCATAGATCCTGACATAATCAAAGCTATTTTCAACCTCTCATTACCTTAGCACAAAATGGTCCTACAATCCTTCTTTTGCCATATAAATTTTTTAAGAGATTTATCCCAGATTTCATAGCCAATGTTAGGCCAATGACCCTCATGTTGAAGAGAGACTAACCATTCAAGTGGATAGAGAAAGGGAAGAAAAATTCTTAAGAAATAAAAAATGGTATTATAGAGGCTTTGATGTTAGTGAATCTAAATGTTGATAAAGACTTCATCATCTATGTATGGTGAAGAACTCAACATTGTGGCCTTTCTTACATAGAAGGATGATAATAAACATGAGTTCCTCATTGCCTTATTTAGTCAAACTCTAAAAGGATATAAAGAAAAATACAACCTGGTTGAAAAACAAGTGTATGCTTTGGTTAGAGGTCTAAAAAATTTTAAACACTTGATCTTAAATAATAAGATCATTGATTATGTTATCCACTCATGCTAGAGAATATATATTGGGTTGTTATATCAATGAAAAATGGCTAGATGTATCATCAAGATAATATAATATGTTATTGATATCATTCCCATGAAGCTAATTAGAGGAAGGTCATTGTACCAAATGTTGGCTAAAAATATGACCAAGGAAGGACTAGCATGGATACATGCTTGATCAATTTAGAAGAAGAGATACTAGACTAGGTAGATCATAGAATTGAATTTATGTAAATAGGAAAATATCCACCTGGCATATATCAATATCAAAGGAGGGAGTTTCATTTGTATAATATCCACTATTTTCTCATGGAAGATGTTCTATTTCAAATAAATATTGATAGAGTTCTCCTAAGGTGCATTAAAAAGGAGTAAACTAAAACTCTACATTAGGAATTTTTTCAAGGGTTCTTAGGAGGTACTTCTTAGCTCAGATAATTGCCATAAAAATTATGATAGTTGGTTACTATTGGTCAAGTATGTTTATATATGCCCATCGATGGGTAAGGATATGTGAAATTGCAAGTTCTTAACAAAAATAAATAAGAATATACCTATGCCCCTAAAGCCTATAGTATTAGATGAACCATTTTTCTATTAAGTATTGAACTTAATTAGAATTATCAATCCATCAGCAAGCAAGGGTTACAAATTTATCCTCACTGCTATAATCCATTTCACTAGATGAGTAGAGGTAGTTCCACTAAAAAAGGTTATTTAGAAAGTAATCATAGAAATTTTGGAAGACATCATTACCAGGTTTGGCATTCCTAATACAATAATTACTAATAATGCCAAGGCATTCATAGGCTCTAATATTACTCAATTCACCTTCCAACATGGCATCTATATGAAGGCCTCTTCAAATTACTACACACAAGGTAATGGTTTGGAAAAAACCACTAACAAAAGCCTAATGTAAATCCTAAAAGGGATTATATTAGAGCATTGGCATATTCACCTTTGAATATATTTATGAGTAGATCACATCACTCTAAATAAATCTTGAAGATGTTCACTTTATACTCTAGTATATGGCAAGGAGGCTAAATTTCCTAGATCTATAGAGTTACATGTGCTCTAGTTGTTGCATCAACTAGAGCTTTAGGATAATGATTCCATGACTATGAGAATGGGATAACTCCTTAAGCTTTAAGAATTGAGTAAATAAACCAAAGAGCAGTTGTTGAGACACAAAAAGTGGTTAAAATATGGTTCAACAAGAAATCCACCCCTCATAACTTTATGGTTGATGATCTGGTACTAAAATGAGATGAATACATAAGCAAACTAGGTCATCAAACAAAGTATGATGCAATTTGGAGTGGCCCATATATTATATTTATCTATAAAAATAAAAATTCCTTTGAGTTGGTTATAGTGGATAGTGATATTCTTTCAATATCAATCAATGGTATTTAATTAAAGATATACCCATAATATCTCTATAAAAAATAAAAAATATATATACATATATTTTGGTTTTTTGTTGCCTTTTGTAGGTTTGATCCTAAAGGAGTTGTTAGGAATCCTAAGTTGTGATTAAGGATACTAAAGGAGCATCACAAATTTTAAAGCACTCTTAGATGCCTTGCTAACCATCAAAGCTTCTCAATCCATGGTGAATGTTTTACAAGAAGTTTAAATGATGGTGTATGTTCTAAAAATTGTTCTACGGTCCATTTGATCTCAAATTAATAGTCTATAATAATCTAGGTGTGGACCTAACAAAGTTAGATTACAAAAGTTCTAGGATCCATCAAATTGTAGGTCAATAGCCCACACCATTTCAAAGAGTTTGATGAAGGATCGATAGAGCAAGACTCCACAAACCAATTGATCTTAAATATCTATAGACTATGCTATTTTAAGATCTTTTTGATAAAGGTCGGTTGCCAAAAGTTTTGTTGACCATTAAATCTCAATGATCAATGACCAATTATAGAGCAATTAGGGAGGGCTTGGTTGGAGGTCCCAAATTAGTGACCATTGTTCAAATTGGAAAATATATGGAACATAGTGTTTGTAAGTATGTAAAAGCCTCAATTTATTTTGATGCTATAAGGATCATTCATCATGCTAAATCAATAGCTCATGCTACTTCATAGAGCTTTTATGGAAGTTAAAAAGCCATAAATTTTTATTGGTAATCCAATCTCCTAGATAAATTACTCATGTTTTTTGAAATTCCAATATGACTAGTGAATCCCTACTAAATTGAATCATGGGTGCCTTGATAGTTGTCAATTCCAAATTATCTAAAGATTTATGAAATCTTAGGAGATGTACAAAAACCATTGAGCCATACTAGCATACAACCTCTAACTCATTCATATCTATGGGTGGCATGGTCTGACAAGAAGAATTAATGATAAATAGTTTCTTGGATAAGCACATGTTTGATTAATCCAATCAAGGGACAATATTCAAATAAAGGGTGATTCCTCAAGATAGTGTCAGCCCTCTAATTTTATAATAGTAAAACTTTGTAGTTCATCCAAAGTGGTTACTATTCCTTACAATCATACTTGTAAGGAAAATTTAAGCCCCCATGCATGAGTTAATACCTTGATTAAATTGATAGCCTCTACATTAACCTTGTATAGAAGAAAATAAATGGTATGCAAGGTAGCTTCAGTGATGAGAAGAGGATACCCAAGTGTTGTAGGTGAGTTGGATAGGAGAGGGCAATCCTCCAAGGGAGGTCCCAGGTTCGAATCTCCACCCTACCAAAAATTTGAATTGGGTACCCAAAATCCAATTGATAATATTGGTGCGAGGCAGGGTTAGGTGAGACTCCCGGGTGACTTTGATGGTGTAGAATTCCATGTTCATGGTCTCTCAGACCAAGGCGACCCCGCAAGGGGTTTTTTGCTTAAAAAAAAAATGATGAGAAGAGGATGATTCAACCTTGAAATATGTAAAAAATTCCCAAAGGCAACTCTACAATATTGAAATAGGAATTCAAAATTGGTCATGCAAGGTGGTAAACATCTCCCATAAAATGGAAATATAGGTCATAAATACATAACACATGAATTAATGTGGTATACATACAAAGCCTTATGGAATATTCTATAAAAAGCTTTCCTATCATTCTCATTTCTTATTGAATCTTAGAGCACTCAAGAATACTCAAAGCACTAGAAGGTACCAGAGGCACAATTACCAAATGAGACTAGAGAAAGCAAGCGCAAAAGAATTTCAAGCAAGTACTAGTAAAGCATGGGAGAGAAGAGAACTTTTAGTCACTCATCATCAACCAAAGCAGGAAACTCTCAAACATAAGCAAACCCTTTCATGGACCCAAAGTGTCACATCACGCCCCATTAGGACTTTTCAAAATATATTAATTGATCTAAAGGATCAATTAATACTTGAATTACAATATTAGCCTAACCTTACTGATGTTTTCTAACATTAATAAGTGGGTCTAATAAATTAACTTAGAAGGTTGTAGACCCTAATTATTCCTATAAAATCCTAATTAAACTATTTACATTCTACTAAACTAATTTTAAGAGTCTTGGAATGAAATTAGGGGTTTGGTATGGTTTGGAGAAGTTAAATAGGGCCTTTGTGAAAGATTAATTTTTGGACTTATCTTTTGCAAAAACATATTTCAATTTAATTAAATATGATTATTTAACCTAATTTAATGCAATTAATTTCTTATAAAATTTGTCCAATTCTGATTGGACAAAAAAGAGCACTAGAATTATTTAGTAATAAAAGGATTATTTTATTATTTTAATGGAATTTCTTCCTTCCAGGTGGTTGCCTCACAGAGGTTCAAATTAGGAGAGATTCCCTCTCTCATCCATAATAGTTCTATTTTTGTAATTTTCTAATCCCTAATAGTCCTAGTTTTGTATTTATCCCTTGGAAGGGGGGGCACAAAACAAAATAAAGTCCACTTACCTTATCTCCATGGAACCCTTCTCATTTTAATAATAATTTAATTATTCCCTTCACATGGGGGGGTTGTCTTGTCTTGGGAAGAACACCATTAAATTTCGTAGGAGGGCTTAGAATAGAGGGGAGGGGAAGAAAGGACATGAGGAGGCTTGAGATGATAAGGATGGGGGGAACTTATAGATAAGCATGAGGAGAATATTAGGAGGTAGAAGAAAATATCTGGGATTCTTACCTTGCAGAAGAAATAGATTGGAGAATTCCTCTCTATTTATTTCTTAATAATATTTTTATTAGGAAGAAATTGATTTATATTTGTCATTGTAATTTCTTTCCTTATTATGAAATCCATATTTAGTTGTTTGAAACAATCATTAACTTGAGATAATTATAGTCTAGTATGGAAAATTCATAACTCCTTTGTTTTGAGGCTTGAAGTGTTGTATATAGATTTCTTTAGCATTCATACCAATAGACCTCCTTTATGATCCTTTGATACCTTATCTTGAACACAGTTTGATAATTTTATTTGGCTCTTTTTAATGGTTGTATAGGTTAGACTAATATCAGTCACGTGTGAAGCATATGTAAAATCTATGTTCTTGTAAAGTGTCCTAAATTATGTCCTTTTAATAAAATTCTAATAGATTGCAAGTTATGGGATGATGAAGACTTGTATTTTCATATGAGCACTTTGACCTTTTAAGAGCTTTGTGAAGCTTTGATATAAGATATTCAACCTTAGACATATACTTGCTATCAATATCTTTTATTAAGCTAAACTAATGAATGTTCTGTTATGGCCTGTGATGTGCTATGCCTCTAAACTAAATAGAAGCTTGTGATTCTCTAATATAGATGATTCTAGATCAATTTATTAGTGAAACTTGTGTAATCCATTCCATTTTGACCTATTCAAGCTTCAAACTATGAAATCTCTTATCGAAATCTGTATGCTTTGAGCTAATTCTTTTTGGTTTAAAATTAGGACCACTTTTTTGTGTTCTTTCTATTGAAAACCTCTATGAATATCTCTGTAATTAACCTACGTCCATCCATTTTGATATATGACCTTAAAATTGGTATTTCACAATATAGGTGGATAGGTAATTGGAGCCATGCAATGCTTAACCCCTAGTAGTATTATTTATCCATTAGAAACACCAAATCTACATGGAGAAGACATCTGAAATAACCCATATTTGATCCGCTACTATCATACTTCTTTGTACTGTGTCAGTTGAGGCATCCAAGCGAAATATTGTAATCTCCTTTCCAGCATTGAAACCCAAAGGGATTTTGCAAGCATTATCCCACATGGGACATTTTTGGGCCCATATAATCTAAAAAGGGATCAAGGCTCCCTAGAACTACTTGATCATCAAGTTGTGGTTGAGGATAGAACTACCTGGTGGTCAACCTGTACCAACTAGAGGCATGCATGGGTAGTTTATCTTTTGACACTTGTCATATCATCACTCGGTTGGTTGTCACGTGATCATTTTTTGTCTTAATTCATTATTACCATGTGTTTTTCTTTGCTATTGTGAATGGTTGAAATAATTTTTTAATTTGAATGAGACTAATTATCCCACATTACTCCTATGGGAGAAATTAGACACCTTATAATGGAAATACTTCCCAAAATAAAATGACTTCCATTCGGTGGTCATGATGGCTACCAAATGGTGGTCACGTCGCACCAGTTGGAGGTGCTCAAAACATGTGTTGGCATGATCAATTGACTTATCTTTGATTGTGTTGACTATACTCACCTACAATTACCATGTGTCATGCTTTGAATAGTTTTTTAGCTAGTCTTCGTTAGTCTACAAGTACACCGATTGATTTAATGGAAATCCTAGACACAAAATTCTACTATTATAGACAACACAATATTAGTAGACAACACAAGTTTATATGTTGTTATTCATCGATATACAAGTGAACCAATTGATTTGAGGGTAATCCTAGACATAAATTTCTACTATTGTAGACAACACAAGATTGATTAAAATTGGTTTACTTAGTATGGCCTTTAGAAATACTCTTTTGTAGAAAGAGTGTAGTTAAGGAAATAATGAGTGTGGGACTCATTATTTGTGGGGTTTCCTCACTATATGTTGATCATACAATTAATGATACTTTATGACTCTTTTCTAGTTATGATTTCTAGGATTTACAGGTTGGTGAAATTAGTATGATTCAAATATTGTAATAATATATTAGATGATCTATTCTTGAGAGGAGTTTGGATCTCCTCAAATCCATACAATTCTAGGATATAAATTTAAATAAAAGAATATATAGAATTCTATATTGGATTCAGTGTTACATGAGGAAGTTATTGCCATATCTAGAATAAGCTTCTTCATTATTGATATATTATGATGAGAATGGATGAAATATCCATTCTTGAGGAATGTATTTCTTCTTTATATTATTTAAGCATATATTATAGATATAAGCATGATTACTTAGTGAATTCTTCTAATGTAATTAGAATAATTTATCTTATGGAGGATTGAATGTTTTTCAATCCTAAAGAATGAATGTGGAATTAATTCTTTGAAGGAATTATGGGGTTCTCTCATTTGTATTAATGATAAATAATTCATGTTATAATACATTATGAGTTTTCTCCTCGATATGAATTCGATGATCATTTCAGAATTATGTGGACATAATAATTGGGATATTCTTATGTGTTTATTGTAATTTGTATAAATGGATTGGAAAAACGGAATGTGGAATTTCCTTATACGCATGGATGATTTAAAAAAAGAATGGTCAAGTTCCTTTATTTGTATACTTAATTTAGATAAAAGGATCCCTAGGATGCTTTTATCTTTGTAATTGTGATAATTTATATTTATGAAATGTGAGGAGAAACTATTTTGAGGTTGGGTTTATTCCCCATGAGGGTTCCCAGGATATATGTTGTGTCATATCTCTTTATCTTATGGTTTTGCAATTGATCATTTACATGGATGTTTATTTATATTTCAATGTGATGTTGATTAAATAATGTATAGACGATGCATTTGAATTATCATGAGATGTTAATTAAATGGATGATGGATATGAAATGGATGTTAAAATATTTTATATTTAATGATTTATATTTTCATGCAATATTAAATAGAAATAGTTTTTAATTATATTCATATATGGATGAATGTTGCAACCTTTTTACATTAAGTAATAATGTATGGATCATGTTGCAATGGGAAAATAACAATTATATTATGTTGATTAGAGTAATATTAATTAGGGGATAAGTCTCTTAATTGAGACTATGATTATTATATTAAGAGGGTAGGCTTAATTACATATCCCTAATTAAAAGAGAGAGTGAAATAATAAATAAATGGATTGATTAATAAATGCTTTGACAACCTTATACCATGAAGGTATAAAAGGTTTGATAGGATTTGGTCACTCCTATCACAAGATTTGACACTAACCATGTCGTAAATTCTCTTGGTGATTTTTTACCTTAATATATTAGTCCATTATTATGAACTCTACCTATTGGGTAGATAAGTGTAAATAGATATTAAAAATTTATTCTCTCTTGGATTGATTTGATTTGAGTAACAACTACGGTTATTATAGTTTGTATCATAGCCTAGGCTAGCTAATGGATTCTAGTGTTAGGTCCAAGCTAGCAAAATATATGGGCAATAAGAACCATAGGTTGGTTCAAATCTATTGATTTCTCAATTTGAGCTATGGTTGTTAAACCATTATTAACAATGTGTTAGTTATTAAAATTCTAGGTTGAATGGTTATAAGCTTACCTAGAAATGGAACATTGCATGAAGTGGTAAAAACATTGATATTATCTCTAGAAGATAATATATTTGATAAGTTATGGGGAGTAAGAAAATAAATCCCATTTGGAAATACAATTGTGATAATAGCTTACGATGAGGCAAGAGTGTGATTAAGATCGGGTGATCAAAAAAATAATATATTATATTATTATTTATTTGCTTAGAGAGACTAAATCGTAATTGAATACAAACATGGTCTTTGGCTAGAGTAAGAAGTTGAACATCTCATCCATGGTAAAAGAATACAAGGATAGAGCCAACATGAACTTTAACTACGATGGAAAACCACCATATTTGATGTGTTCATTATACAAATATTGTCATCTAATATGTCATCAAATATCTATAACCTCCCCAAGTAATAATGTTACGATGGAATAGTATGCCATCCGACCACCGGGTGGTGGTCAAGTTTAATAGTGCATTACACACTATTTAAATAATGGATTACACCACTACACAATGCATGTGGTATTAATATCTACACATGAGAACCCAGTGTAAAAATGTTCAATGATGATGAAATAAATTAGTTTAGGAGGATAAAGAACTAACTAGAAATGACTAAGCTCAACTTTGCATATACTTGATCATTATCGAATGAGTGATAATGTGTAAAACTATGATATGACACCTTACAAGTAGGTAAGTGTAACCTAGATCATTGCCAATAGAGTGATAATGATTAGAATTGAAAATAGCACCCAAGGATGTGCATAAATAAGTATGTATGGAACTGACTGATGGAGTCATCGAAGGGGTACATTTTAGAAATAGTGTTTAGAATTTAGTGAAGTGTGAATACTAAGAAGGATAGCATAATGTATGAGTTGTATTATGTATTGGGTAGACTGACACATAAACATGCTATGATGATGGTACTCATATCAAGTGTCATTTTACCTGATTCATCAAGTGCATGATTCCCATGGAATTTGATAGGGATAGTATAGGATCTAGTGGAGAGGTCAATAGTATTTGCATGGACTCTAGCCTTGTTGTCTCAAAACTATAGAGATATGTTTGATATAAGAACAACAAAGTGAGTAGGAATGAGTTGTAGTATCTTACTACAAGTATGGGCCTAGAAACATGTGGTTGTGGCAATACCTCGAGGGTTGCCCTATGAGGCACATAAATTTATGGGTCTAGAGGTGCCTTATGCATTAAGGTGGCAGAGGGGGAAAAAGTGGAATAGTACATACCATCTAAAGGCAACAAATAGTGGTTTCACTCTATTTGGAAAAAATTGCAACCCCAAGATGTGATTTAGAGACCATGGATAAAGGGCCTAGTATTGGCAAAATATGGAATACAACTAGCTCATATGAGCAAGGTGGTTGATTGGATGTGTGAGCATGCAATAAGAGTATTTTAAATATACTCGAGTATTGTGATAGTTTGGTGTTACATAAATAGTATTGGAACCACCCGTAATCTATAATAGAAAGGGATAAAAAGGAGTAATACCACCATAGATGAAACCATTGACCTTAGAGATAGATGAGGCTATATGGATGCCAAATGAGGATTATGTTGGTACAACCCTAGATTATGATAGTTTTTGGGCCACATAGTGATGGCAATGAGAGGAATACATGGAAGTGGGTGAGGAAAATAGTGGAGAAAAGGCATAGGTTGTTGGTGTAGGAGATAAGCTTTCACTTGAAAAGGTATTGGAGAAAGAGCTTTTTAGAAGACATGTACGCCATTGGGTAGAAACAAAAGTAGGTCCAAATATTAGAGAATATGACTATTAGAGACACAACAATTGGATCAAGAAGGTATATGGGCATAAGAAAGGATGAGGTTGGAGGCTAAGAGATATGTTGCCATAACAAAGCGAGATAGGCTCTAACTGGAAGTAGCACAAAGGAATAGCTAGAGTAAAATGGTAGTAGTAGCCCTACATATAAAGAACGCATATCTACACCAAGCAAAGGAAGACTACATAGTTGCATTCTTGGTTTCCTATTTTTATGCACTAGTGAGCCATGGTTTGATCATCCTATCTCAACCATCTGTTAGAGAACAATGTGGGTGTGGGATAACAACCAAGTATCTTGAGAAAAAAACATGAGGTAGAGTTGAAAGGACCGAGATACAGTAGCCATGAGATTCATTAATTGGTCATGGGTAGAAAGCCATCATTTTATGTGTTATGATAATGTATGGTGTGCCTACCTATAGACTATACTAATGTAGCCAAAAGCCATGAATTATTATTGTGTAAATAAAAGATAAATATAATTGTTCATCAAAACTTTGTTTTTGGAGAGTAGGACTTATAAGTCCATTGTTGTAATATGTAATGCAACATTGTGTAAATTATTCTTATACTAAAATATAAAGTCTAAAGAATAATATTTGAATTAGAAAATAATTCTATTTTATGTAAAAATATTCCCACCCAATTAATAAATAAAATAAGGGTGCTAGGAATATTTAATTTGTGGGAAAAAGTTATTTCCCCTTTTCTAGGAAATATTAAAAAGTAACCAATCACTTTTTAATATTTGATAGATGCCACTTGTCACACATCTCAAGATAAGATTGTGATAAGATTTGTCACACATATCAAGATAAGATTGTGATAAGATTTGTCACACATCTCAAGATAAGATTGTGATAATATTAGGGCAATTTTAGGGTTGTATTAGAAAAGCTTCTATTTAAATAGAGGTGTTGTCTACTACATCTTCATAGATATCATGTTGATGCATATTTTTGCATAACATTGAAGCATTCTTGTATTGTTGAATCATTGAGTAATATAGTGAGATTCATAGTGGATGTTTCCCTTCTTCATTTGTAGGTTTTTACCACTTAATATTGGTGTTGTGGGTTTTACTATTTTGTGTGTGATTGATCTTGTGGAGCATTTTTTGATCTTGGGGAGACTTTGCTTGTCTCACATCCATAAACTAGGAATTCTCCTAACTTAAATTTAAACTTCATTAAGAATATAAATTTAGATGCAAATCGAACAACACCAAATAACTAAACTTTAAAAAATGAATAATTAAAGCAAGATAAACTCGTATGATTGCACATAAATAAATTTGATCTTCATTTCCAGGTGGATTTTTTATATTACAACCAAATATGCCCCAGATTGGGTTTTTAAAAAAGTTGTATTGCTCGTTACAATAATATCAATATGCTAGGGTTCTTCGAAACACTAGCCAAAAAATCAGGGCGATGTCTTCATGCTCGATCAATCCCAACAGAAGTGAGTGTGCTTCAGATATCCTTTGGCTAGACCACTCCAGCTTAAACAACTACTCAATTCCTGTAGATCTCCAAACCTGCACACAAATAATGATAAAATAGGATTAGTAATAACTATGAGGGCTCCATTGTGTGAGACCCTCAAAAATAAATAAAAACCCTAAATTCCAAGTAATAAATTGTATATAAATGTGGAAATAATAAAATTAGTATAACAATAAGATTTACCTTGTTGAACTTGACATTTTTTTATCCGTAGTCATTGTTGCAATAATATGGTGTGTGGATGCCCTATCGACACCTGAGGGTTAGCAGGGCTATAGAACTATGGCATGAAATACCCGTGGATGCTCAAAAACAATAGAGAACACTTATGGGTACTTGGGTATAGTGGAAAGTTCCCAAAAATGCTCAATAATAGCAAGCAAATGTTTAGGAGTAGCATATGGGAACTTGGGAGTAGAAGAGAGGCATTTGAGGGTTGAAGCAAAGTATACAATTGTAGATCTACTTCAGGCAATGGCTATGGTGATGAAAATAGTGGTAGATGTAAGGGTGAGGATGATTGAAATTGAAGGTAAGGATGTGAGGAACTCCAAAGAACTCAAGATTCCAAGTTGCTTTGGAAACTTAGGGGAAAATACTTAGGGGTTGAGTCATCAAAATGATTTCTATTTATAATATTCCCTAGGGCACATTAGGGTTTCAATGACACAATTTGTGTGGTCAATATTAAAACGTGATGGATGGTGGAGATTAATCTGGGTAGGTGGCATGGATTAAGGTGTATGAATGGCTAGGATTAGACCAAGATGGATGGTTGAGATTAATTTACACATATATACACATTTATTAAATATATATAAAAATATAATATAAAATATTAATATTTAAATATATATTAAACAAATATATATCTAATATATGTAAATAATGGGTAAGAATGGTGAGAAGACCTGGATGGACAACAAGTGTCTAGGATTTGGTTTCTAAAGATACCTCTTTTTATACCACGTTGTGTGAAACACAATGCAATGCAAAAATACGACACCTATTTTGGCTTGATGGTGAAGCAACTTTGTTGAGATGTGGACATGAGCTTGGAGATAAAAGAATTTTGATTGCGTAGCTTACCCCCTCAATTGGCAAATGAGTTTGCGGATGAATATCATGAGCCAATTGAAAATTGAGTGCAATTGGTTGTGTAAAAGAATGACATGGTTGTGGATAATATGAATGATGTAAATGTGATATCATTTTTGTACCAATGATGAAAGGGGGTTGGTGGAAGATGCATTTGATGAACTTTATTTTTTCCCTAATAGAGAAGGGATTTTTGCCAAGTGTAGATACCATGATCATGTAATATGTATCCCATTGTGGGAAAGTCAAAACCAAATGTGGTTACCCCAAATTTGGGGTGATTCGATGCTATTGAAGAATGTGCCTTTTGGTGTCATTGATATGCAAATATAAAGATGCATAAAGGAAAATATTCAACTTTGGAGGGCCAACTAGTGACTGTCAAATAATTCCTATGATCAAAACCAATTACCCTAGATAAGGCCATTTGCCATGATGATTGTCAAGGAGATGGAAAATGATGAAATTTAATTTTGTCCATTTTTTAAGCCCCACGAACTAGACCATCAATGAAACTTTTGAGCAAATTATTCTTGGCATTGTTTCACTCGAAATGTGAAGTACCAAATATTGTTGTGATTTCAATCAAGGAGATATGAGATGATGAAGATGACCAAGTTTCCTTATGGTGGTTTATAGATCTTACAAAATTGCATAAATGCAAATCGCTATAATTGCCAAGGGGATATAAGAGACCACTAGGTACGAGGTTCACTTGAAATTGTAGGTGAAAATATACAAATGTTATGATTTGAATATTATAAATGATTTAAAAATGAAGGATTGATGATGAGAATGATGATTATTGTTGGTTTGTGAAAATTTGGACTATTTTGGAATGCTTTTAAATTTGATAAGTTATTTTTGTGCCTTCGAGACGTAAACTAAAATTATGTGTCCAAATCGGTTTGGACTTTCACAAAACTTGATAATGTGATAAATGGATGCATGGATGAAATTTGGAGTGATTTGGTGGGAATAAGCCACTTTTTTGCATTGATTTTGTGTTTCTTGTTATTTTAATGCCAAACACCGGTTGGTGTTTATTGCATTCACAAATACCTGCTGGTGTTTGGGCGCTTCCAAAATATCCTAGGGTACTTCAATGCACTAGGAAACGCCCATGGGTGTTTCAAGGCACTTGAAGTAGCTATAAATAGCTTTTAGGGTGAATATGGAGCTCATTTTTGAATTTGTGAATGTGCAAAGCTGCATCTAGTAGGGTGAGGTAGAGTGGAGTGAGAGAAGTAAGGTGAGCACGGAAGCTATGGTAGTGGAAGGTGCGATTGAAGTGGGAGTGTGAGTGGTTGTGGTAAGTTCCCTCTTTGAAGCTTTTATTATTTTTGTGAAAAACATTTATATATATATATATATATATATATATATATATATATATATATATATTTGTATTAACAACAAATGTTTTTGTCTTGTGCTTTAGCTTAGCATTTTGGAGACTCAGCAGCGGTTCTTGCCTTTCATCCTGAGGATGATAAAGGCATTATGAAGTGAGGATTGGGACTTGTTGTAGGTTGTGGGGATGGAGGAGGTAGCCCAAATAGATGTGGTGAGGGCCAATGAGGGGTACCTCTCTACTTTGGCAGAGAGGTGGGATATAGAGAGAAGAACCTTTTATCTCCCTATTGGAGAGATTACCCTCACACTTGAGGATGTATATTGCATACTCAAGCTATCAGTGGAGGGGATTCATGTGGAGGTTGGACATGATCGAGGGATAGATATGAGAAAGATATTTTGTGACAATTGATGGAGTGTGGTGATGACATGTGGGGGTATTCCATACTTGTCCATGTATGTGGACAAGGAATTGGATGCCCTACCAGCTTTGGTAATGTTTGTATTGGCCAACATCGTGGTACCAAATAGTACCAATTTTAGGTTCCATTAGAACCTGATAGGTTTGGTAAGCGATATGCTCACTACACCACAGGTGTATACATGGGATCCTACCTTGTTGGATTTGGTGTACCAAGAGCTTTACAAGATGTAAAGATAGAGGAGAAAGGATTTGGGATGCAATTTGTTACTACAATATTGGGGATGGGATAATTTTAGTGTGGCTCGATCAGAGGGTCTACCAATTGTAGGCTAGGATAGGGATCAACCTTATTCTAGGAGATGGATAGTGGTAGAGGAGGTATAACCAAGTCATACTGTGTAGATGAGTCAATGGTATAGGGATTTATGGGTTAGAATGACATTCGCTCAAGTGATATGGAGGCCATGGTGAGGTGCTAGGTGGATAGGAGATAGAGAGCATCTACGATAGGTAGGCTAGGTGGGAGGTTGGAAGATATAAGAGTGAGACTGAATATATTTAGTTCTCATGTGTGCTTTGATAGTTTGGCTTAAGGTAGGGGGTTCCTAATGAGCCAATGATCTATAGGAGGTATTGGGATGATACATGGCTACCATGTGTTGAGGCATGGAGGGATACGTATGAGTATGATGAGGATATATATATCATCGATGTGGATAATGCAGGGACTATGTGAAGTATGATGCATGGTTCACTACACAACCACCATGGGCATCGACTCTAGTAGTAGTTGGTGGAGATGGGGATGAGTATGATGTCAAGGATATCGATGAGGCTCCTAAGTTATGGAGGCACCTTCAATTTGATAGTTGAAGGAGTATGGCTAAGGGTACAGTGAGGTAATCTCCAAGGAGTGGAGAAGATGATAGAGATAGGTACGATGTGTAGAAGATTCCATATGGACCTCTAGGTTGGAGTGATGAGGATTGTGTAAGGTTGGAGTAGCAGGTGGCAGAGTGGGATGCTATGGTGATAGCTCAATATGAGAGGATTATGAGGCTCTAGGAAAAGCTACTAGAGATGGAGCATCATCATAATGTTTAAATAGTGTGCCTTCGGTCTCAATAGAGTTATATTGAGTATTTGTAGGATAGGTTGATGGAGCATCATATTCCACTTCCTAATACTCCTACCTTATCTATATCCGAGGTTGATAGGTATAGTGATTCTAGGCATAGCTCTAGGTCATAGGGGTCCTCTTAGAGGGCTTAGCTAGTTCTTAGATGCACTTTTTGTATATGATCCTTGGTGCTCCTTTGTATGTAGCCTTTGGGCACTCATTGTATATGTGATATTTATACATATATATACATGGATTTTACTTTTGTGTTATATTTTGTGTGAATGCTTTTGTGTGGATGCATTTGTGTATATGGATGATTAATGCATATGATATGTTATGGATGATTAATGCAAGTTATGGAATGCAAATGTTCTAATGATCATTTATAGTTTAGATTTTTCTTGACCATGTTCTAGCATTTTTTTTATTAGGGGCACCAAACTTTGTGGTCTATGATGTGGATGACTCATGAAATGACATGGATGTTGATATCAAAGAAGATATGGATGTTGATATGGAAAATTGACTATTTTGTAGAGACTCGGACATACTAGTGGCATAAAACAAACTCACTAAAATTACCTAATTCCTCTAGGACTAAATGTGTGTGCAATGAATTCATTTACCGAATCAAGAGCATGGTAATGACTCGAGGCAATCAAGAACCAATGTATATTCAAGTGATTTCATTAGCTCATCTTGAGTAAATTGGGAGTGACCTATTATGGATGAAAGCAAGAAGCTAGCTTGTTTGTATGTATGGTCAGAGGCCTCTTTGAAAGAGATGTGTCACCAAACATGAGCGTAATCCACTTCCAGTCAAGCATCTATAGCTCTGGTGGAGACTAACTCCATAGTTCAAGGATTTTGATCTCTCAAGTTTTGGGGATGACTACCTAACCGTATGACTAGAAATGTATTACGATCCTTACAACCCAATTATTAGTGGTGAATTATGAAATATTTAGAGCTTTGGGAAATTAGATTCTCAACCTAAGTGTGATGAGAATTTTACCCTATCCTTTACTACTCTGTCTTTTGAATTTGGAAGCAACTGTGATAGTGGTGAAAACCACTATTTTTGTGGACTATTTTGCATGATGGGACTAACAAGAAATTACCTTTTCAATTTGAGGTTCAAACCAAGTATGGTGTTATCCCTATTTGACAAAAGATGTTTTTAATATGTGGAATTGTATTTGGTTTAAGAATATTTTGGAGTCAATTCCCAAAACTCAAGAATTTCTTAGTGAAAATTATGTCTTGGTCCTAAAGAAAACTTGACATGTATTTTGGAGGTTGCTTAAAACACTAGGAGTGGCTGAGTGATCGAAAACACCTAGGCATTATGGATATATGGAGGCAAATGATAATTTGACTTTGTGGAATAATATGAAGGTGCCCCTGATTAAGGCAACATGACTTTATTGGACCAATTAATACCTTGAATTGAATAAATGATCCCTAATATGAGATGTGAAATGTGGATGGAATGTATGAGATGCAATTTTGTGAAATGGAGTGTATGCATGTGATTGTTTTTAAATAAAATGTGTGCAAAATGAAATGCAATGTTTTTGAATGAAATATGTGCAAACAAAATACAATATTTTTGTGTATTAGCCATGTATATATACATATGTAGAAATCATATTATGCATAGAAATCACATTATGTTTTTGTCTAAAGCATTGACTCGCCTCTCATCAAGAAGTGTGAGTTGGTCAATATGTGCTTGTCTAGTAGTGTCATCATCTATGAATTCCTGCAAAGAAATTTACAAGGAGGGGATATCAAGCTCAAGAGGCATGATTGCTTCGGCTCCATAGACCAAAGAAAATGGTGTTGCCCTAGTAGGCATGTGGATTTTTGTTCAATAATCCCATAATGCCTAGGGAATTTTAGTATGCCAATCTCTATGATTTTCTTTGACGAGTTTCTTGAGAATAGAAATTAAGGTCTTGTTGGTAGCCTTAGCTTGTCCATTTTCTTGTGGGTAATAAGGATTCGAGAAACTATTTTGAATGTTATTTTTCTCACAAAGTGCTTGAACATCCTTTTTCTTGAAAGACTTGCCATTGTCAGAGATGATTTTTGAGGGAATACCAAAACAAAAAATGATATGATGAAGTATAAAATCCATAATTATAGGTCCTATCATACAAATTAAAGGAATTGTCTCAACCCACTTTGTGAATTATTTAGTAGCTGTGATGATTAATGTATGTTGTCCCAAGAAAGGAGGTAATATTTTTCCAATTCAATAAAGACCCCATTGTGAAAAGGGCCAAAGGCTTTGAATAGGTTGTAATGCTTGTGATGGTACATGAGTTAAATTAGCATGCTCTTGAAATTGCTTATAGTGTTTGACATAAATGCAATAGTTGCATTCCATGGTGGGTCAATAATAACCCATGTGTAGAATTCACTTTGCAATAGCCATCACACTAAAATTACCACAAGTACCATCATGAGATTCAAATATGGCTCTTTGTGCCTCAACAGCCTTGATACATCGAAGGAGGATTCCATCATAACCACGTTTATCCAACATGTCCTCTAAGAGAACAAAATGAGCTACTTTTTGCTTGAAAGTGCACTTAGCAGTTTGAGACATGTCATATGGGAGTGTTCCAAACTTGATAAAGGTTACTATTTAACTTGAACAAGGCTCATATGTATTCGAATGAATAAATAAAACATCCTTTTCATCCTTATATTTAGCATGAGTAATTGCATATTTAGATATTTTTGAGATAATGAGTGGTTGTACCTCTCCTAAGAAGTATTTTGGAATAAATGATCCAAGAGAGGCCATCACATCTGCAAATATATTAGTCAAACATGGCAAACTATTGATTTTATACCTTTCAAATGTAGAGAGCAATTTTATTGCTACTTCATGATAAAGCTTAATGGTAGGTACTTTACATTGGTATTCTTTGTTTATTTGATTGACAAAAAGTTGAGAATCACTAAATATCTAATACGCTTTATGCCCATAGATATAGTTTATTGAAGTCCTAAGATTAAGAATTTGTACTCTGTAGTGTTGTTTGTGCATTGGAATTCAAGTTTGAATGATAAGGGGATAGGTACCCCCTAGGGTGTATGAAAAATGACTCTAGCACCTTGACCTTTCTCGCACTTAGATCCATCAAATAATAGTATGATATCGACATATTCCTCCTAAATGACATCTTCTTCTTGTTCGGTGACAACAAATACTGAATCATATGGGAGCTCAATAATCAAGGGATGATCACTAGGTAGTGGATCTTTTGCAAGTTGATTGGCTATAATCCAAAAATATTGCAAAACATAAAATTTCAAAAAAAAAAAACATTGCATTTTATTTCAAAAATATTGCATTTTATTTGCATCATGCATTTCATTTTTTGCATGCATTCATTAAATTGCATTGTATTAGGTATTTACATCGTCGCACTTGCATTAGGATAGGTTGTGTTTGCAATCTTATAGATGACACCATGTTTGTGTTTTAATCATGCATCTATGCATTATCATCATTCATCACCCTTGTGAGTAATTGTGTTTTTCAACACAACCCATCTTGTTGCTATGAAGAATATAATAGGGTTGTCTGATCAATCAGCCATACCTAGTGGTCTCCTCAAGAGTTTGGTAGAAAGCTTGCTTTGATTTTATAGATGAGATCTAGTTTTGATAGCACTTAGCATATCATAATCCTATCACTAATAAAACACATTTAACAATCCTACTTAGGGCAAGAAAATATGAACACTGTGAAGTGGTCCTGGTCACCTTAGGTGAAAGGTTTTGTTACTTGCTCATTTTGTGAGGTGCAATGGTCTAGGGTAGTGGTCATTGGAAAAAGGACAAGCATTCCTCCCCTACCCAAATAAATCCCTTGCTTACAAATGAAGGAGCAAAATCCCAAAAATTCAAATCAAATCCCAACATTAAAAGTCAAATTCAAATCCCTTACTCAAAAAAAGAAGAGAAAATAAAAGAAAATAAAAACTGATTTTTGTCACTATACATGAGCAAGTATCCCAATAAATTGAAGAAAAGAAGGGGGAGCTTGAATCCCTAGAATGATCATTACTTGAAATCTAGAGGGTGATCCCTAACACAACAATGGGCTGAATGAATCTCGCCTGGCATTAGGGTATATCTAAGAAATTTATGAGTCAACCAGCTTTAGGTGGCTTGGATTGTTAGGTAATGGAGCCAAACTGATAAGAAATAAATTAATTACCATTAAATATTGTTGGCAGGGTTCCAAGGCCATTAAATATTTTTGGCGAGGTTCCAAGGCCATTAAATATTGTTGATGCACAACGATCAACAATAGGAACGTGAACAGGGTTCCAACGGGCAACATAAAATATTTAATTACCATTATATATTTAATTGCCATTAAATATTGTTTATGGAGAATTTTTTATTGAAAATTTAACCATATTTATTGGTGAAAAAAACTTGTCAAAATAACGTTATAAGTGTATGGGTGGTTTCAGCTCATGGTTTTGGCCCATTGTATTCTGACACCACTATGTGGTTTAGGATAGAGGAAAAGCCATGAACCTCTATATATTTTGTACTGTAAAGGTCTCCTGTGTGGTTAACGCTCTTTTTCCAATTTGGAGCAAGAGAGGAAAGGAGACATTGTACATAGGAGAAGATTTTTGTATTGTTGCTAATACAAAGGACCGATTGTTTCTCCATGGATGTAGGGTACACTACCCGAACCACATATATCTTGTGTCTCTTACATTTGTGTGATTGTTTTTGTTTATTGCACTATTTCCTATTTTGCTTATGGGAGCTTAACTAGGGTTTGAACTTTTTCTCTATTTTGGCTGTAATTATTTATTTTTTACATAGGCTATGTATTGTTTGTACATGGTAAATTCCTAACAACTGGTATCAGAGTGATATTTTTGGGAAAGGTCACTCAGAGGAGATTATTTTGTTCAAGTAGAAGAAATGGGAGAAAATTCAAAGTTTAAACTGGAAAATTTTACTAGATAAAATTTTGGTCTCTGGAAAACCAAAGTGGAGGATTATCTGTATCAAAAGAATAATTTGTACTTGGTTCTAAAAGGAAATATTGATGGTCAACCTAACATGATGTTTGATGAGGAATAGGATCTGATAGACAAGAGGGCACTCGGGGTGATCTGGTTGAGCTTGGTTGATTCTGTTGCATACAACATCAGGAAGGAAAAGACCACCAAAGGAGCCATGGATACACTAGCTAAGTTGTGTAAAAAATCCTCAGCTTCAAATAAAATATTCTTGATTAGAAATATTTTTACTATGAAGTTACAAGAAGGGATCTATCCAAGAACACCTTAACAATTTTTATGTTGTTATGGGTTCTTTAAAATTTGTAGGGCTTGCTTTTGATGATGAGGTTATGGCTTTAGGGTTTCTTTGTTCACTACTAGACTCACAGGGTAGCGTTGTAATGGCAATGAGTAATTATGTGCATGGATCTAGAAAGCTAGTGTTTGATGATGTGATTAGTACAATCTTCAGTGAGGATATGAGGAGAAAAACCTCAGGGGAGGCTTCATCATCTAGAGTAGCACTATCTACAGAAAGTAGAGGCAGGAATAGAGAAAGAGGAAAAGACCAAGCTAGATGGAAAAGGCATAACAAAGAAAAATTGAAGGGTAGATCTAAAAGCAGAGACAAAAGCAATATTGATTGCTAACATTGTGGGAAGAGTGGAAACTTCAAGATGGAGTGAAAATACAAAAATAATAATGAGGAAAATAATGGGAATGATGTTCAAGAGGTAAACATTGCGGGTGCAATTTATCAGGATGCCCTAATTCTTGCAGCAACTTGCACGAGTGAGTATTGGGTTAAGAACTCTGGAGCTTCTTATCATGTCACTTATCATAGAGAGTACTTTTTTTATTATACTCCAGGACATTCTGGAGAGGTTTTGTTGGGAAATAACTATCCTTGTGAGATTGTGGGTATTGGCACGATGAATGTAAAGTTGCCAAATGATAATATCTGTATGCATATTCCTGATCTGAGGAGGAACCTAATTTTAGCCAGTGCACTTTATTTGGAGGGATACAACACTAATTTTGGAAACCAACAATGGAGAGTGACAAAGGGTTCAATGGTTATTACAAAAGACGAGTTGACTGGAACTTTTTATTTACTGTAGAACTTATCTTATTATACATTGAACTATGTTGCTCAGGATGATGCAAAAGCATGGCATTTGTAGTTGGGTCATATGAGTGAGAAAGGGATGAAAACCCTTCACTCCAAAAAACTTTTTCCAAAACTCAAGGAGGTTGATTTGGGTTTCTATGAAGGTTGTGTATACGGAAAACATAAAAGGGTAAT
This sequence comes from Wollemia nobilis, assembly GCA_028583015.1. NCBI lineage: Eukaryota > Viridiplantae > Streptophyta > Pinopsida > Araucariales > Araucariaceae > Wollemia > Wollemia nobilis. The sequence continues at coordinate 221,205 of JAQPPZ010003229.1, forward strand.
ATTTTTGAAAGTTGGTCCAAAAAGAAAGAAAGAGAAATTAGAGTTAGTACACTCAGATGTGTGGGGTCCCTCACCAGTACTTTCTCTTTAGGGCTACTCTTATTATGCTACCTTCATTGATGATTTCCGCAGGAAGACATGGATCTACACAATCAAGCATAAATCTAATATTTTTGACAGTTTTTGGAAGTGGAGAGCATTAATGGATATTGAGGCTGGTAAGAAAGTAAAGTTCCTTAAATCTAAAAATGGTGGTGAATATTACAGCAAGGATTTTAAGGACTATTGCACAAAGGAAGGAATTAGGAGAATCAAGACTACTCCTAGGACACCATAGGAGAATGGAGTATCGAAGAGGATGAACATAACTATAATGGAATGTGTCAGAGCCATGAGATTGCATGTAGGGTTGCCATTATTATGTTGGGCTAGTGCAGTTGATACAATAGTTTATTTGATAAGTAGAGGACCTTGTACTACATTGGATGGAGGTACTCCAGAGGAGACTTGGAAAGGTAAGCCTGTAAACTACTCTTTCCTTAGAGTATTTTGTTGTGAGGTTTTTTTCCATATAGATAAATAAAATAGGAGTAAGATTGATGTAAATTCTATAAAGTGTTATTTTCTTGGTTATGGTGTGGATGATATGGGATATAGGCTATGGAATAATGTTGGCCAAAAAGTTATCAGGAGTAGAGATGTGATTTTCAATGAGGATAGGCTATACAAGGATAGGCACATACAGGTTGAAGAGGATGCATCTGAGTTTGTTGACTTTGATGCAATCCCAGAGCATGGTGTAAAAATATAGACTCTTGTTCATATTGATGAACATGATGCTCATGAGGAAGAGCAAGGTGAACAAGAAATTGATGTTACTCCACCACCATCCCCACAATAAGTAAGGAGACCTACAAGGGTAATACATGCACTTGATAGTTATTCTCCTGCTTTACATTATATATTGTACACTAATGTCGGTGAACCGAAATATTTTCATGAGGTTTTGAAAGTGGATGCTAGGATTAAGTGGGAGCATGCTATGAAGGATGAGATGGACTCATTGACTCAAAACCAAACTTAGTATTTGGCTAAGCTTCCCAAGGGAAAAATGGTATTGCATCATAATTGGGTGTACAGGGTGAAGGACGAAGTTGATGGTAGCAATAGATACAAGGCAAGACTTATTGTGAAAGGATTTGCACAGAGAAAAGGTATTGACTATGATGACATTTTCTCACTTGTAGTAAAAATAAATTCAATTTGGACTATTTTGAGTATATTTGCAATAGAATATATTAATATTGAACAATTAGATGTGAAGACAACATTCCTTCATGGGGATTTGAAGGATGAGATCTACATGCACCAACCGGAAGGGTTTGAGATCAAAGGTAAGAAGATCCTTGTGTGTAAACTGAAAAAGAGCTTTTACGGTTTGAAGCAAGCTCCAAGGTAATGGTATCTCAAGTTTGACAGTTTCATGAGTGATCGTGATTTTACTAGGAGCCAGAGTGACCATTGTGTTTATTTCTGGGCTACAGGAAAAGGTAACTTCCTTATTCTCTTATTAAATGTTGATGATATGCTTGTGGTAGGATTCAATATGCAAGATATTAAGAAATTGAAAAGGGATTTGGCAAGTAAATTTGCCATGAAGTATTTGGGAGAAGTCAAACAAATCCTTGGCATGAGAATCACTAGAGATAGGAGGGAGAAAACACTAAAGTTATCTCAGGAGGATTATGTGGAAAAGGTGCTTAAGAGGTTTAGTATGCATGATGAAAAACAGGTAGCCCAACCTCTTGCAAAGCACTTTAAGATCTCAAAGAAGTTATGTCCTGTTGGTCACGAATCTGCCACAGGAAAGGATTTTTACAATTGCGCCCTAGACCCGGCCAACATTGAAATGCTGGAAGCAAGAAATGGCTCCCAGACCAATCTCCAGAGTGGGCTGGTTCCCTCTACTATTCTAAAATTGGGTTTAAGATAAGGGTTCCTTGAAAAGAGATCTAAAAGGTTGCGAGAAAGAAATGGGAAATATGGCCACGGGCCGAAGTGATGGGATCGAAAAATAACGAGCGGGAAATTTAAAGTGCGAGCAACGACAAGCAATAAAAATTATCAACCTAACTTTCGCACGATGTACGTAGAGAAACCCTCCAAAATCACATTCCAGGAATCATACTCTCACGGAAGTGCATAAATCCAATATGCAGAATTTAAATGCAACAGCCATTAAGACATACAAATGCTATTAGAAATGCAACATAAACAGAAAGGAAATCACTAATGCAAACGCTTGAAAAATAAAAGCCAATCCTTTATTCCTGCAAATGCACTTCAGTTTCTAGCAACAAGTTTTTCCAACCTTTGCAAATGAAAATTACATTGGTTTTTATAGAGGTCCGTCCTCTTTGCGGCATTAAATAATTAAAACCAACTTCCTCGTGATCTACAATCATGCGAAGGAAACGAGGAAGATGATCCCCTTAATCGCGAGTCTCGAAGAAATACAAATTAAATACCATGAAACGTTCGCGGCCCTTCATTAAATTCGATTCTTTCAAATATGTGCATAAGAAGCCGTTAAAATAATCCACGAACGCAATACTTCGAACCAATAAACCCTTTAATTTTGGTAGCACGGGCACCCTTTGACCTTAACCGCATTGGAAATCCGCAATTTATTTAATTCGGGTTATCATTAAATCCTCGAAAATCGAAAAAACCCTTTCGGCCGTTCATATTGCACTTGGCGGGAAAAGCTGCGCGGTCGCGAAAATGCGACGGGTCGCGAAATCGCGACGGGTAGCGAAATCGCGACGTCTTATCATGCAGTACGCTTTGACCACCGTTGACCCGCGAAAATGGAACATGTAGCGATTTCGCTACATGTTTCCGCCGTTAGCTCCTCCCTGCGCTCTGCCCCGCGAAATCGGAACATGTCGCGATTTCGCTACATGTTTCCGTCGCCGTACAAAACGCCATTTTTGGTCGCGATTCGCTGACATGTCAGCGACGCGCTGCAAGTTTTCACCCTTTTGCCTTCGACGCTCACCGGGTCGCGATTCGTCGACATGTCGGCGAATCGCTGCATGTTTTCAACTTAGTGCTTTTTTGCCCGCCGACCCGCGATTTCGGAACACGTCGCGATATCGCGACAGTTCCGCCAACCTGCCTGCGTTGACTGCGTTGACCGCGATTCTGAAACATGTCAGCGCGTCGCTGCAATTTTCAGACTTAGCCATTTTTTGCTCAATTTTTCTCCTTTTTTCGCCCAAGCTGCATCAATCAAAGGTCAGATCCCCAACGATACATTAATGCATTCATCAATGAGAATCAATGTGGCAAAAATGCCAACATTCTTGGCGGCTCGCGGGGTATACAGCTCACTGTATGCAAGAATCCAGGCCTTAGTCCATTGGGCACAGAGTCATATTGGAACTATAAACTAGCTGCTGCAAAACATGTCAGGGGACTGCTGCCAAACTTCTTCTGCTGCGGAAAACTAGAACTGGAAGAACCTGCATATAACTGATTATGAAATGACTAATGGAATGCGATGATGGAGTGAGCTCTTGCGGTTGCGCAAGCGGTGACTGCAATGGAGTGATAATAAAAATGAACAAAGTTATGGAGTGGGAATGGAACTAGGAAAGTCTGTGAAATGAAATGAACTAGACTCGTTAGATAAATGCGTAAAAAACTAAACTTAGAGGAAAGGGATAAGAAGGGACGGGAAAAAACGAGAAAAGGAAAAAGAAACAACGATTGTGGCTTATTTTGATTTAATGCGAGAAGAAACGAGAATGAAGAAGATGAAGAAAGGAAAGAGAGGAAATGGGGAAGGGAAAAGAAGAAAGTGCTAGAAAGCCACCAAACTGTTGGGAGGAGAAAAACAAAGGAAAAAAAACAAGCATCTACGGCTCGCAGGCAACAAGAACCGAGATGAACAAATAAAAACAATACCACTCTTTTTTTTTTTTTCTCTTCTTTTTCTATTTTTTTTGTGTTTTTTCAAAATACTATATACAATAAGTCACGACATGATTGGCATGTCGCCACCAGACACCCAATCTCAGAATGTTATCCGGTAAATCTGCAATGTCCCGACCAGATCTGATCATACTTAAGTCGGTCCTTGAAATTGGGTCGGCTCCTTCTCGAAGTTCTCCATGGTGCGATATCGGCAAGTTATCATACATGCCAAGACCTACACAACTGACAAATAATGCGGAAAAGAAACCCCACCATCTTGAAAAGTTCTCTGAATGTGGACTAAAAACAAGTTCCTCCAACTCCTGGATCCGATCACAGGAATTGTCCAGCAACAGTTCCTTCTTCAGGATCTCTTCAGACTCTACCTGTTGATCTGACATATTTAACAGGTTCTGACTAAATGCTTGCATGTCATGCACAGCTATGCCTTCTTGGTGCTCAGGTTCTTCTTCTTTGCTTATATCCTCTGGATCCATCTCCTTATGAAAGCGCAAGCAACCATATTGTTCATTGCCAATCCTTGGCTTTGGATGAGATCTGTCCCTTGAGCTCCACACAACGACATCTCAGGTTTCTGTACAGTATAAGGGAGCTGGCATGAATGTGCAGGGTAAACAGGAGCAGCAACCATCGGAGAAGGTAATGGAGTTTCCCCCCACGGTAACTTTCCTGATAAGTGCAACATCTGTTCTGCTCGCACTGCTTCCTCAAAGATTTGTGGGAAGCGTTGTTCACCTGACTGCAGCAAAAAGAGACCTATGTCAGAATTAAAAGCGCGAACATAAAAGAGGTGGGCCTGGGTGGGTGATGGACGGATCTTCTCTGGAATTCTCTGCCAGCTTCTCAAGAATCGGACATTGAAGTCCGTGATGCTCTCTTGAGGTGCTCTCTTGATGTACATGAAAAATTGGTAGAGATCCAAAGAACTATAGAAAGGATCTTCATCAAATCTTTTGATCAGTGCTCCCGCTAGATCGTCCCATGAGCTGATGCTTTGACGTTTGAGCAATCTGTACCATTGCAACGCTCTTCCTTCCAAAGACTGGACCAGAAGTCGGATCATAACATCTTCGTGTTCTATGACATGGATCATGGACATAATAGCAATATCTTCAACATGTGTCAGAGCCATGCCTTCGGTACCATCATATTTTGCCAGGTTCTTCAGGGCACCTTCGGGAATTTCATGCCGAACTTGCAGATTCAGAGGGCCAGGATCATCCCATCTAGAAAAAACCCTCGCCTTTGTGGCAATGGTCTGCGGGATCATGGCCATCGCCATTAAGTCAGAGTCGCCAGATGAACATTCTTTGAAATTTTTTTTTTTTTTTTTTTTTTTTTAAAAAACAATAGGCGTCCACGAACAGATCTTCAACTCAGCAAAGTCGCCAGATGAACTTACAAATCTCCGCTGTGAGGCCAAGACAGCTCATCAAATCTTGAGACCTCCGGGTGTTAAAACGTGCCAAAACTGTTGGCACCGGTGGGGTTATCACTTTGGAAAATTATGCGTATCCCACCGATTATGAATTCTTGGAGACAGAACGATCTGTCCCACCGGTCGTGCCAAAAGCGTTGGTCACGAATCCGCCACGGGAAAGGATTTTTACAATTGCGCCCTAGACCCGGCCAACATTGAAAGGTCGGAAGCAAGAAATGGCTCCCGGACCAATCTCCAGTGGGCTGGTTCCCTCTACTATTCTAAAATTGGGTTTAAGATAAGGGTTCTTGAAAAGAGATCTAAAAGGTTGCAGAAAGAAATGGGAAATATGGCCACGAGGCCGAAGTGATGGGATCGAAAAATAACGAGCAGGAAATTTAAAGTGCGAGCAACGACAAGCAATAAAAATTATCAACCTAACTTTCGCACGATGTACGTAGAGAAACCCTCCAAAATCACATTCCGGGAATCATACTCTCACGGAAGTGCATAAATCCAATATGCAGAATTTAAATGCAACAGCCATTAAGACATACAAATGCTATTAGAAATGCAACATAAACAGAAAGGAAATCACTAATGCAAACGCTTGAAAAATAAAAGCCAATCCTTTATTCCTGCAAATGCACTTCAGTTTCTAGCAGCAAGTTTTTCCAACCTTTGCAAATGAAAATTACATTGGTTTTTATAGAGGTCCGTCCTCTTTGCAGCATTAAATAATTAAAACCAACTTCCTCGTGATCTACAATCATGCGAAGGAAACGAGGAAGATGATCCCCTTAATTGCAGTCTCGAAGAAATAAAAATTAAATTCCATGAAACGTTCGCGGCCCTTCATTAAATTCGATTTTTTCAAACATGTGCATAAGAAGCCGTTAAAATAATCCACGAACGGCAATACTTCGAACCAATAAATCTTTTAATTTTGGTAGCCTGGGCACCCTTTGACCTTAACCGCATTGGAAATCCGCAATTTATTTAATTCGGGTTATCATTAAATCCTCGAAAATCGAAAAAACCCTTTCGGCCGTTCATATTGCACTTGGCGGGAAAACTGCGCAGGTCGCGAAAATGCGACGGGTCGCGAAATCGCGACGGGTAGCGAAATCGCGACGTCTTATCATTCAGTACGCTTTGACCACCGTTGACCCGCGAAAATGGAACATGTAGCGATTTCGCTACATGTTTCCGCCGTTAGCTCCTCCTCGCGCTACGCTCGCGAAATCGGAACATGTCGCGATTTCGCTACATGTTTCCGTCGCCGTACAAAACGCCATTTTTGGTCGCGATTCGCTGACATGTCAGCGACGCGCTGCAAGTTTTCACCTTTTGCCTTCGACGCTGCCCGGGTCGCGATTCGCTGACATGTCAGCGAATCGCTGCATGTTTTCAACTTAGTGCTTTTTCTGCCCGCCGACCCGCGATTTCGGAACACGTCGCGATATCGCGACAGTTCCGCCAACCTGCCTGCGTTGACTGCGTTGACCGCGATTCTGAAACATGTCAGCGCGTCGCTGCAATTTTCAGACTTAGCCATTTTTTGCTCAATTTTTCTCCTTTTTTCGCCCAAGCTGCATCAATCAAAGGTCAGATCCCCAACGATACATTAATGCATTCATCAATGAGAATCAATGTGGCAAAAATGCCAACATGTCCCAAGAAAAATGAGGAGGAAGAGTACATGAAGAAGGTACCCTATGCTTTAGTAGTTGGGAGTTTGATGTATGCTATGGTGTATACAATACCATACATTTCCCAAGCATTGGGAGTTGTGAGTTGTTATATGAGTAATCCAGGTAAATTTCACTGGCAAGCAGTAAAATGGATACTCATGTATTTGAAAGGGACTTCAAAATTCTATTTGAATTTTGTAGGTTCCAAAGTTGAGTTACAGGGCTATGCAGATTCAGATATGGTAGGTGATTTGGATGGTGGGAGGAGCACTACTGGGTATGTATTCATAGTTGGAGGTACATTAGTGAGTTGGATATCCAAGCTACAATGTGTTGTAGCTCTTTATACTACGAACGCTGAGTATGTAGTCATCATGGAAGGTTCCAAAGACTTCATATGGCTTTAAAGGTTGATTGAGGAGTTGGGTTAGGAGCAAGGAGATGGTACAATTTGGAGTGACAGGAAAAGTGCCATTCATTTACTGAATAACTCTACTTTTCACTCACGAACATAGCACATTCATTTGAGGTATCACTTCATTCAACCAGCAATGGAGGATGGTTTGGTAAAGTTGGGTAATATTCACACTTCCCAAAATTTTGTTGATATGCTTACTAAAGTAGTAACCAGGGAGAATTTGAGCTTTTGCTCTACTTCGGTTGGCCTTAAGGAGTAAGGTCATGTTATGAGAAACTTTCAGTCCTAGGGTGCAGGGATGTTGTATCAATCTTGTATCCAAGTGGGATATTGTTAGGTAGTGGAGCCAAATTGATAGGAAAGAAATTATTTACCATTAAATATTGTTGGCGGGGTTCCAAGGCCATTAAATATTTTTGGTGGGGTTCCAAGGCCATTAAATATTGTTGATGGGCAACGATCAACAATAGGAATGTGAACAGGGTTCCAAGGGGCAGCATTAAATATTTAATTACCATTAAATATTTAATTGCAATTAAATATTGTCAATGGAGAAATTTTTATTGAAAATTTAACCGTATTTCTTGGTGAAAAGCACTTGTCAAAATAACATTATAAGCGTATGAGTGGTTTTAGCTCATGGTTTTGGCCCATTGTATTCTGACACCACTATGTGGTTTAGGATAGAGGAAAATTCATGAACCTCTATATATTATGTACTATAAAGGTCGTTTGTGTGGTTAACGCTCTTTTTCTAGTTTGGAGCAAGAGAGGAGAGGAGACATTGTACAGAGGAGAAGATTGTTGTATTGTTGCTAATACAAAGGACTGATTGTTTCTCCATGGATGTAGGGTACACTGCTCGAACCATGTATATCTTGTTTCTCTTACATTTGTGTGATTGTTGTTGTTTATTGCACTATTTTCTATTTTGCTTATGGGAGCTTAACTAGGTTTTGAACTATTTCTCCATTTCGGTTGTAATCATTTATTTTTTACATAGGCTGTGTATTGTTTGTACATGGTAAATTCCTAACATGGATCGCCTAGTGGTCTAGTCTGACTGAGTCCAAACATAGGATCATATAGACATTTGAGGATCCCCAATACAGTAATGAGTTGAATGAATCCCACCTAGCACTGGGGTATGCTTATGCCTTATCTAATATATTCATTTGCACACACTGGAGTAATTAATAGCTTGGTCTTTTAGAGAAAAAACTTTATTTTTTAGAAGTCTAGTATAGTCATTATACAACTGTTGGTAATTCAGCTAGGGTGTTTAAGTCTCATGGAAAACCTTAAAAATTCCCAAATAGCAACAACCAATTTTCAATGCAATCATCAAAAATCATTTTCTTTTATGAGAGTTTGTTTATTAGAATTATTCATAATATAGATTAGATACTGTATGGATGTCAGAAATGATATTTAAAAGTCCGCTGACTATGTTATCCATATCCTTTTAATTTTAAAAAGCTTAATAATATAAGCAATACATCATTGCATCTCACATATGCGTGTCCAATTGATTAATTCTCATAATAATATATAGCAATTACATTTCATGATTGTTATACATTCTGTGGTGTCATCTATTAGATTGTTAAGCTCATATTGCATTCATACATTATGTTTTAAGAGATTAAAGCATACATGTTCATTTATAGTAAAGCATCATCATAAAATTATGCAATACATACATGGAATAAATAATGTCATAACATCATAAGTTAAATGCATACAAGTACAACAAATTACACATGCATTTAACATCAAATATTGCATTCATATACTTTCATCGTAAGTAGTCCATCTATACATGTATATCATTACATCTAATCATACATCCATCATCTAGCTAGTGCATGCCATCCATACATCACATCATATAACATAAAATAAACATAACATATAAGCATTGCATCCATATGCATCTCATAAAAACAATAAAAACAAATAAAATCCACACATATAATGAGTCTCAAATGTCATATTATATATATGTGTGTGTGTGTGTGTATTAAAAATATATAATAAATAGTACATCGGTATGTGTCAAAAATTCTTGCAGGCTACAAATGTGTAGGTCCTCGACCTTACACTCAAAAATGGTACAGTAAAATCTATCAAAGATCCATACTAAGTAGAGCCTATACCCCCAGTCTGAGAGGATTTTTTATCGTCTCCACCCTCCCTGTGAGTCTGTCTAGAGCTAGAACCTGAGGTCCTCTATGACATGTGACCTATGACTGAAGTGAGCTAAGGATTATCATGTCTTCCTAGTGTGAGTCCTTCTATATCCTGAAGCTATGGACCTCTCAGGAACCTCACCCTTGAGTAGCTAAATATCCCCTGCTAGGATAGCGATGTAGGCAACATCTGATGATCTCTCGCTGATGTGGTGCCATGTAAGAGTCTTGATCTCTACCATAGGATACAACCCTACTACTCCTTGTACTACTAGAGCTACTAGAGAAACTAGAGCTACTAGAGCAACCTATGAAGATGATGGGTCACTCCTCATAGATCTGAGTGAGTCATGCTCTACCATCATAACATCTAGTTGGGACTGTATAAGGATACGCTACCCTATGATCCTCTGTATCTCTATCCCTATTGTGGTAATCTTAGCTTGGAAAGCAATATTATCCTCCTCATAGCCATGCCACTGGGTCTACCCTACTATGAGCCATGATTGTATATCTCCAACTCGTGCCTGTATGGTAGAAATGGTGGTATCTCTACTCAAGAGCTATGTCTGGAGAGTGCCTACCTAAGTCTGTAGGCTATCAACCTCGACCCTAAGCTACTCGATATCACTATTAGGTGTTGCCTCACCCTCCTCAAGAGTGTTTCCCTCCTCCTCAGCATGAGGTACATCCTCTATAGCTCCTCCCTCACCCCATCCACCATAAGTCCTTTGACAGACTCGATGCCCCTTAGGATCGATCTCTGCACCCTCTACATCCTCTACTGCTATATTTTTTGGTGTCCTACCCAATGGACTCTCCAAACCTTGCCATAGCTTGGTCATCCACCAGGTATCGTAGTCAATCATGGTCCCTACATCTGCCAGTCTTGACTCTTGGAAATCATCATCCTCATCGCCTAGCAGAGTCACCCTAAGCCATGTCAAGTCCCTCTCTAGAGTGATATGATGGTAAATGGTAGGAAGCTCTAGGATGTCCTACCTGATGTTGAACTATCAAGTAACATGAGAGAAGTAGAAGAAATCTCTACATGCCCAAAGTAGGTAGTCATCAACCTTCATCCATGGAGAGTAGTCTAGGTAGGGGTACCACTCAACTTGGTCCACCTGTAGCTATGCAAACTATCCAATGTAATAGCCTAGGTCCCCTGTGTGAGACCTACTCCTAAAGCCCTCCTGCTCTCAGGGCCAGCACATTGTATAGCACTAGAGATCCTCCTCAATATTTATGATCTTAAGGAGTAAGCCAGGTGGGTTCTAAATCCTGATATGCTACCACCCCCAGATATAAATAAGTAAGCTACAGTTGATGCCCACTCTGCTCCTCTAAGTGATCTGATATAGATCATTATAGATTTGTGCTAATAGGGCACTCCCCCAAGACAAGATTAGGGGTCATTAAGTTTGGCTCGCTAGGACATCTAGAGTCCTAGCTAGGAGGTTCCCATGGAACCTCACTCCAAAAGTGTTAGGGAGCACAATATACATATTCAAGTGCATGAATATGATTTCTCATTGAGGTAACACCTACTGATTATACCAGTGCTCAATATGGATCCCTCCATGGTTTGATTGTTGTTGTGTTGCATCACTACAGTAGCTAAAGATCTGGTCAAAAACTACCTTCTTCACCTCAATCAACGAATATGTGATGACCTTGCATCCAAAGGGATTTTAAATATGTGGTATACATCCTCTAGTGTCACAGTCATTTCACCTATAGGCAGGTGAAATGTGTTGGTCTGTGCATCCCAACATCGGGCCAAAGCAGTCATATAGGCTTGATCGGCCCTAATGGTGGGGAGGCATAGTATGTAGCCAAATCCCATGATATCAAACCAATATAGCTCTGCCTGTGTCACGGCACTGTGCAGGTTATGAAGAATCTCTTATTCCCTCACCCTCATAGTCAAAATCTGGTCGAAAGTAGAATAATAAGGCAAAATTGATTAAAAATCAACCAAAAACATCAAAAAAAACTTAAAAATGATAAATAAAATCACAAAATCTCAAAAACACCAAAAAATTTGGAAAAAGCACTTCAAAAATTAAAAAATCAATTAAATCCTTGCAAAAATCAAAAAAAAAATTGAAAATTTTTGAATTTTTTTCTAAAATGGTCAAATCGTGGTTCAGACCCATGCTTGGAATTATGGTCAATTTTATGATAGTCGTGGCCCCCAATTTGGCAATTTGGAACTACACCTGCCAACCGTGGCTAAGAGAAATAATTTTTTTAGGGTCATTTCCCATCTCAAGACACCCCAAAAATTAAAAGCCCTCCCCTCTAATCTAACCTAAGATAAATCTATCTAGGGTGAGTTTAATTACTGGTAGTTTAGTGATGTTCATTTAACCCATTACTTAATGAGGTTCAATTTTATTCGATAATTGAAAAACGAGGGTTGCATGCTTCTACCTTAGTAGAAACGGCTCCTCCAGGTTGGTCTACCATAAGTGCGAGTGGTAGTGAGGTCGAGTTGCAATAACATTCCGTGTCAAATTTATTTTCTCACCTCTCAAAGCTCTCAGATTCACTATCATAGTAGGAAATAATAAAAATTTAAAATTGCAAAAAATGCTTTAAAATTTCCTATTTTGGCCCTGATCGTGCATGATAACCATGGTCCTTGAATTAGGATTTTTTGCCCATGGGTCTAACCCATGGTTAAGCAATTTGAAAGTTCTAGCTACTTCTAACAAGCGTGATTAGCAACCTGTAATAAATGCTCTAAAACCCCACTGTATGGAGCTCTAAAATGCTAAATTAAAAATATCAACCTGATCAGAAGTTCCTAAAATTTTACAAATAACAAAAAAAATAGATAAATCAAAAGTTAAATGTGCCTCGTATCTAGTTATTTACCCTATACACTTGGCAGTTGCAACGACTTGCGCTCCATACAATCTGGAAAGATAAGTAAATTACCATAAGGACATTTGGGGTAAATTAATCATAGAGGAATTGATATTCTTCATTTCAATCCCTAAGAAGGCCCAAACGATTAGACTGCTCCATGGGAATGAGGTATTCATCTCAATTATTCTATGACATTTTTAGTAAATCATTGATTAATATGATTCAACACAAGCCTAATTGGAATTGTTATCATCTTGATTTCCTAAGAAGGCCTTTGAGGCTAGATCGCTCCATGGGATAGAGATGTACAATTACTATTAACAGTTGTAATCATAGCTTATTAGGCCTTGCCAAGCATCAAATGCTTAATTTTAAATTGTTCAAGTCATTCATAGTGGTCAAGCGACTCGTCACTTTACTAATTGTCATTACCCTCATCGACTCATCACTTGAGGGGGTAGTCATAATATCATAATCATAATCAAATTCAATAGAATATCCCTTGATCGTAGATCCCTTGATCTTGTCAAAATTACATTCGTCTTATGAATCATTGCCAATGACTATCATAAGCTTACCCTTTGTTTGGGGAAAAAAGCAAATATGATAGTTAAGTTATTAGCTCTCCTCCTTTCATATCTATATGGCGTAGAAGCTTATAGTAGCACTAAAGCTACCTGATCATCACTGGAGCTTGCCAAAGCTTTGCAAATTTAAGCCTTCCATCTAGTTGGAAGCAATGATTCTAGTATGCGCATCCTTTTTGTAGAACTTGGGCATCTAATGTTGATCACACTAATGATCATCATTCAACCTACAACATCATTTTAGTAAGTCTATTTTGCTCAACATTGTTCGATCTCACAACACATCTCAAAAGGGGCATCTGTAGATACCTAAAATACATCATGTCGACATCCATGGTTAATAGAGCTGACCGCACCTCAGAGCTACAGCTAGCCTTCAAAATCATTTGGACCTTGGCCGACCCAAATCGGTTACAACGGCCAATTAGTTGTAGACCAAAGTGGTTTGAGAGCGAAAAGTTCCAAAACCTTCCCTCCAACTACCCTTTCTTGATATTGGCTTCCCCATGAAGATAAGACATGGCCTTCCTAGGTGCTATAAGAACCCCCTCCAAATTGGGAAATATATAGATGAATCTTGAGTTGAAAAGTGGTGAAGCCCTATCGAATTGCATACTCACTTGCATTCATGGATAGGAATACTTTTGTTGCCCAAATGGATATCAAATGGCACTTGGAACCAAGATGGCTATGGAGGGCTATGAAGAATCAAGAAATGCAATCGAGCTCATTCCATCACCAATCTGAGCAATTCAACCACCAAATCTATCATAGGACATCATGACGACCCTTGATCATCAATTCATCAAGGGAATTGGAGACTTGAGACCGGTATTAGAGGGTAAAATTATTTTTAGCTCAGTTGCGGCTAACAGTTATAGTTGTGCCGCAAACCCGCAATTAGGTTTAAATCATTTTTCCCCTTGGTTTTAGAAGTAGTTTACCTTTTTTTTAATTAAATTACATGCATTTAATTCATATTTTCTTTACTAGAGATAATTGTGTGATAGAAATAGGGATTTAAGACTAACTTCCTTCATTTCTTTTCATTTGGTAATTAGATTAGTTCTAGTTATTTCTCATGTTTCCATGCTTTCAATTTTTAATTAGGACTTTAGCTGGATTGATCTATGCTTCCTTTACATTTCTTGATGGTCAATTATCATGTTCAATTACTACATTTCTTGCACTTTCTTGATTTCAAGATTTCATGGCATATTTTTCATAAATTCCTCTAAAAGCCTTATCAACAGAGGTCTCCTTTGTGTTTAATTGTTTCTTGTTGTTTCTTGAATGCATAATTAATAGGGTCATGCCATTCAATGCAACAAATGCCTCTAATCATGGATAAGAAGGCTATATTTACCTTGGAGCAGTTCGTGACAATATAGGAAGTCTTTGGATTACACCCACCCTTTCGTGGGGATTTACTACTATTGTAATAATTGTATCACATTGGGTATCCCTAAGAGGGATAGATTTGTAACCGAGTTTCAAAGGAAATTTAATAAAGGAAAAGCTTCTTTATGTTATTTGCAAATTCATTTTCTCTTTCATGCTTTATGCTGATTTGCAGTAATTATTAGCATAGGTGTATGCTTTCCAGGTTGCCACACTATCAAAGTGTCTAGACTAGGTTTCAAGCATGCACCATCAATAGATAAGAGACTTAGGGGTTTATTCAGATTTGTAGGTAACCAACCTAGGGTTTGATACTAAAACAAGGAGAGAGCAAGAGATAGATGTAGACTAATGTAAGAGACTAGCAACTAGGGTTTTGACTAATCAAAATAGCCAAGAATAGATAAGTTACCACTAGATCTAGCTAGCTATAAGGTAGGACAAGAACTTCCATTTCAGGTTTTTTTTAGGGGTGTCAGAACTGCAGATGGGTAGTGTAGACAAGTGGAATACGTATAGGGTAATGAGTAGTACCTGATTTGGACACCTTTTGAGGTCCGGACTAGGCTGCACCTCTAAAGCTGCGCATGCGTCCAGTGCCCCACGCACGCGTCCTAGACAAATCAGGAGGAAGATCATCGATCTCAGGCTGATGACTCATGAGGGGATCTATGTCTGGAGCGAAGAGCAGAATCAGATCTGCTACAGGGGACTCAAATCAAGCTCTTTCTTGCTCCTGGGCTGGAGTGTAGACCTGGAACTGTGCACGCATCCAGTGCCTCGCGCACGCGTCCCGGATGGATTAGGAGGAGAAACAGCGAACAGGGGCGGGTAGTCCCCGTGGGGACCCCTGTCTGGAACAAGCGGTGCGATCAGATCTGTAACGGAAAACTGAACTTGCAGAGCCACAAAGATAGACCAAGTGAAAGTTGACAGGTCCACGAAGATGCGACAGAGCAAGATACAACTATATACGACAAAATAATATAGAATCTTCCTTCAAATAGTAGTGTAGGATTTTGCTTTTGGTATGCCAGTGTTAAAACCCTCAGATTACCAATGAGAATGTCCCTCTTTTATTACTTTTATAGGGAGAACGAATGATGAATCAGTAATAGTCAACAAGGAATCAAGAAGGCAACACTTCAATTAATTGGTCTCAACACAATTCTGGTATGTCAGAAGACCAACACTTATCGAATAGTTGCAAAAGACTTTGAGAGCTATGAACTTGCAAAGCACTAAAGTATTAGAGGGCATGGGGTCATAAAGACATGAGTTATCTACCCATTCATTCATCTATCATTATGATTAATACATTCTAAAAGTGGTATGGTTCGCATGTTGGCCCTACCTTGTAAATAACCTACGGGAGTACTAAGATTTCGAGGTGGGTGAGAAAGGTGGGTGGGAAATCCTAATCTATGCATGCCTAGGGTAAATTGGAGCAATCAACTACAACTTTAGCTGGTCCGAGGCATAATCAATCTTGATCAACGATGATAACCATTCGATTTACTATATCAAACCTACCTATCATTAGCATTATTGGTCAGTTCCATCACAACCATATTTCTTTGTTTGCCTCAACCTGAGCATTGCAAGGTTGTGCCAACCATACCAAGATGAGGGATATTTGGGTAAACCGCTTCCTTTGATGGGTGAGAGCAACGACAATAACTAGACTCAACAATATCAGTATCTGCCACAAAGAAGAGCTCCTTGGCATGCGAATGGGTGAAACGAGTATAACCAAGATCCATCAATCGCATATCCATCATTTTGTGGTACCCAGTTATATAGATAGGGGTTGCGTGAGGAGTTCAGTGAACCATAGCTAGAACATACGGATAAGCCTAGAGAGCCCTTCCTATACACAACAAGCCCTATAGATAGTAGGACCCCCTATAGAGAGTAGGGCGATAGCACAAGGAGTAAACACATGCATGGGAACCCTTCTAAGGTAGGGGAGGTATCGTCCATTGAATCTATAGAGCATTGGATAGTGAGATCCGCAACCTAAATTTGATAATTCGTGTATTGCTTTCCTACAACAACTGTATCCACATCAAACACTCTTCTTGGCAGCCTCTTGTGTATTTAAGGGATGCCCTACCTTATATGGTCGGGTCAAGGATATGAATCCTAAGATGCTTGAGTGATAGGCATGCACATGAAAACCTAGAACCTTAAGACTTGGCGTATGCATCAGCCCTTGCAGCAACCTGAACCTTAGTTCAATATGGGCAAGGGTACATAAGATGCCCATCCAACCCATTATAGAGTAGGGATGGAATAGAAAATGAAATAAAAGCATAGGCATATTGGTCAACAGGACTTATAGTTGGAACCACTTCTAAGGTAAGGCTGAAATGATTCCATACCTGTATCCAACGAGGGTCTTTCTCTAGGCAAACAGAGGTAAGGGTTGGTTCTTCCGGGCTTACTACTCCCATAGTTGTATCATTGTCGATCTGCACGTATCAATAAATATGCTTACCTCGCATCTTGATCAATGACCAGTATCAATAAGCATTCTCGTATCAGATATGACCAGTCGTACCAATGCTTGGGATGAAACCACATTCATTCACTAACTATTTCTTTAGCACTAGAAACTATATTGACCTGAGAGTTGGCAGAATTGGTTATTCAAGTTATTGTCAGTCATTCCTAGTGCACAACCTAGAATGTGTACGTTTATCTGTGGCATGTCAACCTCACCCAAGATCCACCTCGATCGGTAGCGTTATCGGTATGAGCTTCACATATGGATCACTTTCTTCAACCTTGGCACCTGGGGGGAGCGGCATATTGAAGACAAGCTATAAATCTAGGGCATGCAAAACCAGAGCTAGATCTCGAAGATACTAACTGTTACAAGCTGGCATGGCATCCATTTGAAACACGTTTCATCTGCTAATTGTAGGGCCCCTTTCTATACCTATTTTTTTGTTCTCGCATCTTTCTCAACAAGTCTAAGAACTAGACCAATTCTCTACTTGGCTGAAGCAATTGATATGCTTGCATCCCTCCCTAAACCTGAGCAATATTCCCTACATCCAACAAGCATGGTGGAGGCATAATCTATTTGTTGTGGAGAAACTTTGATACCCATTGGCGGAACAAGTGTCTCTCTCAACATCTTATACTAGATAAGCACAAAATTTGGTTGCTTTGGCATAACTAGAATAGAGGGGGGGCAACCCTTCTAAGTTCTAACACTAAATGGTTGAGCATATAAGACACAACTCACTTCTTAGAATGGGATGAAGAGACAAAAGTTTATGGCCACAAAAGACAAATGAAGTTTTAAACATTATGTTGACTTCCTGTTTCTCTTGGCCCTAGAGGTGTTGAGGGAATAATAAGACCTTGAAAGGCTTCCTTCAGTTCTCCCCACATTCCATCTTCACCAATCTTCACACAAGCAATGTGTTGAGAAGCTTCAATTACTTTAACTTTTTGGCTCCTCTTATTCTCAACACATAGGGGGGCAAAGGAGGTCGCATTTGCTTCTAACCCGAATTCGAACATGATGTGCTCCGGTATCCTCCCTTGGAATTGGTTCATCAAATAGATCTTCTTCCTTGCTCTTCTCCCCCTTTTAGCTAAATATTACCTTGCTCAAATATATTCTTAAACCATTCCTTGTAAGTCAGTATGGTGGATTGTGAGTCTTTCCCCTCGACAGGCTGAAGAAAATCCCTGTTGTTGATATATCCTTAAGCCCTTTTGTGATCCAATGAATCAGATCTTTACTCGCTTGTAAAAGAGAAATAGTGTTTCTATAGTGACCGTAGTAGCCATGTCAAAGTGTCAGATTCCCCTCACTCAAAAAAGAGTATATAGAATCTCTTCATCTCTCTCAATGGGGGTTGGGCTGATCGAAGCAACTATCTATATGGGGTGGGTGCGAGAACCTAGTATGCTCCATTTACAGAATCACTTGCTTAACCACTTGTTGAAACGACTGATGTTGTACCTTTAACTGTTGCTTATGGGTAAACAACAAGCTCTCCTGCTTCTAGCTCTCCAAATGGAAGGGATGCTCCTGCCTTTACTTCTAGGTCTATAACCATATGAAGGGAAGCTATAGGATACGGGTCTCAATAAGGAACTTAAATCACATTGGCTTTGCTCCTACCTTTCTCGATGCTTTTGGTGTTGCTCCTGCTCCTGTCTTTGCCCCTTCCGGGTGGTGGTCAACTGTCTTCTACGTACGCCTTTGCTATGCCTATAAAAATGGATCTGCTGCTAATAAAGCCTTTGCCTTTGTTGTAAGGTAAACAACTAGCGTTATCTTTATCATGATCATGGCTACCACCTATGCCTCACTTGCTAGGTTTAACTCTTGAACCAGATCTCACTCTAGATTTAGTACCAAGTCTCAATGTGCTAGATCTTCACCTCTTGGAGCCGAAACTTCTGCTGGCTAAGGATATGTAAGTAAGGATGTTGGTCCTATAGCATTTGGTCCCATAGGGTATTGTCCTATAGGGTCCTATTCTGGGTCTCGATCCCTAAATTCAGACTCTTCCTTTCAATCACTAAAATACCTATCACGATCTTGATCATGAAACTGAGAATCTCTACCATGAGCATCAGACTATGAAGAAATACCAAAGCCAAAAGATGTGAAGCCAGGTACAAATATAGCAGGTGCAAATCCAAAGCCAAATAGTGTCGATAGTGCAGGTGCCTTGTCAGGTGTTGATCAAACTAATCTACTAATGGTGGTGGATCATATGCTGCTACCTTTGCCTTTTCTAGTGATGGTAAACCAATTGGCTATGCCTTGACTATTGGTGCATCCGACTCTCAATCTAGAGCTATTGGTTCAACAACTACTATTGGTGGTGGTAGTGGTGCTTCAATAACATCATCAATAACGTTGTCAATATCAAAATCTAGATCGAATACTGGATCAATGGTTGGATCTACTACTTAATATGTTGTTGCTATCTCTACTGCTAATGTTGCTAGAGTATATAAAACTGGATAAGCTAATACTGGTGGATCTGTAACTAGATCATACGTAGCTAGGTATCGATCATCAACTGGATCAATTATTAATATAATGGTGCTAGTGCTTATACTGGTGCTTCAACTGCTTCATATACGAAAGAACCCGTAATAGATGTTGGGTAAACTACTCTACTAGGTACCTGTACTTATGGCTTTGCTTATGCCTATGCTCCTGCCTTTGTTCTTGGTGTTACCAATAGATACCTTTTCTATTTGTAGATAAGTTGGAACTATTGGATCTTATACTAGGTATACTTCCATCTTAGCTACAAATGCTACTGATACTATTAAAAACATAATAAAAAAAAAAAAAAAAAAAAAAAAAAAAAAAAAAAAAAAAAAAAAAAAAAAAAAAAAAAAAAAAAAAAAAAAAAAAAAAAAAAAAAAAAAAAAAAAAAAAAAAAAAAAAAAAAAAAAAAAAAAAAAAAAAAAAAAAAAAAAAAAAAAAAAAAAAAAAAAAAAAAAAAAAAAAAAAAAAAAAAAAAAAAATTGGTGGTGCTACTGGTACTTCCACAGGATTTGGTACTGGATACACTACTGGATGCGGGTATGAATAAGAAACAACTTTAAAATAAAAGTTCTACAATCCTAGTTTGTGTTGCCTATGCTACTATCTCTGCCTTTTCTTATAGGTATGTTTATAGGCACTTAATATGCTATAGGTGCTATTGGTTATGATTAATTTATACCCATCTTCGCTACT
Source organism: Wollemia nobilis (assembly GCA_028583015.1). Classification (NCBI taxonomy): domain Eukaryota; kingdom Viridiplantae; phylum Streptophyta; class Pinopsida; order Araucariales; family Araucariaceae; genus Wollemia; species Wollemia nobilis. The sequence goes on from JAQPPZ010003229.1 coordinate 241,530, forward strand.
AATGCTACTCGTCCTTCAACTAGATCTACCCTTGCTTCCTATGCTGCTATTGATACTGATAGTTATGTTGGTGGGTTTACTGGTCTTGTTACTAGTCTTGGCTATGCTTATACCTTTGCTTCTATAGGTGTTGGTACTTGTATTGTCACCCTCGTATCTATTGGATATGGATATGGATATGTGGTCTCTACTGGTTATGCTTAAGGAACTATAACTTAGTCAATTGATTCTTCGTTCTTCAACTGGATCAAAGACTAGCTCTGGTAATGCTATTGGTACTAATGGATCTACTACTGGTTCTTTGATTGGATCAACATATGGATATGCTTATGGCTCTGCTCCTGCAACCCTAGCTTATGGTGTTGGTCCTACTATTTGGTATGTTACTGATGCTTATTACATATTAGTTACTTATGCTCCTATTGGTGTTAATACTAGGTATGGATCTTATGTTGGGTCTTGATCTATAACTCGATCTGTTGCTAGGTCTACTACTTGCTTTGCTCTTGCCATCCTTGCCTCTGTTGCTACTAGGGCTAGTTCTCGATCTGGAACAACTAACTCTGGTGCTTGCTTTGCTTATGGTGTATATGGATCACGAAGGTTTGGGTCATGCTTACGAACGTAAGAATCAGGCTCTTGATCACTACTCTCAAAATTTGGATCTCGATCGAAGCAAGCAATTTGATACCTAGCAGATCTCGTAGAGCCAATAGCATAGCTAAAATTTTATCCTATTAATTAAGTTGTAGATTCCGTTAAATATCCAACAATAGCGATTGTTTAACTGACTGATCCAGATGATCCAGTTACAGTGCCAAAGCGAGCAGTTCCATACCTGAGAGCAATTTCAGGAGCAACAGTTCGATAGTTCATTGCCCATTGAAATAACCCATTTAAGTGGTCGGTAGCGGGGGCAACAAAGGCATAGGATCCTGTTGATTCCACAGTCGACTATGTTGCTTACAAGTTCAATTATGTTGTTGATTCCGCTCTTGATTCCTTATGGTTAAGCCACTAATGAAGTCATTGATGCAGTCATTTCTGATGTTGTCTTTTGATTCAGGAGGGAGCACTTGTATCATTATACGATGCATAGGTTACTACCTTTACTAATAATGTTGTCACCCTTACTATGGTATCTAGTATCTATAGCGGTGCAATGGTCACCAACCCGGTGGGGTAGTGTGGTATGTATGTTGTCATATCGAGATCGAGATCCAAAGCTCATTGTTGTAAAGCTAGTAGCTAGGGTTGTTGTACCAATTTAAGTAGCATATCCATACCTATATCTAATTTAAGCAGTCAATCCACCTATATTATAGTAGTAGATCCTATTGCATTTCCACCAGAAGCATAAAAGGTATCACCCTTAAAAAGGTAGAGGCTAAGGCATCACCCATAAGGGCCATAAGGGCATATATCATAATTTAGCACATCCGACACTTTATGCACATCGATAATGTGTTCCGAGATTTTGCACATCTACCTTTGTTTCGACTTCATGCACTTGATGCACCACCAAGCTTTGGTGTTTTACCAGGTCTTTCACTAGCACCACCTTGTCCAACAACATCCCTTCCAATTCTAGATAAATATCAAGATGCAGATAAAGATAAAGATCGGGATCGAGAAGCAAAGGAAGCATCCAAGTAGTAAATAGAAGCATAGGTGGAAGCAATGGTTGATGTTCATTCACCACAAGCGGCCATTGAAGCAGTTGAAGAAGCAAAAGCAGAGGCAAGGGCACCTACGATAAAAGCAAATCCATTTGTTTCTATCCTATGGTCCTTACCTCTATATTGGCAGATCCAGTAGCAACTTATCTAGTAGTAGCAGCAACTTCTAATACCAGTGATCCAACAACAACGCCCATTGAACTTGTAGCATCACAACTAGCTTCAAATGATCCAGGCACAATTATAGGATGAGATTGAGATTCAATTCCTCCTGATGATCGTGATTCATACCTTTGTTATCTAAATCCTATCTTTCATGATCGATAGGAAGATTCTGATATTCTTTAGCAAGATCCAGTTGCTTACCTTAAACCAGTTAAAGAGTCAGATCGATAGCTAGATTCAAAGTTTAGAGATCAAGATTTGGATTCTGATGATCAAGAGAGAGATTATGATTTGGATCAGAGAGATGAAGATTAAGATTATTGAGCTGAAGATTCTGACCTTTGTGACTGTGATGCAGCTACTGATGATCGTGATCCCATAAGTGTTCCAAATGCTCCCTTTTCGTAATGCTTACCGCCATCTCCTAGGCTTTATTAAGAGAGGTTTTCCATTTTCTAGCCCTTCTTTCTCCAAGGTCCAAATCCTGCACCCATCGAAACCATTGTTATTCCTTCATAAAACATGTTTTTTTTCTTTCCTACGATGGCTTTGAATTGGACCAACGAAAATGATGAATTCCACTGGTTCGGGGGTTGAAGGACAGGCACCTCGTTTCGATGAATGAGGCATGAGGTTTTTTATCGAATGGAAGTGAATCTCGTGTGTCATATTTCTATCATTTTATCATATGATCACGCTCTAGACGAAAGAGCTCTACATTCTTTACTCACATTTCGGAAAGACTCAATCCTCATAATCATACTAAGGGACTTGTCCAAGCTGCAGTAGAACATAGACACGAGAATGCAACTACTTGGTTGAAAGAGACAAAGATTCAAGAGATAGACTCAACATAGATAACCTTTTAATTTTGGCCCACCTTTCCGCACCCCTTGAAGTTCTGAAGCGACCAGGGCCTCCTACTCATTTGGAAAGAACCTTAAACGTGAACCTTATATAAGAGGGAACCAATGATGAGACGAGCGAGGGGCTAGGTGGTTTCATCACTCTACGAGACCAACAAGGAATGGGGAGACACTATCTATACCCGTGTACAAATTAAGGATTTGGCTGTATAGAATAGATAATCTTTCCCAAGAGCTATACCATGATATAGCCTAATTGGTGCGAGTTTTTTCTAAAGGACCTCTCTTAATGGTCGCAAGTTCAAACCCCTCTGTCGTATGCCTTGTCAAGGCACAACTCTCTCGGTAATGAATTATCCTATTCTCTCCCACAACAGCTTGAAAACTTTAAGCTGGACGTAGGAACCCGACCTTCCTTTCCTCTTCAACCCTAGGATGTGGTGATCGACCTTTTTACATGGAATCAAGAGAGTAACCCTTCTCCCATTAAAAAGTTCTAGGATCATTTTACAGCCGAATAACCTTAAAATAGAGAGGTTTCCCACCCGCAATCGATTGGTTGTGTTAGACTACCAAGGTTGCTCTTTGTTTTGAAAGGGGCACTCGACCCTTTGAATCCAAGCTCTATATCCTTATAACGAGTTGAGGGAGGGCCTTAAAAAACAACTTTTAAATGAAATGAGCTTAATTTAAAAGGTAAACATTTAAGAGCCCTTTTAAAACAGAGAAGGAGATCGACCTTTTATTTTAAAACCCCTTTTTAAAGCTTAAGAGGGAGAGCTTGACCCAGAGGAAACCACTCGATTCATATTACGTCTATAATAACTTAAGATGCCTTCATAAGGGAGAGGGTCAGGTCCGAAGGAGATAAACCCTCAACCGATTGAATAAGTAAAACCCTTTATTCCCCAGCTTATTAATTAAAAAAGCGACCTTGAAAAGAAAAGTCATTTATGTACTCACTTACCTTGAAATCTCACCCAAGGAAGCTTTAGAAGCGAGCTCTACTCGTAAAACATTTAATCAGGAGAGGTATGCTCTCCTCTATATAAAGCCAAGCCACACTTACTTATTATTAAGCTCTTAAGGGGAACTAGACATTTATTCATTTATTCATTTTGACACAGGAGAAACCCCTTGCTTGTTAAATGTGTCCTTTGTCGAGGCCGGCTAAAGAAGAAAAGGTTTTGTTTTATTTTGTTTTAAAAAGACCCGACCCGATCCTTTGCCTTTTTAATGGTGGGGCCCGACCCTTTTAAATGCCCTTTTAAACGGTGGGGGTGGGGGAGCAGAGGGGCTTTACCTCTATTTTGAGGGAGCAACAAGCCTTTAAAAGAGTGAGTCTATTATCTATGTATTAACAATCTACGAAAGAATTCTTCATTCAAACAAGTATTTGGAACAAACAAATGATTGTTGCCCTCTATCTATAACCAGGCCCCTTTTAAATTGAGAGGGTTTTTTCACCTTTTAAAATAGAGAGGGGGGCGGGGATCTTTAAGATGTTGATCTCCTTTAGTAAAGACCAGGCTTTTAAATAAATTAGGGATCGACCCAATCATTCATTGGAGTTTGAGTGCCCTTTTAAAATAGAGAGCCTTAAAAATGCCCTATAAGAGAAATCCCAAGCTCTCAAGATGGAATGGATAGTGATGAAGGTACCTTGAATAAGTGCTTAGCTAGATCATCTATCCATTATAGATCAAGAGCCCATTCTAATGTGAGAAATATTTAATGGGAAGAAGAAAACCTTAATAAGAGGAGGTTCCTCTATTTTGAAATTAAATCGGCATTGAACCGTTTTAGAAGAACCATACCGAGGACAGAAATGAGGTTGTACTCGCACTAGTCAAGAAGCCTTAGGATTGAGTTACTCTGAGCAAGAAAAAGAAATAATGGGTGGTCGGTGCGCCTACTCTCCTCTGTTTGTTTCCAGCAGAAAGGTGGGCCCATTCAAGTCGAGTGCATGGTGTCCCCCATCAAAGTCTATTACATACATTAAAACCCTCTTGACCTATCGATTGAACCTCTATATTATTTCAAGCAACCTATAGGTTTAAAAGCGCTCTCCCCCACCGTTTAAACCCCATGTTTTAAAGGCAAAACATGGGGGGCTTAGAGCTTGAATTCCCAAAAAAGGACTGTAGGATTCCCTTTATCTAAAATAGAGAGGGGTTAGTACCTCTTTGTTTTAAAAAGGGGAGAGGATGCCCTTGTTATTATAATGGAGCAGTGCTCTATATCTTAGTGCTTTATATCTCAATAGGGATAGGGCCCTCGCTCTTATGGTTGATTCAGAGATTCTCCTTATTAATCCCAAAGCGGCAGCGCTCTATATCCGGCTTTGAAAAGAGAGGGGAGAGGGTCGAACATTCATTGACTAGCTAAATCGTTGATCAACTTAGCCTTTCATCGATACTACGCTTTGAGGGCAGGGGAAGAGCTCACCAACTACCTCTACCTAGAGACGGGAGAACTTCAAAGAGGTTCAAAAGCTCTCCTCTCCCCCACCATTTAAAAGGGTAAGAAAGGGGTAACGACTCTTTAAAGAGGTAGAAGATTTTGGAGTCGGGTGTGTGATTGTAGACTGGAATAAACCTCTTGGCTAACCTCCTAGATTTGTTGTTTTATATGGAAAACCCCTTTAAAAAGCTCACTTAGATCTGAGAATTAGCTTGTTGGGTAATAACTAGCTACTATAGACTATGAAATTGGTGGACTTATCTAAAAGTGGTCGAGTCTCTAACCTTTTAAGGTCAAGTCCCTAACCCGATCAAGTCTCTTGTCGCTCCCCTTTCCCCCTCCCATCAACTACCTTTAACAAAAAGAAGTCGGTCCCCCCTTTAAGAGAAAGAAGATGTCCCCCTCCCATCAACTACCTTGAATTTCATACTATCAACATCACATATTTCAATTCTCTTGCTAGTTTTTTTAATTAGGTTATATGGAATTGAAATGGGCTTCACCCAGAGTTTGGAAATTATGCATTAATTAATTAAGCTAATATTTTTTTATTGTATTTCTATTAGTTATATTAATAATATTATTTATGATTTTTTAATAACTTACAACATGCACCATTGCACACACATACCGTGGTTTGAACCTTGGACCTCGTAAAGAGAAGCCAAAGTCCTAACCATTGCACTGTTCCCACATAACATCATATTTATAATTTGTTTAATTGTCATGTCGGGTCAACAATAACGACGCAGAATAGGTTTGGTGAAAGCAGCCCATGTGGTTTGAACCCTGCGCTTGTCACTTACTAAAAATAGTGTGGTTGTGACCAACTCTCCTATGTAATCGAAAAAATAATTTGTTTAATTGATTATATGAGATTGAAGCAAGTCTCACTTGTATTATATTATGACCACACAGTAGTATAGAAGAAGCATTAACATAGAATGAAATTCTATTATACCTGTGTTTAGCAAGATTCAAGCATGGGTCTCTTTAAAAATTGAGAAATTTAATTAATTAAGCTAATGTCATTTAATCAAATGCTAAGATTCATTCATAAAATTTGAATGTTGGTTTAAGATGTGAAACTATTCACTCTAACCAATTCTTCTAAATCCCATAAACTTAATAACATTTATGATTATAATTAATTATAACTACTAAAGTATATATATACACTAGAGGTCTTTGTGAAAAGATAACTAAGAGGTGTTTGCTACGAAGAAGTAAAGGATTAACACTCCTCCATTTGATGCATAGAAAAATCAGAAACACCATTGTATTGTATGTTGCCTCTATACACCCACAAAAGATAACTAAGAGGTGTTTGCTACAAAGAATTAAAGGATTCGAGCCTCCCTTAACACTCTTCCTCATAGTCTTTGATTTTTTTTTGACACTCTTCATCATAGTCTTTGATTTTTTTTGTTGCATAGAGAAATTAGAAACACCATTGTATGTTGTCTTTATACACCCACAAAACATAACTAAGAGGTGTTTGTTACAAAGAAGTAAAGGATTCAAGCCTCCCTTAACACTCTTCCTCATAGTCCTCCCTTAACACTCTTCTTCATAGTCTTTGATTTTTTTGACACTCTTCCTCATAGTCTTTGATTTTTTGACACTCTTCCTCATAGTCTTTGATTTTTTTTGTTGCATAGAGAAATCAGAAACACCATTGTACGTTGTCTCTATACACCCACAAAATATAACTAAGAGGTGTTTGTTACAAAGAAGTAAAGGATTCAAGCCTCCCTTAAAACTCTTCCTCATAGTCTTAGATTTTTTTTGTTGCATAGAGAAGTCAGCAATACCATTGGATGTTGCTTTTATACACCCTAACCCATTGGATAAAGCAAAGTCGACGGAACCCTGACCTTCCAAGACATCGAACCAGGGCAGCCAACCGACAAACACTTGGTTGCTACAATCTACCATGTCATGGGTTGAACCTTGGACCTTCCCCAAAAGATACCAAAGCCCTAACCACTACACCATCCTTGAGAACTTTATATGTGTAAGTTTATTAGTGAAGATTTTGAAACTTTAAATAATGTGGAAGGTTTGAAATCTTGAAAAATGTGAGATTATATACCATACTTTAATAACTCTCATAATAAAAATATGGTTAAACTACACACTATAATTTAATATTTAATGATTAAAATAATAATTAAATATCTATATTAAGTAAACAACATCTTTTTCATAAAAATTATACTATATAACTATGACCTAATAGAGGGTAAAAACTTTTTACATTTATTGGACGGACAAAAGAGGTGGGTGGATCTTGCGAACCTAAGATGCGACCAAACACGGATCATGCGAACAAGGATAGACAACTACCCTACCCATGCACGCAGGAAACGTCAAACTCAATCAGCATTTGGAGGATTTGTCCATCTTAATGCGACCAACCAAAAGTGGATTAATGGTTGTTGACCAAGAATTTATGAACATGCAAAATTAACACGGTAGTATATCAAACAATTTCGCGTGTACGGACCGTCGAAACAATAGTTTACTTTCTAGGAAATTGATAACATTTTTTCATTTTTAATACTTAGATATGGAAAATAAATATAAGAATAGGAGTGTGGATTATTATAGGTTATTGAATCCCTAAAAATATAATGCTATGATCTATAATAATATAATGATAAGATATATTTAATATATTCTCATTTAAAAATAAAATGGTATAAGTGAGAATTAAAAAGTAAATGAACAGATATTTAAAATCTTTCTTATACAAGGTATATTTAAAAGGTTTAAGATATTTCTTTTTATAGATTTTCGTAAGAATTTTGCTTTTGAAATAATAACCAAAAGAATGTTAAGGCCTTATGAAGGACCTTAAGCTATCAAATATTTTTTTGAAGGGAAATTCTTGGGAGCAAGAAATTCTAATTGTTCCAAAGTTTTATATTTCAACTTGATTTGGTATCCACATCTTTTGATAATTGTAAACCAATTTATCTCGTGAGATATATTTTTTGGATCTCATATGTTATTTGTTTGAGTTCCTCTCCCCCAATCAAGTTGCTAATAGAAATCTAAGATCTATAACTATTGCTTACATCAATTTAACCCTTAAACTTCAAGACTAACAAAGGTATAAGGAGATAATTGATGGTATAGGGAAAGTCCATGAGCTGATTTAAAGTATACAATGGGGATTTATTGATCAAAATATAATATTTTATAACATCTAATCTATTCATACTTGATCAAAACCATATTTTCTAACATCATAAATAAAACTCCATCAAACATTATTATATGCTTCGTATTTTAAGAGCATGCCTTTTTTTATGGATTTAAGAGAATACATGTCCTCTTAATGATTATCCATTAAAGAATTTTGGATTGTGGGATCATTGATCAAAATAGAATATTTCGTGTTATGACAAAATCTAATCCATTGTAATAAACCTTTATTAAAAGTATACTTTTGAGAATATAACAAAGAAAATTTTATCTGACCTGTCATATGCTCTCAAAAGCATATCTAATTTTACATGCACTTATGGTTTTTCATGAAATAAAGAGAATGAATAACCTCTTGTGCAATGATTATACCGTCAAAAATTTGTTTACCACAAAAAATCATCTTCATCCATATTAAGACAATATTGAATGCTTTTTAATTAATTTATAACACTTTTTTTAAAATTATCTTATCAATCATGTGACAAAGGATTATTGGACAAAATTATCAAAATAATTTGTCTCGCCTTTCTTGAAAACCAATGCAATAAAGGTGACATGATCTCATTTATTATAAACTTCTTTTTCATAGTCTCTTCAATCGTAGCCAATATAACACTTCTTTATAAATCCTAATTTTGTTTAAAGAAAATTATAGGAAATCCATCAATACAATGTACCTTATCAAGGTGGAAAGAGAATATTGCATCACCTCCTCCATAGATATCTTCTTTATCAAGCTTTCATTCTATCTTTGTGAGAATTGATGAAGCATTTTGCAAAAGCTTACCTTGAGTCTCATTGTCTTCCAACTTTTGATAAAACATCTTTGAAATAATTTATTGCTCCCTCCCTAATCTCTTCTTCTCCTATACTTCTTCCATGTGGAGTTAAAATATTTTTGATTTTATGAAAACAGAAATATGTTTTTATAGTACCATGAAAATATTTAATATTTCTATTACCTTTCTTAATCTATCTCTTTCTATATTTTTGGGTCCAATATGACTCTTAATATTGTAACACATTATGATAATAATAAAATAATTATTTTTCTTCCACAAGTATCTTGGTCTATTCCATTAATTTTTACTCTCTTTTAAATTATGGAGCTTGGATTTTTTTTGTGTATATTAGAGGAATCGATAACTTGTTACATTTTTCATCTCCTCTTCATGGGTTTGAATCCTACTCCTTGCTACCACTATAACCTCTAGTTGCATCAGGTAAACTTTTTAACATAGTAGACGACGCTATTGTGACACGCCCTCCAATTCAATGAGGTTCGAGGGATCGAACCGTGGTCTCCACACTCCCAAGGGAGTACTTTAACAAGTGGGACAAACCCTCCAACCTATCAAGCTTGGATTTAATTTCTCACTTTCTTTTAAATATTTTATCAAATAATTGACATTCTAATTCTTTGTTTATCCCTTTAGATATTTTATTTTTTAAATAATTCTATACATAGATGATCCTTCAAAACTTACTTTATGCCACCATTATATAACCATTTGAAAGAAAATAGGGTCTTACAGCCACATAAATTGGATTGACATTACTGAGTAGCTCATGCATCATTAAAATGAGTTTGTGATTTGATCATGCTTGTAATAAATGTCTTAATGGATTGTATGCCATGTTTGCAACCACATATTAGATGACAAAAATCTATCCAATATTTCTAGTACATAAGTTTACCTAATTTGTCTATTATCCCATATGTATTGAAAGCTTGAAGGAATGACATCATAAAAGCCATTTGAATTGACAAAGGAGACAAAGTTTTCCATTATTTTAGACCATCTACCATCTTTCTTTTTTTAGGGAGATAGAACTATATTAAAGTCCTACCAAGAATCCATAAATTGTAATTATGAATCATCATTGAACTTGATATAAATAAACCGAGGTTCTTATAGTTGGAGATATATATTTACGACTCCAAATTGATATTTTCTTCTTTCATGCGAAAAATATCAAGGCCCCAATTTTTTCTCACTTATAGTGATTATTTCTAGATTTTGGTGATTGTCTATCTCATTTGTGATCACCCATACTATTGCAATACCTATTGAATATCCCATAGCAAAAACCACTAGACAATCCTCCATCTTCTAAATATTTTTGAATGCATCCTTACATTCCTTACTATATAAATCTATTTTATATGGAAATAAATTGAGGACTATATTTGCATGTTATTCCTTGGATATATTTTTTCTAGGGACCTATTCATGCCTCAAATATTCTAAAATACCATATTTATAATCACTTTATGTTCTTACTTGTGGTCTTAGCCCCACTTCTTGTCAACACTTATCATATTTGTTTTTGGTTTTCTAAATCAATATCCCTCTGAGCTTTCTTTTCTTTTTGTTCCTACTTAGAGGGTTTTATTCTCTTTTTTCCATTCCTACCAATGATTTCATATTCATCAATCCCTTTCATTTTTCACACTATTCATAATATGACTTATAATCTACAATTTTTTGGTTGTTGTGGAGAACTTGAAGTTTAAGAGATAGCCTTGAAAACACATTCTTTTTAATGCTTACCTAGAAAATTTAAAGTATAAGTACAATTATCCATAGTACTTACTTTCTTATGTTACACCAAAAAATCCAAGATTTGAAACGATTACACTTCATTCTATTTTCTTTATTATTTTTTCTTGAAACGCTGAAGTGCAAGGGATAAACTCTATAGTGGTTTCATTTTTATTGCAAGGAGATGATTTTCTACTACTTGAAGAAAATGAAGATGATTTACCTAGACTAAACTTAACTTTTTCCATATTCATCATTTTAAAATTTGCCTAAGCACCTTTGATTACATTTGTAATTCCTTCTGATTTTGGACATACACATTATAATTCTTCATCTTGTGTAGTTCCCTCTAATGCTTGTTTCAAATGAATTATGAAGGCCCTTACCATTTGATGATGCAAAGGGAATCTCTTTGCCATTTTTTGGGATTGAAAAATCATTGATCTAATTAGCTTCTATTACAATATGATATTCTTCCTTTATCTTGTTGTTTATATCATGACCAAAAAATTTATATTTTTTCTTAATTATTTTCAAATATTTTGCCATGTATTTGGTCTCATAATGTCATTGGAATGCTATGTCTTGATAATCCACTTTATAATCTCATTCTTTTTATTTTGATTTAATCTTGATGGATTTTAGCAAAGGTTTGAAATTTCCATGACAACAAATATTTGGATACACATGACATGCTTTTGCTTCTTAGTAGTTGGTCTATCCTAGACAAGTTCCCTTGTAGTATTACCAATACTATTGAAAACTTGATATAAAAGTACAAAATTCTAACCCATATTTAAATTCTTTCAAGATTTTTTTGTTTTCGTAGAAAATTTATCACTCCATGGTCTTAACTATAGGTATATTCCCTTAAATCATGAACTAACATATATTATTTTATCCTTGACTTCCAAAGAAGATGAGGAGAAAATATCCGTTGAAATGGATAACCATGTAACAATGTGAATTCAAGCCTCACCTTCATTTACTCAACCTAATCTAAATAAGTTTTATCATTAACCATTGAATTGAAGTATTGTGACCCTTTTTTTAAATACCATTATATTATGCTTAATTATCTCATCCTTGATAACCACTTATGGTGAAACAATTTTTAGCTATAAAGGGATTATCATAGATTCATTTATATTTTTATCTCCAATTAGAGAATCCTTACTTCTAACTAGCATTTTATAATGGTTTTTGTTTCTTGTTATCTAACTTTACCTAACAAGAATCATCATTTTTATTTTTATTTTAAAGATCAGAAACAAAAACTTTAAATATGGAATGTTATTATTTACTCATACATGTAAACTGTGAAGACAAAGACACGACACTTAAATAACAACTGGAAATCAAATAACACAAGGAAATACAAAGATCATACAAATAGATGTATTAAATAAAATGGGGGGAGCCAATGAACTCCTTTGTTACAATCAGTACTCAGTGTGAGTATTTGATACAATGATTTACAATGGCACTAGGGTTCTCATAAACCCTAGCAATAACAACAAAGTGTCTTCAGATTTAGTGTATCCTTGCTTCCAACAGGTTAAGTGGGCTTTGAGTATCCAGTGTGGGGCCACTCCAGCTTCAACAATTGTTCAACAATGTGTAGAACTTGTAGATCTGCATACATAAAAATAGAACAAGGGGGTTAGTAATACCTATGAGGGCTCCACAATGTGAGACCCTCAAACATCAATAAAACCCTAGTTAACAATGAAGTCAAAAAGTATGTTGGATCAAAAAATTATGAGATAAAATACATTCAAATGAGATATACCTTGCTTTTGTTTCGTTGTTGCATATGGTGTGGTGTAGCAGGCTCATATTCGCATTTTTGTAGTTGCAGTAGGCTTGGACGCGCACTTGGCAGGCTCTAACATGAGCTTCACAGGCTCTGGTGTGCACCTACGGGATACAACAGGATCTGGAGAGCACCTACAGTATACAATAGGCTCTGGTGAGTGCTTCGCAGGCTCTACAGCGAGCCTCGCAAGCTCTGGAGGGTGCCTAAGGGTTAGGGTAGAATCTAAGAAGCAGATCGAGGGGGCAATGATGAATGCGATAGATGGATGAGGGCTATGATGATGATGGAGGATGAATGGGGGACGACTGGAATAGTAGAAGTCTTGTTGGCTTAGCTAGGGCTTTAGATCTTCAAACTCTATCTCTCTACTTTGCTAGGGCTTCAAAAATGACTCCTTTAGGGTGTAATTTCTAATCTCAAGGATCTAAGGTTTGAGCATTTGCAAATGCCATTATTTATAATCCGACCTAGGGTTTTCTTAGGGTTTTAGCCTTACACTTTGATCGTGTGGCTAAGATTAAATTAGATCCTAATGTTGAGATTACTTTTTGCATGTGACATGGATTAATGACTATGGACGATGGAGATTGGAATGGATTAGACGGTTGTGGTTAATTGAGTTTATAAATATATATTTTATAATAAATATAACATAATATAATATAAAATATTATATTAAATATTAAATAATATAAAATAATATTAAAATAATCCCAATTAGACTAGAAAATTGCAGGAAAGGGCTAAAATGAGCCTTTTGAAGGTGGAAATGGTGGAATTGGGCAAAATAATTTGTGGGAAAGGTGTGTGGTGAACAAGTGGGTGGTGGAATGGTTAGGATGGAGGATTAGTGGCTGTATTTTAGTGTCTATAGATGTCCCTTTTTGTACCATGTTGCGTGAAACACAATATGGTGCAAAAATATGAGATACCTACTTGGGCTATGGGCACAAAAGCAGCTTCTCTTTGTCATTGGATTTGAACACTAATGTTGAAGACAAAATAATAAAGAATTTTTGGAATTTTGTAGCTTACCCCCTCAATTGGCGAATGAGTTATGAATGTATCTCACAAGCCAATTGAAAATTTTGTGCAAATAATGAATGATGCAATGGATTTGTGCAATTGATGAATGAATGATGTGAAATGCAGATGTGATACCATTTTTGCCCCAACAGTGGGAAAGGGGTTGGTGTATAAGACCATGCAAAATGTGGATGATATGAATGATGTAAAATGTTATACCGTTTATGCCCCAACGGTGGAAAAGGGGTTGGTGTATAATACCATGTGATTGTGGACGATATGAATGATGTAAAATGTGATATCGTTTTTGCCCTAATGGTTGAGAGGAGGATATTTCTAGTGTAGATATTTATGATCATGTGATATGTATCCCGTCATGGGAGAATCATAATGTAATGTGGTTTCCCCATATTTTGGGTTGATTCGATGTTGAAAAAGCTACCGTAATGGCGTCATTGAGTATGCAAGATATGAAGATGCAGACTGACTAAGTCAACGCAGGGGTTGGGTATTGACTGTGGAAATTTCTTCACCAACTCTATGATGGAGCCAATCAAGCTTACCGATGTCCTGTATTATGACTGTTGTCAAGTGAATGAGTGTTTGTGATTTTGGTTATCCATGTTTTCATGCCCCATGGAAGAGGACATCAATGACTGCCTTTTAGCAAATTGTTCTTGGTAAGGTTGTATTCCAAATTTGGGGTGCCAAATATTATTGTGATATTTGATGATGAGACAATTGAATTTTATCATGGTCAAGTGTCCTTATTGTAGATTATTCATCTTACCGAATTTGCATGGATTGATATCACTGTAATCGCCAAGTTTATAGAATAACCTACTAGATACGAGGTTCGCTTGAATACTGGATAGATTGTGGATGAGATGATTGATGAAAATGAAATATGTTGATGGAAGAATGTTTGATGGATGGTGGTTACACTTTCACAAAATGTGGTGTTAGTTAATGTATGATTTGCAGCTTGTGCTTCTTTGAGTTGTTCATTTTGCATATAATTGAGCGATTTATTGATCGAATGAACTCCAATCTTTGCAAAATTATGTGAAATGATTCAGAATATGATGTAGAATGATCATATGTGATTTTTGTGAAAATTTGGATTGTTTTTCTGCACTTTATGCCTTGATTTGTGGATTTTGAAGATTTGATTCGTTCTTGAAAATTATGTACGCAAACAATTTATGTTTTCACAAAACCTGATTTTATGATGTGCATGATGTGTGGATGAAATTTGGAGGAGGTATGCTACTATTTTGATTGATTTTGTCTTTGTGCCATTTTGTCGCCAGGCACACGGCTGTGCCTGTGGTGTCCCACAAGCACGCAAGCGCACCTGGGTGCGCCAGTAGATGCCCAAGCGAGCCTACGAATTTGCAGGCACAGACCTATGCCTAAATGCGCTAGGGAAAGCTATAAATAGCTTTTTGAGTGAATCGTGAGGCTCACTTGTGCGTTTTGGACTTTGAGAAGCTGTGTTTGAGGAGTGGATGGGTGTGTGAGCTTAGTGCGACTAGTGAGGAAAATCATGCAAAAGCTATGGCGACGGAGGGATTGAATGTGACTGGCAGATCTGAGGCACCATTTTCCCTAGTAATGTTGAAAAACACTTTTGTCACTTGTGCATTTATTATTATTTTATTATTATTATTATTATTATTTTTTAATGGTATTAATAAAATTGTTTTTTGCTGTAGTTGAGGGACATAGAGCCTCGACATCAATTTTCTCCTCTCATTCATGGGATGAGGAAGAAGTTTATGGCTAATGACTAGGAGTTATTGGGTAAGGTGGGCCTGGAGGGCGTCGCGATGTTAGATGTGGTGAGGGCCAACGAGGGGTATCTCTCGGATTTGATAGAGAGATGGGACCCGGATAGGGGGACGTTTCAACTGTCGACTAGGGAGGCTACCGTTACACTTGAGGATGTATACCACATTCTCAAGGTGCTGGTAGAAGGGGAAAATGTGGTGGTTGCCCAGGATAAGAAGATCGATATGAAGAGGATGTACATATATCGATGGTGGGAGGCCCAGATGGGAGATGGTGGGATATGTTATTTGAGCATGTACAAGGCAAATGAGTTGGATGCACTCCCAACTTTGATTATGTTCGTGTTAGCAAACATAGTGCTACCTAATAGCACTAGCTATAGGTTCCCTTGGAACCTATTGGGTTTGGTGAGTGATTTACTCATCGACCCAAAGGAGTATGCATGGGCTTCTGCCTTGTTGGCACAGCTGTATCGAGAGCTATATGAGGTGACTTAGTGGGACAAGAAGGGGATTGGATGTAGCTTCCTCCTATAGTGTTAGGCTTTAGAGTATTTTATGGTTGCTCGTCCAGAGGGGTTGCCATGTTCGACATGGCAGATGAGGGAGCCCTATGCTAGGTTATGGGCGGTGGCAGAGGAGGTGCAGTCGAGCTGAGAGGTTCATAGTGGCTAGTGGTATAGAGATATATGGTCAAGGTTGTCTCGGGTTGATGTGGTATGGAGGCCATGGCAAGGATCCAGATGGGATGGTGATGGGGAGCAGTTGCATCGGGTGAGGCAAGCTCAGTGGTTGGTTGGGCATAGGTATGAGGAGGTGGAGTACTTCCAGTACTCACGGGTGTTGAGGCAATTCAATTTGCCTTAGGGTGTGTCAGATGAGCCGGTGTTGTATCAGTACCGACGAGATGAGGGGACGTTGCCATGTGTGGATCCATGGTGAGTGGTGATTGAGGATGACGAGGAGATGGAGATCCTTGATGTAGATGATTTCGGGGTGACTACAGAGTATGTGGAGTGGTTTGGTGCCCAACTAGTATGGGTACCAAAGATAGTGGGTGATGAGGTGATAGTTGAGGGGTCGAGGGTGACTCCGAAGAGGACGAGGGCTCAGCGATTGGTAGGTCAGAGACGATTGAGGGTATCGAATCAATAGGCTCTGGATATGGGGTTGACTAAGGAGAAGAGGTAGGATGAGGATGATGGGATGGACACTATGGAAGATTGAGGGACCCATGTTAAATTTTGATTGGTGAGCGAAGGTTGATTTGGAACTCCTTGGGTCATAGGGTCTATGTAAGCTGACTATTTTCCTTTTTTTATTATGAAAGCAATATTTTGATGAGCCCTAATGTATCTGTAAGTTCCTAATTTTACCATGTGTCGAATGATGGGTTGTGGTTGGATGAGATGTTGGATGAGATGATGGATGAGTTGATGATGATGGATGATTAGTCATGGTCATGTTGGTTAAGTGAGATGATGGAGGTGTGGATGATATGGTCATGTTGGCTAAGTGAGATGATGGAGGTGTGGATGATGTGGTCATGTTGGTTAAGTGAGATGATGGAGGTGTGGATGATAATGGATGAGAGGACATGGGTATGGTGCAAGTTGCGTTTGATGTTACAACTTAGAGGCTAGGGACTTGTAATGCAGCATTGACATACTCCTCATACAAGGGGTTGGTATAGGTGGACGTGAGATAAGTATTTGGAACACTTGGGCTTTGTGGTGGTTGGCTCATGTAGGAAGGCATACCATATTCATAACTTGAATTAGGATATTCTTGGGCAAGGTAGGTGGTAGCCAATTTGGATTCTTCAAAACCTTCTTGGCAAGGGATTCTAAGACATAATTAGAAGCCTTGTAAAGGGCCTGCATGTTGTCCATGTCTATGTAGGTGGTGGTTGTCTCCACATTGTGTGAATGTGTCTCTACTTGAGAGTGGGGTGGATGGGATGATCCAGACAAAGTAGTTTGAACCATATTGGATGGGGCTACCGAAGTAGCGGGTTCATGGGAACTATTTTCCATTAAACTACTTTGGTTTATTATTTTCTTTTGTTGTCGTGTTAGCACCATAAAGTAGTTAAACCAAATATTCTAAGCTTATCTAAATCACACAAATTAACAACTTTTCCAAAATTTAAAGCAAATAAAACAATCAATCCTAGGTTTTACCTTGTGTGGCTTACCTTGTCCATTAATTATTTTCTTTCATTAATGTGAAGTTCATTTTAGAATTGTTGGCTTGTTGTGTTTTTATGTAACTTAATATTGTTTAATGAAAAACAAAGGTAAAAACTAAGGCTGGCCAGGGCAATGAGATTCTTGTTGGTAATGACCTCCAACAAGTTTTCTTAGGGGTAGTCCTATGGTTTCTAGGGTAGAGATTGGTGGATGGAAATCACAACCACTGTCACCAAATCTCAAGCAATGGCTGGTGATGAAATCCAACTAGTACTGTTAAACATGTGAATCTTGCAAGTGTGTGATTTATTTTATTATATTTCTCATTCTCTATGGTGTGCAAAAAATATTAGAGATTACTAACTTCACTAATCTAAATAAGAAGCCAACATAAAGACACAAATTTCACCTAAAGAGAGTGGAGTACACCGCTCAAAACCCCCTACCTACAAATGATTAAAATCACAAGAGCAACTGGAGGGTTCGTCCACCTCTCTACCAAAGGGGCCAACATAGGGCAAGATTACTTTATGCGTCAAGATGTTGTTCCTATTTAGATAGGTAAAATTAAAGTGATCTTTAACCCTAAAATGCAAAATCTAGTATGCTTTTCTGTTTCATATGCACTCAAAAATGCAAACAATCACCTAGATCTACAAATTGCAGGACAAGAAATGAATTTTATACAATGAAACACACACAAAACCTAGATGCAACTTGCTACCGATTCTTTCCCAAAACCTAGAAATAACAAAAAATAGCAGTAGAAAATAGAATACGTAAATCGCTAAATGGCAACCTAGGGTTATGAAACTTACTTGGAAGCCTTATATCTGCTCCAAATCACTGCCAGGTATAGCTGAGCGCCTGCATAGGTAGATTAGAGTGCCTATGTAGGCGCAACAGAGCACCTGTGGTTGTCTACAGATGCTGTCGAATGCTCTACGAACGCTCCTGAATGCCTGCATAATCTTTAAAAATATTGCAGACTGCTTCAAAAACCCTAGTGACGAAATCGATGATCTCTATGCTTATGTAAATTCTTGTAACAAATAGAAATAAAATTAAGTTAGCAAGGTAGATCTATTAAATAATGAAACCCTTGTGGGGTCCCACCATGATCGTCATTTCTAAAGACAAAGACACGACACTTAAATAACAACAGGAAATAAAATAACACAAGGAAATACAAATATTGTACAAATGGATGTATTCAATAAAATGGGGGGGAGCCAATGAACTCCTTTGTTACAATCAGTACTCAGTGTGAGTATTTGATACAATGATTTATAATGGCACTAGGTTTCTCTAAAACCCTAGCAATAACAACAATATTTAGATTTACGGTGTCCTTGCTTCCAATAGTTTGAGTGGGCTTCGAGTATCCAGTGTGGGGCCACTCCAGCTTCAACAACCATTCAACAATGTGTAGAACTTGCAGATCTGCATACATAAAAATAAAAAAATGGGGTTAGTAATACCTATGAGGGCTCCATAGTGTGAGACCCTCATACATCAATAAAACCCTAGTTAACAATGAAGTCATAAAGTATGTTGGATCAACAAATTATGAGATAAAATACATTAAAATGAGATATACCTTGCTTTCGTTTCGTTGTTGCAGATGGCATGGTGTAGCAGGCTTAGATTCACATTTCTATAGTTGCAGTAGGCTCGGACGTGCACTTTGCAGGCTCTGATATGAGCTTCACAAGCTCTGGTGTGCACCTATGGGATACAGTAGGCTCTGGAGAGCACCTGTGGTATACAACAGGCTCTGCAGCGAGCCTTGCAAGATCTGTAGGGCGCTTGCGGGTTAGGGCATAATCTAAGAAGCAGATCGAGGGGGTGGCGATGAATGCGGTAGATGGATGGGGGTTGTGATGATGATGGAGGATGAATGGGGGATGGCTGGAATAGCAGAAGTCTTGTTGGCTTAGCTAGGACTTTAGATCTTCAAACTCTATCTCTCTGCTTCACTAGGGCTTCAATAGTGACTCCTCTAGGGTGTAATTTCTAATCTGAAGGTTCCAAGGTTTGAGCATTTGCAAATGCCCTTATTTATAATCCAACCTAGGGTTTTCTTAGGGTTTTAAAATTACACTTTTGATCGTGTGGCTAAGATTAAATTAGATCCTAAGGTTGAGATTACTTTTTGCATGTGACATGGATTAATGAATATGGACGGTGGAGATTAGAATGGATCGGACGGTTGTGGTTAATTGAGTTTATAAATATATATTTTATAATAAAAATATCATAATATAATATAAAATATTATATTAAATATTAAATAATATAATTTAATATTAAAATAATCCCAATTAGGCTAAGAAATGGTGGGAAAGGGTTAAAATGAGCCTTTTGAAGGCGGGAAAGGTGGAATTGGACCAAATAATTGGCAGGAAAGGTGTATGGTGGACAAGTGGGTGGTGGAATGGTTAGGATGGAGGATTAGTGGTTGTAATTTGGTGTCTACATAAACAATATAGGTTAAATTGGTTATGTTTTATTTAATTATCAATATTATATTAAAAATGTTAACATTTTTAATTATTCAAATTTAAAATATAATTTTAGATTACATTTTTAACTACTCCTATATTGATTATCCTAGGAAGTTTCCTTCTTTATTATTATTATTTTTTTTAAGTTTTATTGTTATAAATATATTTTTTAAATGCATGAAAATAAAAATAAATTATATATTATTAGTATTTTAAATTCTAATCAATGTCTTTGGTTGTGTAGGCATCTTGGATATTAGGCAGAGTTAGTGGTGATAAAAAATACATCACACATTCCGCACATTGAGAATCCACAAAGTTCAATAAAATTGTGAAAATTTTGCTTTTGCATTAGCTTTCACTTGTTTCATAGCGGGGTTTGGCTCTTTTTTGGAAGGTTCAAGGTTTAAACCGTGCGTGTGTCATTGGAGTCTTGGGCAGAGAAGATATTCACCAAAATTGATAATGTCATTGGTGCACTCTAGTATATGGATTCCCAAACAAAGAAATTTTTATCTAGTAAAATTAATATGAGTAAAGCAAGATTAGTTGTTTGGATGGATGTTTCAATTTTTTGGCCTCAATCCACTACTATCTCCTCAAGCAAAGGGGAATGGATCCAAAATATTGAATATGAAAACTTATCCCTAAGATGTTATGGTTGTCAACAATATGGCCACCTAAATAAAAGATGTTCAATCATCTGATCATGCTTTGATTCCTCCTTGGTGGTAAAGAAGGCCCTGCATGCAAATAATTTGAAACCTTCAAATGTCCCAGTTCAAAAAAAGAAGCTCATCCTCTAGATGCACCAATTGTCGAACAAGGATTCATTCAAGCAACAAAAGACTCAACCCCAAAAGGAGGATTTGAATCAGATCATTGATAAAATATAAATGGTTACTAAAGACCATACAAACAATTCCATGGAAATGATTAGCACCTCAGGTGGTATTCTTGAAGCTAATTATGAAATAATTGATGGCGATCGGTTTTTTGAAAATGAATATCCTACAAAATGTGTTACAACTAGATATTACCTTAGGAGCTTGAAGTGCAAAAATGCATTCTCAAATCTTGCCACTCTAAAGGAGGAAGAACCTCTGCTACAAAAGAAAAATAATCAAACTAATTTCCTCTTTGATGGATGACTTTTATGTTTGTTTTCCTTCTATTTGTTGGAGTTATGTGTCATGTAAGGGTTGTTCTTGTTGTTAGTTCCTTAAAAAAAAGAGTTGATTATGGAAACTTAGCAATTTGAGGAAGATGAAGAATATTTTTGATAGAAAGACAAATATGGGTATGCTTTAATTAACTTGTTAGAAATGTAATGAGAACAATGTAATGTTTTATTTTTGTAATTGGATTGGTACCCAATAGAATCCATACATAGCTTATTAAAAAGAAAAAAGTGATGATGAAAATGGTATCATGGAATATTAGGGTTATGAATAAGACCCCTAAAAAAAGAGTCACTAAGGAATTAGTAAGTTGTTATAGTCTTCATTTTGTTTTAGTAAAAAATAAAAATAAATATTGAGGAATATAAGGATACTTAAAAAAAATGGAAGATGGAGGATTGTCTAGCAATTTCTTCTATAGGAGATTTTGGCAATTTTGCAATAATATGGAACAAATGCAAATCAGATGGATAGTTGTTAGAAGCAAAAACTAATTAGGTTGCTAGATTATTTTGTGGGAAAGAGAAAATATTAAAGTTGAGGTTATAAATGTATATGCTTCAACTATATCTTCTCCTCATGAAGGATATTGGAAGGACCTTCGCATATTTTTTTTAAACACAATGATGATTCATAATTGTGATCTATGGATTCTTGGGGGTGACTTCAACATAGTTATATCTCCTTTGGAAAATGAGGGCGGGTACTTATATATGGTCTAAATCAATGTAATATTTTGCTTCATTTGTTAATACAAATAACACTTAGATGTTATTTCTTTAAGTTTTCAATATACATGGGATAATAGACACATTGGAGAAACTCATATAGTACAAAGATTGGATAGATTCTTGTTCTCCAACATATGGTTGCAAATAGAGTATACGATCTCTTTGGATATTTTATAATGAATAGGATCATATCACAAAACCATTATTTTGACTTGTGATTTATTCAATAATAGTCATCCAAATCCATTTTGTATCTAGTTTGTGGCTCCAAGATCCTAATTTCTTCCAATGTTATGGTGGCATGAAGAAAATTTTGAATAGTTGTGTATACATAAGTTTGTTCAAAAGATGAAATATCTAAAGGGACAATTAAGCTTTGGAATGCGAAATCTTTTGGTAATATTTTTAAAGAAAATAAGGAAACTAAATCTAAGCTCAAAGAATTAAAATATATAGTTAAGATGAAAGGAATGGACCAGGATTATTATGTGTAAGAAAATAATTACTTTATGATTATCATAATGCATTAAAAAAGCAATCATGTTGATTCCAAAAATCCAGGTGAAAATGGATCAAGGAAGGAGATAGCAATACCAATTTTTTTCAGGCTATAGCAGAAACAAAATTTTGTTTTCATTGCATCAAAAATATTTTAACTTTATATGGAAGAAATATTTAAGAAGAAGAAGATATTAGGAAGGAAGCAATTAATTATTTCAAAAATATTTTATTAGAAATTGGCATAAGGAGGCACAAGGTAAGATTTTGTAAAATATTCCATCAATTATCACACAGGAACAAAATGAAAGCTTGATGAAGAAGATATTTATGGAGGAGCTAGATGAAGCAATTTTCTCATTTCATAAAAAGGCACCTAACCCCAATGGATTTCCTACAATTTTATTTCAAAAAGTTTGGTATTTATTGAAGAGTGATATGTTGGTTGTGGTTGAAGAGGCGCAAAAAAAGAAAGCTATAATAGATGAGATCAATGCCACTTTTATTACATTGTTTCGTACAATATGTCTTTGTAATATGATTTATAAGATCATTTCAAAAATTATGGTAAACAAGTTTTAAAAATATTCTAGATTGTGTTATCTCATAGGAACAAGGTGGTTTTGTTCATGGTAAACAAATCGTTGATGGTGTAATCATTTTATAGGAGGCCACACATTATTTTTATTCTCTGAAAAACTAAACTATGCTTATGAAATTAGTTATGAACAAAGCATATGATAGGATTTGTTGGAAATTTGTATATGATATTCTAAAAAAGTTTGGTTTTGATCAAGGTTAGTGTGAATGGACTAAATATTGTTATAACACTCTAAAATATTCTATTTTGATCAGTGATTATCATGATGGTTAATTTAATTTATCTTATGGACTCTGCTAATGCGATCCACTATCTCAACTATTTATTGTTCTTGTAGAGGCATTAGGGAGATCATTCTTAAAGGTAAAAACAGAAGAAAAAATCAAAGGTACTTAGATTGTAATAAATGGTCCCTTTGAATCTCATATCCAATTTTTTGATGGAACTTTTCTTTTGGGATATCCCTCAGTCATTGAGGCTATGGAATTTAAATCAATATTATCATGTTATGATAAGTCTACTAGATAGTTGGTTAATACTACAAAATCTAATATTTTTCATTAATACTACCCTACATTTACAACAAATTATTATGGATATTTTATGGTTTAAAATTGAAAATTTTTTGTACCCACATGGGTATTCCTTTCCATAATTCTTCACAAATTTCTTGTAATATCCTATGAGTCCCAAGAAACCATGAATTTCCTTTAGAGTACGAGGCTTAGGTCAATCTTGGACAACCTAAATTTTCTTGGGATCAACCTAAACTCCATCCTTAGTGATAATATGACCCAAGTATTCAACCTCTTGTTGGACAAAAGAGCATTTGGACATCTTAGCATGAAGTTGATGGTTAGACAAAATTTTAAGTGTTTGATCTAAGTTTTGAAGATGCTCTTCCTATAAATGGTTGTAATTTAATATATAATTAAAAAAATTTAGAATGAATTTGTGAATGGGGTAAAAAATGAAATTCATCGGACTCTGAAAGGTAGAAGGTGCATTGGTTAACCCAAATGGCATAATAAAGAATTCATTGCCCTTCATGATTGCTAAAATCTATTTTTAGAATATCCTCATCCTTGATGTGAATTTTATGATATCCTAACCACAAATCCAACTTGGAAAATATTAGGCCCCATGGAACTCATCAAGTAGTTCATAAATCACTGGAATGGGGAATTTATCCTTAATAGTGATCTTATTGAGGTCTATATAATCTGCATACAAGCACCAAGTGTCATCCTTATTCCATTCTAATAACACTAGCGAAGAATAGGGACTAACACTTGAATGGATAACCACTGTAGGACGAAGCTCTTGTACTATTTTATCAATTTTTGATTTTTGAGCATAAGGGTGCCTGTATGAATGGACATTAGGATGAAGACTACCAAGAAAAATTTGTATTGCATGGTCATGTGAGAGATGAGGTGGTAGTCCCTTTGGTTCTGTTCATTTTTCTCAGGGGCAGTTATAGCAAAAATTTGTGCCACCACACCATGCGAGGAATTTTTTAACAACTTTTCCATATTATGGGTAGAAATAAATTGAAGTGCACCAAATTTCATGCCATGTAAAGTATATCCCTTCCCATATTGACTGAATTTCATCCATAACTCAACAAAATCCCACAAAACTAGTCCTAACATTCTCAACCATTTGTGCTCCCAAAACTATATTACACCCATGAAGGGGTAACACAAACATGTTTATCTTGAGATTAAAGTCCCCAATTTTAAGTTTGATATTATGACATTTTTCTTTGTATGGGATGGTGCCTCCATTAGCAATCATGACTTTAAAGGAATTACATGTAGTAATATAACAATTTCCTTGTTTGGCTACACGTGGATCAATAAAGTTATGTGTACTTCTAGAGTCAATAAGAATGATGAATTGTTGTCCTTTGAATTAGCCAATCATTTCCATTGTTTGGGGAGTGGAAACTCTTACTAAAACATGCACAAATATTTCTAATTGGGAGTCCTTTGAATCTGTTGCCCAATTTGATGTTTTCCCCTCTTGAGGATCCTCCTCTTCCTCTAAATATTATGTGGTTGGTGTTTCGTCTAGATCTAGCAATTATAATTTTTTTTGCACACACTTATACCCTTGAGAAGACTTTTCATCATAATTAAAACACAACCTTTATGCCCTTCTACTCTCCATCTCTTCATGAGTCGATTTTTTATAGTTGGATATTTAGTGGTAGGACTTGTCATTGGCTTGGATGAAAAGGATGGTCGAGATTAAGGAAATTTAGAGGTGCATATTAGAGCCTTAAATTTTTCTTCTATCAATTTAGCCAATTGTATTGTTTATGGTAATTTTTGGGCTCTCAATAGTTTAAACTTAGCCCTAATGTCATCCTTCAAACCACTTATAAAACAACTTTAAAAAGAGTCAAAAGTTAGACCAATGGTACGATTGGTAAGTTTTTCAAATTTAGTTTGATACTCTCAAATGATTTATGTTTTTCTAAGTTTAAAAATATCTCTTGTAAAATATTTAAACTCACTAGGACCAAAGCGAGTGGATAGAAATTGTTCAAAATCTTGCCAAGAAATGTTAGTTTTAGCCTTCCTAAGCCATGAAAACCAATGTAGTGCATCTGATTCAAAATTGAGATAGGCAATGGTCAACCACATGTAGCATGGAACATTTTTGAAGAGTGAAATATTGTTCAGCCTTATAAATCCACCTCTCAGGATCTTTTTCATCAAATTTTGGGTTGTCTAATTTTGGCATATAAATCCATTATGATCTAGTACATTCTGCTAATGGTGACTTGTACCTATATCTTGTTGATCATGATGACCAAATGAATCAGTACGACTATCCAACTCTGCCTTCATTTATTTTTTTGCCTCGGTGACCACACTCATAGTTTCCTTAAAGTTTTTGAGTTGTGTATTTATCTCATCTAAGTTGTGGGTAACTAAGGACCATATTTGTTTGCCCATAGTATCCACTTTTTGAGAAATTTGGTTATCTAATTCTTGTTGTCGAGTACCAAAAACCATGTTCTAAGAGTTATGTCTTGTTGGTGATACTTACTAAAAATAGAAAGGTGGTTTCAAGGGTTACTATTTTTAGTAAGGATCCCAAAAAATGGTTCGAGTGCTATGTACCAAAATGATCAGCTCGAGAAGATGTTCACAATGAGCTATAAACCATAACATTGGTTTTGGACACCTCATACTTTTTTTATATATATTGTTTTTTTGTCGAGCTTGTTGGTGTGGTCAGTTTTTCCTCTAGAGGCTTAGTTCAAAAGTTTGGTTCTATATTGACCAACCCTATTTGAATATTTGTCCTATCCATTATGAATATTGACCACTCCTGACACTGTACTAGCACCTGCCTATTCTGACTCTATCACAAATATTATTTATATATTTTTAAATTATGACTATCACACGTAAATGTTCTAACATTAACAACTAATGATTTTGTACTAATTATTACTGATGGAATTTTTTTACTATTACTAACACTGACCCCCTTGTTTCCCTATTCTGATTCTGATGGTTTTTTCCCGCCTATTATATTCTTCTATAATTTTTTTCTCTTTTTTTGTGATTATTTTACATGCAAAAATTCTAGAATAGGGATGTCTTCTTCATATGCTCAATTTTTATAATAAGGTTATGGTATGGGGTCGAGATTTATAGAACAAAAATTATAAGTATTTTTGTTGTAGGTTGATATTGAACATAACAGGGTATGCTAAGCCAAGATGTATGTAGCCCCTAGGCCCTTTTTTATATTGTAATGACGAATGATAGTGCACAGACCAATATTTTAGGCCAGTACTCAAGGAGGATTCCACACATACCCTTAAGCACACTACCTGCCTCTCTATCAGTATGGGAGGGTAATCTTATTAGATGTTGTGTTTGATGCACTATGAAGAATACAAGGCCAAAAATATTCCTAAGGCTAAAGGTCTCTCCTAATATTATGGGGTCTCCTGATATACTTGAAGATATGTGGGAGCTCAATTTTGTAGATGGGTGTTGTCTAAGGCCTGGGTATTGGATCCTAGTCACCCCCAAATTCACTAGACACTTTATGGGTAATCTAGATTGGCCAATAACGATAACTCCTCTATGATGTTTTAAAACCCTTGAAACAAGGTTTCTACCCTAAATAACTAATGCAAAAAAAACAAAGGTTGGATTATTTTTTTAAAGGAAACTAGTAAAAAATAAAAATACAAATTATTATATCTAACAGTCAAAATGGTAGGAACTATCATAGTCGCAACAAAACATGACCCTAGAAATTGCTCTGATACCACTTATTAGGAATATACTATAAAAAAATAAGCACACTCACATAAATATTACAAATAAACATAAAGCTCAGAATATAACTATGAAATGTAAATGCTGAAATGTAAATGCAGATATGAACAATCACACAGATAACATAGAATCACAGGTCATTTCGAGGGGGCAACCTCCTTCAATACTTTCATTCAATTATGCAAAATAATACATATATTTTCTTCCCTCATAGTTTTAAATATTTCATCTATCACCTTACTCTCAAGGTTGGCTTACATGCAAAATGTCACCTGAACTAGAATATCCTACCTACAATTACAAATGATAGTGCCACTTGTTTGGGCACTTCTAGAGTTACAACTATTACAAAATATTTCAAAAAATTATCATAGGTGTTGCCCATATTTACAAAACATTACAAAATATCATTATTGGTATCCCCCCACGTTCACAAGGAACATTACATCACAATGTTAGGATGGGGTCCTAACACTTCTTATCTCTTATTCAATATGTCAACCATTGGCTTGGGTATGTCTGGCTTGTAAAGGTCCAAAGGTCAAAGATTATATTAATATGAGCAACAACTCTAGATCATGGATTTGCATTAGTAACCTGGTTGAAGGAGAGGAACTCAAACAAATTGTGGGTGAACTTCAAAGATGCTTTAAGTTTTTTTTTGCCTATTTTGCATGAAATAATGAGTTAGTTTGGAATATATCTAAAGTTATGGATAGTCAATCAAATTGGGATATGAATATTTAGATCAATTAAAGTTTTCTACTCCCAAATATTTCTCTTGGAATAATTTTTGGTCACTAGAGGCTCTTTCTAAGGCCTCAAAATTCCTTTTGCTAGTAGTTTTAATTAAGATTCCTCTAGGAGAGAGTCTAAAAAGAAGAGGATATCATGGACCTTTCATATATGCCTTGTGTAAAAAGGATTTAGAAACATCTAACCATTTACTTATTCATTGTTCCTTTGCTCATACCATTCAAATATAAGAACATATTGGATAGTTCCATCAACATTGAAAGAGTTGACAAAATGTTGGACTAATCATTTAAAATTTAAAAAATTATGTATTCAACGTAGGATTGGTCATGCCATTATTTGTTGGAATTTATGGCTTGAAAGGGTTAATAGAATTTTAAAAAATAAATCTCAAAAGTATGCCCAATTTTGGAACCATATTATTGTCTCTCTTGCAAAAATTTTATAGATATGGCACTCATCATAAGAGGTCTCAAGTGTGGAAAAAATTGTGCTAGCAATTTGGTTATAGGATTTGAATATACAAGAAAGAGTCATCTGCAATAATAGCATTACAACAAAGAATCTTCTTTGTTTTATGGTGAAATAAAAATATTTAGAAATTGAGTTTATCATAATTAATTTTGATGGTGTTTCCATTGGAAATATCAGAAAAGCTGGTGGAGGTGGTGTTTTTTGAAATATTGAAGGTAAATCTTTCCTCACATATTCAGAACCATATATAACTTCAACTAACAACTATGTAGAGGCTAGGACAATTCTTACATGGATCGATTATTTTTAGTATATTAAGGGTGAAATTTGGGTTTTTGAAAGAGCCCAAACCTTTTACAATCCTAGACTGGTCTATCCAGTATTACAAACCAAAAACACCTCATCTCTAAAGGCTACATAACATTCAAAATATTGAACTACCTTATTTCAAAACTCTACATATTTACATTCAGTACCAGTCCCTTTACATTCATATCTTTGAAGAGTCTCCAAAAAAGAGAACCCTCAACAGACAAGTCCATAGATCTTCAAAAAATGGAACCCTTAGCAAAAAAAGCCAAAGATATTTAGAACATGAAATCCCAAGCAAAAAATCTTTAGATCTCCAAAAATAGAATCCTTGGTAGGCAAATCCCATAAAAACCCAAACTAGAATATTTCTTGCTCAAAACCTCACAATGCTTCTAAAAAATCACAAATCCACACATCTCCAAAAAAGGGACCCTCAATTGACATGGCCACAAATCTCCAAAAAATGGAACTCTCAATAGAAAAGTCCATAGATCTCCAAAATATGAAACCCTCAATAGATAAATCCACATATCTTTAGAAAAAGGAACCCTCAACAAACAAATCCATAAATTTCTAGAAAATGGAACTCGTAGCAAAAAAATGCACGGATCTCCAAAAAATGGAACCCTAAGAAAATAAATTCCTTAGAAACACAAATTAGTAGATTTTTTGACTCCTTACGATTGAAAGCAGACAAATCCCATAGATCTCCAAAAAAGGTACCCTTAGCATACAAGTCCACAAATTTCCAAAAAATAATTTACTATGGAAATTCTAAAAATTGGAACTTTCACCCATTGAACTAATTTTCTTAATTTTATCCCTCCTTAACCTCTAAATAGAGTTCATTTGGATGGATCCCATATAGTAGTATCCATATTTTCCTTCCTCTCTGAGAGCTCCCTAATTGGACAACCAATCGACCACCCCATTCCATTCTCTAACACATGTACCAACTAAAATTATTCTAATGAATTCAAGGATCTTAGTGTATCTATTACTATTTTTGCTACTGTCTAGCTCACCACTACCCTTTTATTGAGGTAGTTAAAAATAATCAATGAATATCCCTCAATCATTAATCTCTTAGCCCCCAACTAAACAACCATCTTTACTCCTACCAAGATCACTCTAGCTTTAGCTTGATGATTGGTCATATTGCCTTAATACTCACTCATCATTCTAATCACCATTCCTTGGCTATTCCTTAGCATTGCTCCTCCTCCAGCCTTCCCTGGGTTGACTTTAGAAGCCCCATAAAAATTTAATTTCATCCATCCTTATTTGTATGGCTTCCACTTGGTCATGCTTCTCAATTCTTCTTGGGCATTGTCATTCATCCCAACTGGACTTAGGTTTCAATGTTCACTTAATTTAACCTCCTCCAATGACTTTGGACTCTCATGCACTTTCAATGCTTTAACATTCTCCACTATGGATTTTATGATATGTTATCTATTCCTATTTGTAGATCTCTTCTCCCCTTTAAAAATCCTTTTATTTCTCTCCAACCAAACTCCCCAAGCATAATGAAAGGGAATTAGATTCCAAATCTAATTTAGTAATGGGTTTTTAAATGATTTCTCCCATTATTTTATCCATCCTACCATGTTATTAGGCAACACCCACACCACCCCCATATTTTTTATTATATCATCGAATATTTTAAAGGCATAATTACATTCTAGTAATATGTGACTCATTGATTCCTCATGAACTTCACAAAGCTAACATCTATTAAGGAATTGAAAACCCCTCTAATGCAGGTTATCTATTGTTAAAAAATTATTTTGGACCATCAACCAAAAAAAAATTGTTAACTTTAATATTGTTTTCCTTCCTCATATTTGATCCCATTGAAAGCCCCCCTCAAGAACTCCAAGTAAAATATCATAGGCTAATTTAATAGTGAATGACCATTCCTGAGTAACTCCCCATACTATTGTATCCTCAACCAAATTGGGGCTTACATAATATACTCTTAGTTTAGCTATTAGCTTTTGTAGCTCTTCCTCATACTGATTATGGATTCTCAACTCCTTCCATCTTACATTTCCTCATTTTATAGCTAAATAATCACTCACCATATTCTCATAATTATGTTTCAACTCTACTTTGATACTTGCCAACTCCTCATCCTTCACTGATGGGCGCTTCTACAACCATACATATTTCTAGAAGTGGATATACCTATCATTCCCTACCTTCTATCAGATCCATTTCGATAGCATCTCTCTACCCTTTACTATGTGGTTTCACAATCAAGATCTTTAATAGGTCTCTAGTATGATAAAAAATCTACTATCCTCTTGGTTATCAAGGTATTTATCTCTTAGAATTCTTGCCCATAAGGCACAACCCTCCTTCACTAGCCTCTATCCTACCTTTGCTACCAAATCCTTATTCAAATCCCTTATTCTTCTAATTTGAAGTCCTCCACTTGATTTATCATTGCATACTATCTTCCAAGTTACAAGTGGATGTATGGTCTTATCCTCTAGATCTGGCCATAAGAAATTTCTCCAAATACTTTCTACTATATTAGTTGCTTTAAGTGGAAACTTAAACACTGATAATAAATATATAGGGATTGCTTGGAGAGTACTCTTAGGAATATGTAATTTACATTCCTAACTCAGCAAATCCCTCTTCCACCTAGCTAATTTACTCTAGAACCTATCAATAAACACATTCCACATCTAATCCTTGCATGTCTATGAACATTGGTATTTAGCTAAGATAAATAATGAAGCTTGGGTGTAGTGTTTCAATAATGTGTTTATCTTTCTATAAGTGAATATACCTACCATTCCCTACCTTCTATCAGATCCCTTTCCATAGCATCTCTCTACCCTTCACTATGTGGTTTCACAATCAAGATCTCTGATAGGTCTCTAGTATGATCAAAAATCTACTATCCTCTTGGTTATCAAGGTATTTATCTCTTAGAATTCTTGCCCATAAGGCACAACCCTCCTTCACTAGCCTCCATCCTACCTTTGCTACCAAATCCTTATTCAAATCCCTTATTCTTCTAAGTTGAAGTCCTCCACTTGATTTATCATTGCATACTATCTTCCAAGTTGCAAGTGGATTTATGGTCTTATCCTCTAGATCTGACCATAAGAAATTTCTCTAAATACTTTCTACTATATTAGTTGATTTAAGTGGAAACTTAAACACTAATAATAAATATATAGGGATTGCTTGGAGAGTACTCTTAGGAATATGTAATTTACCTTCCTAACTCAGCAAATCCCTCTTCCAACCAGCTAATTTACTGTAGAACCTATCAATAAACACATTCCACATCTGATCATTGCATGTCTATGAACATTGGCATTTAGCTAAGATAAATAATGAAGCTTGGGTGTAGTGTTTCAATAATGTGTTTATCTTTATAGAAGTGAATATACCTACCATTCCCTACCTTCTATCAGATCCCTTTCCATAGCATCTCTCTACCCTTTACTATGTTGTTTCACAATCAAGATATCTGATAGGTATCTAGTATGATAAAAAATCTACTATCCTCTTGGTTATCAAGGTATTTATCTCTTAGAATTCTTATCCATAAGGCACAACCCTCCTTCACTAGCCTGCATCCGACCTTTGCTACCAAATCCTTATTCAAATCCCTTATTCTTCTAAGTTGAAGTCCTACACTTGATTTATCATTGCCAATGTTCATAGACATGCAAGGATTAGATGTGGAATGTGTTTATTGATAGGTTCTAGAGTAAATTAGCTGGTTGGAAGGGGGATTTACTGAGTCAAGAAGGTAAATTACATATTACTAAGAGTACTCTCCAAGAAATCCCTATATATTTATTATTAGTGTTTAAGTTTCCACTTAAAGCAACTAATATAGTAGAAAGTATTTAGAGAAATTTCTTATGGTCAGATCTAGAGGATAAGATCATAATTCCACTTATAACTTGGAAGATAGTATGCAATGATAAATCAAGTGGAGGACTTCAACTTAGAAGAATAAGGGATTTGAATAAGGATTTGGTAGCAAAGGTAGGATGGAGGCTAGTGAAGGAGGGTTGTGCCTTATGGGCAAGAATTCTAAGAGATAAATACCTTGATAACCAAGAGGATAGTAGATTTTTTATCATAATAGAGACCTATCAGAGATCTTGATTATGAAACCACATAGTAAAGGGTAGAGAGATGCTATGGAAATGGATCTGATAGAAGGTAGGGAATGGTAGGTATATCCACTTATAGAAAGATAAACACCTTATTGAAACACTACATCCAAGCTTCATAATTTGTCTTAAATCCATTATTGAAAGCGTAATGAGACAAGATATCTTCTCTATTATTTCTAATTATTCCTCCTCCTCCTATCAATCCTAGATTTCCTTCAGATGCTCCATCAAAATTTAATTTAACCAACTCCACATCTGGTGGTTTCCACTTTATATTCTTTACCTTATTTTTGCTTCTCTTATACCTAATATTATAATTTCTTTTAATGACTTGACTCCATCTATCAAGGATCTTTGCTTCCACATTAACGACTGGGTAAGTTGATAGGGTTGGTTTATACTCCTCTATGGCTAAACATATCTGTCTTTTCATTACCTCTAAATTGTTTTTATTTCCTTTAAATATTCTCTTATTCCTTTCTAGCCATACAGTCCAAAGTATTGTATTTTTTGATATATACCATATTGTTTGTAAAGCCTCACTTTTATAAGTGCTCTACCATTGCTTTAACCAATATTTAATTTTTCTATTCATCACCATGCATTTACCAAACATATTAAGAATACATTGCCATAGTTTCTAGACTATTGAGCAATGTCCCAAGAGATGGTCTATACTCTTCTCCTCATTTTTACAAACACATTGAGAGAGGCCATGAAAACCCCTTTTCATAAGGTTATCCTAGGATAAAATTCTTCTATGACCCACTAGCCAAACAAACATTTTAACTTTAGAAATGCTTGGGCTATCCCAAGTATCTCTCTATATTCTAGTGATATTACTATTTTGTTGGTGCTTTACATTATAATCATTTTTTGTTGTGTATTCTCCTGAGCTATTCAACTCCCAAATCAATTTATCCTTAGCTCCCCTCAGAATAATCATAGTTGTTATCTTTCTATGCAATTGCCTCCTAGCATAAATGTCTTGT
This sequence comes from Wollemia nobilis, assembly GCA_028583015.1. NCBI lineage: Eukaryota > Viridiplantae > Streptophyta > Pinopsida > Araucariales > Araucariaceae > Wollemia > Wollemia nobilis. The sequence goes on from JAQPPZ010003229.1 coordinate 275,820, forward strand.
ATAGTTGTAAAAAAATCTTATTTCTATATGTATCTTCCTTCATGATCCTTGTACAAAATATTTGAAACTCCATCACCATATTTGTTTTAAAGCAATCTCATCTAAGGTTTCAAAATTAGATCTAAATTGAGTGGTTTTATTACACCAAATATCCATCCAAATAGAAATTGTTTCCTCCAATTCCCACCACCCATCTTAAACCTTTAATCATTAGTTCAACATATTTTTTAAACCTTTCCAAAGGCAAAAGGACAAATTAATCCAAGAGCAAAAATAATAGTTTGGTGTTTCAATGGTAGTAGCCCTAATAAAAACCACATATTGACCTAAATATATTTAAAAACTAATACATGTCATTTAATATTTATTCCACTTAAATATCTTAACTTTTAAAGAAGAGGTCCAAATTTAAATCTTGTTAAATGATATAAGTTATTTTAATACTATTATAATCCATGTGAAACCTATCTTAACTAAATATAACCAATTAAAATATATATTTATTTTTCAACATGTAAAAGTACAAAATTATAAACAAAATACAAAATTAATTTTTTTATGTAATAGATTTAATATTACATTGATAAAAAAAAAAAAAAATTGTTATTTATAAGAAACCTCTATAATCCTAATCCTTAATCCATTAAGTAAAACAAAATCAACAAAACCCGACAAATATTTATAATATTCAATCAACAATATAGTCTAAGGTAATCGACAAAACATATCAAGAGTGAAGTCAAATTATTTTTTTGATTAGGTAGTGTGATAACTGATGTACATAGTTGAGCAGTTTCTTTTTAACAATGATTTTTTCCTAACCATGACCTCTCGTGAGGCCGAAAACTACTCTTATCAGCAAAAGATTAACGCAATCCGAAAAAAAAAACCATACCCCACTATCCCCGAAACAAGTGAAAAAGAATGATTACTAATGCAAAAGAAAATTTTCCACAAGTTTATTGAACTCTTGTGGATTCTCAATGTGCGGAATGTGTGATGTATTTTTTATCACCGCTAACTCTGCCCGATCTCCAAGATGCCTACACAACCAAAGACAGATTAGAATTTAAAACAATAATAATTCATGCATTTAAAAAATATGTTTATAAAAATAAAACTTAAAAAATAATAATATTAAAGGAAACTTCCTAGGAGAAGTAATTTAAAATGTTTTAAATTTGAATAATTTAAAATGTTAATAGTTTTAATATAATATTGATAAATTAAAAAAGAAATTATTTTAGTTTATTTTATTAAAAGTTAAAATAATATATTATCACCATTTAATAATATATAATCAATTTACAAGTGTGATTAAAGAATAATAATGGTTTCCATTTTAAAGTTTTTGTTCCTAAAAGGATGATTTTCACCGGGTAAAGTTGGGTAACCAGAAATAAAATCCATTATAAAATGCTAGTTAAAAGTAAGGATGTTTAAATTGAATAAATGGAGAAGTGAATCTATGATAATCCCTTTATTCCTTTATAGCAAAAAAAAAATTCACCATAAGTGATTATTAAGGAAATGGATGATTTTCACTAGGTAAAGTTGGGTAACAAGAAACAAAAGCCATTATAAAATACTAGTTAAAAGTAAAGAAGTTCTAATTGGAGATGAAAGAGAAGTGAATCTATGATAATCCCTTTATAGCTAAAAAAATATTTCACCATAAGTGATTATCAAGGATGAGATAATTAAGCATAATATGATGGTATTTGAAAAAATACTCACATTACTTCAATTCAATGGATATTGACAAAACTTATTCAAAAGTTGAGTAAATGGAGGTGAGGCTTGAACTTACATTATTACATGGTTATCCTTTTCAAAGGATATTTTCTCCTTATCTTCTTTGAAAGTCAAGGATAAAACAACATATGCCATTTCATGATTTAAGGGAATATACCTATAGTTAAGACCATGGAGTGATAAGTTTTCTACGGAAACAAAAAATCTTGAAAGAATTTCAATGTGGGTTAGAATTTTGAACTTTTATATCAAGTTTTCAATAGTAATGGTAATACTACAAGGGAACTTGTCTAGGATAGACCAACTACTAAGAAGCAAAAGCATGTCATGTATATCCAAATATGTGTTGTCATGAAAATTTCAAACCTTTGCTAAAATCCATCAAGATTAAATCAAAATCAAAAGAATGAGATCATAAAGTGGATTATGAAGACATAGCATTCTAATGACATTATGAGACCAAATGCATGGCAAAATATTTGAAAACAATTAAGAAAAAAGATAAAAATTTTGGTCATGAAAAAAACAACAAGATAAAGGAAGAATATCATATTGTAATAGAAGCTAATTAGATCAATGATTTTCAATCACAAAAATGGTAAAGAGATTCCCTGTGCCTCATCAGATGGTAAGGGCCTTCATAATTCATTTGAAACAAACATTAGAGGAAACTACACAAGATGAAGAATTGCAATGTGTAAGTCCAAAATCAGAAGGAATTAAAAATGAAAATAAAGGTGTTTAGACAAATTTTTAAAAAATGAAGATGGAAAAAGTTAAGTTTAGTCTAGGTAAATCATCTTCATTTTCTTCAAGCAATAGAAAATCATCTCCTTGCAAAAAAATGAAACCACTACAGATTTTATCCTTTGCACTTTAGGGTTTCAAGGGTAACACAATAAAGAAAATAGAATGGAATATAATTGTTACAAATCTTGAATTTTTTTGGTGTAACATAAGAAAGTGAGTACTATGGAGAATTGTCCTTGTACTTTAAACGTTTTAGGTAAGCATTAAAAGAAATGTGTTTTCAAGGCTCTCTCTTAAACTTTAGGTTCTCCACAACAACGAAAATTTGTAGATTAAATATCATATTATGAATAGGGTGAAAAATGAAAGGGATTGATGAGTATGAAATCAGTGGTGGGAATGAAAAAAAGAGAGGAACACCCTCAAAGTAGAAATAAAAAGAAAAGAAAACTCATATGGATATTGATTTAGAAAACCAAAAGCAAATATGATAAGTGTTGACAAGAAGTGGGGCTAAATCCACAAGTAAGAATACAAAATGATGATAAAGATGGTATTTCAGAATATTTGAGGCATGAATAGGCCCCTAGAAAAGAGATATAAAGGAATAACATGCAGTTATAATCCTCAATTTATTTTCATATAAAATAGAGTTATATATTAAGGAATGTAAGGATGCATTCAAAAATATTTAGGAGATGGAGGATTTTATAGTGGTTTTTGCTATGGTATCATCAAGAGGTATTGCAATAGTATGGGTGATCACAATTGAGACGAACAATCACTACAAGTGAGAAACAATCGGGGGCTTGATCTTTTTTGCATGAAAGAAGAAAATATCAATTTGGAGTCATAAATATATATAACTCCAACTATAAGGACCTCAATTTATTTATATCAAGTTCAATGATGATTTATAATTATAATTTATGAATTCTTGATAGGACTTTAATATAGTTCTATCTCCTTCAAAAAAGAAAGATGGTAGATGGTCTAAAATAATGGAATACATTGTATCCTGTGTCAATTCAAATGGCCTTTATGATGTCATTCCTTCAAGATTTCAACACATATGGGATAATAGACGTATTATATAAACTTATGTACTAGAAATATTGGATAGATTTTTGTCATCTAATATGTGGTTACAAACATGGCATACAATCCATTAAGATATTTTATTTTATTATTATTATTTTTTTAGTAATACTTCTTATACACATCCACCATGGGGATTGAAACCATCACCGATAATACAAGTGGTGTCCAAGCATGATCAAATCACAAACTCATTAATTAATGCTTGAGCTACTCAATAATGTCAATCCAATTTATGTGGCTCTAAGATCGTAGTTTATTTAAAATGGTTATATTATGGTGGCATAAAGTAAGTTTTGAAGGATCATCTATGCATAGAATTATTTAAAAAATGAAATATCTAAAGGGATAAACAAAGATTTAGAATATCAAATCTTTGGTAAAATATTTAAAAGAAAGTAAGAAATTAAATCCAAGCTCAATAAGTTGAAGGGTTTGACTCGCTGGTCAAAGTGCTCCCTTGGGAGGGTGGAGACCATGGTTCGAATACCTCGAACCTCATAGAATCAGAGGGTGTGTCGCTTCAGCACCGTCGACTATATTAAAAATTTTACCTAACACAATTGGAGGTTATAGTGGCAGCAAGGATTAGGATTCAAACCTACGAAGAGGCAATGAAAAATGTAACAAGTTATCGATTCCTCTAGTATACGCAAAAAAAAATCCAAAATTTACAAGAGAGTAAAAATTAATAGAATAGACCAAGATACTTATGTGTAAGAAAAATAATTATTTTATAATTATCATAATGTATTACAATATTAAGAGTCATATTGGATCCAAAAATATAGAAAGAGATAGATTAAGAAAGGTAGTAATAATATTAAATATTTTCATGGTACTATAAAAACATATTTCTCTTTTCATTAAATAAAAAATATTTATACTCCACATGGAAGAAGTATAGAAGAAGAAGAGATTAGAGAGGAAACAATAATTTATTTCAAATATGTTTTATCAAAAGTTGGGTAAGACAAAGAGATTCAAGGTAAGAATTTGCAAAATATTTCATCAATTATCATACAAAGACATAATGAAAGCTTGATAAGAAAGATATCTATGGAGGAGATGATGCAATATTCTCTTTCCACCTTGATAAGGCACATTGTATTGATGGATTTCCTATAATTTTCTTTGAACAAAATTAAGATTTATAAAAAAGTGTTATATTAACTAAGATTGAAGAGACTATGAAAAGGAAGTTTATAATGGATAATCATTAAGAAGCATGCATTCTCTTTAATCCATAAGACTAAACAAGTTAAAATATAAGACTAAAACAATTAGAATTTCTTACTCTCAAAATTTTCCCTTGAAAATATATTTGATAGCTTAAGGCCCTTCATAAGACCATAACATTATTTTAGTTATTATTTCAAAAATAAAATTCTTACAAAAATCTATAAAGAAGAAGATATCTTAAACTTTTTAAATATACCTTGTATAAGAAAGATCTTAAATATCGGTTCTTCTACTTCTTAGTTATCACTTATACCATTTTATTTTTAAACAAGAATATATAAATAGATCTTATCATTATATTATTATAGATCATAGCATTATATTTTTAGAGATCGATAACCTATAATAATCCACACTCCTATTCCTATGTTTATTTCCAATGACATATTCCACTTTAATACCTCTTCTACTCTCGAGTTTTAAGATTTCAAACAATATTTATCAAATGACATTAGCTCAACCTTTAAATTCCCCGTTATTTAAGGAGTCCTATGTTTATTTCCAATGGCATATTCCACTTTAATACCTCTTCTAATCTTGAGTTTTAAAATTTCAAACAATATTTATCAAATGACATTAGCTCAACCTTTAAATTCCTCAGTATTTAAGGAGACTCGTGTAGAACTATAGATAATATCTAAACTTTGTTGTAATACTACTACTACTTGATAATGATACAATTCTTGTGAGACCCTATTCAATCCTATATAACAAATTGAAAAAAAAAAAATCAAATAATATTTAATTAAATTATATTTATAAATTAAAAAAGTTCCACTCACTTTTTCAATTCGAGAGCCTTATCCAATGGAAAAATCTGGTCATGCTCTCCCCACATGATCAACACATCCTAGAAAACATGTGGCCATGGATAAAAGGCATTACAATCAAAACAAATATTAAAGTGAAACAAATTATAGGAAATAATAGGAAAAACAAAATGGGGGACATTACCTGCTTAAGAATGGGAAGAGGTGAGGCATGATCTGTGCCAAGGGTGATTCCTTTCAACAACTCTTCCTTTTCAAGCCTGTTTTCCGAGTACAGAGTCTGCACACACCCATAAAAAAAACAGAACAAACACTCATAACCCATGTTCCTCCCAATTTTAAAAGCCTCACATACCATACATAAAATGTTGATGGAGTAAGATATAGAAAACCTTAATCCCAAATGCATACTGACTTGAATATAGTCGTTCAAGAGAAACGAGGGAATCAGTGTGAGGGGGGGCTTGAACACAGAAAGCCTGATCAAAGTCCTCAAAGCATGAGCATTGTGAGGAAGAAGCAGTTCCGGAACACTAGCTAGATTCGCACGTTGCAGAAGCTTTTCATTGTCTTGGGGCTGTTTGCACACAGCTGAACTAGCAATCACCACTTTCTTAACAGCATGAGGATACACAGAAGCCATGTGGTATGCCACAAAGCCACCATAGCTAGTCCCCACAGCACTAAATTCCTTCACACCCAACTTCATCAGAAGCTTGAACACCGATTCCCCTTGAAAGACCTCCGACCTTGCCGAGGCCCGGGTGGTGGAGTCCCCAAAGAAGAGGAGATCTGGGACATAAACATTGAATGTCTTCACAAATTCATCAACTTGGGGGTACCATTGCCACATTGCATTGGTCCCAAATCCATGGATTAGCACAACATTGGGCTTGTGGGTGTCCTCTTGTTTAGGACACCAACAGTGCATGGTGGTCTCACTGTCCACTTTCAACACCTTCCCCTCCAGTCCTGCTCTGAGGAAGCCTCTACGCAGCCTCTTGTTCCTCAGGGACACCACGCTCCACCACCGCATTATTGCCATACTACAAACTAAGGATCTGAGACTACAAAACTAAGTGTTATATTAAAAGGAGAGACTCGAATTTTTGAAACTCTTGATCACTTCACATAGATCACCACCACTTCTGAAATCACACAAACACATAAATCTATTTCGCTAGGAAACCTTGATCTTTTCAGAGCGAAGAAGACTCGTCAAAACCTCGTGATCTAGCTCTTATTACGATGATAAAGGTAGATGGTTGTAGTATTAGTATTATTAGAACTGCACCTATTAATAGAAAGGTGAATATATATAAAAATATACATGATAACTATCGCTTGCTTGCTTTGCCTAGTAATTGGTAAGATTTTGGATAAGTGGAAATCTAGGTAGCGGGGCATGTTTAATAAGGGTAAAGTAGTAGTAGTCTGACTTAGTCTTTTGAGTGTGCACCAAGTTGATGATTGCGGTATTAACCTTGAGCCATTGGGGTCTCCCTCATTCCTATTGCAGTACCAACCTTGAGCCATCGGGAGTCTCCCTCACCAAAGGGAGGCAGAGGTTATAGAGGCAACCTTGAGTCGTTGGGAGTCTCCCTCGCTCGGGTCCCTTAACCAAGGGGAGGCAGGGGTTATAGAGGCAGCGGTAGAATGTTTGTTCCTAGCGTCCAGTTGTTAAAGATGAGAGGATATATATATTTTTTAATTTAGCAAAAAAAAAAAAACCCTTGCAAGCAAGGCCAAAACTATAACCAGGGGTAGAATGTTTGTTCCTAGTGTCCAGTTGTTAAAGATGAGAGGATCCCTTAACCAAGGGAAGGCAGGGTTATAGAGGCAGCCGTAGAATGTTTGTTCCTAGTGTCCAGTTGTTAAAGATGAGAGGATAATTTTTTTTTAATTTAGCAAAAAAAACCCTTGCGAGGCTATGGGGTAGAATGTTTGTTCCTAGTGTCCAGTTGTTAAAGATGAGAGGATAATTTTTTTTAATTTAGCAAAAAAAACCCTTGCAAGACCGAAACTATAACCAAGGGTAGAATGTTTGTTCCTAGTGTCCAGTTGTTAAATACGAGAGGATAATTTTTTTTTAATTTAGCAAAAAAAACCGTTGCCAAAACTATAACCAGGGGTAGAATGTTTGTTCCTAGTGTCGCGAGAGGATAATTTTTTTTTAATTTAACAAAAAAAAACCCTTGCAAGGCCGAAACTATAACCAGGAGGTCTACACCGTCAAAATCAACTGGATTTTAGGCACCCAATGTGAGCTTAGTTTGGGTGGAGATTGAGCTCCCTCAGAGGAATGCCCTACCCTCTATAACTCACCTACAAACTCACCTACAACACATAATTAAGATGATACCAAGTTCTTTCATATTAAAAAATTAAAAAATATATATATATTGCTTGCCGACAGTCCGTACTCGCGAAGATTGTTTGATATACTACCGTGTTAATTTTGCATGTTCATAAATTCCCGGGCTGTTTAACTAATCTACTCACCTGGACCTTTCCTCCCCGGTTGCTTTTCTTTGGCCCAGAAGTCAAGAGTACAGGCTAGCTACAAATGAAATGCTTTCAACAACCATCAGTCCAATTTCAAAGTGTGCTGGTCTACGGATGTTTGGTCGCATTAAGATGGACAAATCCTCCAAAAGCTGATTGAGTTTGACGTTTCCTCCGTGCATGGGTAGGGTAGTTGTCTATCCTTGTTAGCAAGATCCGTGTTTGGTCGCATCTTAGGTTCGCAAGATCCACCCACCTCTTTTGTCCGTCCAACAAATGTAAAAAGTTTTTACCCTCTTTTAGGTCATGAGCTATATAGTATAATTTTTATGAAGAAAGATGTTAGTTTATTTAATATAGTTATTAAATTATTATTTCAATAATTGTAGTTTAACCATTTTATTATCAGAGTTATCAAAGCATGGTGTATAATTTCACCTTTTCCAAGATTTCAAACCTTCTGCATTTTTTAAAGTTTCAAAGTCTTCACCATTAAACTTACACATATAAAGTCCACAAGGATGGTGCATTGGTTAGGGCTTTGGCCTTTCTTTGGGGAGAACCAAGGTTCAAACCATGACATGGTTGCATTGGTTAGGGCTTTGGCCTTTCTTTGGGGAGAACCAAGGTTCAAACCATGACATGGTTGGATGGTATATTGTAACAGTCAAGTGTTTATCAGTTGGCTGCCCAATCCTTTACTTCTTGGTAGCAAACACCTCTTAGTTATCTTTTGTGGGTGTATAGAGACAACATACAATGACGTTTCTGATTTCTATATGCATTAAAAAAAATTAGGACCATGAGGAATCCTTTACTTCTTTGTCGCAAACACCTCTTAGTTATCTTTTGTGGGTGTATAGAGGCAACATACAATGATGTTTCTGATTTCTCTATGCATTAAAAAAAAAATTAAGACCATGAGTAGGAGTGTTAAAGGAGGCTTGAATCCTTTTCTGATTTCTATATGCATTAAAAAAAAAAAATTAAGACCATGAGGAATCTTTTACTTCTTTGTAGCAAACACCTCTTAGTTATCTTGTGTGGGTGTATAGAGTCAACATACAATGATGTTTCTGAATTCTCTATGCATTAAAAAAAAATTAAGATCATGAGGAGTGTTAAAGGAGGCTTGAATCCTTTACTTCTTCATAACAAACACCTCTTAGTTATCTTTTCACAAAGACCTCCGGTGTATATATATATATATATATATATATATATATATATATAAACTTTAGTAATTATAATTATTTTTAATTATTATTAATTATAATCATAAATGTTATTAAGTTTATGGGATTTAGAGGAATTGGTTAGAGTGAAGAGTTTCACATCTTAAACCAACATTCAAATCTTATGAGTAAACCTTAATGTTTAATCAAATGACATTTACTTAATTAATTAATATATATATATATATATATATATATATATATATATATATATATATATATATATATATATATATATATATATAAACTTTAGTAATTATAATCATAAATGTTATTAAGTTTATGGGATTTAGAGGAATTGGTTAGAGTGAAGAGTTTCACATCTTAAACCAACATTCAAATTTTATGAGTAAACCTTAATGTTTAATCAAATGACATTTACTTAATTAATTAAAATATATATATATATATATATATATATATATATATATATATATATATATATAAACTTTAGTAATTATAATTATTATTAATTATAATCATAAATGTTATTAAGTTTATGGGATTTAGAGGAATTGGTTAGAGTGAAGAGTTTCACATCTTAAACCAACATTCAAATTTTATGAGTAAACCTTAATGTTTGATCAAATGACATTTACTTAATTAATTAAAATTTTCAAGTTTTAAGAAGGAGATCCATGCTTGAATCTTGCCAAACATATGTATGAAAGAATTATTTTCTACCTTAATACCTCTTCTATACCACTATGTGGTCATAATATAATACAAGTGGGACTTGCTTCAATCTCATATAATCAATTAAACAAATTATAAATATCATGTCCTGTGAGGATAATGCAATGGTTAGGGCTTTGGCTTCTATTTGGGAGGTCCAAGATTCAAACCACGGTATATGTGTGCAATGGTGTGCGTTGTGTGTTTAAAATAATAATAAATATTATTGATATATAACTAATAGAGATACAATAAATAATATTAGTTCAATTAATTAATGCATAATTTCGAAAACTATTATATGTGTAAAGCCCATTTCAATTCTATATAACCTACTTAAAAAACTAGCAAGAGATTTGAAAGATCCTTGTGACTTTGACAGTATGAAGTTCAAAAACTGAAATATTTTTTTAAAGCAAACCACTCTTCTTTTTTTAATATTATTTTTTATAAGAAAATCAACATCATCTTCATCCAAAAAAAAAAAAACCTTCTACCCAATAATTGTTTTTATTAGAACTCTTCTTTTTTCTATTAGATGGTTGAATGAGAAAGCAAGTGCAATGTACAAATCTTTTAAAATATTCACTCTTGATATTGTTGTCACTTTAATCTCCATCAATCAACATTAATGATATCTATGCTGTGATAAATACTTGATTAATCTCAAAAAAAAGACATTCCTCTTCATCTTCTTTTTTATAAGACAATCAATATCTCCATCGAAAACCTTCTACTATATCCATCTGCCTTTCGATAAACGTTTTTTTAATCTTATTAGACTCTTGAATGAGAAAGCCCTCTTATTTTTTCTATTAGATGGTTGAATGAGAAAGCAAGTGCGATGCACAAATATTTTAAAATATTTACTGTTGATATTGTTGTTAATTTAGTTTCCATCGATTAATATTAATGATATCTATGTTTCTCGGGGTTAGATGGATTGGTAAGTGCTTGTTTGATTACATATTTATCAAGAAGACACTCAGGTTCAAACTTCGGGGTAGTTTTTTTGTAAATGCATCTGATCTGAATCTTTTGAGTGTGCGTGAAAACTGATAATGATTGTATGAATCTTGAGCGACCGATGGTCCTCTTCACATCGGGTCAACAATAACAAGGCATAATAGATTTAATGAGAGCAATCCTATGGTTTGAAATAGTGTGGTTGTGACCAACTCTCCTATGTAAAAAAAAAAAAAACACTAATGATAGATACCATGGTCATATTCAATGTTAAGTCCTATCACTTATGTACTATGAAAGCACATCATCTTTGAGGAGAATTGACAACCTACTAGGTGTTATGAAATGAAAGATTTTAATTAAGTCAGCGAGATCCAAATATGGTCTATGGGACCTCAAATATGGAAGTACAACTACTCAAATCATATCATATGATTTTTAATATCTTTGAGAAGGTTGTTCCTTCTCTTGCTGATTTGGGTTAGCAATTCCCCAACTTTTTTTATTTTATTGTCTTCAAATAACTCTGTCATAGACCTGTTTTCAAGTGTTTCTTTGTATTTGCCACGAATATCTAAAAAACTTGAGCATTTATAAGAACATATGTAAAGTTGCTTGATATTTAGTTCCCATCAATCAACATTAATGATGTCTATTGTGGTCATGTTCATTGTTAAACTTTTTTTTTTGGTTACATAGGAGAGTGGGTCACAACCACACTACTTTTAGTAACTAACAAGTGCAGGGTTTAAACCACAAGGGCAGCTCCCATCAAACCTATTCCACTTCATTATTGTTGACCCGACATGAAAGGGACCATCGGTTGTTTAGGATTCATTTCATCATCATCAATCTGACGCACACTCAGAGAATTCAAATCAAACTACTAACAGGTTGCCTCCAAAGTTTGAACCTGGGTGTCTTCTTGGTAAGTGCCTGACTTGACAAGCACTTATTTATCCACCTAACCCTCTAGGGCTTTATCACTTATATACTATCAAAACAATGTCATATTTAAGGAGAATTGACAACCTACTAGGTATTATAAGAATATATATAAAGTTGTTTATATCTTTACAAAGGATTGACAACCTACTAGGTGTTATAGGAACATATCTAAAGTTGTTTGTATCTTACTATTTTGTGGGTAAATGTAACAATACAAAATAAGGATAATTGAAAGGTTTAAGGTTTAAACCGTGGTATGTGTGTGGTTGTGTTACTTCCGTATTGATAAGTGTAGCTCTCAACCTTAAGAGGAGTCATGGTTAAAAGAGAATTATTCAACCGTATATATCAATCATAAAAGTTTATTACACTACCCTAAATTAAAAAAAAACAACAATAATAATTTTAATCCATATATATATCATGTGATAGGTCAAAGAACTTCATTCGTTAAACCAATTAAAATCCAAAGGTTACATGTAAGCACAGTATGCTCGTCAAAAGATAACAAAAATTAAATGCAATTGTTTGGGCTTATGTTCACGGATTAATATTTAGTTAAAACTAACGTGACTTAGTAATATTTATTTAGTAGGTTAATAAATAAATATTTAATAATATAATTTTTTGTATATATAGAATTTTTTTTATAATAATTAGTTATAAGGTCAAATATTGCCTCCTATCGTAGCGTTAAATCATGGTGTTATCACTATAACATTCATTTCGTCTTAGTAAACACGATTCGAAGTGAGGGAGACCCTCGATGACTTGGAGGTGGTATCCCCATCATCAAGCTGGCGCACACTCAACAAACTCAAGTTAGACTACTACATTTTCTCAGATTGAGCATGTCCCTGATGTTTGAACCTAGGTCTCCTCTTGGTTAGTGCCCAACATCTTACCAATCCACTTAGCCCTCGTAGATAATACAAGTTTACAGTGGTGAGAGCTTTGATTTTTTTTTAAGAATTCTAAGATTTACTCACGATCCTTGTAAAAACATGTCATTGAAAAAAATATATATTTATTTAATAATACATGTAATTGCTTGGCATTGCGGCGATAGATTAAAGCAGTTCCTTCTTTCCAGTAATTTTACATGTTTTCCACATGCTGGTGGAGCTAGTGTAGTTGACTATATGATGGCTAACCCACCTTTTGCCTTAACCATATCTGATATGTGCCTCTCAAGTGTACCTTCTTTAGCAAATCATGCCTTCCTCACCTTTAACCTTCCATTTGTTCCCAAACTTGAACCTGCCCCTCCACCCCATCCCAAAATAATTACCAAAATCCACTTTAACCACAGTTATGATGATGTGTACACAGAAAACTTAAAACCTATCTTACCCATATTCACACAATTCAAGATCCCATTGAAAAAGCAAACTATTTTTCTAACGCATTATGGTTAGCAGCTGTTGAGTCTTTTCCCCATACCACCCGCTCTTTTCATCAGTCTCGTGGCCATTGCCCTCATAACTCATGGTTTGACACAAAATGTAAAGCTTTACATAGGCTCACCCGGTCAGTAGGTCATCTTGATCCCTTGAATTACTAGCTAGCCCAAAACCACTACCGTTCTTTTCTTAGGAAGAAAAAGTGTCAATTCTTATCAAGAAAAAGACAAAAAATTATAGTCATGCTCAAACTTAATCTCAAAAACTTTTGGCTTATTTTTCTACCCAAAAAGAAAATATTTCCCATTTCTGACCCTCACACTTGGTATACCTATGCTGGCTCACTCTATGATATCCCAAACCATGCCCTAATTATCCCCAACCCATGACCATCACATTGTAACTTCTTTACTGATGAAATAATTTTTCATGTTATTCATAAACTACAAACTGGTAAAGCAACTGATATTGAAAATTTGAAGGCACAATTTCTTAATCATAGCCCTAGAGTCTTGGCGGTCCATATTGCCAAACTCTTCAATCATATAGTTACTCATGGGTTCCCACCCTCTTGGTATTCTAATATCATACATCCCATCCATAAATCTAGTAGTCTGCTAAATCCAAACAATTACAGAACTATTATGGTTGGTCATACTCTTGCAAAACTTTTTGCAACAGTTATTGATGCTTTTATCTTTGATTTTGTTGAGGCTAAGAAACTTCGTGCAAAGGGACAGGCAAGTTTTAGAAGAAATCATCGTACCTGTGATCACATTCTAACTCTCAGAGCTATCATTGAAGAAGCCAAAGCCAATAAACGCAGGGTCTATTGTTGATTTTTTACTACAAGAAAGCATTTGATATTGTTCCCAGACAGTTATTGCTTCATAGGTTGAAGGATCTAGGAATTCCAGAGGAGGTTAATTTGTTGGTTATGACCTTATATAAAAAAGTCACTAGATAGGTTAAAATTGGATCTCTCAAAACAAAAAATGTTCATAGTACTATTGGGGTTAAACAGGGCTGCCCACTTTCACCTACACTCTTTGGATTGTATATTGATGAATTGGAGGTGCTCATTATGGACTCTCTGGCTAAGAGTACAGGTTGCTTACTTTTTGGTAGTGTTATTGCCATTTTTCTATTTACTTATGACATTATCCTAATGTCACATACAACATGAGGACTCCAAAAACAACTGGACATACTTAGCACATACTTTGACTTGCATGGATTAGAAGTTAATCTCCAGAAAACAAAAATCATGATATTCAACCTACCCAAGAAAGATCTCTCTTCTATTCACATCACATATAAAGGGAAGGTTGTTGAGATTGTCACATCGTACACATACTTGGGAGTTCTTTTCATAGGACCTACCTTCAACTTGATCCCTGCATCTCAAGCAAGGTTAAACAAAGGTTATGTTGCCTTAGCCTCTCTGGATAAGCAATGCTTTCAGCTCTACAGTTTCAGGACATTAATACGAATATTAGACTCTTCCACACTCTTGTTACCCCTACACTGCTCTATGGTTGTGAAGTTTGGGGCCTAGCCTCAGATAGTTGGGTTGGTCTCGTATTGAAAGTGTCCTCATCTCAATGTTGTCCAAGTTCATTCATTCCAAAAGAATTGTTCCACATCCCATCATTCTAGCTGAGTTTGGTGCTCGTCCATTGCTTACAACAACAATATTTCTTGTTGTCTCTTTATTGCATAGATTTCATTGTATGTCGGACATGAGAAGATATCCATATTTAGCACTACAATCCTCAAGATAGTTGGCAAATCAAGGGGTCAAGAATTGCTGGTATGCTCAGACTACTACTCTACTTCAATCTCTTGGCCTAGACATCATGAGATCTCCTCCTACTAAAACATCAATCAATGCACCATACTCCAATAAGGATATTCGAGATGAGATTTACTCAACATATATAAAAACTACTTGGATTGATCCAAAGGAACCTCTTTCACCAAAACTGCTCCATTACTTTTACTTTTATCTCCAACTAGAGAATGAATTGATCACTACTCCAAAATATAACTTGATACAGATGTCACATAGCCTCAGGTTTCCTCTAGCTCAGCTACGAGTTTTCTCCCACCAACTGCGTATTGAGACAGATCATCACCTCCCCATAGATTAGCATATTTACAGATTGTGCAGTCTTGATGTGGAATCCGAGGAGCATTTCATTTTCACATGTCCTATCTACTACGAGATACGAGATAGATATTATTGCTTATTCAGAGACACCCATACACTAAAATCTTGGATTAATTATGAAGATCAGAGATGCATTGCCCTTTTCATCCGGGAATTATTCAATCTCAGGAAAGAACTACTTAGTAACAGTTTGTAGAAGATAACAGGATCCCGACTTATCACTTCATTCTTCCAACCTCTAGAGGCCACGACCAAGAAGCACCAAGGTGATCACAGAGATACAACAAGATCAACTCGTTGTCGACTCCAAAAAAAAACATCTACGATGACATCTAACTCTTATATCACTCACTTCTCTTCATCCTTGAATTTTGGGAATAATCCTTGATCCACAGATCTTGTATATCATATGTAATTTTGTTTACTGTTTTTCTTACTTTATTTTCTTTGGAGATGCATTAGGCACTCTCGTTGCTTTGTATATGTCTTACTTTATAGTCCTATTGACCTCTTTTGGTCACCGATGAACATTAATACAAATTCAATTCAATTCAATATAAGCACAACACTCTTGCCAAAAAAAATAACAAAAATTAAATGAGGGCGGAGGTAGTAGACCGACCAGTTTTGTTCAACTTGAGGTTGGCGGTTCCAAATCTCGAGCCCTGTCCAGGTCCTCTCACTTGAGTAAAAATATTTTTGAGGTGGGGTGAGGTTATAATGGTAGCTTTCTGCTCAAGAGAATAATATGATGGAGACTATTGTCAATTTCCCTATCTTTTTCAAATAAAAAATAAATGTAATTGTATGGGCTTGTATCGATAGTTTAATATCTAGTTAAAATTAACATCACTTAATACTATTTAATATTTTAATTAAAAATAAAAAATTGTTTGCATAGGAAATCATTAAATAAATAGAGTAAAAGTAGGGTCCCTATGAGTTGAGGGCAACCGCAGAGCTAGGGTTTCGACCAACAGAGTAGCAGAAGGGTGAAACCAGCAGTCGCCAACAGTCGAAGAGTGGAGCAGCAGTCTCCAAGTGCGGGGAGGGAGGAGATGTCGATGGGTGGGAAGTCGTCTGCAGGGGAGCCCGGGAGTGGCTACGGTTCGTGTCTTGGGCGCAGCGGAGCAATCGAAGGGCACCAAGGATCCGGAGGTGCAGAAGCGTCCGGACCCATTGAAGAAGACCGGGCTGTTGACGGTGTCAGTCGGGGTAAGGACCCACCAGACAAAGGGGGTGGTGGGGCTCAAAAGTCTTATGCCCAAGCAGCGGCCTCAGAAACCCTAAACGGGTTTTTTACCAAAGAGTTGTTTTCGGTTGGGGATGAGCTGGACATCCGGCGGAAGTTCTTTCAAGCTTCATGGAGTTTGAGAAATTTACCCTCATAGGCAAATTCATTGGCGGCCGTCCCAACATGGAAACTATCTGAAAGTGGGCAACAAGCAAATGGAGGACTTATGGTCATATGGAGCTAGCGGCCCTATCCCGAGGTTTTTTTGCCATTAGACTGAACAATAAGGAGGATTACTGTAAAATTATGGCTGGCGGGCCATGGTTTATGGGCCGCAGAAGTTTATTCCTTAGGAAGTGGGACATGGATTTCAGTCCTGATACCCAGAACATCAACATTGCCCCAATATGGGTTAGGCTCCCGAATCTTCCCCTCTTTGGCTGGCATGAAAATGTCATAAGGGGTATTGCACGCTCCATTGGGGAGTTGGTCACCATTGACCCACCCACCCAAGCTCGAACAAGGTTTGTCCAAGCCCATTTTTGCGTTCTGGAAGATTTGGAGGCGAAACTCCCAACTTTCATCACTCTTCGATCTGGAGGTACCTTTCTTCATAAACAAGCTATTGTCTATGAAAATAGACCAGATTTTTGCCCCCAGTGTCGGTCCCAAGGGCACCTCCAATCCCAGTGTCCTCTTCAAAAATTGGGTAAGCAAAAGCGTGAAAATGACAACCCCCTGGAGCATGGGGAAGGTCAGGCGAAGCAGTCAAATCTTCCAGATGCGAAGGGTCATGAATCTCTAGGCCCCTCTAGAGTCTGCGTCGGACTCTCTCAGCCTGAAGAGAATCCCACTCTCCAATCGGACCCCGAGCAACTTGAGGCTGACAATCAGCAAGGAGCAGACTCCCACTTGGAAAGTGAATCACAGGAAGAGAAGGAACGGACCCCATCCCAAATTGTGACTCAGACTGTTTCTCTGCCCCAAGATATGGGTCATCCCAATTTCAGCCAGTCACAGACGATGCTAGAAGATTACCTCTTAGGAAGGAGGGGTGAACAATCCGGTCACATTAGCCCCCGAAACATGAGGAGCCGAAAGCAAAGTGTGGATTTTGGTAGTGAGAGGAAGCAGGGCCGTCCTCCTAACAAAGACAGGCGGGACAAAGAGACAACAAATGACGTTGCAAATGGAACCCAACGTTTGTTGGTTCTGGATGACTGTGGCGCTCAGACGGACGAAGCGCATGCATCAAAACCTCCCCCTCAACAAGGAAGGGGAGGCAAGAAAAACCTCAAACTATCTAGATGAAAGTCCTCTCATGGAATGTGAGAGGACTGAATAGTGCAACCAAACGAAGGTTAGTGGTTGATCTCCGTAGGAGGACTAATCCTTCCATCCTTATTTTGCAAGAGACCAAGGTCGATGCTATCTCCTCTGATAAAGTTGCGAAGGCCATTTGGGCCAAGGCAAATTATCTGTCTAGCCCTGCAGTGGGAACAGCGGGAGGACTCATGGTTATGTGGGACCCTTCGAGGTTTGAGGGCAGCCTGCTATCAACTTCCAACAGAATCATCAATGTACTGTTCCAGTCCAAAACCACCAATTTTTCCTGGATTATGTCCAACGTTTATGCTTCAAATTCTGCCACAGAGAGAGCAGAAATGTGGAAAGCTATCTCTCAGATGAGGGAGAATTTTAGTAATTTTCCTTGGGTTTTAGGGGGTGACTTCAATTGTCCCCTTCATCCTTCGAAAAAAAAAGGAGGATCCGACCACTTCAGCCGTAGCTTGGAGGACTTCAGGGATTTTGTCTCTACTAATGGCTTGCTCGACATCGAACTCAAAGGGGCTTCCTTCACTTGGAGTAATAGAAGGATTGGGAGCGGTTTGATTCAAGTCAAGCTCGAAAGATTTTTTATGTCCCAAGAAGCCATTCCTATCCTTGGCGGGGCTATCCTTTCGGCTCTTCCAAGGATTGGGTCTGACCATAACCCTATTTTCTTGGAGGTGGATGATGGGCCTATTTTTAAAACCCCCTTCAGATTTGAATCCATGTGGATCTCTCACAAGGACTTCAAAGGTTTGGTTTCAACGTGGTGGCAATTGAAGGTGGAAGGAAATGCTCCTAAGAGGGTGGCTCTAAAGCTCAAAATGGTCAAAGAAAAGCTGAAAGTTTGGAATAAAGAGGTTTTCGGCAACATTTTTGAGTCCAAAAAATCCATCTCTAAGAACCTGAAGGTTTTGGAGGAAAGGATGGAACTCGAAGGTTACACTGAGGGTCTCAGGGAGGAAGAGCGGAGTCTTTTGGTGGACTTTCATTCTATTCTCGCTAGGGAGGAAACGTTATGGCGCCAGAAATCTCGTGACCTTTGGTTGAAGAATGGAGACACCAACACGAGGTTTTTCCATGCGTCTACTATGAGGCATAGAGGGGCCAACAAGATCAGAGAAGTGGCTTGTAAGGATGGGCGCATTACCAGGGAGATAGAGGAAATCAGGAGTGAAGCGGTTGACTTTTTTTAGGATTTGCTTGGCACTCCTTCGGACAGCAACCTTCAGGTCCAGAAATCTTTGCTCACCAATTTTTTGACTAAAGTCCCCCATGAGGTAAGCATTAAGCTTCTGGAACCTTTTTCCTCATTCGATATTAAGGAAGCATTGTTCTCCATGCAACCAGATAAGGCCCCTAGCCCCGATGGTTTCCCCCCCAATTCTTCCAAGTCATGTGGGAGGTCGTGGGTCCGGATGTGTGCGATGCTATTCGGGTTATTCAAGCTTCCAGATCCATCCACCCAAAACTCAATTCCACCTTTCTTGCCCTCATTCCTAAGTCTCCTGCCTGCAAAATTTTCTCTGACTATCGGCCCATCAGCCTGTGCAATGTTTTTTACAAGATTCTTACCAAGTCTATAGCCAATAGACTCAAAACAGTCCTCCCCATCCTGATTGATCCTTGTCAGGGAAGCATTGTTAAAGGCAGAAACATTCTTGATGGTGTCATCATTGTCCATGAGACCCTTCATTCCGCTTACCGCTCCAAGAATGTTGCTCTTTTTCTTAAGCTCGACATGAACAAAGCCTTTGACCGGGTTGATCAAAATTTTTTGTGTGCAGTCCTCCTCAAGTTCGGCTTTCATCCCCACTGGATTGACCTTGTCTACAGTTGTATATCCACTCCCTTTTTTTCTATCCTGGTCAATGGGTCCCTAGCTGGGTATTTCCAAAGCGCCAGAGGCCTCAGACAGGGCGATCCTTTATCCCCCATCCTTTTCATTCTTTTGGCGGAGGTTCTGAGTTGGTCCATGAAAGAGGCTCTTCGTCAGAACAAGATTTTTGGCATTTTGTCGACTTCTAGAGTTGATCCTGTCACTCATCAACAATTTGTGGATGACACCCTCATCTCCACTGGGGCGTCCGTTGCCCAAGCCAAATCGCTCAAGCGGATCCTGTCCTGTTATGAGCAAGCTACAGGGCAAAAGGTCAATTACATCAAGAGCAAAATCTATTTTATTAACACTCCCCTACGCAGGCAACTTCGGATTGCTAGAATTCTTGAATGCACTATTGATTCCCTGCCTACGTCCTATCTGGGGTTGCCTCTATCTTATAGCGGGCGGGCGAGTGGGGATATGTGGAACATGATTCTTGAGCGCCTTCACAAGAAACTCGAAACTTGGAAGGGCAAACTCCTGTCGCAAGCCGAAAAAGCCACCCTTACCAAAGCTTGTCTTTAGGGGATCCCGACCTACTTCATGTCGGTGTTCATGCTTTCGGTTGCAGTTCACTCCAAAATTGAGAAGATTCAGAGGACCTTTCTATGGTCTAGCAGCGAAGAGAAATCTAGACTCCCCCTTGTTGCACGGGACAAGGTGTGTTCGAGGATAGACCAAGGCAGTCTAGGGTTGAGAAGATCAAGACTTATGAATTTGGCTACGATAGCGAAGCACGCTTGGAGGATTCTATCTAGCGACCCGGTGGAGTGGGTTAAGCTGGTTAAAAAGAAGTATCTTGGCCCCATTTCCTTCTTGGATGCTGAGACCTCCTCCGTGGCATCGACCTTTTGGAAATCTGTGCTCCAAACCCGACATTTGATCAGCCTGGGAGCCCACTGGATTTTGGGTGATGGCAACCTCATTTTCTTTTGGAAGGACAGGTGGGCGACTGAAGAAGCCCTTGGGTCGAGGGCAGATCTCGCTGGGCTGAGAGGTTTGACTGAACCTAACTCCCAACTCAGGGTGGCAGAGTTCATAGACCGGAGCACCCGTTTTCCTTGGTGGAAGATTCCAGTTGTGGAGGGGTTTAATAATGAGGTTACCTTTCTTGCAAATATCCTCCGGTCGATTTTAATTCCTTCTACCAAGAGGAATGACAGAATCATCTGGAGTGGTACGGAGGATGGGATTTTTTCTGTTAAATCAGCTTATGAGTTTCTTACCACCAAGACTGCTCTGGACTACAGGTGGAATACTGTGTGGAGGAAAGGAGTCGTCCCTAAAATCAACTTCTTTGCGTGGATTGCTTTCCACAACAAAGCCTTAACAATTGACAACCTTCACAAGAGAGGTTTTGCCTTCCCCAACAGGTGTTACTTGTGTCTTGCAGATTGCGAGATGAGGGATCATTTATTCTTGCATTGCCCATTTTCCCACTCTGTTCTTAGTATTGTCCTATCCTCCTTCCAAATCCTATGGTGCTCTCCCCGTTCCCTCAGAGATGCTTTCCACCAATGGCCTAATCCTTTCAAGAATCCCAAACTCCGCTTCCTCCTCGAGGCCTCCTTCCATCATTCAATTTGGAAAATTTGGTTAGAGAGGAATGCCAGAATCTTTGGCAGAGCTCCTAGAGGGCCCCCTTCTGTTGCTCAAAGGGCGTTGTCCTATGCCATCGAGAATTCTATTGTTGTTCCCAGTCCCCATCCCTACCTTTCGAGCGAAGAAGCGATTCTCAAAATGATGAATCTCTGGCCGTTTCTGGAGGTTGTTAAAGGGCCCTATCGAAGGAATATTGTTTGGACCAAACCCCCCATGGGGTGGATTAAATTAAACTTTGATGGAGCGGCTAAGGGGAATCCTGGGCCCGCTGGTGCTAGGGGTGTTGTCAGAGATCATGATGGGAATCTTGTGATGGCCTATTGTGAAGATTTGGGCTCCCAGACAAATCACTATGTCGAAGCCCGAGGCGCTCTGAAAGGTATTCGGATACTCTCTGAGGATCCTCGGCCTCTTATTATTGAGGGTGACTCGCTCAACATCGTGAATTACCTTCTTGGCACCAAAAATCCATCTTGGAAAGTCTACAACATCATCCTCGAGGCAAGAACGCTTCTCTCCTATCATGGTAGGTGGAAAGCAAATCATACTTTGAGAGAAGGTAATCGCGTGGCTGACCACATGGCCAACAAAGGGCTCGCGACCACGTGTCCGGTCGTGTGGCGGTCTCGCTTCCCATCCGAGGTGGAAAGGTTGGCCAGAGCAGACATCCATTCATGATGCTTTCCTTGCGCAGTTTTTGGAAAGCCCCCTTCGACGAGTTTTGGTGTGGCGTGGCAATTTTGTCTACTTAGTTGTCCATGGTGTCTTGTATGTTTTGCTTTCCTCATTTCATTTCTTCGGGCTCTACTTGGTGTTCCTTCGGTTTTGTCCTGTTTCTTTTTCGTTGGGTTTCCAGGCCTAAAAGCCCTTTTTACAGTTTCCAAGTCTTTAGCATTAGGATGGCTTTACTTGCAATTAGGCTTATTGTTACAACCAAGAGGTATGATGCATCATTAGAAATATGGCTAATTTTGTACATAAGGTTTTGGGATCCTCTATAAAAACCCACTGTTAATATATTAAAATAATTACCAAAAAAAAAATCATTAAATAAATAAATATTTAATAATACATGTAATTGGTTGGCATTATTGTGATAGATTACATGTAAACACAACAAGCTTGCCAAAAGATAACAAAAATTAAATGCAATTATTTGGGTTTATGTCATATTTTAATATTTAGTTAAAATTAGCATATTATTATTATTTAGTATTTTGATTAATAAATATTTAATAATATATGTAATTGTTTGGCATTGTGGTAATAATTTAATATTTAATTTAATAATATATTTTATTTAAATTTTGAATGGTTGAAATTTAAAGATTTTGAAATTTTAAATAGAGGGTCAAGGTTCAAATCCTATGGGAGTAGGGTTATGCACCGTGTCTAAATTTCAACCATTCAAACAATTTAAATAAAATATATTATTAAATTAAATATTAATTTATTACTCCCATAAAATTTAGAGAATTTGAATAGAGGGTCAAGGTTCAAATCCTATGGAGTAGGGTTATGCACCATGTATAATTAGATAACTATATATTAAGTAAACAGCATCCTCGACAAGAATCATCTTATATGGTTTAAGACCTTGTAAATATTAAAAACTACTTTACTTTTTTATATTTAATTAAAAATAATATATCTTAACAATTATATTTAATAATATAAATGCATATGTTTATTTAAAACTAACATGCTTAGAAATTACATTGGTTTGATGGCCTTGTGCCCATAATTTAATATTTAATTAAAACTAACATAATTTAATAATAATGAGACATATAGGTTTGTTGGGAGCAGTCCCTGTGGTTTGAACCCTGTGCTGATCAGCTACTAAAAATAGTGATTGTAACCAACTCTTCCATGTAATAAAAAAAAAAACTAACATAACTTAATAATATCAAATAGCATTAGCTTAATAGGTTAGATTCCTCAACACCTAAGGAGGAGATTCAAGTTCGAATCTTGTCAAGCGATACAGAATAATATCCAAACTTTGTTGTAATATCAATATGTGATGATAGTGTAATCCTGTGGTAGCAGAGTTATACACCATACTTTAGTAACCAAAGAGTGATCGGATAATCATATATTAAGTAAACAACATTTTCCAGAGGATCATCTCATATATATATCTCATATGGTTTATGATCTTACAAATGTTAAAAACTACTTTACTTTTTTTAATATTAAATTATAAATAATATATCTTAACAAATGTATCCTAATAATATAAATGCATATGTTTTTTTTTTTTTTTCTTTTAAAAATTATATGCATATGTTTCTTAAAACTAGCATTCTTAAAAATTACATTGGTTTGATGGCCTTGTGCCCAAAATTTAATATTTAGTTAATACTAATATAACTCAATAATATCAAATAGTACTAGTTGAATAGGTTAGATTTTTCGACACTCAAGGAGGAGACCCAAGTCCAAATCTTGTCGAGTGATACATAATAATATCCAAGCTTTGTTGTAATACCACTATACTATATGATGATGGTGTAATACACATGACGTCCATTTCAATCTCATATAACCAATTGAAAAATATATATAACTTAATAATATAATTTATTTAATTTCAATCTCATATAATTAATTGAAAAAATATATATAACTTAATAATATAAGTTATTCGATAGGCGTCCTACAATGGTAGCCATGAAGGTCATCCACGCCGTAAACAATATTAATATTTTATTAAAAAAATTGACATTAAGAAAATTATCCGCCGACATTAAGGGTTACGATGGATTTAAAATATTTAAAAAATATTTAAACTATTTAAACTAAAATGGTGCCCAAACTTTCTAATATTATTTGCTTATCTCATTTCTTAGGGGTGTGATAGATAGGCGCCTCGAGATTGATAACTCTTGGTGTTTATAGATATATATATTTTATATATCTAAGCTAGTTTAATATTTATCTAAATAAAATATCTTGTCAAGTACCCACATGCTATAAGTGAGTTGAAGAGGTAGGGAAATCCTCCAAGGAAGGTCCTTGGTTTGAATCTCCACCCTATCAAACGCACATTGGGTACCCAAAATCCAATTGATTATGGCTGGTGCGATCAAGGTTGGATGTGACTCCCAAGTGATTTTGATGGTGTAGAACCCCTTGGTTTGGTTTCTTAGACCAATGTGGCCTCGTAAGGGGTTTTTCGTTAAATTCATATATATATATATATATATATATATATATATATATATATATATATATATATATATGATGATGGTGTAATGCAGATGGCATCCATTTCAATCCCATGTAACCAATTGAAATATATATATATATAACTTAATAATATAATTTATTTAATATTTATCTAAATAATATATATTTTTTATTGAGGTTAATGTGAGAAACCCCTACTAATGATGCTTAGGGTTGGGCGTCCTCATCCCAACCATGACCTTTGATAAGGGTGGGAGCTAAGCTTATCAATAGGGGCCAAACACACACACATACACACCCACCCCCTCACACACTCACCCACACCACGGTTTGAACCTTGGACCTTTAGAAGAAGACCCAAAGCTCGAATCATTACACTGTCCCCGACCTCTAAATAATATTTTTTAGTAATTATATTTAATAATACAAATGGATTGGTTTCTTAAAGCTATTAAGTATAAAGATTACATTGGTTTGATGGTCGTGACATGTAGTGGATAATTTTGTATTACTTAATATAATTAATATATATGATGATGGTGTAATACATATGACATCCATTTCAATCTCATATAATCAATTGAAAATATATATATAATTTTTTTTATGAATAATCATTAAATTTATTTTTTTGATTGGTTGATAAAAAGGGTTTTGAAAGGTCCCGAAACCTTTTACACAAATGCAACAAAGACAGCTAGCCAGAAGTGAACTAACTGAACTGAAAACAAACAACCCCAGAGGGGAATGAAACAACCAACTTTAAACCAGAAAGAAGGCGCAGACAGAAACAAAAAGGAATAAGGGTCCAAACTACAACAATGGTACCCAAAAGGAAACAAAAAACAACTACCGAAAGCCCAACCAAGATTACAACATTTGGCTCGACGAGGTTCAATCTGTGAGCTTATTGGAGCAACCACTTCCACTATGCTAGAAATTAGTAGTTTTATTTGCCATTCCTTGCCACCTGGGTTCACGGGTGATAGTTGCCTTGTGAACTTTCCACATTCCTTGCCACCTGGGTTCACGGATGATAGTTGCCTTGTGAACTCTCCACATCTCCTCAAAATTACCCCAAGATGGATTGCACAAAAGTGCATAAGGGAAAAGAGGATATGTGTTGGCATCCATGTCAGACAAACCATGTCCAACCACTAGGCCCCAAATCAGCCACATCAACACCAACAACCAGTTAAAGATTAAGATTTCCATTTGCATCAGTGTGGGCCACAATACATTGAGGGAAATTGTCATACCAGACTTGGAGGTTATCCTGTTCAACTCCTTGATTGGCAAGGAGGTCAACAACTTTGTTTCCTTCTCGATAAACATGTTGAATTGTAACATGTCTGATGCCTTCAATTATCTTCAAGCTTTCTTGGACAACGTTGAACATGCTCCAGGCAGGAAGCTGACATTTTTGGATGCATCGAATGACATTCATAGAATCACTCTCTATGATAAGTCTTTCAAACCGAAGCCGCTTGCAAATGAGGAGGCCAAGGTATAACGCACAGGCTTCAACAAAATTATTGGTTTGACTGCCCATGGACTCAACAAACGTGCACAGGACTTTACCTTGACTATTTTTGAAAAGACCACCTCCTCCAGCCCTACCAGGGTTTCCCTTTGAGGCTCCATCAACGTTGAGCTTGACCCATCCACAAGGCGGGGGAATCCATTTCACCATTGACCTGTCAACTTTTGGAGGACCCCGAGGGGGTGTCAATCTGAAATTTGAGAGTATTGAAAATGGATAATTCCCATTGGTTCTTGGGCTTTTCAGCTTGGATGAGATTAGCATTCTCAATGGCAAATGATAGAGCTCGAGAGAACACTGATCTGGCATATTTTGTAGTAGTGCCAAAAATTTTGTTGTTCCTCTCCAACCATACCTGCCACAAAAAATGAGGAAAATAATACGACCAAAAAGCATGGATTTTTGGATTCAGAAATGGATTTGGCCACTGATGGCAGGCATCAACAAGAGTTTTTGGGTATACCCAGGACATGTTGGCCAGCTTGAGAAAGGAAGACAACACTTCATTAGAGAATGGGCACTCAAGAAAGATATGGATCATAGATTCCCAACTATTTTTATAGAGGACACAATGATTAGGGAGTATTAGGCCTCTGTGGATTAGATTGTCAATGGTCAAGATTTTGTTTAAAGAAGCAAGCCAAAAAAATGGGTAACTTTAGGGATTAGAATTTTCAACCAGATAGTCTTAAATTCAGGCCAGGAGTTGACTTCTCTGGTTTGGGCGTAGTAGGTAGACTTAACAGTATAAAGCCCATCCTCACAAAGGTGCCAGAATGGAGAGTCTAAAGCATTTGGGTTACTAGGAATGATAGTGGTGCACAGCAGACCAACAATAATGGAAAAAGTAGAGGATTGGGCAATGTTGATGTTGACAGAGGGAAAGGGCTTCCATCTGGCTCCGTTACAGTTTCTAGAAAAGAAATTACATACCTTAGAACCAAACAGGTGATCAGTGATTGGCTTGATGCAGGAGAGACTAGCATCACTGATCAGAGGGTGATTGTTGAGCCATCTATCCTCCCAAAAGTCAATAGATGTTCCATTTCCCAACTGCCACCTGAGCCCAAATTTTAGGATGGGTCTCGTATTAATCATAGAGTTCCAAAAATGTGATCCAACCGGAAGCGGTTCATCACTTAGAAAGGCTCGTTGCTGTAGGTATTTATCCTTTATGATATTGATCCAGGTGGCTTGTTCATTTTGGATAATTCTCCAACCTTGCTTACCAATGAGAGCAGAATTCATCTTACTAGCTTTCCTGAAACCCAACCCTCCCTGATTCTTCTTCAAGCAGATCTTGTCCCAAGCAACCAAGGGAATTCTATTGGTATTTTTGCTTCCTGACCAGAGAAATCTCATTTGTATCTATTCAATATTCTTGTAGATAGAAGCTGGAGCTTTAAATATGGACAAGAAATACATCGGAATGCCTTGCAAACAAGCTTGGACAAGAGTCGCTTTCATTGCCTGGCTGAGGAGACAACCTTTCCACCCGACCAATTTTTTTTGAATTTTCTCCAAGATGTTGTTCCACACATTTGCAGGAGGTTTACCATGGAAAAGGGGCATACCTAGATAGGTGGAAGGAAGGCTTGATATGCTGCAGCCCAGGATTCTAGCAATCATTTGTTGTCTATCAATGGGAGTATTCAGGAAATACAGTTTACTTTTTTGAAAATTAACCTTTTGTCCAGCAGCAAGCTCATAGGAGACTAGGATATTCTTGATTGCCCTTGCTTCAGGAACTGAAGCTTTGGTTTCCAGTAACGTATCATCAACAAATTGTTGATGCGTGATCGGTTGGGAGATGGAGGAGGCCTTTATCCCAGAGATAGTACCATTAGAGCAGGCAGAATTGAGTGCCCTCCCAAGGGATTCTGCAAGAATAATGAATAAATAAGGGGAAAGAGGATCCCCCTACCTGATTCCTTGGTTGCTCTTGAAATACCCAACAGTAACACCATTTACAATGATAGAAAACTAGGCAGATGAAAGACATTCCCAGATTAGGGTAATCCACTCTGGATGAAAGCCAAATTTTGCCAGCACAACACATAAAAAACTCCAAGAGACCCTATCAAATGCCTTGGTGATATCTAACTTGAGAAAAAGGCTTGGATTTTTATTTTTTGAGATAGAGTGGAGCAGTTCATGAACAATTATTATACCATCAGTTATAAGCCTTCCCTTGACCGAGTTGCCTTGACATAAATCAATAATACCAGGGAGCAGTTTCTTCATTCTGTTGGCAATGGTCTTGGTCAAAATTTTGTAGATGACATTGCACAAGCTAATCGACCTATAATCAAAAATTGTTCTGCATTGTTGAGTCTTCGGGACAAGGGTGATAAAGGTGGAGTTGAAGTCTCTCGGGATGCGCTTGGTCGCTTGAGCAAACTGAATGGCTTTGGTTACATCAGTGCTGACAATGTCCCAGAAATGTTGAAAGAAGTGGGGAGAGAAACCATCAGGCCTAGGTGCTTTATCAGCAGACATGGAAAACACAACATCTTTAATTTTATCTACAGAAAATTTGGCTAGTAGTCTATCATTATTTTCATTAGAGACTAAACAGGGAATATTTTGGAGAAGGGAATCAATAGCTTGAGGGTTACTCGGTTGACCCGCTCCAAGAATGTTTTGGAAATGTGCTACGGCTTCACGTCTCACTTCCTATTCATTTTTCGTGCTGGTGCCATCCGACCTGATCAAATTTTTGATTTTGTTGATGCTTCTGTGTCGGAGGGTGAGAGCATGGAAATACTTCGTATTGGAATCACCTTGTTTGAGCCAGAGAGCTCTCGAATTTTACCACCAAAAGGTTTCCTCCATGGACAAAATATTGTGATATTCAACCAGTAGCTCTCTTTCTTGTTCCCTAAGCTGCACATCATGTTCCTCGTATTGGATACGATTTTCAATGGCCCGGATCTTATCACCAATGATTCTTTTTACCTCAAATAAATTCTCGAAGGTTTCCCTATTCCATATTTTTATGTTGTTCTTGGTATGCCAGAGTTTTTGAGTTAATATTACAATTGGGTTACCAAGAAAATATTTGCTCCACCATTCAAGTACTTTGCTTCTAAAATCTGGGTGTTGAATCCACATAGGTTCGAACCGGAAAGGAGACTTGAAAGAGGTAGTGTTCAGCCCCTCTAAAACCAGAGGGTTGTGGTCAGACCCAATCCGAGGAAGAGAGTGGAGAGTTGCATCTCCAAAGGATTGAAGAGCTTCACGGGAAATGAGAAATATATCCAATCACATTAAAATATGTTGTGCCCCCACTCTCCTGTTGGTCCAAGTAAATTTGCTCCCTTGAAGGTGGATGTCCATAAGACCACACTCATCAATGAATTCAAAAAAATATTCAAAACTCTGAGGTGAGATAGGAGTACCTCCTTTTTTTTAGTAGGGTATAGCGGTGAGTTGAAATCGCCAACTATCATCCAAGGCTGACTCTGGAATATCTGTCGCATCTGCCTCATAGAAAACCATAGTTCTCATCGGCCAGACATAGTATTAGGAGCATACACATTAGATAAAACCCACTGAACATTTGAATCTTTGCAACAAAAAGCAATGTTGGTGATCCTATCAGAAGATGATAAAATATGACCTTCTACTTTAGTAGGGTCCCATAGGCACATAAGGCCACCAGATGCTCCCCTAGGGTTGGTAGCAACTCCACAATTTTTCCATATAGCCTTAATAACTCTATCTTGGCAGTTTTCATTGATCTTGGTTTCCTGCAACAAGATGTGTTATTTTGAAAGGATTCTCTGCTTGGTCCATCCATTAAGACCTCTCACATTCCATGAGAGAATCTTCATTTGGAAGACTTTGAAGATTTCTTACCTCCTCCACGCGAAGGTGTCGGAGGGGGTTTGGTTATGTTCCCCTCATCTGTGGAAACCTTAGAATGATCCTGCTCAGCTGAAGAGGAGATAATAGTGGGTTGAGAGCCATTAGCAATACTCTCTTCAACTTCCTTTCACCTTAAATCCTATTTACTAGGCCTCCCTCTTTTTGCTTTTTCATAATCTATGTCAGCTGAAATTTTCTTTTGATTTTTGGAAATAGATTTTTGAGGGCTAGGGTTTTGGTTATCAAGATTCGTATCAAGAGCTTTCAGCCTAGAACTAAGGACATCTTCGCCAGGAGGGGGAGATATGGGGATAGACACATTGAGCAGAGGGTCTTGCTGATTCGAGGGTTTGCCAGACTCAGATTGAAGAAATTTTAGAGATTCAATAGACAAATGAAGTCCAGAAGGTCCTGGATGTGAAGGGGATTGTGAAATCTCATAGGCATCGAAATAGGGCTGCAAAGGTTTGTCTATGAGATCACTGACAAGATCCTCTATAGAATCATGCAAAGGCCCGAAAGGGTTTGCTTTAACAAAGAGTGAGCAATTTTGTTTAGAGTGAGAAGATTTAGGGATGGAGAGATTACCTCTTTTTCCTTCCTCTTCAGGACTTCTTGGGTAGCAACAAGCTTCTCGCTGTCCATGGTGGCACAAAACTTCTGAGTCGACTTAGCTTGGTAAACTTTCTTTTCATGAACAGGTCCATCATTAGAGTTAGCTGCTGGGAATTTTTGGGTTGAATTTTTTGCAGTCTCCTTTCTCAGCAACAGACATTGGGTCTTCAAGTGACCCTAGGTGTGGCACTCAATACAAAATGTTGGTTTATTTTCATAAACAATGGTCTGGCATCTTCTTTTGGGGCCATAGATGAGATCCACATAGGTGGGTAACTCCGAATCAAGATTTTCCATCACACAGATTCTAGCATGAGTTAGCCTTGATTACACTTTCATCGTAGGGTCAAGGGCAACAAAGTCCCCAACAACTTCAGCAACCAGGAGAAAAATCCTCTCATCCCAATATTGGAGGGGTAGGTTGGGAAGCCAGAACCAGATAGGCACCAAATTTATAGATTGGGTTTCAGGATCGAAGTCCTCCACCCATTTTCGTAGGAACAAGCTTCTGCGATCGTAGAACCAAGGTCCACCAGTCAATATGTGGTTGGTGTCTTACGCGTTGTTGAGGCTTATGAGGAAAAAACCTCTAGACATGGCCTTTATTTCCATGGATCCACTGGGCCACCATTTGGTCGATGTCCATTTCCTGATTGATTCAATGTCAGGCTAGCCTCCTACGAATTTTCCTATCAGGGATAAAGAGCTTTGGTTGATAATCGAGTCCATAACACTAGGAGGAATGGAGATCTCCTTGCCATTGCGGGTGCAAGAGTTTGGCTCAGAAGAAACAGTCGCATGTCCCTGGATTCTAACTTTATCAACATAGGACTTGTGGGGAGAATCTTGAGACTGGCTCGAAAGGTGTCTACTAACGGTTTGATCTTTAGAAACTGCATGTGAAGCATAACCGCTAGTGGTGTGGCCTCCGAAAGGGGGTCCATCTGGGTCACCAATACCCGTATCTTCCAAGCCACCATCTTTGCCATCGTCGGGAGGGTTCTCTGGATCGTCGCCATCACCATTGTCGGATTCAATTTTCCCGCCTACCAAAAATTTGAAATTTCCATCGCCATCGCCAGAGCGCTCCATCGTTCTTCCATCTAAAATATATATAACTTAATAATAAATTTATTTTATATTTATTTAAATAATATATCTATTGAGGTTAGTGTGAGAAACCCTTACAATTGATGCTCAGGGTTGGGCATCCCCATCCCAACCATTAAGGTTAGTGTAAGAAACTCCCCCAATCAATGCTCAGGGTTGGTCATCCCTATCCCAACCATGACCTTTGATAAGGGTGAGAGTTGAGCTTATCAACAGGGGCCAAACAAACAACCATACACACACCCACCCCCTTGCACACTCGTCCACACGGTTTGAACCTTGGACCTCCCAAAGAAGACCCAAAGCCCAAACCATTGCACTATCCCCTGACATCTAAATAATATATCTTAGTAATTATATGTAATAATATAAATAGATTGGTTTCTTAAAGCTATTAAGTATAAAAACTACATTTTTTTGCCTTTGTAGTGTAAGTGGAGAAAGTGAGCCTAGTCTCATTGAATGGGAGGTCCATAGTTAGAACCTCTGCGATGCGAAGAAGGACAAAAACAAATCTCCTGTGGCTTCCCTCTAGATAGTGGTATACCATGCAAAGGGCGACACAAAAAAAATATTCTTGTGGCTTCCGTCTAGATAGTGGTATACCCAAATGAGACATCATTTTTGACCACCTAAGAGCGGCTCTCGAGATTTTCTCTCTACCCTAAGTCCTTGAGGGTTAGGTGGAATGGTAAGTGCTTGCTTTTGATTTTCTCTCTACCCTAAGACCTTGAGGGCTAGGTGTATTGGTAAGTTCTTGCTTATCTGTTCAGGCACTTACCAAGAAGACACCCAGGTTCAAACCTCGAGGGCCTATTTGCAAAGGTAGTAGCCTAATTTGAATCCTCTAAGTGCACGTCAGACTGATGATGACAGTATAAATTTTGAACGATCGATGGTCTCCTTCATGTTGGTTCAACAATAATGAGGTGGAATAAGTTTTGTGGGAGCAACCCCTATGGTTTGAACCCTACACTTGTCAGTTACTAAAAATAGTGTGGTTGTGACCAACTCTCTTATGTAACCAAAAATAAAAATAAAAACTACATTTGTTTGATGGTCTTGACATGTAGTGGACAATTATGTATTTTTTAGGTTACATAAGAGAGGTGGAAAATTATATATTATTCAATATAATTAGTATATGTGATTATTATGTAATACAGATGGTGTACATTTCAATCCCATGTAACCAATTGAAAAATATATATAACAACAATACTATTTATTTAACATTTATCTAAATAATATTTTTTTTATTGAGGTTAGTGTGAGAAACCCTTACGATCGATGCTCAAATTTGGGCATCCCCATCCCCACCATGACCTTTGATAAGGGTGATATCTGAGCTTATCAATAGGGGCCAAACATACACCCATACACACACCCTCACACACTCACCCACATCATGGTTTGAACCATGGACCTCTCGAAGAAGACCCAATGCTAGAACCATTGAGCTATCCCTGAAATCTAAATAATATATCTTAGTAATCATATTTAATAATATAAATGGATTTATTTCTTAAAACAATTAAGTATAAGAAACTACATTGGTTTGATGGTCTTGACATATAGTGGACAATTGTGTATTACTTAATATAGTTAATACTAAAAACATACAACTATTTGAACTCATATCTGTCCTAGCTATCTATCAATGAAGTATTATTATATTTATATTTAATTTAGTTCATCATTAATTTTTATTTTACTAATAACTAATTAATTTATATTTTATCATCAAATGTCATTAATTGAACTAGTTAGATTCCTCAACTTTCAAGGATGAGACGAAGATTTAAATATTGTCAAACAACAAATGCATAATTTTTAAGTTTGTTGTAGTACCACCATATGGTTATGATATAAAAGAGGTGGAGTCTCCCATGTTTGTTGTAGTACCACCATGTATTCATTATGTTTTTTTATTTGGTTAGGATGAATTTCCCCTATGACTGAACGCTTAAGGCTGAGCATTCACATCCTAGCCATGATCCCTCATAAGGATGAAAGCTAAAATTATCAATAGAGGATTAACACACAACCCCACACACACCACAATTTGAACCTTAGACCTCCCAAAAAAATCAAACTCCAAACTGTTGTGTTGTCTCCATGAACGTGATCATAATGTTTTCAAGATTTAAAAAAAAAAACAAAACTAATTTATATTTTATCTTAATATAATGTAAGGCTCAATTTTATATGAACAGTCAATTGATTCAACGTTTAATAAGAGCTAGCTAGATAGATAGGTATTAACCTTTGCAAAAAATGATTTAAACAAAAATTATGTACATTTGTTAGTTTTTTTTACCTTTTTATTAAATTTTTCCACAATACTTAGTCGTTGGTCTCTAAAACAAACAAATTTGAAAGAAAAGTCCTTCAATCCCTTGCTAATGTAAAAGTCCTTCGTTTTAACAATCATAATATGTATATTCGTTAAATTAAAAAGGTTAGCTTAAAGTAATTGATTATTTGCTTTGTTGTATCAAAGAGAATTGTCATTTACAAATTACAAATGCTTATGCTTATTAAGAGAAATATCTTAAGATATGCACACCCCTACTAGTTATTTTGATACATTGTTTTATGATATCCAACCAAAATTTCAACCAAAATGGCCTTTACTAGTCATTTTGAAATATCATTTGATGAGATCCAACTATGATTTCAATTAAAATGATGAAAATCTAGGGAAATAAGGAGAACAATCGTCTTAATCCTATGTGCTTTCAAAAAATTTATAAGGATTCCATTAAAACAAATACCTCAAATTTTGGTGACAAAATTTCCAATTCACTTTTTTATAGCCTTTATCCATATTTTGATTATATTGATATTTTTCTAGGTTTTGGAAGAGTAAGGCCACTTATAGGCTATAATATTCCATTGAATATTGTTTACCATGCATAAATTACAATGTTTCTTTCTAAAAATATCTCCCATTATGGTTTTGAGTATATTTGTATTGAATTTGGTTATAACTTTATATTTCATGTTACATAAACTATAAGTCTAAAGTTATCAAAATAAATAATATTTTTATTTGAGAAAGTAATTCAAGAATATGGTGTTAAGATCCATTACAACAAGATTTGTAGGCTTACTGCAATGGTAAGGGATTTGGCCTCTCTTTGAGAGGTCCATGATTAAAACCCCACTCAATATGAGGGTACCAGAACCCCTTATAAAAACCTGTGTAAACTCTAATAAAAAAAATCCATTACAATTGTTTTCTTAGTTCTAATTTCATCTATTGCTATAATTAAAAAAAATTATGATGTCCAACAAAAAGCATCAAATATTTATGCTTTATCTAGTTGAAAAGAGAAGTTTACTTATATAATAGCATTCTCTAAGATTTCTTAAATGAGGAACCTTTTCTAATATTTTAAAATATTTATTATCTAATGTTGAGGATGGATTATTTATCTTCCATATTGTCAGTTATTTCTATTAACATATATGTGTAGGCCTATGTTAACAACTCCTAGGTAGCTTTCATAGTTAATCGAGAACCGATAGCCTTCTTTAAGGCCTCTAGAGGTCTAATACTAGGTTGCCCCCTTTCGCCATACTTGTATATCATATTAGTTGAAGCTTTAGGAAGATTAATCAACAGGAGGAGGATGGAAAAAATATCAGTGGCATTAAAATAGCAAGTGGACTCAAATCAGTCACCCATGCTCAATTCGTAGATGACACCATCCTAATGGGAAAAGCTTCGAGATTAAATATAATACACTTCAAAGAATGTTAGGATTGTTTTACCTCAGCAACAGGGGTAGACGTTAACCAAACCAAGAGTAGGTTTTATACAATTAATACTTCTCCCTCAGATAATAGAAGTTTCAATCAAATATTGGGGTTCAAACTTGGTTTTGGACCCATATTCAAATATTTAGGTCTTACAATAGGATTTAAGGTTAGAAGCAATTGTTGGAACACTACTATAGAGAAAATGGTAAAGCGGATTTAGGTCTACGGTAATGGTTGGCTGAGCTTAGTAGGAAGAACAATACTTATAAAGTCAGTTGTAGTAAGTCTTCCAATCTATCAACTTTTGGTCTACCATGATCCAAAGTATGTACTTCATAACCTTGATGAACTCATTAGGAGTTTCCTGTGGTAGGGAGGAAAACAAAATGATAAGAAGAAATTGCATCTTATCAATTGGGAAGTTATCTCGTAGCCTAAAGAGCTAAGGGATCTAGAAATAAGGAAAATTGATGAAGTTAGAAAAGCTTTAGGGGCTAAGCTACTATCGCACATAGTCGATCCCCCTTCCTCCCCTTGGAAGGAAATACTAAAGGCTAAATACACTAGCAACTCTAAAGGTCTATAGCTAATAAAAAATATAGCAAGTAAGTTTGGTTCTTCCTCAATATGGAAGCACATTGTTGAGGCAAAAAATATAATCCTAGATAAAGTGTCATGGTTACCTGGATATGGTTAGCTTGTCAACCTTTGAGAGGATCCAATAATGGGAGGATCCTCTCTTAATGCTAATTGTTCTTGAAATATTCAAGAATAATTGGAGAATCTAGAAGTTCACAAACTATTTTATATAATGTAATGGGTGGGAGGACACTGTAACTGGAGAGACCCCTCCTACCTAGTCACATACAAGAAGAGTGGATAAATCTCAAAGCTCAAATTGCTAGATATAAACCTTACTCCCATAATTGAGACAAACTGATTTGGGGGGAGGTAAGCAAGATAGGGGAATATCAAGTCAAAATAGGAGTTAAAACCCAATAAGCAGGAAAGGTAAACAAAAAGTTAGCAACAATATGGAAACGTCAAATCCCCCCTAGAATTCAACTATTTTATTGTCTAGTGCATCAAAATAAAATTTTCACTAGAGAGAAATTATAGAAGAGAAACATAATGGGACCTCATATATGTCCAAGATGCTTCAAAAGTGAAGAAACCACCCGATGTCTTCTCTTTGAATGCCTAGTAGCCCTGCATATTTGGATATGAGTTGCATCTAAATTTGGCTCAACAATTACAGGTAACATGAATATTGAGAATTATTTAAATCAATGGAGCTAAATGTATAAATGGGGTCTCAATATCAAACATTTGATTAAGTATTTATAAAAATCCATCCCTTTTTACATAATATGGGCAATATGGAAAGACAAAAATGAATTAATTTTTTAAGGAAAAGGTAGCAAAATTAGATTACTAGAAAGCAAAATTATCTGGGGGATAGTTTCAAATACAAAAGAAAACTACAAAAAAAAATAAAATCCTAGAAACTTGATTGGTTCAAAGCTTATCATGCTACAAATAATGGATCTCCAAGCTTTGCTAAGCATGGAAAACATCCCTAAAGTATGTATATCTATGATCTAGTACCCAACTCAAAAAATTTTATGGTGCTTCAAAGTCTAATCCAAGAATGGTACAAGGGGAATCATTTCTTAAGACAAGACAAGATATCTTCTCAATTATAAGATTTGTTTAGGGTAAGCTTCCAGTAATGTAGCTAAAGTGATTAGCTATTAAGTTGGACTCATACTAGCGGTCAAAAATATCATCCAAAAATTACATGTTTATAGGGACTCTAAATTGATAACCTCTACTC
Organism: Wollemia nobilis; assembly: GCA_028583015.1. Classification (NCBI taxonomy): domain Eukaryota; kingdom Viridiplantae; phylum Streptophyta; class Pinopsida; order Araucariales; family Araucariaceae; genus Wollemia; species Wollemia nobilis. Next base: position 313,325 of record JAQPPZ010003229.1, read on the forward strand.
TCGCCAATCAAACAACTTTGTCATCACTACAATTAAGGATCATCTAAGCACACATCAAGGATTTGGAATCCAAATTCACTTAAGTCATTTACTCCCACATCAAGAGGGATTTTAAAAAATAAGTAGATGCTCTAGCCAATGCGGCTATATACTCAGCACACATGAAGCTTTATATCACTCATCATAGATAGGTTGGAGCGCATAAAAGAAGACACACATAAAATGATAGACAAGGTCTACAAAAGCAAGTTGGTTGAGGATAGCAAAGTGAGTGAATATGAGACTAGAGACTATGATGATAAGGATGACTTGAGGCATTCAATTCAAGATTTTGACTAAGGAATTCAGTGCTACAATAATGATTAGATATATATTAGATAAGGATGATAGTAGCAAGACCAGTATTTCTAGTCTTTTTTTAAATTGATCTTAGGTAATCTGAATAGCCAACAGTCCTTTTCTCTATTCTCAACTATTTATTTATAATTAATACATATATTTACTTTTTTTTTAAACATATATGAGTACAAGAGAGAAACTTCACTTTAACCTTCTCTATTCCCCTAAAGTTTTAATTCAAAATGAGGCAGCTTCAAATTGTAGCAAATGAGAAAAGGAGAGAGATAAACAAGGAATTTGAACTTAAATTAACATATAACTATAAAGGTTTAGAAGCTATGGAAATAGAAGTGCTAAGGTCCATGACTTAGAAAATCGAGGCTAGCAACTAAAGACATGGGAACCAAATATATTTTTCAAGGACTAAAATTCTTGGCGATTAATACAAGCTAACACTAACAAAGCTATATACGGGCACTATGGTAAAAGGCATTTAATACATTGATCTATAAGACACAAGGATGATCAAATGCCTCCATAAAAAATAAAATTCAATCAAGCATTCATGGAATATATGAATTTTATATTACATGAGAATATTACAATGAATATCAACAGAGGAGAGAGTTGCATTAAGGTACTCATTGTATTTCAATGGAGATATGTGTTCATGTAAGTTAGATCCTTGAGGAATATTGTATGACATATATCATATCTTTGTATAGATATGTGTTGGTTCATGTCATATTCATAAGAAGGAATGTAATGGAATATATTATGTCCATACAAAGAGGTGTGTTGGTATAAGAAGTGTTATTGATGTAGATAGACTATCATAGGTTGCTTGATCTCTATTTTTTTATCCTCACTATGTTTTAACATTGTTCTTCTTTTTATTAGATAATACTTATGCAAGTGAAAATAACATAATAGGAATATACATTATTAAGAGGTGAAACTTCAATTTCAATGATTGTTGACACACGATTGTTTGATCATAGTTCTCATAATGTTAGTGTAGATTATTGATAGTTGCATTGATGAAAATTGGTAAGGAAATTTGTGGTCTTCCAATGTGTAATATGGTCTACTGGAACTACATGTAGACCTATAGAGGGTCAAGAATGCTACATGGGAGTGGGTTTGCACCATTGTTAGAGTTATAGCCATGCTCAATGGAGTAGGTTTTGGTGCTAAATGTTGATAATATTGGAGCCTCATATATATGTTGGATTCTTTTTATAGGAATTATGGAATATGTGGATAAATTTAGTGTACTTTAATGACACTAACTATTGTTGTTGGCCATGGGGACTAATGTCCTAATGATAACTAAAGACTAGCATGGTACTCCATTAATATTAATGGTCACTGCTTGTGCATCAACAATAATAAAGGTGAATTTATACATTTTGTTGGTAGCTAATGATGTGTCTTTTACCCTAATATTAATGGATAATACTAAAGTAAGAATAGTGGTTATATGTAAGCCTAGGTAGAGGTTATAAATATATTAATCTATTTTTAGTCATGTGAGTGATTATGGAGTGGCATCACATTAGTTTTGATGGGTGGTGGTTTCACTAAAATGTTGATTGAGGTTGAGGCACTACATTGATACATGGAGGTTGACACTTGCATCCCATTAGTAGTTAATCCTAATATTAACATTAGCATAATATGCTAAAATTGGCACTAAGTATTAGACATTAGTTCCAAGTGTTGGGTACATCTAAGAAATTAGTGAACCATATTAGTAGATGGAAGTTTAAAGGTTAAGATCAGTACCACCTATATGGAGCTCATTAAAGTATCCTCTATACACTTAGATCAATCACCTCCTTTAGGAAGTGATGGTCCCAATTATTCCTAATTTTAACCTATAGATATTGATGCTTGAATTAGTCATAAAGCTTCTATAAAGGAGGTTAATATTGAATAGGTTTCTTGGACATATGACCAATACGGATGACTTATTTTTTGTGTAATGAGTGGGAGTGAATGGACATCCAATTATGATGTAAAATTACTAGCTCGTACTTAGTAAAATGTAACAAAATCAATGGTTAGAATCTACAAAATCTAACATACCTCTACTAAAGACAAAGTAACAAAGAAAAAAATCTACGTAACAAAGCAAAAAAATCTAAATGTACATGATATATTATTTATTCTATGTAGTCATAGGAATGTGAAAATGATCCCTAGGTATGGATGTAATATTTATGTGATCACAACAAATATAAATATGATACATGTGTATGAATTTGATATCATTCTCTCCTAATGGATGTGGAGATGATTCTTTTAATGAGAAAGAGATAGAGATATGAACTTGTAGTCCTACCATATTATGAGTTTTTAATAGCTAAAGTTCGTTTATTCTAATTGAGTCAAGGATCCTAACTAAAATGTATCATACCACCAAATTACTTCACCTCTAAATAGACACATTGATGATCCAATGGATTGAGATATTATAGATATATATATTACAAATATCACATGGGTGGAGTTCAAAGCACCTTATGGATTCATGCTCAATTCTTCTATAATGACTACACATGTCTCTAATACCTATGTTTTTAATCCATACTTTGATATATATGAAGTGTATGATATCTCAATTATTTTTTTTCAAGTTTTTAGCTTGTTTAATTTATTTACATCAAAAGATTAAGGTTTGATACAATTGGCATAATTCTTATAGTAACCTAATAAATTTAAGAAACAAATTTCCAAGGATTGAAACTCACCAAATTGGGATCCATTCATACCTAATATTTCTAAATATTAAACTTGTCCCATAGAGATATTGCTTTTGACTATACCTTTCCACATATAAATTATATTTATTCTAGTTTTTACTAAATTTTTGTACAACCTTGTTGTGTCTCTTCTTAATTTAGTGAACACCTTCAACAATTGAGTTTTTAAAATGAGAACACTTCATTTATAATTTTGTATTTTTCACAACAAATAGGTGGAGGATATGGACCACCAAAATTTTGAGTTCCTTTGTTTCTTTTGTTATAGCTTTTGGATCCTATCATGTTGTCAAAATAATTTTTAATCTTCATTTGAGGCCAGGTTCGACTTTGTATCGTAATATTTTGTATATTTTCTTTTAGGCACATGTTGTATCGTAATATTTTGTATATTTTCTTTTAGGCACATGAGCAGCTTGGTAGGTGACTAGTTTGTATTATTATATTATTATCCATAGGTGATTTATTTAACTTTGACCTTAGGGAGCTTGTATTATGGTGGTATTTATATGATATCTTGTCCAACCATTTAATCATTGGTTGTAGATGATTTTTACTAGGTAAAACTATTATTGATGTCTAAAGGCACCTTTCATATTTTTGTTCTTCTTATTGTGATTTATTTTTTCTTTGTTGAGTAATATGTTGATCTTTTTGGTTTCTAAATATATTATAAATTCTAACATGGTATCACAATGGGTGTGAATCCATATTACTCTATCCAAAATTTTGATACTTTTATCCCTTATAGTGATTCTAGAAGAAGTATTATTTTTCAAAAAAATATATAGAAGAGTCGATTTAGATGGCATTTATTTTTTAAAATATTTTATAAAAACCTTAGTTGAAGCTTGGCGCATGACAAGCTTTATGTATTACCTTGGCTTGAGGAAAATATTCATTGATAGATTTCTCATGTCCCTCTCATTTGACATTCAATTTATTGGTTGTTTAATTTCCTTTTTATAATGGATTGTTCTAATAAGTTCTTGTTTGGTGGAGTAAATATTCATACGAAGATAAACTATTTTTTTTTTTTACAAACTTGATATTATCGTTCCTCTATTTTAATGGATTTTTTGGTTTCAATCCATAATGGTTGAGGGGGTGATTTGCTTGGTAGACAATCAATGAAGATGATGTTGAGTAAAAATAAAATGATGGGATTTGCCTTTTTTAAGATTTTATAAAAACCTTAGTTGGAGCTTGGCGCATGACAAGCTCTGTGCATTACCTTGGCTTGAGGAAAATATTCATTAATAAATTTCTCATGCCCCTCTCATTTCACTTTCAATTCATTGGTTGTTTAATTTCCTTTCTTATAAGGGATTGTTCTAATAAGTTCTTGTTTGGTGGAGTAACTATGTCGCAAGATGATAAACTAAATATTTTTTTATTTTTTTACAAACTTGATATTATCGTTTGGTAATTTTTTTAAATCATTCCCTCCATTTTTATGGATTTTTTGGTTTCAAGCCATAATGGTTAAGGGGGTAATTTGCTTGTAAATTAACAAATGAATATGATGTTGAGTAAAAATAAAATGATATCATCCCTAGTTGCTAGAAATTTTGAACATGTTTTAATACGTGATAAAAACATGTTCTCCAATACTAGGGGTTAATAGTTACTTGGCTCCAGTGACTTATATGATGTTTTGACAGAGGAGGATTAGTTTACGAGGTTCACATAAAAATGGTTGTTGAGGACCTATTATAAAAGACAAAATCATACCATTAGAATCTTTAGATTCTTTGCAAAAAGTTGTTAGGGATCATAATTGAGCATTTTTCAAAATACTATTGTAGACACAAAAAATTGACCCACCCAAATGAGTCATTTTTCCTTAGGTTCCTTTGGGAGGCTCTCAAACTTGCTAGGAGCAAGTTTGGCCCCTTTTTCTTGTGTTTTTCCTTGCTTTTCTTAACCTTGACCGAATCCATGCTCGGTAAATTATGGGGCATAGATTCGGTAAATTTAGGGTTTTTCTTGAAAAAACCTAAATTTTAAGCCGACCCTTTTGGGGCATCGGCTTAATCAAGGTTAAATTTCATTTTCCCACATTTTAGCCCTCCAAACCCTCTATAAATAAAGGGATTGGATCCTCTTTTCTCCCTAATTACTTTAGTTCTTGATTATCAAGCTATCAAAGTTCATGTGAAATAAGAATTCTTTTGGTAATCTTCTAGTGCTCTTGGTGCTTTGGTGTTCTATTGTTGGTGTGTTCCTTGTGATCTGCAAGTGGAGAAAGCCTTGATGATAACTTGTCTTCTTGAAGGAGGAGAGGTCTTCCACCTTTGCTCTTGCTTCTTCCACAAGATCACCAGGTTGTTTCTTTGCATTCATTAGTTCATTTATTCATCTTAGTTCATGTTTTGTTGCATATTTGGTCTCTATTTTGGGGTTTTAGAACCCTCTTGTGTGAATCCATGCCCCATCTGCTATAGGGTATGGATTCGATAAAAGCTATGCTTTCACCCATTGTGCATTATGCATCCACTTCTCTCTGTTACCGAATCTATGCTTGATAATTTATAGGGCGTAGATTCGGTCTAGGTAGATTTTGGGGTGATTATTCATCCCAAAACCCTAGGGTTTTGATTTGCGTGCCTGTTGTGAATTGTTTCATCTTTGTTTGCATTATGTTCATTGTTATCATTCTATTTTGCTTGCATTTCATATCACATTAGCTTGGGGGCAATTACTTGTTCCCAAACCCTAGGTTTCAAAGTTGCATTCTTGTTCAAGCATTGTGTCCATTCTATTTGCATTTCATTTACTATTCCATGCTATCATATTTTGTTGTGTTTGTTCCAAAGGTCAAAGCTCATTTTTATTTTGAATGGTCAACTAAAAGGACCTAGGGGGCTTGATTGTTGCACCTCCAAGCTTAGTCTTACAGTGGCCTAAGCAGGCCCCCAAATGTTGACCATATTTTCTAGAGTTTTTGTGAAGCTATTTTGTAGATTTGAAGTTGTGGGATATTTTGGATGCAAGATAAATCTTGGATCAAACACTGGATCAGATAAGTGCCCTAAGTAAAGATTTTAGGTTGTGTGTTGTTTGTTTTTGTTATTTTTGTTCAAAACCTAGGTTATAAGTAAAAAGGAAAAATATTTGATTGCTTTCTAGGCATTTAAAAGAAAAAGGCATATAGTTTTGCATCTAGGGTTTAGTCTTGTTTGTGCATTCCCTTGGTCCCTTGCTCAAAGAAAAGATTTCATTTCTTGCAACCTAGGGTTAGATATCATTGAATCAAAGAATCATATTAGGGTTAGTCATTGTCTTCTTGCATCTTGTGTGTTTTGCATTGTTCTTTCATTTCCATAGTTTAGTTTAGAAAGGCCAAACATAGGTGTTTGCTTAAATCACACATTAAACATTTCCACCCCAGACTTGGAGCGAGTCCTAAAACCATTCTTGGTGAACCCATTTCTTTGTTTCGAGTGTAGAGAATATAACACACCCTCATGGTCACCTCAGCTCCCAATGGATCTAATCGAGAATCATACGCGGTAGGGCAGTTTTCCCCCTCTACATATTTGGTGAACCCGACGTGAACACACATCTTAGTGGCCAAGATAGGAAGCCTCTTCCTTTGCTTTTCTCTTGAAAAATTTAAATAAGACCACTAATTTTGTTTGTTTAGAATAGAAAACATTAAAAACATCTTAAAAATATTTTGTGTGTTTTCGCTAGTTTTTAGTTTTCCTCCTTTTCTACTCTATCCTTTCTCTTTCTCCTAATGGCTCCCAACCTTAGGAGTGAGCGAAGGCTTTTAGAATCTGATGAGATTCTTTGAGAAGATGATCAGATTGATAGAGAGAATCATAATCTAGAAGAGGAAGAAAATGAAGAAGTTGGTAATGACCTTGATCCTACTAAGGGGTCCAATGGAAACCTTACCTTTAAATCATTTGATCATATCTAGAATTTCTACAAGTATCATAGAGATGCCTTGAATAAGGCCATGGATGAGGAAGCCCAACTCAAGGAAGTTAGGACTTCTCATCATCAAATCATTTCTCCTCAAAATGTTCACACCAATCCATTGTTTGAATCTTCACATCATGTTAATCCTTGTCATAAACCAACATATGTCACTACTATAACCACCAATGTTGGAAGAATTCTACAAGTCCCTCCAACTAGTAGTGCATATCAAGATTATGTTCAATTTCCTCCTCATTCTGCTAATCTCAACATTCATGCTTCTATTCCACCAAATATCAATTATCCTCCATAACAAGATACCACATATCATAACCCATACCATAACAGTATCAATACCTCCAACATTGGCCAAGTTCCCTTTCAACAACCTACCTATACCCCTCCCCTAGGGAACCTAGGGGTATTGCACAACAACAATCCTAATATGCAAAGTTTAACAAATATGGTGAAACAATTGGTTTCAAGAGTGGATATGATTCAACCTCCTAGTTTCACCTACAACTATAGAGAAATGTGCAATCAACCCTTAGACCCTATCATTACCTCTAGGCCCTACCCTAAGCATTTTCCAATGTCGATTTTGCCTATCTATAAGGGAACGAAAGATCCAATTGAGCATTTAAGAATGTTTAGGACAACATGCCATGATATCATATATGATGACATGTTGTTGCTAAAGATATTCCCTAAGAGCCTTGGTGGTATGGCATTAGAGTGGTATTATCAATTGCCTAATCATTCTTTGAGGAATTTTGAAGAGACAACTGAAATGTTTGTTCAACAGTTTAGAGCTTATGTTGAAAATAATGTGACTATGAAAGATGTTTATATGTTAAAACAAGGTAAAGATGAAAGTTTTTCAAAATTTTTATCTCATTGGAGGAGTCTAGTTGGATGCTTGAGATATACCTTACCTCCTCGAGACATGCTTGAGATATTTATTGGAAATTTACAAGAGCAAATATCTTATGAATTGGAAACAACAACTATCACATCTTTTGACCAAGCAATAGATCTAGCAAGAAGGGTAGAGCAAGCCCTTATTCGAAGAGGTCAACTTAAGATAAAGGAAGATAGGACCATGAAAGCATAGTATAAGAACAAGCATGTAGTTGGTGATGGGGTAATGGATAGTAGGCATGTTAATAATGTTGTTAACACCCTACAAAATATGGTGCTTAGCCAACCTCAAAAACCCCCACCAAGGAAGTTTACAAGACTCAACATACCTATGAATGTGGTCCTAAAGTAGCTTTTGGAAGCTAACATGATTGAGTTACCTCCCATAAGGTAACCTAATACCATGACTGATTGGTATAAGCCTGGTCAACATTGTGAATATCATAGAGTGGAGGGGCACATGACAAATGCATGTAAGAGGTTGAAACATGTGGTTCAAGACCTAATTGATGAAGGATGCCTTGTTATAGAAGGTTCTCAACCCAATCCTCCAACAAACAATCAACCTCCTACTCAACAAGCACCCACAACTAATCAAGACATGGGGATCTTCCAAGACCCCCTACCTAAGCATGGTCAATAGGTAGCTAATCAAGTGTCATATCATAATGTGCCACCTCCCTATGATAATATGGTTGGTATGATAGCAATAACTACAAGGCAACAAGCTCAAGCTCAACCGACTCAACATTCTCAGTAGGAGATGAGTTCTACATCCAATCAACCTTCAAAACCCCCCTTAGTTTTGAAGAATACCCAAAAAAGGAGCACAAGGGTAGAAAACCCACCTTTAGTGTTGAAGCCACAACCTAAAGTCTCCTTTGACATTCAACAATAATTAGCTAGTACCCCAACTAAGATCTCTCTCTTAGAACTTTTGCAAACTTCTCCTATTCATAGGGAAGCCTTGTTGAAGCTTCTAAGACAACAATTTGTTCCTCAAGATATTTCCCCTAGTGCTATAGCTGATGTTGTAAGTTCTCTTGGGATACATCATATCACATTTTTGGATGATGATATTCCTTCCTCAGACCTACGAGGGGATTCTTCCCTCTATATTACTACATTTATTGGGGAAACATTTATCAAGCGAATTTTGATAGATAATGGTTCTTCCCTCAATTTATGCACTTATCAATTTTTCCAAAAATTTGGATTAAAAGAGGAAGATTTAACTAAATCCGATATCATCATCAAAGCTTTCAACAATGAGTCCCAAGAGGCTTGCGATGTTATATCTCTCCCCTTAGGGTTGGACCTAAGATCTTAGATACCTTGTTCTATGTGGTGTCTTGCCCTGCATATTTTAATCTTCTTCTTGGATGCCCTTGGATTCATGCGATGAGGGTTGTCCCTTCTACTTTTCATCAATGTTTGAAGTTCAAATTCAAGGATCAACTTGTCACCATTCTGGGTGACCCTCATCCATTTCAATATTGTTCAATGGTTGAGCAAGCTCAATCTGATCTCAATTTATGTCCATCAATTTCTTCATCTCACATCACCAAGCAATTTGAAAATCTAAAGGTGAGTGAGGAACCACTCATCAATGTTTCATCACAGGATCAAGTCAATCCTTTTCTTCAAGAGCCTCTTCTGGATCTTGCCAAGCTACCACCTTCACCAAGGACTATGGGTTTACCCTATAAGAAGGGTGAAGTTGTACACATTGGCATGTGTACCTTTATCTTCGTAGGAGTATCCCTCGAAGAAAATATCCGTGGTAGCAACCCTCTTCCTGTAGAGCATTATTTTACCCATTGTTACCTATCCAATGATTACCCACTTCCCAAGCAAATCCTATCTAGTATGGGATATATAGGTAAAGGTTTGGGGCCATGACAGAAAGGTATTCAAGAGCCTTTGGAAGTTGAGATTTGGCCTAGGAGATGTGGCATAGGCTACATCCCTAATAAAAACCAACCTTTACCCTTTGATAATGATGATCACCTTGTTACTTATGTTGAATATTTAGATCATCAAGGCTTGGAGTGGAGTGATGAGGATGAGGGACCACCTTATCCCTCAGACATTCTATTTTGCAATGTGGTAACTTTGGTGCATCCTAAGTTAGTTGTGACCCTAGGGGAGTATGTTGAAGGTGATACTCTTTGTGACATGGATCATGAGGATATCCTTCAAAATAGCTTCTTCTTTGATGGGTTAGTCCCTTGTATTGTGTAGGTTGAGTCTTCTAGTTCTCAAGAGGACTTTGGTTCTATGTCTCCCAAGGACCTTGAGCAACTAGGAGTGATTCCTACCCCACCTCCTCTTGAGGATGAGTCTTCCATTCTCATTGAGGAGACCATAGATGTTAACATAGGTTCTGAGGAGAGCCCTAGAATCCTTAAGCTAGGTAAAGCCTTGTCCATGGATGAGCAGGAGTAGTTGACCAATTTGTTGAAAGAGTTTCATGATATTTTTGCTTGGTCATATGCCGACATGCCAGGGCTTGATCCCTCCCTTGTTATGCATCATTTGGTAGTGAAGCCTAGTGCTAAGCCTGTTAAGTAGAAACTTAGGAAGATGCATCCTAAGGTCACCCTTTTAGTCAAGGAGGAGCTCCAACAACTCCTTGACATTGGATTTATCAAAGCTATCGACTATTCTAATTGGATCTCCAACATCATTCTAATGGCTAAGAAGATAGGAATAATTAGAATATGTACCAACTTTTAGGACATTAACTTAGCATATCCCAAGGATGATTTTCCTCTACCCAACATAGATATGATCATAGATTTCACCACCAAATGTGGCATGCTTTCACTCATGGATGGTTTTTTAGGATACAATCAGATCATGGTTACCCCTAAGGACCAGGCCAAGACAACTTTCATCACACCATGGGGTACCTTCTATTATAAAGTCATGCCTTTTGGCTTGAAGAATATTAGTGCCACATATCAGAGGGCTATGACTTATATTTTTCATGACATGATGCATGATATTCTATAAGACTATGTGGATGATCTTCTAGGTCATTCCATACATTGATAGGATCATGTTCATGATCTAAGATAAATTTTTGAAAGGCTTCGATAGTTCAAGGTTCATCTTAAGCCCTCCAAGTGTGTGTTTGGAGTCACATCTAGCAAGTTGTTAGGTTTCATCATTTCTAGGTGAGGTATTGAAGTGGACCCCCTAAGATACTATCGACATACCTCCTCCCTGCACCCTAATCGAGTTGCATAGCTTGCAAGGTAGACTTCAAGCTATTCATCAGTTCATAGCCCAATTAGTTGATAAGTGTCAACCCTTTCTTAAGCTTCTTAAGAAAGATGTTGTGTTCCAATGGGATTCTAAGTGTCAACAAGCTTTTGATGAACTCAAAAGGTATCTCACTTCCTCACCTATCTTAGTTCCCCCTAGACTAGATAAGCATTTGATGCTTTACATAGCAACCACAACTCATACTTTGGGAGCCTTGTTGGCTCAACATGATGATCAAAACAAAGAGTGAGCTATCTACTATATCAATAGAACCTTGGTCAGCTATGAAACCTGATACACTCCCTTAGAGAAGCTTTGCCTTATTATAGTGTTTGCTTCCCAGAAGTTAAGACACTACATGCTCAACCATAAGACATTGGTGGTTGTAAAGTTTGATCCTTTGCATTACTTAATGTCTAAGCCCCACCTTTAAGATCAAGCTGCTAAGTGGGTTTTAGCCCTTAGTGAGTTTGACCTAACCTTCATAGGTCAAAAGGCTATCAAGGGTCAAGTGATTGTTGATCAGTTAGCCTCTGCTCCCCTAGAAGTTGCCCATCCTTTGGTCATCAAGTTTCTCGATGAGTGCTTTGGCATAGAGGTCGAAGAGCCAGAGTCTTGGACTTTATTTTTTGATGGAGCCTAATGCATGAAGGGCACTAGTGCTGGAGTTATTCTAGTTACCCCACAAAAATAGCTCATCCCCTTATCCTTCAAGCTTTGTTTCTCTTGCACAAACAACACTACAAAATACGAAGCTTTGATCCTTGGTCTTAGAGCAGCCTTAGCCTTGAAGGTTAGAGTTCTCTCAATCTTTGGTGACTCTCAACTTGTGGTCAATCATATTAATGATGTTTATCAGACTTGAGATGATAAGCTAAAACCTTACAAAGAGATTGTCACCAATATTTTATCTACATTCGATCGAGTGACCATAGAGTCTGTCCCTAGATCCTCTAACCACCATGTGGATGCCATGGCCACTGTTGCATCCTTGTTTCCTTTGGAGTTGGAAGATGATCAAGCATTGATTATCATTAGACAACTCTAGGAGCCCACATCACTTGGTTCTTGTCTTGTTTCATTAGATGTTTTGACCATCAAAGCTTCCCCATATGAGCCATGGTATATCGACATCTTTAATTTCCTTAAGGATGGTTTGATTCTTGATGGTTTAGACCACAATCAACATAAGATTTTATGCAAAAGAGTGTGTCGATTCATTATAATTGGTAATACTTTGTATTGACATTCTTTTGAAGGTATCCTCTTGTGATGCCTTAACTTTGATGAAGCCCAACTAGCTCTTAGTGAGGCTCATGAAGGTTCATGTGGAGGCCATTTTAGCGGTAATGCCATTACCAAAAAGCTCCTTTAAATGGGGTACTATTGGCCTTCCATGGAGAAAGATGCATGTGACCATGTTTGATGTTGCAACAAGTGTCAATGCCATGACAACCTTGTTCATGCTCCTTCTCAACACCTTTAGGTTATTTCTTCCCCTTGGCCATTTTCCATGTGGGAATTGGACATCATAGGGAATATTAACCCAATGTCATCTAATGGTCACAAGTTTATCATAACAATGATAGAGTACTTCACTAAATGGATCAAAGCCATACCCTTGGCCACGGTGACTAGAGCTCAGGTCTCCAAGTTCATCTTCAACCAGATCCTTTGTAGGTTTGGGATTCCTTTGATGATTTTTTCTGACAATGGAACTCCTTTCAAGAACAAGGATATCCATAAAATTTGTGCTAAGTACAAGATTCAACACAGGTGGTCAACTCCATATTACCCCCAGGGTAACGGATAAGCCAAAGCATCCAACAAGTCTTTGATCAAGGTTCTCAAGAAGTTGGTTAGTAAGACCGGTCATGACTGGCATATCCAACTTTATCCAACCCTGTGGGCCTATCATACTAGTGTGCAAACTCCTACAGGTGCTTCTCCATATGTCTTGGTCTATGGGTGTTAGGATCTCATCCTAACGTTATTTTGTATTTTTCATTTGCTTATGTAATGACCCACTTCTAATGTGGGAGATTCCATTATAATGTTATTTTGTAATACTTTGTAATGTATGTGGCAAGTAAGGCACCTAGCCAAGAGGTGCCATCTCATGTAATTTTTATCAAGATTGTAACTGATTTTTGGTAGAAGATTCTAGCTTGAATGGCATTTTGCATGTAAAACAACTCTTGAGCCTTTAGGTAGGGTTGCATGAAGCTTTCTCTTTAAAAGACATGGAGCCATATACAAATGTATATTTTTGCAAGTTAATGAAATATTTAAGGAGGTTGCCCCCTCCAAGAGGCTTACGATTCTGAGTTATTTGTGAGATTGTTTCAATTATGAAATTATTTTTTGCATAGTGTTATTCTATTACTTGATGCATTTCAGTTAGTTTTTAGTACTTTGTGTGAGTGAGCTTTATTTTAATAGTAGGTTCTTAACAAGTGGTATCAGAGTGCTTTCTAGGGCCGAGTTTTTCTACGACTACAACAATTCTTGCTTAGCCATTTTCTCTTGTTAGGTATAATTTTCCTATATTTTCATTCTATTTTACTTTATTTAAAAAGAATAGCAAAATCCAAAAAAAGCTAAAAAAATAGTATTTTTTTCAATAGTTGGGTAGGTTAGAAACCTTGTGTCGGGGGTTTTAAAATATCATGAAGGAGCTATTGTTATTGGCTAATCTAGATAACCCATAAATCATCTAGTGAAGTGAGGGATGATCAGGCTCCAATACCCAAGCCTCAGACAACACTCATGCATGAAATTGAGCTCCCACACATCTTCGGGTGTATCGAGAGACCATTTTAGGCTTAAAGAAAATTTTATCTAGTAGGAAGCTTTTTGGCCTTGTATCATCCATAGTCCACGGGATACAACATCTCGAACGATTACCCTCTCGTACTATCAAAGAGGTAGATAGTGTGCTCAAGGGTATGTGTGGAATCCTCCTTGGGTAGTGGCCTAAAATATTAGTTCGAGCACTATTGTTCATCACTACGGTATAATAGAGGGCCTATGGGTGTTACATACTCCTCTGCCTAGTGTACCTTGATTCTGTTAAAAACTTCAACTTGCAAAAATAACATCTTCTTGTTCTGCTAAACCTGGATTCACGATCCCAAAAAGTGAGCATATGAAAAAGGACCTCCCTATCACTGAGGAACAAACTTGCATGCACCAAATATTTAGGATAGAGTCTGCAAATGTCTATAATAGTATGAAATATTCTAGTACCATCCATGTCAATGGAAGTAATAGTTAGGTCAGTGACAATAACAATCAGATCAGTGACAGTAACAATTAGGTCGATAGTGATAGTAACAGTCATTTATAATAGTTAGAAAATACAGGTGGTCAAGGTCAAAAAAAAATCATCAATGTTAGTAACTACACAATATAGAGGATCCCAAGGTCAGATATGTGAACAATGTTAGTAACTGTAGTACAAGCGATAGGAATAGTGACAAGGCAATCAGTCGATACAATGCACAAGTCATTGATAGTTGATCCAAAACCCAACTTTTGAACCATATCTTCGAATCAAAAATCAACCACACCAGTAGACTCATCAAAATAGAGGATAATAATAAAAAAATGTTTTGGGTGTCCAAAATTAGTGTTGTGGGATATAGCTCATTGTGATCATATTTTTGAACTGATCATTTTGATATATAACAACCAAGCACTTTTTTGGACCCATGACTAAAAATAGTAACTCCTAAAACAACACTTCTATTTTTAGTAATTCATTAAATAGGTTCAAGACTATCCAAAATGGCTAGTGGCACTCGTGGACATCAAAAAGAGATAGATCAAGTCACCTCATTGTTGGAAACCCTCCAAAGCACCGTTGATAGCATGCAAATATCAAATCAAGTTGTGATGATAAAGCTTTAAAATTTTAGAGATGATTATGCTACCTCCAAAACCTGCATAGAAGAAAAAATTGTAGAGGTTGAGTCAAAGTTGAAAGGTGATCCAAGCAAGTCTGAGTACCATACTAAACACTCACATTCTGACAGAGGTAACGAAAGGGCAACAAATGACTCTCACCCTCTCTATGATTGTGATCCTACCTTTAAGATGCTTAAATTAGACTTTCCTAAGTTTAATGGGAAGGATGTGGATGGGTGGTTATATCGTGTTGCTCATTTTTTAAACTCCACGATGTCCCAATATATTAACAAGTTCAAATGGCTTCCTAAAACTTGGAATCTAAAGCTTTACAGTGGTACCAATGGGTGTAGAACACTACCCCTAATCCTTCTTGGGAATATTTTGAGTCTCAATTACTCACTCACTTTGGCCCTAGTGAGTATGATGATTTTACAGGACAATTGAAAATTTTGAAATAAACTTCAACAACACGAGATTACCAAATACAATTTGAGAAATTGGCCAACAAAATTAAGGGACTAAATGAAGGGTTATTTTTGATTTGTTTTGTTAGCGGTTTGAGGGAAGATCTCCAAGATGAGGTCACAATGTTTAAACCACAATCCATGATGTAGGCTATCAAGTTGGATCATTTGGTTGAATCTAAATTTTTAGCTCAAAGGCGAATATCTAAATTTCCATAGGCTAGACCCTCTTTTCCTCCTATATTCCAAAATTAGAATGAACAAAAAACTGTTGCACCCACTACTACACCCAAATGTCTAACCACTACCGAAATGGATGCACAATGCGCCTAAGGGTTGTGCTACAATTGTGATGAAATTTTTTCTCGTGGGCATAGGTGCACCCAAAATAAGTTGTTCTCCATAGATGCAGATGAGCCTAACACCAGTGACCACAGTGATGATAACACAAAATCGGTAGAGTAACCAACCACATCAGAGGAAGAAAACCAAGATGAACCACATGCTAAGATTTTTTTTCATGCTCTTGTTGGCATTACTACTCCCCAAACCATGAAAGTTATGGGTTATTTCAAATGCCTACGTCTTACCATCTTGATTTATTTTGGCAGTACACACAATTTTAATGATTCCTACATTTCCAAGTAGGCAAATATTTACGTACATACATATAATTCCTTTGAGGTTATGGTCACCAATGGTGGGACCTTACCTTGCAAATATAAATATCATAATGTTAAGGTAAAAATTTGGGACTATGAGCTCAAACAAGATATGTTTGCACTTCAACTAGGAGGATATGATATCATTTTGGGAGCTCAAAGTTTGGGCATATTAGGAACCATCTCATGGAACTTTGTCGAGCTCTAGATGTAATTTTCACAAAATGGATAGTCCCACACTCTCCATGGCTCAAAATCCAAGCCTCCATAGATTATTTATTCAAGTCGAATGGAGAAGTTGTTAAAATTTCATCTCAGGGTATCATAGCTCAGATATTTGTGATCCAACCTCACACTTCCGAGGTGGAGTTTATTCCCATTAATTTTTAGCTTATTTTGGTCAAACATGATTATGTTTTTGTTGAACCTTCAACATTATCGCCTTACCGCTCGCATGACCATGCTATTCCATTATTACCTAGTAGTGCACCACCCAACATCAGACCGTACCGATATCCTCATGCTCTTAATTCAAAAATTGAGAAGTTAGTATAGGAATTATTGAAAGCCGATGTCATTCGACCAAGTAACAGTCCTTACTCTTCTCCAGTCTTACTGGTATGAAAGAAAGATGGCTCTTGGCAATTGTGTATAGACTACCGAGAGCTCAATAAGCTCACCATCAAGGATAAGTTTCCTATTCTAGTGGTGGATGAATTACTGGATGAGCTACATGGAACTATGTACTTCTCCAAATTAGACCTTCGCTCTGGGTATCATCAGATCAAGCTCAAGGATGAAGATATTCCCAAGACTGCTTTTTGTACTCATGAAGGTCACTATGAGTTCTTGGTGATGCCATTTGGTTTAAGTAATGCTCTTTTCACATTTCAAATTCTTATGAACAACATATTTCACCCATTTCTCCAAAAATTCATCCTGGTTTTCTTTGATGACATTTTGGTTTATAGTCGTTCATGGAAAGAGCACCTCGACCATGTGGATCAAACTTTATAGTTGTTGGCACAACATCAACTTTTTTCTAAGTGGTCCAAGTGTTCCTTTGGTTTGACAAAAGTGGAGTATTTAGGACACATTGTCACCAAATATGGTGTCAAGGTTGACCCCAAGAAGATCCAAGAAGTCCAAGACTGGTCAAAATCCTGCACTCTCAAAGGACTTAGGATTTTTAGGGCTTACAGGATACTACTACAAATTTATTCATAATTATGGCAAAACTTTAGCTCCCTTCACTTCCATGTTCAATAATGACTCTTTTACTTGGTTGGGACCCACTAAAAAGACTTTCCTATAATTAAATCATGATATGACCACCACTCCCATCCTAGCCATGCCAGATTTTTTCAAATATTTTATCGTTAAATTGGTGTGGGATTGATGCAAGAAGGGTGGCCCTTGGCTTTCACTAGTAAAGCTCTATCTAGTTGTAATTTATGAAAATCCACTTATGCCAAGGATATTATAGCAATTCTACATGTGATAACCCATTGGCGATTGTATCTCATTAGGCATCATTTCTCCGTTAAAACTGATCATCAGAGTCTCAAATACTTTTTGGAGCAACGAGTTGCCACCCCCAAACAAAAAATGGGTCTATAAACTCATGGGCAATGATTATGATATCACCTATAATAAGGGCAAGGAGAATATCATGGTTGGTGCTCTCTCTCACCAATTTGAGGCTCTCAGTATGTTGTGTGTCATTTCATCGCTTGTTCCCCAATGGATCGATTCCTTACGTCAGGAGGTACTTTAGGATTCTGTAGATGATAGATGTGTAGTAAAACTTATGGGGAGGTGATTTAGAATCTATTTAAATGATTCACAAGATCTTAAACCCCAACTTGTACAAATTGTATAGCATGTACGATCTCCATCGAACACTAGTTCAACTTGCCAAAACAGCTCATATGGTCATCAAATCGTATAGTTGTATGATCCAAATCCAAATTGTACAACCATATGCTTAGTATAATTTGGTACACAACCAACTAACTAGAACAAGTTTTGTAAATCAAATCGATCAGTTTTGTAATAGATTTCCTCAAACTAGCATTATTTTCTTAATTGGCAGAATTGGGTTGTGGCCTTAATTACCAAATCGAGTAAAACGATAGTTTGTACGATTTGGTAGAAACTCTTGTACTATTTTTATGAACTCTTGTTACAAATATCCTCCAGATCTATCACTTGATACAACCAATTCTTCCAAGATAGATTTTTGGAAGGTTCCAAGCATCAATTGCTCTAGTTATCCATAACATGCAAACCCTAATTCACTAGCAATGAATTATAGTTACCATGGACGATTTCAAAATTCGTACAACTATTGGAAAACATAAAAATACAATTTTAACTCATATTATAATCCACTCTATGCTTCACACCAATTTTTTAGGTTAACCAAGATTATTCACAATGCAATTCCATCCATATACATGCCAAGTTATGTGCTAAGCATTAACTACACAACCTGCAACAACCGGAATGTATGGGGGAATTCACAAGGAAAAGGAACTAAGAAAAATGACTATCATATTCAGATTATTAGTAATATTTCATCATTCATTAACCTATCACTCATTGAACAACAATTCTACTCCACAATCCATACTCCATGAATTATATATTGATATTGCAACAATAAAAAATTAATGAACATGTATGAACAATAATGAACAACCAAAAAATGAATAAAGGGGGCTTATATAATGCATGCCTAGATTGTTACAAAGTAGTTTCTAAAGCATCGCATCATTTACAACTACCTTTCCCAACAAATTTCCAAAATAATTCTTTTTACAAGGTTTATTAAGGTCTAATTCGATTTTTATCAAATTAACCCAAATGCACATTCCAACTTCATTTCATTTCATTTCACATTGTACATATGCAACATTGTATGTTTTTCTCTCTACTTGTACAATTCAACACTCGTACACTTTAATCAAAACTGAGCAAAATTAAAAAATATGTGCAAATCCATGGATTACTTTTCCTTCTTCTAGGAGGTGGAGTTGCTACCTACATCTGCCCTCCCATTTAAATCAGGTGATGTCCTCACTGTCTTGGTCTATTTTGTCTTCTCTAAAGCTTGTTTGCGGTAATCAGCAAACAAAAATTACAAGTATGCTCATCCTTCAAGCGAGCTTCATACTGACTAACTTCTATGGATTTCAACCCATACTCATTAGCCTTATCCTCTGCAATAGTCAACAGTGCTCCCAACTCTTTCTCATGCTTGGATTCTCCCTTGCATAGTTTTTCCATCAATGTGGTGTCTGTTCGGGCTGCTATGGTTAACTCCCCATTATTTTTAGTAATAACCTTCATATGTTGATTAAGGTCAACTTCCATTTCTACCATAGTCTCATCCTTAGCCTTTCGCATAGTCTTATGATGCAAAATAATATTATTATAGCACATGGTATCCTTTCCCATCTCTTCAATTTTGCAATTCTTTTCCTGTAGTTTTTCCTTTGCCATATTCAACTGATTAGCCTGGTTGACGAACTATTTATTCTATGCTACCAGTTGAGCTTCCAACTGATTCGTACGCTCTTCTACCCATTGGATAACAAGTTGTTTCTCTACTTCCTATGAACGGAGCTGATATTTGTAAGTCTGCTTCATGCTTGCTAACATTGTTTCCACTTTCTTTATTCTTTCCTCAGTCACAATTTTTTTGTGTTTTAATTCTTTATCCATTGCAGCCATCTCTTTTCTAGTAGCTTCTGCCTCCTCTCATTGTGTTTCTTTATCCTGATAAACATTTTTCAAAGCCAAGCTAAGCCACTCGATCCAGTATGTTAGGAAATTTAATTTCCTCATGGTGAAGGCCAAATCCCAAGGTACTCTTCAAAATTTTATAGCCATTGTATTCAATGTATAGGTTTGATAGGTTATCCTATCCAAATACACTTTTGGATTTGTATGGTAATTGATCTTCACTCCTAGTAAATCCTTTCTACCAGGCATCATGGTTACGTCTCCTCCTAGTAATAACCATGGATGTTGTGAATGGATGTGTGCTATCTGCCTCGTAAGATCCTCATTGCACACCCATTCCACAATATTTTCTAATTTAGCAAAGGTTTTCTCCCTCCACTGTTTCAATTACCCAATGCCACCAATACAAAACTATAAGTTGGCACTAGCAAATATCTCACTAGCTTGTCGGAAGAAGTGTTCCACCTTCTCATCGATATTTTCACCCACATCCTCCACCTAATAAAAATGAGGTACTTCCACTAGGAAGCTTGTTCGAAGCTCCTCAATGTTATCCTGTGGTGGGGTTTGTCCTTTTTCTTCTCCTTGAGGATGAAAACTTCCTTCTTATTTCATCATGCTGGTTACTATTCCCTTTGGAGGCAGACTGTGTGCTACCACCTTGCTCATCTCTTCTTTTGTCAGTGATTGTATATCCTCTACATTAATGATTTAATTTTAATAGTGTTGCTCCTCCACCGGTATTTGTACTTCCTCATGTGATATAGGCAAATCATCTTGTTGTTGGGCTACCAATCCTTTAGCTTGCGAGTTTGGGTGCACTCCCCTTTGAGTTGCAACTGTCTGGTCAGGAGCAGACTCTTCCTATGGTACCTATACATTTATCTACTCCCTTTGGTTGTGACCACCTCTTATCATAATTTTTATTTTCTTTATCTCCTTAGGTGCTTCCAATGGCACCTCCAGTATGGCCTTTGCTTTTGCAACTGGTGGTACTATCACCATTCTGGTCAAGTATTTAAATTAATCCAAAAGTTCAAAATCAGAGGTCTGGAGTAATTTTAGGGATCCCATTATTTTTCCCATTCCTTCTAGACCTAGTATATTCAAATTTAGTAGATCCACCCCCTTTGAATCAAAGCACCCTTCCTCTAGTGCTAACTCAGGTTGTACTTTCTATATTGACTTAACCTATTTCTCTCTTTGTCATCGTGTCTAAATATGTACAGGGCTATATTGCTTCTCTACTTTCTCCTCCTCTCCAAAAGAGCTAGGCTACTCTTACAGCTTGTGGATTTGGGCCTGTTGTTCTAAGGTTAGTTCCAACTATCATATTATCTTTATCTTTGGATGGACCTCATCATCATATGTAGTCTCAGACTCATCTTGCATCGACGATGTTGGTTGCTTTGTACTCTTCTTAGCATTCTTGTTATCTGGAGTGGCTTTCAATAAAGGTACAATATTTACCCATTACAGTATGGTCGGCTAACCAGGTGCTATTTTCCTTGATTGGTTTATTCCTAGAAAATGAATTCCCAATATTTATACTACATCCAATAACAATGCAATGACATGAAAGATCATGGTGAATGTCTTCCTTCTCACTATCAATGATTGTTGCATCTGTTCTTACAATAATGCTCCCCAATTATACTTCATGCCCTTGTAAACACCTTACAGATATTGTGCCATCCAAATTGGCATCTCTGAAGTTCATGATTCTCCAAAAAATCAGGTCATAACAACATCCATCACACAAGACAACTCATCTTTTTTTAAAAGTGACTTTGTTTAATCCCACAGATTCTAGTACCCAAAATCTTGGCTACCACAGGTGACTTCATTGATGTAAGTGTCGTGATCAACCTGTGCGTCTCAATAGGATCAACTATTATTTTCACAACTAGATCTCCTTTCATAGGTAATATGAATATCCATTGAAATGCCTTTACCGTGAACTCCACCCTAACATACCTATTACCTACTCATACAATTATGTGGTTCTCAACTGGTTCGTATGACTGGAGAATCTACAATAAGTATTCAATAAAAAAATACATTATCTTGTGGTGGGATCTACACTAAAGTACTCACTCTAGCATTATTTAGCACCTCCTTCAATGGATGTTTGTTGTTAGTATTCGTCCACAACTTCCTGCAAAATCTTGTTGGCTATCCAAAAGTGACATCCTTTATGTCCACTTACTTCTCCTCTATTTCACTGGGTAGGTCCTCATGTTCTTTTGGAGTCTTTTCTCGATGAACTTCACTGCGGATTTCTCCTCTAAGTGCTCGATGTGGTTCCATTTATTTCCTCCTATATTGTAGTGGTGATATTTTTGTACCACCACACCAGTGCCTTTGACCCCTCCATGGCCTTCATCCTCTCCCTCTTCAAGGATAGTTACCACGCCTCCTGGGTGACTAAAATCGTTGTCCTTAGTCTCAAATGGGATAAACTGGGGGATATTGCATGAGTCGTGATTCTCTATGGTGTAATGGTCATGGTGATCTATCAGCCCTAGATGCTACAATGTGATAAAAATAAGCCCAATATTCTCACAATGAGCTCATACTTTTGCCATCTCTGAGTGAAACCCTCGTTTGCAAACCTTTTTCTTGATTCGGTAATTCAGAACAATACTGCACAAAATCATAAAAGTTTGTACGACCACCTCCAAAACATATAAAAACTATCAGAATCATAAAAAGCCTCAACCAAGTCATACATGTACACTTCCAAACCATACAATCCTACCCAGATCATACAACTCCAGTCGGATCTGTTCAATCGCATCTGATTTCGTACACTTGCAACAAACCGCACAACTAGCACTAAAAATCATACAAGCATGATCTAGAATTGTACCAACTGATGTCAAATCGTACAGGGGTGCCTTCCTTCTATACAACCTCATCAGGATCTATACCACTGTGAAAAATTCCATACAAAATCCTTTAAAACTATATAAAATGGGTCACTGGGAGCTTGGAATCTGTATAATATATCTCAAAATCGTACCATGATTGCTCCAAATCATACATACACTCTTAGAAATTGTTACTTGACCAAAAACCCTCATTTTTATTTCCCAAGTGTGAAATTTATGAAAGCCATTTATGAGGAATCCTTCAATCTCTTTGTTTAATGCAATTTTAGGGTAAACATGCAATTTCTCTTTCCTTTGGCACAATCTTCATTCAAAATGGAATTTTCTCACAGTATAGTAGCATTGTATGGTTGTCCCTTTGAACTTCTTCATACATGTAGATTTAAAAAGTCATTTCCATGCTTTTTATGGTGAATTCTTGCTTTAGGGTTTTGTTGGCAATTTGAGTTATTTTATGTTGTCATTGATGTCACATGGATCATTTATATCACATGGATCACATTGATTTTTGGTGGCCAAAGCATTTCATAAATAAGCATTTATGATATTTTGGAGAGCATGGATATATACAAAGTTTTTGTGAAAAACCAAGGCAGGAAAAATAAAAGGTTTAATTTAAAACCATGGATGACAAATTTGAAATGGGTTTTTCTTAAAACCTAGATTGGCTTTTCGTTTCATCGAAAAATGTGCCCCGGTGATGGAGATTTATTTTTAAATATTTAGTTTAAATTTTAAATTATTTAAAATTTTAATTTTAATTTTAAAATTAAATATATTAATTTTAGCGCCAACTAAAGAAAGGAGGAAAGGCTATATTAATTTATAGCACCGACATCTAAAGAAAGAGGAAAGGCATATATATATATATGCCAACAAAATCTTAGACTTTATGACCCCCAGTGCTTATTTTTCGAATGCCTTCGATTGGGGAACAAATTGCTAAAAGAGAGAGAAGTGTGACATTGGTCTATTGAAAAATCATTTGCGAAGTTTAATAAGACGCATAGGCATCTTTGGCCTAGTGGTTTGTGCGTTGTGTGTTACGCAGGAGGTCCTACGATCGAGTCCCACCGTGGTTATTTGCTTTGTTGAAGCGCTCGAAGCGTCGTTAAGTTTTTCGAAGGGTGCGGAAGTTTATGATATAAGTTTTTGTTCGTGTCTCTTTGGACATGTGAGGGCATGTGGCTCAATGGCAGGTTGGTTGTGGTTAAATCACTGAGCAAGGATACGTCATGAGATCGAATCCCGTTAGGGATAGAGGCAAGTTAATAATTTTTTAATATATTTTATTTTTCTAAAGTTTCCCTAGGAGGAATAAGGGTTGCGATGCATGTTTAGAAAAAGAGAGATTTTTGGTGTTTATCATTTTGAAAGTATATCATATTATATACCGTTGGAAAACTTATTTCGAGGGCTATTTTATTAACTTGTTTAAAGGGAGAAATAAGGTGTATGTAAAGAGATATTTCTATTTTCATAAAGGGTTTCAAAAGTGAAGGTTGTTTTGTTCTTTTTCAAAGGTGATTAATTCTTTCATGAGGGGACATGTTATATCTTATTGAGTAGGAGTGATAATGTGTTATTTGGATATTATTATTGTGATATTAATCATGATCTCTAACCCTTGTTGAAAGTTGAAAAATAAGTTTTTTGAGTGTGGCAGATTTAGTGGACAACCAATAAGGCATCAAAAAGGTATGAGCAATATTCTCCATTGACTTTGTTTATGGTGGGTGATTTCTGAAATATCATTGGAGAGAAAATGATTGATTGTGGTTTCCTTTTCGAAAGTGGTTGGTTGAATACTTCAAGGTTTTCTAGTTTGAGAGTTGTGTTTAAACCTTGTTTTATAATCATAGTTGTTGAAGCCCATTGGTTATGCAAAGAACTTGAGTTAGAAAAGAACATGAGTATCATTGTTATGTAAATTTGTGGTTAAGCATTGTTGGAAACATTTGAGTTGGTTGATACATGTTTGGACTAGGATTTTGTGAGAAATATTTGTCCCTTGTGGTGATTGGTTGAGTTGAGTTTATTGAGCCTAGTCAAGTGATTGTGTGAGGTGATTGTTCAAGTCCCATGAAACAAACAATTATATAATTTTGATTTGGGTTGAGATTGAGCTTTGATATTAGAACATATTGAGTCTCTAACAATTCTCTTTATGCTTCTATAATATTTGAGTTGATTTAAGATTGATTTGAATTGATTTAAGATTTACTTGAGTTGATTTGAGATTGATTTGAGTTGAGATCATTGTGGATCATTTTTGTCATCCATTGTAAAGTGCATTGCCATTCATTGTTGAATTCATCATTGAGCCTTGCATTAATATATTTGTGGATGATATTTGAGTGCTACTTGAGCATGATTGGTTGAGCCTTTGAGAAGGCTTTTGGGATAGATTTGTGGACAGATTTGTGGTAGTTTTTGTGTATGATTTATTGAGCCTTTGAGAAGACTTTTGGGACAGATTTGGGACAGTATTTGAGCAAGTTCTTGGTGAGCTTGTTGAGAAGATTTTTGAGCAAGTTCTTGATGAGCTTGTTGAGCAGATTTTGAGCAAGTTCTTAGTGAGCTTGTTGAGCAAATTTGAGCAAGTTATTGGTGAGCTTGTTGAGCATATTTTGAGCAAGTTCTTGGTGAGCTTGATGAGAAAATTTTGAGCAAGTTCTTAGTGAGCTTGTTGAGCATATTTTAAGCAAGTTCTTGGTGAGCTTGTTGATCATATTTTGAGCAAGTTCTTGGTGAGCTTGTTGAGCATATTTTAAGCAAGTTCTTGGTGAGCTTGTTGAGTAGAGTTTGAGAAAGTTCTTGGTGAGCTTGTTGAGCATATTTTGGGCAAGTTCTTAGTGAGCTTTCTAGAGCAAATTTTGGGCAAGTTCTTAGTGAGATTGCTAGAGCATTTTTGGTCAAGTTCTTGGTGAACTTGCTGAAGCAGATCAGTGGATTGCCTACCTGAGCAGATCAGCGTATCACCTAGATTTGAGTAGATCAAAGTAATAATTTGTATTGGTATAAGTATCCTTATTTATGTATAAAATATTATAAGGATATTATCTTGTGGAGTACCCCACATTGGGGGAACCACGTTAAATCTTGTGTCTCAATTGTGTGTGGTGATTTGTGCACTTGTTTACTATTGCTATCTATGTCATTAATGCACACTACTATATTTTGTTATTGTAATTAATGACACTAATTGATATTGGTTTGGAAAGAAAGTAAAAAGTGGACGCTATATTGTTCACGCCCCTCTCAGTATAAGCTTGTGTTATTCAAGTTTGCTTATTTTTCTCTCCACATAATTTCTCCTTATCTATTCCTAGAAAATGAAACTCTATCTCCACTATTATGTATTAAGGGTTTACTAGGAACTTACTTTCCTCAAACCCTCGCTCGTCCACTGATTATTATTACCTGCAACTCATTTTCTAAAAAAAAACTTATTCCCTTCGGAGTAAAACCCTAATTGTGATAGTTTTTTCCTCCCAATGGGTTGCTTTTTTGAAAATAAATTTTTTTGTGGTGCACAATTAAAATGGGTCACAAAATCATTGAGTAAGTTGGTGAATTTCCACTATTCATATAGAAAATTTCTTCAGTTGCACCCTTTTTGCCTTCGATTCTCTGAATATTTCAATGTTGCCTTCTACGATCTACAAGTGGGAAAGGGAATTTCTGCATGGTGCTCCATTTATATAGATTTTCAAACCCTAACATATTAATTTCTAAATTCCACCACCTTAGCTCCTCTACATGTTGATGATTGACAACTCATCATCTTGGTGCATGTGATTTTGTCTTTTTCCTTATTTTATCTTTTCTTGCCTCTTTTATTTCTTTTTCCTTTCTTTTATTTTTCTTTTATTTTCTTTTTCTTTTTTTCCCCATAGGGGACCTTCATTTACCAGTTTTCAACCACCCTCCATCTTAATTGTGTCTCGAAGGATTTCACAATTAAGATAATTTTATTTTTCTCTTTTTTTTCCTAGAAGGGGCTGCCATTTTTGGTTTTCAACCCCTTCCATATTAATTGTGTCCCAAAGTATTTTCACAATTAAGATATTTTTCTATATATATATATATATATATATATATATATATATATATATATATATATATATTCTCAATAACTATTTTTATGCTTATTGTCATGGGAATCTACAGTGACATTCACTTGTACAATTTCATCTTTTGACTTGTCAATTGGGTTGCCCACTTATACATTACAGGTGATCGCATCATTAGGTGCCAACTAATATTCTATTTGATATCCTTCTCTTTGATTGACATGTGTATAGTTTGGAATCTTGCAATTACAATGAATCATTCTGTTGATTGCTCATGAGGTAAGGTTGTACTCACTGATTCGCTATCAATGGAGTGACTTCTCTACCTATCTCCTCGTATCAATTCATATTCTTAGCTCGGTGAACGAGTTCTTTGTAGTCCTTGACTCTTTTCATTAGAAAAACATACTCTTCCTCTACTGATAAGACCTCTTCCTTGCATAGGTCTTCTCCGACCACATCCTCTTGATATAGGACCTCTGTGAGCATTCCATGGGACTTCCATTTCCTATCCCCATCCTATTACTATTTCTACTCTTCTTGGTTCCAGTTGGTTTAGTGGAGGTCATCCTCGTGGTTATCTTCCTCTCAGGTTGGGTATAATCCCTCTCAACCAAGAGATGCATTATAGGTTTCTGGTCTAATTCAAACAAGCTAATGGTGTATCCCTTTGCCATCTAGGAGTAGTGGGTTGAATCCTTCCTCATACTTTACCTCCTACTAGGTGGAAATATCCTCTACCCCTCCTAGTATTTAATGGTCGTAATCCCCCTCCATGACCTTGCTACTATCTTGGGGGTTCTTATTGGTTTCTTACTGGGGTTATATCCACCAATTCTATATTGTCCAAGTTACCTTCATGTCCTTGTATTATAGGTGATAACTTTTGTAGTGCTCTCACTCTTTGCTCCGCATATAATATTTAGCGTGCCCATCACCTTTGCTCCCAAAATCATTGTGAAGAAACATTTTCTAGAGCCTCCTTATATGGTTCTAAGAAATCAAACTCATAACTACAATTATTACGGTCATCATCTTTCTGTTTCGACCAATTTACTCGTAAGGTCATTAATCTTTGGAGTCTTTGTACTTCTCTCCTTTGTTGCCTCAACTATCGATAGGAGATTGCATAGGTATCAGGATCAGACCGCACATGAGGTATCGATAGTTCTAAGAAGTCATCATCACCACTATTGAAACTTTCTTCTCTTACTAGCCAAGGTAACCCCCCATCACTAGATTTGCTTGAATCCCTATGGATACTGCCTTGAGGTCTAGGTGGTGGAATGTCTTCTTCAATGTCTCGCCAATCTATATCTTCATCTTCTTCTACTCTTGATGGGTCATTGGGCATCCCATGAGAGGCTCTCTATGAGCTTTCTCCTTTACTCGTACTTGCACCATCATGTCATGAACTACTCACTTATGGTGTCATCTCATGTTCTTTCCCCTTGCCTTCTACTTCTTGTGACCTCACTTTTCTTTGATACTCCATAATTTGCATCATATAATCCAGGTCTTGGATAGTTTGTTCTCAGAGTCTTACAGTGTGACCTTGCAATGTTTCATACTCCTCTTACAACAATTGTATCTGGTGTCAAATCCTCTATTGCAATCATCCTATCTAATCCAATGGAGATATTTCGATGAGTTCTTCCATGGTATCACCTCATATATCTTTCGGAGCTTCCATATCAAATTTATTCATCCTATCTGCATATCGAATCTTTACTCTCATTCTTCTTTGATAATTTTATGGTTGGGGTAATTCGCTATACTCCAACTATGGATACTTTGGATTCCTTATTTCTCTTGGGAAATCCCTCTTTCATTATCTTGCTCAATCCTTCCAGTCCTGTATACAAACCTTACATGGACTCGTGTTCTCTTTCTTTCATCGAATTGAGGTACCAATTCTTCTTGTTCAATAATTGGTCCTATATCCTCCCCTTTTGTGAATAGGCATGTGATTCCCATGTCAAGGTCCTCCCATTGCAAGCCTTAAATTCTACTTTGCTAGTTGTTGGATTGGGCTTCATGCCTTTGTTCTACTTCTTCTGCGATGATAAACAAACACTGTAATTTATAAGGTTTTAACTTTGAACTATTTATAGTATTTGGCATTTCCATCCCATTCAAGTTCTACAATTTCACTGCACCATTATCCCTTACTTCCACAACTCAGAAGGGATCAAGCCATAAGGATTTTAACTTACTTAGCTTGATTTCTCATTTTCCATTAAACTTTAGAACTAAGTCACCCTGCTTAAGTTCTAATTTTCAAAGATGTTTGTCATGCCACAACTTTCTTCTCTTATGGTCCACTTCGATCACCCATTGTGCCATGACTCTTCTCTCATCTAGCTTAATCAGTGTCATTATTTGTTCCTCCATACTCTCTTGGTACCCTAAGCGATGCTCCATTTCTATCCGCAGGCTTGGTACCAAGAATTTTACTAGCACTACTACCTCCTGACCATACATTAGCTGGAATGGCATATGGTCTGTCATTGGCTTAAATGTAGTTTGATATACCCAAAGAATATATGGTAACCTTTCCTCCCAATATGCTCCCTCTATTCCATAGGTTTTATATAATGTTGACACTAATACCTTGTTAGTTGCTTTCACCTAACCGTTAGCTCTTGGGTAATATGGACTAGACAAGGAGTGCCAAAGTCAAAATTCAGTCATGAACATTTTAATGATATCATTCACAAAGTGACCTCCACGATCACTTGTTATTTGTAGTGGGATGCCAAATCTTGTAATTACTTTCTCATACAAGAATTATGTTGTACTTTTTGTCATGTTATTTGGTAGTGCCCATGCTTCCTAATCTCATTAGGTATTCAGTGGCTACCACGACATACCGACACTTCCTCCTATGATTTGTTCTTAGTGGAATGGTGTTGACTTTATGATCACCTTATTTTTCTCAATTGCCATCAAATTTTATGGCAACTCCCCTATGGATAGGTATTATCCAATCAACTTGTACCATGATGGCATAACGTTAATTGCAAACAACTAGGCATCAGGGAATTCATTTGGAATTCTCGCTCCTGCAGTTTATCTTGATCGTATTTGAGATAGATGGTCTGTAATTACATGCTTCTTTCCAGTTCACACCACTACTCGAAATATGAACTCATGTAAGGTGACGAGCCACCTACTGACTCATCCTTGTATAACTAGCTTATTGATAAATTACAATAAGGTCTAGTGGTGCACATAGAAGGAAAAATGGTTTGTAAATAGGTAATGCCTAAAATTTTGCACTACATATACCATCCCTAGAGATTCTTGTTTTGTTGTACTATATTTTCTCTTTGCCCTTAACAATAGGTAACTTACAAAGAATATAGGTTGATCCAACCTAAAATTTCCTTCATGTGCCAATGCACATCTGACTATAAAGTTTGAGGTATCAATATAGACATGGAATTCTTAATCCCAATTTTTGAACACCAAAATGGGACTACTGACCAGTTTAGCCTTTAAATCCTCAAAGGATCCTTGGTGCTCCTCCATCCATCTGAATAGAATATTCTTCTTGGTTAAAGAATATAGTGGGTAGAATATGTGCACATAGTTCCTGACAAACCTTCGATAGTATCCTATAGATTCCAGGAAGGTTTTCAAAGAGCTCACATCATATGGCTCCTCCATATGTAGTATGACATGGATCTTGTTAGGATCGATCTTCAACCCTTCGCTGCATACTATATGTCCTAATAGTTTCTCGTACAGTACCATCAAAAAAAACTTTACTAGATTTATGGAGATTTGTGCATTTCTACACCTACTCATGGACTCACTGAGACTAGGTAAATGATCTTTGATCTTTCCATAGATGGACCAATCATCCAAGAATGTTTCGAAATTTCATGTGGTTAGTTGATTAAAGATGTACAGAATAATACACTGAAATGTAGCAAGGGTGTTACACAGCCCAAATGGCATTTTATTATATGCATAAATGTCATTCTCCATGATGAATGTGGTCTTTATTTTATCCTCCTCGATGATGCTTATTTAGTTATACCCAGAAAACCCACCCAGTAATGAATAGATTTCATGTCCTACGACATCTTCCATAATAGAGTCTGTGAAGGGAATAGGGAAGGGATCTTTACTTGTGACTGTGTTTAGAATCCTAAAGTCTATGCATATTCATATTTTATCAACTTCCTTCTTTAGGATAATCATAATAGGTGAAATCCATTCACTAGTAATGACTCTAAAAATGATGTTTACCTCCAACATCTTTTCAATTTGTGTGTTTACCAATGTTGCATACTTAGGATTCATCCTAAATGGTCTTCTTTTGATTGGTTGTGCCTCGAGCATTAGCATAATATTATGGACACACATCTCGGGTGGTACCTCTTTTAGGTCCTTCAATGTCCATGCAAATACATTCTTGTTCTCCAAGAATATCTTAAAGGCTACTGCTTTCAGTACTGGGTCCCAATTGTCACCACAGTGGATCATCCTAGGCTCTCCTTCTGTTCCCAAGTTTACATCCACCATCCAAGATCCTTCATACTTAATATTTGTAGGCTCCATCATTTCCTTTTCCACATTCATAGGATGTACTGGCCTTGCATAAATTTTAGCATCTCCTACTATGTATTCTGCAAAGTTCTTAGAAAATGACCATTTCTCCCCTTCCTCTTTCTAAGGTTCCAATATGACCTTCGTCTCATCTTGTTTTCCTTGGTCTCCTCTATGTTAATACAAAGGTAGGTGGGTTGAAAAACCTCATACTCCTTCATTTTCTAATGGAGCAATTTGCTATCAAATCAAGCTTCATCTTTGTTACAGTATTCTAGTTACAACATACCTTCTTAATTAGGTTCGTAACCTTCATCACCAGAAGAATTATCCAACTCATCAATCATGGCCATATCCTCACTAATCCTCTGCTTATTCAAATTGATCATATATTTATGTTTTCCTTTCTTAAAAGTGATTTTATCTTTTCCCCAATTGTGATTAACTTTGGCTATTCTTAGACATCCTCTCCCCAATAAAGCATCATATGTTGGCTTTTGCATTGTAATCACAACAAAATCCAAGACAAACTATTGGTCAAATATTTTGAATTATTGTGCAGTTAAGATATCCTTTGTCTCTATTCTATACTGGTCAACACCATATAACTGGAAGCTAGGTGCCCATAAGGATGGAGCACCAAGTTCTTGCCAAGTCTTCTCATGTAGCACATTAACGCTAGATACTCCATCTACAATAACTTGCATCAATCTATGTTGTAAGATTTTCATATGGACCAATGCGGGTTTCTTCCCAACATAAATCATCAATATGGTGGGGTCCATAAAATAATTATTTTGTTCCTCTTCTTTGATTGCCTAGCTTTCTACCTCCATCACCTTATGAGGTTTTAGATCTTCTACCATCGCTTTATGCAATGATGGGATGGCTTCTAGCAATCTTGCCACATTAATTTTAACAGTCATATTTAAAACTTGTGCTGCTAGGTTTTGCACAACTATTGTTTATTCGAATGGTTTCTTTAACTTTTTTTCTTCCACTATTCTCTATTCTCTTGCCTTCTTTTCTTCTTCATCAAGTACCTTCTTCACAACTTGCCAACACTTTTTTTCTTTGGCAAGTTTTGGGTACTTGTATTTCCTAGCCTAATTCCTTGTTACAACTAGCACTTCTTCAATCTCCTCACTAACTGAAGGTACATCTATGTCCAAACAATTCATGTTCTACAGGTTACTAGAACTCGCCTGGTTTGGACAATTCATTTCCTTATGGTTCCATGGACCACACCATCTACAAATGTGTGTAGTGTTTGGTTTTTGTATCTCTTTTTTTTGGGATAAATGATAGTTCTTCATAAAGTGCCCCCATTCTTGGCAATTGTGACATTGTATTATTGGTCTCTCCTTCGAATCATACTGCAAGTGAATTTTTGGTTGTCTTGAAATTGTCTTCCTCCTCTACGATTATTGCTATAACCACCAGTGGTGGCTTGCTGGACACTCACTTGAGGTTTTGGTTTCTCCTCCTAATATTGGATAGAGAGAACCTATGGATGCACCTTTATGTTAAATGGACATTGTATCACTTCATTTCCAATCACATTGTAAATGTGGCAATAATCATTACAAGGACAAGTCACATTTGTGTGACCTTCAGTCTTGCTATTTGTACACCATATGTCCTTTCGATATTGCTTGACTTTGCCTTTCACCTCTTTAATTATTTTATCAAATTTCTTTTGGAATGATTGCACTATCTATTGGATTGAATAATTTTTCTCACTCTTTGAATTGTCACGTATTACATGTGTTATCATCCCCGCTATTGTTTTTTTGGCCTCTCTCAAAATTCTCTGCATCTTTTAGGGCTTCCTCAAATGTAGCTAATGGTACTACTTTTATATTCTTCTTGTATATGGGTAGCAACCCATCTACAAACCATCATTTTACTAGCACATCCACCAAAGGCATCTACATCTTGTCCACCAACTACCTCAATTGATGGTTGTATGACTTCACATCCTCATTAGCTTTCTACTTAGTAGCGTAAAGTTCAGTGATGATATCTCTATAATCCTTCAAGGGGTGAAACTCCTCAATGAATTAATATTTCATTGTATTCCATGCTTGGAAGTTTGGTGTGTTTTGCCTTTTCAGGTACTAATCTATGGCTAGTTCTCATAATGTTGCAT
This sequence comes from Wollemia nobilis, assembly GCA_028583015.1. Classification (NCBI taxonomy): domain Eukaryota; kingdom Viridiplantae; phylum Streptophyta; class Pinopsida; order Araucariales; family Araucariaceae; genus Wollemia; species Wollemia nobilis. The sequence continues at coordinate 347,029 of JAQPPZ010003229.1, forward strand.
GAAATAGTCATAACCATTCATCTGGTTGGTCTACACCATTTTATATCTAGATGGTTATACATGTCTCAATGTGTCATATCAGGTCTTCCTTACCTTCACCCATAAAGGGTGGGAATATTTGTTTCTCTGTGTGATTTTCTATGTGGGCCATTGGTGGTTTTTCTTCTTCTTCACTTGATGAATCATCACCTGGAATCTTTGATTGATTCCACCTTATAGGTGACTCACTCTGTTGGTCTTTATCAGAATCATCTACTTGAGGAATCTTATATTCATTAAACAGTCGTCTACCAATCTCTTGTGCATCTTCACTCTGTGAACTCCTTAACTAGTTTGTAGGTTGTGGCCTTGGTCCTTCCTCTTGATACCTTGTGTTTTGTTGCTCTAGTGCTCGAATCCCATCCATCGCACTCCTTTGCAACCAGTCCACCACTTTCTCAAGTGTTACCATCCACTCCCTTTTCTCTCACATAGTTCCCTAATTAGTTCCTTCTCTTACATCTATGCTCATATCGACTTTGGGTGCTTCTTGTTCCTCATATTTTGTATTAATCATTAGTGTATCCAACCTCTCAATCTTTGCTTTGTAAGATATCCATACTTTCTCTATAAATGGTTCATATGTATTGTGTTCAATGTTGTTTCCGCTCCTCCTTTGAGAAATTCTTGTGCTCCTTCTAACTAGGATTTCCTCTCCTTGATCCTGTATCCTACATCTTTGTAGACTGGTTTTTTCATTCACCTCCAATTTGTGTACTCAAGTTTGTCACTTGTACGATCTTCTTAACTACAACACTTTTTGACCCGTTTTAACAAAAATGCCAAAGTTTGATAAGGAAACAGTGCCAAAAATAGATGATAGTGATGTATTATTACCAATGTGGAGGTATTTTAGAAGCTATGGAAATTATTCCCAAGATCTCAAACCTCAACTTTTACAAATCGTATAGCCTATACGGTCTCCATCAAACTCTAGTTCAACTTGTCAAAACAACTCGTACGATCATCAAATCGTACAGTTGTATAATCCAAATTGTACAAACTTATGTTTGGTATGATTTTTTACACAACAAAATAACTAGAACAATTTTTGTAAGTCAAATCGATTAGTTTTCTAATTGATTTCCTCAAACTAGTATTATTTCCTTATTTGGTAGAATTTGGTTGCGACCTTAATTACCAAATCGGGTAAAATGATAGTTTGTACAATTTGGTAGAAACCCTTGTATGGTTTGTATGAAATCTTGCTACAAATATCCTCCAAATCTATCACTTGATACAACCAATTCTTCCAAGACAAATTTTAGGAAGGTTCCAAGCATCAATTGCTCCAATTCTTCATAACATGCAAACCCTAATTCATTAGCAATGAATTATCGTTACCATGGATGATTCTAGAATTCGTACAACTATTGGAAAACATCAAAATACATATATAACTCATATCATAATCCATTCCATACTTCACACCAAGTTTATAGGTTAACCAGGATTATTCACAATGCAATTCCATCCATATACATGTCAAGTTATGTGCTAAGCATCAACTACACAACCTGCAACAACCAGAATGTATGGGGGAATTCACAAAGACAAGGAACTAAGGAAAATGGTTATCATATTTATATTATCAGTAATATCTTATAATTAATTAACCTATCACTCATTGAACAACAATTCTACTCCATAATCCATACTCCATGAATTATATATTGATATTGCAACAGTAACCAATTAATGAACATGTATGAAAAATGATGAACAACCAAAAAAATAAATAAGGAAAACTTATATAATGTATGCCTAGACTGTTATAAATTATTTTTTAAAGCATCGCATCATTTACAACTACCATTTCCAATGAATTTCCAAAATAATTCTTTTTACAAGGTTTATTAAGGTCTAATTTGATTTTTATCAAATTAACCCCAAATGCACATTCCAACTTTATTTCATTTTATTTCACATCGTACATGTGTAAAATTGTATGTTTTTATATCTACTTGTATGATTTGACACTCATACACTTTAATCAAAATTGAGCAAATTCAACAAAACTATGCAAATCCATGGATTACTTTTCCTTCTTCTGGGAGGTGGATTTGCTACCCACAGATTTTGAGTTGCAAACTTTGGTTGCCTCCCTATACACTAAGCCTACTTCATACTTGGGCTACACTTGGGATGGCCATGATTTGGGTTACCACCAATGCCTTTTTTTTCCCCACACTTATCCACTTTGATAACTTCTCATGAAAGAATTGCATGCCACCTCATCTACAGGCCATTCAGGATTTCTCAAAATATATGAACGACTTAAACGCACTTTTTTTTGGAAGGGTATGAAAAAGGATATTCAATATTTTATGGTGGCTTGTAATACGTATCAATGGATGAAAGGTGAAATGGTGGGTTATCAAGGCACTCTTCAAACCTTACCCATTTTTTACCAAGTTTAGAATGATATTTCCTGGATTTTATTGAAGGATTACCTAGGTCTGGAGGTAAATCTGTTATCTTCATGGTAGTGGATCATCTTTCAAAGTATGATATATTTTATTCCCTCTCCCATCCTTACACAACCTCCATACTTGCCAAATTTTTCCTTTATTCTATCTTCTGCTTTCATGGTATGCCTACGTCCATCGTGTCCGATCGTGACCCAGCCTTTACTAGTAATTTTTGGTAAGAATAGTTTAAGTTGCAGGCAATTCAACTCAAAATTAATTTAGCCTATCATCCAAAAATGAATGGCTGGATTGATATTGTCAACATAAGTTTGTATACCTACCTTCGTTGCTTTGCATCTGATCATCCTACTCAAATGGCAAAGTGGCTTTCTTTTTCCGAATGGTGGTACAACACTTCCTATCACACAGTAACTAAGGTTACCTCTTTCAAGGTAGTTTATGGGCACCCTCCACTTATGCCTTCCTCTTACATTTTGAGTAGCTCCAAGGTCCATGTAGTCGATACTACTCGCATTCAATGCATCGATGTCCTCCACTAGTTGAAGCTGAATTTGGACACGATCTAGAATCGTATGTGCCAACAAGCTAACCAACACCATTTTGAGTGTAGCTTTGATGTGGGTGACATGGTTTTCCTTTGCTTGTAGCCATACAAATATTCATCCCTCCAACTTTATAGATACCAAAAAATTTCTACAAAATACTATGGACCCTACCAGGTTTTACAGTGGATTGGTGCCACAACTTACAAATTGATCCTCCTACCTACCTCCAAGTTCCATCCTATTTTTCATGTCTCCTCTCTCAAAAAGGTTATGGGCACTCAATTATAGTTTCAATCTACACTTCTAGAATTGGATGAATAATTTTCTATCTTGCTTGAGCCCAAGCAGTTGTTGGATCATCGAACTCACACTCTCTACAACTGTACCCTTACTAAGGTCCTTGTTTAGTGGCATGGAATTTATCCAAAATATGCTACATGGGAGTCTCTCCACCAGCTCCAGCACCAATTTCCTCATCTTTATCTTTAAGGACAAATATTTTTTAAGGGTAAGGACATGTTAGGATCCCATCCTAATGTTATTTTGTATTTCTTATTTGTTTATGTAATGACCCACTTCTAACATGAGGGATTCCATTATAATGTTATTTTGTAATACTTTATAATGTATGTGGTAAGTAAGGCACCTAGCCAAGTGGTGTCATATCATGTAACCGTTATCAATATTGTAATCAATGTTTGGTAGAAGATTCTAGCTCGAGTGGTATTTTGTATGTAAGCCAACTCTTGAGCCTTTAGGTAGGGTTGCATGAAGATTTCTCTTTAAAATATATGGAACCATATACAAATTTATCTTTTTGCAAGTTAATAAAATATTGAAGGAGGTTGCCCCCTCAAAGAGGCCTGTGATTCTGAGTTATTTGTGAGATTGTTTTAATTTTGTAATTACTTTCTGCATAGTGTTATTCTATTATTTGATGTATTTTAATTACTTTTTAGTATTTTGTGAGTGAGCTTTATTTTAATAGTAGCTTCCTAACAATGGAACTAAGGTGATCTTTTTATTCGAGTTAGAGGTTCCTTCATTGCGTATCTTGTTGCAATATGCCTCAATTGACAATGAGTATCACTCTGATATTTTGTGCCAATTGGAGCTATTGGATGAAAAGCGCATTTATACCTTAGATAATTTGTGAGCCTATCAAAATAGGCTCAAGAAATCTTATTCTAAGAGATTTCACAATCATTCTTTTGAGGTTGGGAACCTTGTCCTTAAGAAAAATTAGAACACAAATGCTTGATAAGATTTTAAAGTAAGTTTCAGCCCAATTGGTTAGGCCCCTTTGTCATAACAACCAAGTTTAGTTCAAGGGCCTTTTTTAGCTTCTTTAGATGGTAAATAACTTAAAGAACTAATGAATATAATTCATCTAAAGAGATACTATGCATAACTTGGCACTCTACATTTTAATGTTGCATGTAGATCAAGTTTCATACTATATTTGGTTTGCTTGTTCATACTGCATGACTGCCTATCATAATTTTTATGGTTTACATGATATTTTGTTCCACTTACATTTTGCTTGTCATACAACTACATTGTTAATTGTTCATACTTGCATGATTTCTTGATCATATAGATTCTTGGGGATTATTGTGACAATGGCAAATGATGACACCTAGTTAGGTCATAGCTCACATGCATTGCACTCACACTAGGGCTCTAATGCCTAGAAAATCCTCAGCCTAGGGCTCATATCTGCACATTTTCATCCTTGCATTTCATCCATCTCCTCTTCTTCTATTTTTTTCTCTTATACTCCTTGACCTTGCAAGTTTTAAATAATTATCAAATTTCTCTCCAAGTCAAGGGATATAGTTTCTCTTTTATATGTCCTTTGTCCTTGAAAGTTTTATTCATTTTTCATCCTCCCCAATACAAAGGGTGTACATTCCTTATTTTTGTCATTGCTTTTACCTTTGCTTTGCTCACCCCATTTATCCTTATTGATATTTCACCTGTTAAGAGGTCCTCATGGGATAGGGTAGATATCGCATGGATATTATTTATGATACTCATTCAACCATTGACTATCTTACGCACACCTCTTAGATCTTAAAATTTCACTAGGGATGCACACACACTATCTTCTTGCTTATCTTGCTTTCTTTTATCTTCTTCTAACACACATAAACACTCACACTATTTTGATCTACTTTTGCTTTGCTCATACATCATTTTATACACACCACACCCCTATCGAGTAGTACTCATTTTGACAACATCAATCACATCATTTCAACACCCCATATAGGATAGCTTCATGGTCATGAGCGAGGGGCCACCTCCATTTGACCATTTATGAGCATACATCCTAGCGGGTATATCTCTTCAACTCCGACCATAAATGAGCACCATCCATAGCGGGTATAGCTCCACACCTATCCATCTTTATAAGCATAATACCCTTACAGTATAGCTTCATGGCCACAAGTGACGGGCAACCTCCATTCAGTCATTTGCAAGCACACATCCTTACAAAGGTTCCTCTCCTATTTTTTTCTTTTTCTTTATTTTGACCTTTCAAATATTTGCTTTCTTCTTCTTTCGCCTTTATTTATTCTTTCATTTTTTGTTTCCTTCTTCCCTTCTTTTTATTTCTACTCTTTCTTCTATCCACCTGCTCACTCATCCATTTCATTTTGTATTCATTTTAGATTGCATTTTAGCTTGCATTTCATCTAGTTAGATTCATTTATGCATTTTATTTAGTTATTTCTCATACACTTCATTAGTTAAGTTTATTTTGCATTCATTTAGTTAGGGTCATTTCATATTGCATTCGTTATTTTTGTGTTTATCATGCAAAAAATCCCTAAAAATGCAAGTAAATCCTAAATATTTCCTTTTGTATTTTCTCTCTCCTCTTTCTTCTTTTTGTTGCCTTTTCCTTTTTGTTGTTTGTCGCTATGTTTTCTTCTAAGTATGTCATTTCGAGTTTTCTTAGGAATTTTACATTCCTTTCGAAACTCAAGATGGTACCCTAGCATGATATGCATTAATGTTCCTAATACTTCAATTTGTGTGCAAAATGTTCAAAGTGTTTGTAATAACACCATCTTTGCATCACCTCTTTCTTCTAAATTTGCCACCCCTTTTTCCTTGCATTTGTCATATTTTTTTCCCATAGGTGTCTACATCTTTTTTTAACACCTTTATTAGGCCATAAATGCATCAAAGAGGGGGAAAAATGTAAACATGACAAATTGACCCACCCAAATGAGTTATTTTTCCTTAGGTTCTTTTGGGAAGCTTTCAAACTTGATAGGAACAAGTTTGACCCATTTTTCTTGTGTTTTATCTTGCTTTTCTCAATCTTGACCAAATCCACACCTAGTAGATTACAGGACACAAATTCGGTAAATTTAAGGTTTTTCTTGAAAAATCTAAATTTTAAGTCGACCCCTTTTGGGACATCGACTTAATCAAGGTTAAATTTCATTTTTCCACCTCTTAGACCTCCAATCCCTCTATAAATTAAGGTATTGGATCCTCTTTTCTCCCTAATAATTTTTTGGAATTACAAGCTAATAATCTAAGAAAATTCATTTAGCAATCTTCTGATGCTCTTGGTGATTTGGTGTTCTGTTGTTGATGTGTTCCTTGTGGTTTGAAAGTGGAGAAATTTTTTATGACAACTTATCTTCTTGAAGGATGATAGGTCTTCCACCTTTGACCTTGCTTCTTCCATAAGATCACCAAGTTGTTCCTTTGCATTCATTAGTTCTTTTAATTTCTTCATTTTGTGTCTTATCATATTTTGGGTCTCTATTTTAGGGTTTTAAACCCTCTAGTATGAATATATAACTCATCTACCATAGGGAATAAATTTTGTGAAATATCTACTTTCACCCGTTGAGCATTCGACATCCACTTCTTCTCTATTACTAAATTTGCACTCAGTAATTTATAGGACACAGATTTGGTCTAGGTAGACTTTGTGGTGACTGTTCATCCCAAAACCTTAGGGTTTTGAGTTGCAAGTCTGTTGTGAAACATTTCATCTCTATTTCTATTTTTTTAGGTCTCCATAATTCTATTTTACTTATATTTCATATCACATTAGCTTGGTGGCAATAACTTGTTCCCACACCCTAGGTTTCAAAGTTGCATTCTTGTCCATTTTATTGTGTCCATCATGTTTGTATTTCATTTACTGTTTCATGCTATCTTATTTTGATGTTTTTGTTCCAAATTTCAAGCTCATTTTTATTATGAACGATCAACTAAAAGGACTTAGGAGGCTTGACTACTACGCCTCCAAGCTCAATCTTATAATGACCTAAGTAGACCCCCAAATGTTGACCATATTTTTTAAAGTTTCTGTGAAGCTATTTTGAAGATTTGAAGTTGTGGGATATTCTAGATGCAAGATAAGGCTTGGATAAAACACTAGATCAGATAAGTACCTAAGTAAATTTGTTATATTGTTTTTTGTTTTGGTTATTTTTGTTCACAACCTAGGTTATAAGTAAAAAGGGAAAAACATTTGATTGCTTTCTAGGCATTTAAAATAAAAGGGCATATAGTTTTGCATCTAGGGTTTAGTCTTGTTTGTACATTCCCCTGGTACCTTACTCAAATAAAATATTTTATTTCTTGCAACCTAGGGTTATATATCATTGAATCAAAGAATCATATTAGGTTTAGTCATTGTCTTCTTGCATCTTGCGTGCTTTGCATTGTTCTTTCATTCCTATAGTTTAGTTTATTAATGCCAAACATAAGTGTTTTCTTAAAGTACGCATTAAAAATTTCTACCCTAGACTTGGAGTGAGTCCTAAAATCATTCTTGATGAACTTGTTTATTTCTTTTGAGTGTAGAGATATAACACACCCCCACGGTCACCTCGTCTCCCAATGGATTCAACCAAGAATTGTACGTGGCAAGACAATTTTTCCCCTCTACAACTACATCCAAAGGTATTGTTTATGGCATCCAAAATTTACATCCATATTGGAAATAATTATGAAATTTAAAATGAGAAGAGAATATCCTCTTTTCCTAAGGTCGTGTAATCATAAATGCTAGGAAAAAAATACATCTTTGTTGGTGAGTTTCAAATGGAATTATACTGAGCATTCACTACACTTAGGAGATTTTTCCTTAAGAATATTTTGAAATTTGGTAGGCAACAAAAGGTTCTAAATGGTACAAGGAGAACAAAACTTCCAAATATAAAAACTCAAAAAGTTCCAAAGCAGGAGAGAAGAAAGTTCCACGAGCTGATTCGCAAGTTGCAAGAAAACTTTTAAGGGTAGGTGAAGTGAAAGTACTAACAATTAGATCATCTAAAGGAGTCCAAAAAAACATTTTTGTAAACATTTTGATAAAATTCTAGCCAAGTTGCAGAGGTTTTATAAAAACTATGACTCAAGGAGATAAGAAAAATTTTAAGGATCATCTATTTGTAGATCAACTATTCATGATGTTTCAGAAAATAGGGGAGTTATGTAGAAGACAAAAGATTCTAATAATATAGGGCATACACAATGTAGAAATGGACAATAAGGAAAGGTGTTCCAATATAGTGAAGTAGTAGAAATGAGGAAGATCAAACTATGTAACTAGTAATCGCCAAGATTCTATTGCTAGTGCACAAATTTTGAAAAGGGTAGATGAGTTGGACCAATGAGAAATTACTAAAAGGAGCTAATATCACCTACTAGAACCACTTAGGCTTAATAAATTTGAGGAAATCAGTTGGCCTATTGAAGAAAAAATTATGGCAGCCACTACAACAACACTCCCAAGTTTGATAGTATTTAATACAGTGTGTGCTTGTGTTCAAATTTCAATATCCCTAGGATGGGCAGTTGAAAATGTCAAAACTAGTTAAGCATACAAAGGCCCATAATTTATTATTCTAGATCTAGAGGCCTCGAAGGTTTTGGAAATAATATATATTCCATCATTTGGGTTATGTAAATGTATCCTCCAAGATACATACCTAGATTACTTCTTGTGCAAGTTATCTAGTGACTTCATGCATTGTAATAAATGGAGAAGTGTCCATGTGCAAGTTGTACATGTGCAAGGTGTCCTATGCACAACTAGTTAGAGTGTTGGGCAAGCATCCTGTTTTACATATATAAGTATGACCTCTTAGATAGATAAAAAGGATAGTCAGGAGACATTGTTATATAGTGTAGGTTAGTGGATTGTGTTCTACACCATTTACTGGCGATGGATATGATGTAGATCTATAGCTTTGTTAATAGAGTGCTCATTTCTTCCATAGCTACATTGTAATATTTTATATCTTTTATATTTTAGCATACTTCAGTCATCTAGCAGATTTATTTTATTGCATCTTATTTAGCATCTTGTGATTTTTATCTCTCATGGCTCATTCATTAAAATTTAATAGTGGTATTCAAGCTATGGTAGATCTAATTTGTGTAGGTCTTTAAGGAACCACAATTGTTGGTTAGCCTAAGATATTTTGATAAACTGATGTGCCTTTGGACCAGCCACTAACAAAATATCTCAAGAGCATCTAGGTGGTAGATTTTGGAAGAGTCACAAAGATAGGACTGAAAGGAATCTTAGTTTTAGAAATACTGAGATAATTTTTATCTAGAGTGTTTTCCATATAGTTTTTATGAAATCTCGTGAAGACTAGTACTCAACATTTCAATCCACTAGATTGACAGATAATCTAGTGAAGATCATCTAGTTCATATGGATTTTTCTAATAGGTACCTAAAGTTTCTTTTATTGTAGGAAATTAATCATCAAAGGATTGGGACTCCTATAACAAACAATTAGGAGACTCCAACTTCGTTACCCGATGGTCGGTGTACCTTCATAGTGCAGAGGTTAGCTCATTGTGCGAGATAAGAATACTACAGAAGAAGACTTTCTGTGAAGGATCATGGTGAATATAGGAGACTGAAGATCCCCATTGTTGTATTCCATAAATCCACACTTGAAGAATAGGCCACAAGAGCCTTGATACAAAAAGGCCATATAAGCCTTGCAAAATAGGCCATAGAAGTATTATACTAAAAAGGCCATAGAAGCCTTGATATTGAAAAGGCCATAGAAGCCTTGCAAAAGAAGCCACAAAAGTATTATACTGAAAATTCCATAGAAGCCTTGATATTGAAAATGCCATAGAAGCCTTGATATTGAAAAGGCCATAGAAGCCTTGCAAAAGAAGCCACAAAAGTATTATACTGAAAATGCCATAAAAGCCTTGATATTGAAAAGGCCATAGAAGCCTTGATACTAAAAAAGGCCACAGGAGCCTTGGTACTAAAAAATGCCACATAAGCCTTAACATAAAAATAGGCCATAGAAGCCTTGATCCTGAAGAATAATTCGAGAAGAATATCTAATTCAGAAGAAGATTAAATATTTTAGTACTAATATTCTTGTTGCAAGAACAAAATATTAAGTGAGTTGGTATACTTCCTACAAGAAAGTTAGGAAGAGCATATTCTTCAGAATCAACTTAATCCTAAAGAAAAAGAGAAGAGATCAAGAGAAGATCTCATTGAAGAACTTCCAATCTTGTAAGAAGAAGAAGAAGAAGAAGGACTAGGAGAGTCCTGCTCGAAGCCAAAATTAGCAGAATAAAAATATCGAGGAGAAGATCTCACTACCAACACTTTTAAAAGTAGATGGTTGAAGAAAATGTCTAAGGAAATACCATCAAAAGTTGTCAGATCAAAGACCTTGAGAAGGTCTTATCGAGCATCCTGGAAAGTCTAGGAGAGCCTTGCTAAATATCAAGAGAGTTCTTTGAGAATTCATTGGAGAAATCCACTATCCAGGTGAAGTCCCTGATAGTGAAGGACTTGGGACAATTGTTGCCATCCGACAATAAGCCCAAGAGGAGAATTTGGCAAGGAGTGCCAAATTCAAGAAGTTTTGGCAAGGAGTACCAAACCCTAGAAGAAGATCTGGATTGAATTTAGAACTTAGCAAGAGGACTTGAAGATAGAATAAGCTCACCAAATCTTGAAGATTTGAATATTACATCTCACAACAAGAAGCACCATCCTAGATACATAAACTTCTCCAAATCTACATTAGAAGGAGGAGAACACAAGAGGAGAACAAGCCACCAAATCCTAGGCTCATAAAATAAAGTTCGATACCATAATTTGGTGAAGAAGGAGTTATGAATGGCATCCTAACAGAAGTAGCAACTTGGTGTTCCTAAACACCAAGGCCTACATCCTCTACAAAGGCAAGAGAAGAGCTACAGAAAAGATATGCAACTTATGGTGCAAAAAGATTCATTAAACTGAACTATTATTGATTTATTAGAGCACTTGAATTTGGATTAAAGTTGCTAAAAGGAAATCAGATTTTCAGACTTCTAAAGTGCAAAGAAAAAACAAATTCTTTTTAAGTATTCAATTATACATTTATTAGGAGTTGATTAGATTCCAAATTAATTTCTATCAACAGCCTATTATCTATTATTGAAAAAGAATAAGTCCTACAACATTGATTGTAGTGAAATTGCATAATAACTCCTAAATATTCTTTTTAGTTTATTCTTTATTAGTTGTAGTATACTATTAAATGCATTTCTTTGAGAGTTTATTAGAGTGATAAGGTGTAATATTAGTGCATTAAAAAGTTTGTACTATTATACTACTCTCAAAAAGAAAAATTAGTTTTGTGTTTCCTGAAAGGCACAAAATCTGATTTGTATCAAGTGTCTAAAGACACTATTGAAGCACAAAAATATGCAACTTGATGTGGCCAATAGAAGCCACCAATAAGGGTTAGAATCCTCCAAATTTGGAGAAGAACATAACTAACGAAAAACAAAGATAGAATCTTATGAAAGTGACAAGCATTACAAGTGAATGTAAAAAGAAAGAATGCAAAAAATTTGAATCAATTAAAAGAACTTCTATCTACTATTATTGAAACTTGGACTTGCTATCAAACGTTTCCAAGTAAAAAAGGGAAGGTGTGTCTATTGTCAAAGATAAACTCAAACCCTTATATTGCAAGAAATCTTCCATAAAACAATAATCTAAAAATCTGGAAATAGAGTGCAAAAGAAGGTTTATTAAAAGTCTTATTACGAAATATAATACATCATCTTGCACTTCTATAATATATTTTTTTGATAGCATAGGTGCAGATTTGAAAGTGCCATAATAGGACACGTTTTTCCAATAGGAAAAAGAACAGCCATTAAATATCGGACGTCAGCACTCTTCCTCCCAAAGCTAGAAGGAGCCATTCAAAAGCTCATCCTTGGATGTACGCACCTACAAAATCAAAGCTCATTTAAGATCATCCATGAGCCATAGTTACATAGTCAAGTGAGTGCATATCAATCTCAAAAATATGTCAAATTAGCAACAATGAAATCAATGTGTTTGGAGGCATAAAAGAAAGGAAGAAGGGTGTTACATTCATGGCCTCAATCTTACAGAAGACCACTCACCAAAGGAAGTTTCAAACAATCATCCAAGCTTCGTAGCACATCGCCCATTCACCTAAAGAAAAGACAGTTTGCTTGCTACCCAAGCAACATTGGAAAACAAAAGGAGATATGGAGTTATAATATCCATCCTTGAGGGTGTTACAAGAAAGCTTGCTTGCTACCCAAGCAACATTAGAAATATAGAATGTTATGGAGTTATAATCTCCATATTTGAAGGCGTTACAAGAAGGGTCTCCATGCAAAAATGACACTTGGCATTTTAGTCATCATTCCTCTCAATGTTCTAGAGGCTTCTACGAAGGAGTTACAAGCAAATACGTGCCACTTGGTTATCTTTATCAGCTTCACACAAGGGCCTATACATTTTTAAGAAGCACTAGTGAATGATTTTTGAGTGTTACATAAAGAAGGAAGCGCTCACTCATAACGGACGTGACACTTATCACAATAACTATGATCCATCTTGCTTAAAAGGCATCTTCTAGTCCAATACCAGCATGCAAGAGTGAAACATAGTCAAGAGGTTTGAAGGACAAACATAGTGCAGTCAAGGGCATGAGAGAAGAAGCAAAAATATTTTGCAATGTGGAAGACAAAGGAAAAGGAGCATTAAAGGCTCATCATTATCGAAAGGTCAACATTTCAATGACTACGTACAACATTCATGTCGAATATCCATTAATACGAGTGCTCAAGGAATACTTAATACGATGTTATATTCAATCGTGGAAAGCACCGAACATCAAGGAGATATTATGTATAAGGTAAGGTCTAAATCATATTATTCATAGTTTTATAAGTTGGAGTTATAAGGATTATAAACTAAGGTTGAAACTTAGGGTTTTGAAAGCTTAAGGGGTGACTTATCTTATTACTTTAATATTTGCAATCCTGCTTAGAAGGAATAAGGAATTTAACTTGGATTAAACTATATTGCAAATATTATTATCATTTCTCTAAATTTCCAAACCTTGGGAGTCATAAGGGTTACTCCATCAAATTTATTTTATTTAGAAATTAGAAATAATCCTAAGGATATAAAAGAGGTTATTAAGGGATTTTTTTTTTTTTTTTACCCAGGTGTTGTAGGTGAGTTGGAGAGGAGAGGGCAATACTCCAAGGGAGGTCCCAGGTTCAAATCTCCACCCTACCAAAAAGTTGAATTGGGTATCCAAACTCCAATTGATAAAGTTGGTACGGGCAGGGTCGGGTGTGACTCCCGGGTGACTTTGACGGTGTAGAACCTCCTGTTCGTGGTCTCTCAGACCAAGGCGACCCCGTAAGGGGTTTTTTTCTTAAAAAAAAAAATTTAAGGGATTTTTTTTTTTGGTAATTAAGGGTCATTTCATTAATACCGGGTTTTAAAGGTTAACCCAAAACCTGTTACAAAAAATAGTCGTAAGTTGATGTGGATCCTTTCCTTGTTAAGGACAAACTGTCCTTTACTGTTCCTTATCATTCTAATCCCTAATCCCTAATACATAATGGGCTTAGTACCCTTTACCCATACTAACAGCCTGACCATCCAACTAACCATAAACCATACAGATGCTATTAATCCCCAGACATCTTTTTAGACCATCTACGAAGCTAAGAAGAATCATAATTCCATAAAGGACCCTATCCTCAGTACATACAAAAATCCAAAATTTATCATAGATTAGAACATGACAGAGCTAACAAACCAAAATTCCTCTATACCTGCACCCGTGTCTGTGTTCTCGCCACCCGAATCCCCCAACTTAGACTTCATTGATGGTTATTTTGCATTGCTTCTTCCACGTCACTGGGGACCCCTTATTCCAATGTGATGAGTCCATTAGCATCAACCCCTAGATTTGCCAACTTATTTGTTTTTTTGTTGCCTTCCCAGAACACGTGTTGTGCCAGCCTATCATTCCTAGCTTCAAAAAGTATCCTTACCTCGTCTATGATTGGTTCGATCCGCCACGAAGGTTTTTTCCCATTGGTCAAAAGGTTTATAATTTTTATTGAGTCCCCTTCGACTATTAGTTTGCAATCGATATCCTGGGATATCTGCAATCCTCTCCATAGGGCTCTTGCTTCCGCTTCATTGTTGGTCTTCATTCCTAGCTATTCAGAAAATGCCAGCACCAAGCCTCCTTGGTGGTCACGAACCACTCCTCCAGCACTTGCTCTTCAAGGATTGCCCTTAGCAGCACCGTCAAAGTTGAACTTGAGCCAACCGATCGAAGACGGGGTCTTCTAGGATTAGCCTTAATGACCATAGGTTCCTCTTCTAAGGGAATATTAAGGGAATGGGTAAGCTATTTTTCCCAAGAATGGTTATGCTGAGCTTCATAGAAAATAATACTAACATTTTCATGAGCAAAGGCAAGGATCTTGTTGGTGATGGTTACGGGATCATGGCTAGTACCCCTAAAGGCTCTATGGTTTCTTTCTAACCAGACCTACCATAGGAAGTGGTGAAGGGAGATCTTCCACATGAACCTAAGCCTAAGGTTGAATAATGGATTGGGCCATTGCTGGAAAAGGTCAAATATGGTGGTATGTATGACCCACAAAATGTTAAAATCTTGTAATACCCTACTTAGAATATCATCTGCAATCGAGCATTCAAGGAAAATATGGAGGGTAGACTCGTAGTTGGCCTTGCACAAATAACAACGGTTAGCAATAATCAAACTTTTCTTTAACATGTTGTCAATGGTAAGTATCCTCCCTTGGATCACCAACCATGAAAAGAAGACGACTTTGGGGATAATATTTTTGACCCACACCAACTGGGTCTGGAGGATGGGATCCTCATGATCAATCATAAGCTTGTAGGCAAATTTGATAGTGAAATGACTGCTCTCAGTTGCAGCCCATGTTACTTGGTCCTCTCCAATTCTCATGGGAATAAATTGTTGGTGCAGGATATTTTGGATCTCCTCTGATTCAGCTTCGAATCCCGGAATCCTGATTTGTTTCCATCTTAACCTTCCATTGTTCTGAATCATAAAATCAGCCACTTTCCTTCCTATGAAATGATCAGTGTACTCCTTGGCCCTAACAAGGTGGGGAAATTGAGAGAGGGCCTCCTCCCTAGCCCATCTATCATCCCAAAAACTAATCTTTTACCTGTTACCTAGGATCCATCTCAGCCCTTTATTGATGATATTTCTGCTAGTCAAGATTGCCTTCCAGAAAGTCGATCCTCTATTTAGGATACTATCCCTTAGAAAATCAACGCCTTGGAGGTATTTCCTTTTAATAATGGCATTCCATTGATTCTCCTTGTTGGTTAAGAAATGTCATGCTTTCTTGGCAATCAGTGTCGTGTTCAGATGGGATAATCTTCTCAGACCTAACCCCCATTCTCCTTTGGTCTGTAAACCTTACTCCATCCCACTAGGTCAAGTCGATATTTTTCTTTCGACCCTGACCAGAGGAAGTTCTTTTTGAGCTATTCAATATTTTTATATACCATAGTTGGGGGTTTAAAAACTAATAGAAAATAAATTGGGATGCTCTGAATGGAGGCCATAGTAAGGGTAGCTTTACCTGCTTGAGATAGAAATGACCTTTCCACCCAGCCAGTTTCTTTTGAATTCTTTCTACCACATTGTCCCACATTGATTTCTTGGGGGATCCTATGAACAAGGGAAGGCCTAGGTAGGAAGTAGGGAGAGTAGAAATTGAACACCCCAAAATCCCCACGATCCTGACCTTCCTTGGAATGGGGGTTTTGAGGAAGTAAATTTTGCTTTTGAAAAAGTTTACCTTTTGTCCAACCGTCTCCTCATAAAATTTAAGATTCGCTTTATCCTACTAGCTTCAACAACTGAGGCCTAAGTCAGAATGAGGGTATCATCAACAAACTATTGGTTGGTTACTGTACTGGTAAGGGAGGTGGCCTTAATCCCAAAAATTAGGCCTATGCTATAGGCCACTTTGATCGTTCTACCTAGAGCCTCCACCACAATAATGAACAACATCGTACTGATCAAATCTCCTTGTCATAGGCCTATAAGACTTTGGAAATACCCTATTGTTGTATCATTAACAAGAATAGAGAACCAAGGCTTGAGGATACACCCTTTGATAAGTCTTACCCACTGAGGATGGAAGCCAAATTTTAGAAGAACTGCAATCATAAAATTCCAATTGATGTGGTCAAAAGCTTTATTCATGTCAAGCTTTAGGGCAAAGGTTGTCTTCTTAGTTTGGCTTGCAAAGTGAAGGGATTCATGGACTATAATCACCCCATAAAGAATCGATCTTCCCTGCACCGAGCTCCCTTGATAGGTATCAATCATGAGGGGTAAGATTCCTTTCATCCTGTTAGCTATGGCTTTAGTAAGGATTTTGTGATACACATTGCATAGACTGATTGGTTTGAAATCTGCCATTGTTTCTGGGTCCGGACCCATAGGTATCAATGCAATGAAAGTAGAATTAAACCCTCTAGGGATGTGTTTTGAATACTAGAACTCTTTTACCACAAATATTACATCCTCCCCAACAATATCCCAAAAAACCTAGTAAAAATATGGAGGGAATCCATCTGGACCTGGAGCCTTATCAGGTTCCATACTAAACAAAGCATCTCTAATTTCCTCCTCAGTGAATGGAGCTAGGATTTTGGCGTTAGTGGCCCCATATATGACACTAGGTATGAATTGAAGGAGGGTCTCCTTGGCTTCCTCTTGGCATTGGGCTCCATCCCCGAGGAGGGAGCTGAAGTAGCTAACTGCTTCATCTCTAATCTCATTTAAATTCTAATTTTTTGATCCATCAGCTCTGGTCAGCTCCCTGATCTTATTATGACTTCTATTTATCAAGGTAGTTACATGGAAAAAATTTGAATTTGAGTCACCATCCTTCAGCCATAAATCCCTAGATTTCTACCTCTAGTAATTTTCCTCACAGGCTAGAATATTGTGATATTCTGTAAGCTTAATTTGCTCCTCTATTCTTGTTATTTCATCATAAGTATCACTTTGAATCCTGCTGTCAATGGCACTAAGTATTTCTCCCACTTATTTCTTGTGCTCAAAGAGATTCCCAAGCACATCCTTATTCCAAATTCTTAGGTTTTCCTTCACCAATTTCAATTTTTGGGCTAACTTAAAAGCAGAGCTGCCCTGAATAGGTTGTTGCCACTAGCTTTTGATTCTTTACCTCAAGTCTGGATGCTTGATCCACATTGACTGGAAGTGAAAGGGTTTCTTAAAGGAATTAGCTTGTGGAACCTCCAATAAAATGGGATTATGATCTGACACAATTTTAGGAAGAGCTTGCAAAGTGGAATCTCCAAACATCGTGACTACTTATTTTGACAAAAATAACCTATCTAACCTTTCTTGAATGAACTGACTTCCTATCCTATGGTTGCTCCATGTAAACTTAGCCCCATTTAGCCTCACATCCATTAACTCATTGGAATTAACAAACTCATTATATTCTTCCATGCTTCTTTTTGGAATCCCAGCCCCACCATTTTTGTCTGAGGGATATAAGGGAGTATTGAAGTCTCCTGCTACCATCTAGGGAATATCATGAAAGGTTGCACTCAACTGGCTCAAATATTCCCACAATGAGGTTCTTTATTAAATTGAATTGGGTGCATACACATTTGATGCAATCCATGATCTGTTCTTGTCAATGTCATGAAAAAACACACTCAACACACTATCATCATCTTGGATAATGATGCCTTCCACACTCCTAGAATCCCATAGCACCATGAGTCCTCCTGAAGCTCCTCTTGCCTGCTTGAAAACCATATCTCCCTGACTCCATATTTTTTTAGCTGCTATTTTTGACTG
This sequence comes from Wollemia nobilis, assembly GCA_028583015.1. Taxonomy (NCBI): domain Eukaryota; kingdom Viridiplantae; phylum Streptophyta; class Pinopsida; order Araucariales; family Araucariaceae; genus Wollemia; species Wollemia nobilis. The sequence continues at coordinate 365,286 of JAQPPZ010003229.1, forward strand.
GGTTAAATTTGTTTTTGTTTCTTGTAAGAGAATAATAGTTGGGTTATATTGCTTTCTTATTGAATTGACTACCCTATGTTTCGATGGGCCATTAAGGCCTCTCACATTCCATGAGAGTACCTTCATTTAGATTGTTTGGGATTTTTCCCCCTCCCATTTCCTTGGGGAGGTTTGCCTAATTTGATATCATCTTGACTTGGGATAACCTGTTGTATCAATGTTTTTTGTTTTCCACTTGCTACTTCATTGTCAGTCCTCAGTCTATTTTATTCAGCATTAGACATCCTCCCTCTCTTTTTCTCACTGCCATAATCTATTGAGGATTTTGTTGTGCTTCTGGTCTGCTTTGGACTAAATTGAGGAGGTGCAATCTATTGAAGAACTGGGCTAGATCCCTCTTCTGGTCTACGAGTTCCTACCATATCAGTTCTTGATTATAACTCTTCCATACTTTTCCTATATTCACCATAATTCTACTGTGGAGATTCCTAGAAGTTTGAAGTGCTTTTGGTTATGATATTGGGTAGGCCCGACCCCTTTAGACCTATCTCCTCCATCCTTTTCCTATATTCCTCGGGAATGTGCTTTGAGGCTTCACCATTATGATTTGGAGGTTTTTTGTTTGCAATATTGGAAGAACCCGATATGGATGGGGATTCTAAGGTTTCTGGTAACCCAACCTGGAGGACTCCATTTTCGTTTGTCTCCCCTTATATCGCCAGGTCAGTAAGAACTTTAAACTAATTTGAATTTGGTATTTTAGAACTTACCTGGCTTTCCTGCTCGAAGGTAATTTGTTGTTTCCCCCTCTCCTCGGGTTGAGCCTTATTGCCTTGCTCCTATATATATTATTATCCTTGATCGGCCTAAACCCACCTCTACCTGCTGGTCCTCCCATAGTTTGGTTCCTAGGGAAAGCTTTACCATTTGCCCTTTTGCCTTCTATCCTCTGGGCTTCTCTGCTAGTTGTTAGTCTTGGGCATTGATTTCACAAATGGCCTTGGGTTTTGTATTCTATGCAAAATGTTGGCTTATTTTCATATTCCATTGGCTTCTTTCTCAGATAATCACCATAACCTAGTTCCATGAAGGTTGGTAACTTAGAATCTAAGTTTGCATTGACACAAATCCTTGCATGCATCATCCTTGTCCTTTCCAGGGTTGAATGATCTATGGCAACCAACTCCCCAATAGTTTTGGCAATCCCTTGCAACCAGTACTTATTGAAAAACTGGGCCGAAATGTTTGGTAATCGAACCAGATGGGAGTTGTATTGATATTTTGCTTTTTGAGGTTAAATTCTTCCCCCCATTTCCTAAGGAACGGGCTGCACTTTCCTAAGAACCACAGTCCACCTGTTAGGATGTTATTTGTATCCTCCTGGTTATTAAAACTTCGGATGAAAAATCCCCTGGACAGAGCAACAATATCCAAATTTCTAATTGTTCTCCATTTGGATAGCACCCAGGAACATATAGTTTCTATATCCGGCCTTCCGCCCAAAAACTTGCCTACTAGTGAAAACTCCTCCAAATATAGAAAAGGACCCATAGCATTCGCAGGTGCCATGATCCGATTGTTCTCAGGTATAAGAGGTGGGACTGAGTGGAAATCACTCTTTTTGCCTTTTAGGGTTTCTACAAAGGATAAACTCCTTTTGGGACCCGCAATATTCTACTGGGTCCATTTATCCAGGTCTTTGTTGGAGGTATTGGCCCTCGTACTTGGCCAACCTATTCAAGGATAGGCCCCTGGCCCCTTTCGTAGACAGTCACCTTTCCTGCCTCTGGATCCTCACATGTCGCCTGCTCAAGGTTCCTGCTCAAAAAATTCAAATTTCCTTCTCTACCTTTGATGTTCACGCTGCTCCGCTGCTCCATCCCCTCGCCCTCAATTTTGCTTCATATGATGTGTGTGAGTAGCTAGGAGAGGTTGTTGTTCCTATTTGCAAAATAAATTGAAGAAGTTTTAGCAATGGTTTTTCAATACACAAGGGTCTTTCAAATTACAATGAATTCATGGTTATTAAGGGATTTTATTAAGGTTGGATAAATTTATTTTTTACTTGTCTCAAATCTCTAAAAATGGGACTATTGGAGCCAAATTTGACTCAACATCAGATACCCCTAATTTTAATTTGTTTTTGCTTCAATAAATTTACCAAATGTTGTTGGTCTCTGTTGCTTTCCCTTTTGAGAAATTGATTTTCAATGGTCTGATCCCTAAAGAGCAATTATAAAAATGTTCATCTTAATAAAGTATAAAATCATGGACTTAACCATTGATAAAGTTGACTTTGTTACCACTGATCTTATCTGATAATCAAAAAGCCTATTGAGTTCAAATTAATCGAACATTAACTAAATTGTCTTTCACCGTTGAAAGAATTAGCCGTTAAGCTTCTCCGATTTATTAAAGGGAATATAATTTACAAATAAAATAAAAGTACCCCTAAAAATACCTTGGTCCTTATAATTAAAAAATTAAAGCATTCGTACCTAAGTTCATAATCCTAAGGTTTAAAAAATTATCACATGGGCAAATGATGGTATGTGCCCCCTTCATGATTATAGATTGTGCAAGTCCAAAGATCTGGATGGTAGCCCCTTAGTCTCAAAAATATAAATGTATGTGCTCACATAATCAATCTAAAGGATAAGTCAATGAAAACCATGATCCAAAGTGTATAATCTAAGGTCTTAGACTACCTAAGTGATTAAAGTCAAATAAGGGCCACACACCCCCTTTTGGGTAAATAATGAGCAAGTTGATAAATCTAGACGGTTGCACTTGATCTAAGCCCAATCCAACGGGTTCACACTCTCCAAAAAGTTAAAATATTAAATATTCAACAATGGTCATATTAAAAATTAGTTAAACCTAAGTCGTGCTTCCATTTTATTTAATATCAAGCAAATCCAATAGATCCAAGGGCAGCATTCAATTGCGTTGAAATCAAACAATCGCGCATCACTTGGAATATCAAAGTTTAGTGTTGAATGAGTTAAGTGCATAAAAATTAATTAATCCACTAATCAAAATTAATGAGGGTCTTAATACATTGATAAGATTTTTCCCCTTCACTTAATTAAATATTATTAAAAATAAGGGGTATGCGCCCATTTGGCTATTGGTCTTGTAGATCTAGAGAAATCAATGGATGCACTTTCTCCTGAGTTAATTCGACGGTAGCACTCACAATAATTTGACTAACCATTAAAAGGTCACATCTAAGTTGAAGTCAAATACCCCATATTTAGTAGATCTAACGGCTGCACTTAATCCAAGATGATCCAATTGTCGTGCACCAAGAAAGTTAACTAAATATTAAAAGCCTGCTTTTAAGAGGTTAATAAAAGGCCTACACCTTCATGGGATCCGATGGTTGTGCTCGCTCCAAAATAGATCTAACGGTAGCACACTTATGAAAAAATCGGATGTTGATGAGTCAAAATGCAAAGTTATAAAGCGCACATCTCCATCAGATCCAACGATAGCATTTTATCCCATCGAATCCAACGGTTGTGTTTCATCGTGAAAAACAAAAGGATATAAAGCATATATCATTAGTTGATCTGATGGTAGCTCTTGATCGCACCCAAATATGATGGTAGCACTTCACCGAAAGCAATTGAAAATAACAAAGCAGTCATCATCAGACTAAATTAAAATCAAAATCTGACGATGGCGCTCATTCCTGCCTAGATCCAACGGTGCGCTCCCTCAAGGTGACTTAAAGATGATAAAGAAAAGGTTACCAGGTGATTAAGAGATAAAATGGATGCTAATCAAGATTAAAAAACGGTCTAAAGTGCATATTAACTTTTCCCATTGGGATACGAAGCACACATCTTCAATTGATCTAACGACAACACTTGATCCCACCCACATCTGATGGCAGCACGTATCCAAGGCATCCGAAGGTTAGTATAATCAAGCTCTTTTGGTCGGATACTTAATTAAATATATTATCAGGGTTAAAACTAGCATGTAATAAATTTTTTTAGGGTTTAATACATTGTTAATATTCCCCCTTCCATTTTTCTAACCCTTGCACATGTCTGAAGAATCCAACGGGTGCGCCCGTCTGATTTTTGATCTAACGGTGAGCACACAAAAACATGATCAGGGTATAAAAGATTATATTTTAATGAAAGGTTATTAACATGTCTTATCACCATGTTAAGAGTAATAAATCTGGATTATATGGATATTAATACATTGGTAAGATCAAGTCGATAATTATATTTTTGGGTCTAAGTATCTATGATAAATTTATTACTAACCATAGTCTTCGATTTAATACATGTGATTACTTTAGCATACGTCTATTATGTTGTATGGCTAACAGTTATGTAGGTTCTGAGATATCAACGACGGTGCTCAAAGTGGATTAGATCTAACGGTGAGTGTTATGATCAGGAAACAAACTTTCAAATGGATGGCAGACCTCGATGGACATGTGCATCAATGATAAATATTTGACTACCAGTGCTTGGTAAGATGACTGATGATTAACGATGTACTTATCCTCGAACTAACCCCTTTTGCAAATCCAAGGTGGTGGAACATTTATGAATTTTCCTATGAATGCTACTACCACCATGTTCTTAATTCCACGTCTAAAGAAAGCACAAACCAATAACCAATAGAAACACTATGAATGATTGCAAGTACATGAACCAAAGTCCTCGTGGGCATGCAAGCTGAGGAAAATCACCTACCATAACTGTTTGATTTTAGAAGTGACACTATGGCTAACACCCATTGGTTGATTTCAAAAGGGAGTTGGTAAAGCTAAATTAATAACACTTCATGTGAGATCAATGAAGCCACTCCACCATCAAGTACTTAAACCCCCACTCCTGAGCATCACAGTCACCTTGGATGTTGCGAGTGAAGGATTTACAGAGCACAAAACTGGCGTCAATGAACAGAGAATTGGAGGGAATTTGGAAAGTGATTTTTGTGAGTTGAAGTAGCTTCTAAAGAGAAAAATGGCTACTTGGAGGAACACCTTCATGCCCAAGGATACTGAAAAAGACTTGAAATTTATCACTGACCAGACTCCTTACATCAAAATGCCTGGAGATGTTGTACTTAGGAGTGTAATGTATGATTTTTCCAAAAAGTGTGGGCCAAACAAAAATCTCATGTCGATGCAACAATACGAAATTGAGAACACTTGCATTCAAAGCTTTGCACCCACAATGGAGAATCAACAAAGGGATCCTTGGTTGTTAGCCGACTTGTTCCACAAAGCAAAGAGGTTACAATACAAAGGTTTTCCTAGAAGTAATAGATGGACCAACAACCTAGGGAAATTGATATGTCCCAAAGTATACTACTCTTTGGATCTACTGGCATGGTTGGTGGTAGCTTATGATGAAAAAACCAGAACATTTTGAGATAACAAGGACCAGACCAGTGTTTAGTGTCGCGGCCAAACATATCTAGCAAGTCTTCAAGTTGATGTCTTCAAACACATAGCTAATTCACCAGGTAATCGAAAGGTAATCCTAAATATTAACAGATTTAAAGGTTTTCAAATCATTGTTCAAATCACATGAGCATGTACTATTTGATTTCCCAATTAGAAAAACTACTTTCAAACCCTGGGTCAAGGATTTTTGTGATATGGCTAATATCATTTTAGGAGTGCAAGAGCTCAGTGTGGTAGGTAGGAATGTGTTGTACTTAGTAGCCCAGAGTAACAGAAGAATAAACACCCTCATTTACACTTGGGAAGAAGAGTTGAGCGAACAATTGCACACACAGTTGACAGATTTAAAAATACAATTTTGGAACAAAGGCAAGTAATGCCCCATTTCTCTCACTACTCAATTCTCATGCACATGTTAGCTGTACAATTGAGACATGACAGTAAAATAAGGATATGAGCCTTTTTGAGAGTCCTTATATACAGATCATATTTTGGAGAATACATGAAGGGTGCACTCGTTTTGGTTGGTTTTATGACAATTTCAAGCTAGAGATTCATTGGATCCTAACAGGCGACCTCCCTGAGAGACTGGAACCTGGAGTCAGAGCTTTCATTATAGAAAAGGACATAGGGTATTATTTCTTTTTAGAGTGCTTCACATATATTAGGCTTTATGAGTCCAATATTCCCCCTAAAATATTATTAATGTATTATCCTCTGTCTCTGTCTGCCCTAGAGTTAATAAGACAAGTGGCTGAGGAAGCCAAAACGAGGCTAGTAAAGAAACATGGCAGGGTCCCATGGCTTAGCATCCCTTGTAGGTTTGGACACTACATATTTTTAGGGTATCCAGATCTGTTCAAAGGAATGTATGATTTGGACCTCATGGATTTTGAAGAAATAACCTAGAGGCCTTACGATCCAGATAGAAAGTATGAGAAATTGATGAAAAATCGTGACTATGCCTGGGTCAAGCATAGAAAATACCAGTATGAATAAGCATTATTAGATGCCATAGAGAAAGGGTAAGATTTGTAGAATGTATGAAATAATTTTCCTTATGAGAAGAGGGGCAATTCACAAGTTTAAAATGTGTATGATTACCCCTAGAGTTGGTCGCGATCAGGAGAATCTTTGTAGAATCGATAGCTCCTCTCTTACCCGAAGCCACTCAAGTGGTTCGTGAAGACCCCATACTATAAATCATAGAAGAACAAGGAATAGAAAAAATGGAAGTTACAGTGAGAACGATAAATATAGTGGAGCACCAAATCCAAGTCCCTAAGATCCATCACCTCAGAATAGAGGCAACTCCTAGCACTTCATTGGAAAATCCTACTGGACCAAATACAAAAAAAGGAAAGGAAATTGCCACAGAATCCTCCCAACCACTAGAAATTCTAGAAAAGTAGGCTACAACCCCCATTCCTAATCATCTGATAGCTCTGACTAGTGTAAAAAAATTAGCCCCACAGGCCATTCCTAGTTCAATAAAAATCAACAACATAGAAGTACAAATTCTAGTAGTGGTACAAATGAATATGAGGAAAGCAAGTGGTTTTGGGAACATCTTCAGAGATCACACAGTTAAATAGCAATAAATTGAACCTACCCCTGAGGCAAAGAATCCCAAATAGGCTTTAACTTCGACAAGAGTCACACTAGAAAGGATAGAAGAACAAACTGTATTCAGTGCTGCTAGTGAGCAAGAATTATAGATAGTAGCAGGGATGGGTGGCATAGGAGAAAGTTCTACTATAGGAGTGGAGGAAAATAGGTCTAGGTCAGCTATAGCAGAGATATCCATACCTGCTCCACAGGAACCATTGGTTCTCACAATTGATGATCAAACAGGGAAAATTTTAATGCGCGGAAAAGAAGATGACATGATCAGGATGAACAAAGCTGTGAATAAACAAATTATAGACCATATGCATTAGATGACTAAAGATTTGAGGAGTTAGTTGGAGACTAGTGATAGGAAAAATGCTGAGATGTAAGCCTTAATTGATAATCTAAAAGAACAATTAGCTAATGCAATTGCCTCACCAGTACAAACCCCTCTAGTTGTGAAGGAAACAGACTATGCAAACTATTTATCTAAAATTAGAAAAGAAATATCATTCAAGATACAAGATGGTATTGATGGGATCACAAAGATGTTTAGAAAAATTGAAGTGATCCATTTCACTACCAAATAAATGGAAATTTTGCAATATCAGAAAGAACAAAACTTGAAAATCATCCTTCCCACTCTCCACCAGATGGCAGAATATTTTGAAGAAATGTAGAGTAAAGCAGTAATCTTAAGAGATGGCACTAAGGTCAAAAATAATATTGCATTCATGAAGGTAGAAATATTTGAAACAAACAAAGGGACATGGTACAATGATGTTGCAGAAATATTTGCTCTGCTAGACGACATAAGAGGAAAGTTGGTAGATATTGGGTTGTCATTAGAAGAGTTCTTGGAAACAGATAGCGTAGAAGATATCCTCATAAATAAAGTGGAAGAGTTTGACTGTGAACCTAATGATGACAAAGGAATGGCCAAAAAAACTACCATCTTGGTCAATACTGTGGATTCTCTTGCTTCCCAATATGAGAAGAATAAATTTGTCATTAATATATAGAAAAATAGAATCTTGCAAGATATGAGCGTAGTTAAGTTTGTAGTAACCTTTAATACTGACGCTTGGGGCTCATTGAAAAAAAAATTAGAAGGCTTCAAAAAAATAATAAAAAGAAAGAAACCATAATACACGATCTACAACTGAGGCTAAATATGCCTCCAGAGGAAGAAATAAATATCACTCAAGGAGGAGAGACTTCAAAAGTAGAATGTCGGCCAAAGGATGAAATAGGGACAAAAGAGGAGTACTTGTCTGGTACTGATATAACTGGTTAAACAGTTGAATAAGACCAGGCCCAAACAGAGTGTACAATAACAACAAAAAGAAATAATGGGAGATAGTTGTACAAAGTTTTGGAAACCAAAAGAGATCATGACAAGTGTAAGACCCAAAAGAGGCCAAAAATAACAAATTCAAGAACCAGGAGCTATAAATACACCAGCTACGATCAAAATCTATATCAATAATCTAAAAAGATAGCAAATTTTTCTAAGAGGTATACTTGATTACCCTATGAGTTATGTTTTTGAATTCCCTTTGTGTCTTTTTTTGTTCATCCTTCATTCTTCCCCTTTGTTGTACAAGTTTTTATAAAACTGTGCTTGAGAAACTGAGAATATTTCTAGTTCTTTTTGAGCCTGAACTCCAGAGATTCTTCCTATTACCAGATTGGAATAGGAGAATTGAAGAAGTCTTGTTACATTATTTGAACAAGATTTTCTCATTGTATTAAGAGCTTTAACAGAGTTTAATGGCATTCTGCCAACTCTGCATGTAATATTCATGGAAAATTAATACAATTTTGGGTTTCAATTTTGTCATCTTTTATCTTTAGTTTTGAGTGTAACTTTGTAGCAGATTACATTATTTGAATGTGTTACAAGCATTTTCTTTTGTTGGCCTACTATTAGATTTGTTACAATATTTGAACGAATGTAATAACACCAATTTCTTCTTTTCTCCATTATTTCTGTTCATATTATAAATATTGTTAAATTGCTATAACAACCCAATGAATCTAGGCACCGATCTACATAAGGCATAATCAGAGTTGTATTTTCTTGGACATTTTAAAATAAGAAGTGTAAATAAAATTTGTAGTGCTTAAACTTAGAATTTCTTGAGTTTATCACCGGGGTTTCCTTATCCATTCTAATTCTTTTTCTTTATCAATATATCTTTTATCAGAATAAAGAGGCTGGTTGGCCAGAGCCTGTAATAGCTCGTTGGTTTCAAACGATTTCTTGTAGCGTGACAATAAAATCCTATGGATGCAAGAAATTGTTCCAATAGGGACAAAAGAATTCCAACATCAAAACCTCTTCAAAACTAAAATAGTGCTCATTTCAACTAGGAGTAATAAGGTGTTAAAAGTTGATTTTTTATTCTTGCAAAACTTGTACAAAATCAACCAAATTTGAACTATATTTCAAAACGCACTATATTCTTGTTAAGAGTCATTCTTTCTCAACTCTTCAAATTCAACCTTTCCAATGGGTAAAGGAATGTCATACAATGGTTGCAAAACTTGCTCTAACAAGAACCAGCTCACAAAGCATAATCATAGGTGGTTTATTGACTCAGGATCTAGTCATCATATGATAGGAAATATACAATGGTTTGACTATCTTGAAATTACCAAAGGTTAAAAATTAAGAATTGCAGACAGCTAAACATATCTTATTCATGGATACGGATGTGTATCTCCCAGCAAATCATTTCCAAATTTTCTACTACAAAAAGTGTTGTATGTTCCTGGCTTAACTTTCAATCTCATCTCAATGAGCAAGCTAGTATAAAATAGCTACATGATTAATTTTGGATATATGAATGGGGTCAATACATGTCTCATTATGAATCAATATGGAATAAAAGCAACAGGGTCAATCCATGAAAATACTTATATCCTAGACTCAATGGAAATACCACAAGATATTATGATATTACAAAATGCTTCTAAATCATTTGTAGAAGAACGGGTTGAAGAAAATGAAGAACCAGTACATCTAAAAGGTAAGTACAGAAGGATCAAAAATATGAGAGGACAATAGCATCATGCCCTACTTATTCATCAATAATCATAATCAAATGAAGATACTTGCAAGGAGGACTTCAAAGGTGGCTAGATAGAATATGAATCTGAAAATGTCAGAGATTATCCAATGAGAATAAAAGACCTAGAAGCATCCTACTCTATATCATATTCATGTTGAACCTGAATACAAATAATGCAAAAGAAGAAGATGACGAAGACCAAGCAGAAGCGGATGAAGAGAATCCATATTGAAGACTAAAGCCTTCAATACCCAAATAATGTAATATAGGGGGGTGTTGTAAATAATGTCTATTCCATCATTTGGGTTATGTAAATGTATCCTCCAAGATACATACCTAGATTACTTCCTATGCAAGTTATCTAGTGACTTCATGCATTGTAATAAATAGACAAGTATCCATGTGCAAGGTGTCCTATGCAGAGCTAGTTAGAGTGTTGGGTAAGCATCCTATTTTGCATATATAAGGATGGCCTCTTAGATAAATGAAAAGGACAATTGAGAGACATTGTTAGATAGCGTAGGTTAGTGGATTGTGTTCCACACCATTTACTGGTAATGGATATGATGTAGATCTATAGCTTTGTTAATGGAGTGCTCACTTCCTCCATAGCTACATTGTAATATTTTATATCTTTTATATTTCTACATACTTCAGCCATCTAGCATATTTACTTTATTGCATCTTATTCTGCATCTTGTGATTATTATCTCTCATGGCTCATTCATAAAAAGCTAATAGAAATGATAAAATGATATAATGTGCAATGGATCAAGGAAACAACAAAGAAGCATTATCTAATTCCTACACAAGTTTTTTGAGGGAAATACACCCATTTTTATCTATAAATAGTGATTGTTTAGGTGTTAAAAAGCATCAATTGGTTGCTTATTTGAGCCTATCACCAGGTTTTGTATGTAACTTTCCATTCATTTTCTTCTATATAATAGTCTGGATCCTATCCCTAGGTCATTTTGTGGGTATGCTTTCGAGCCCTCTCTTTTGGTATAATTGTAATTTCTATTAAACATATATAAGAAGTTGTAACTACTATCATTTTCTATCTTGTTTCTTATTTATATGTACATGTATGAGGAGTCGTTACTATATATCTTTTTGTCAATTTTTTTGTATATGCTTTTCTTAACTATTCATTCTCATATAGCATCATATAGCATAGTATATTACATTATGTCACGCTTCTCTAGGTGAAGCGCTTTCTTAGGTGGTTAGAATAGTTTGGTTGGGTTGGTTGATTAGCCACCTTTATTGTGCCATGTACTATATATATTTGATGCTTATAAATTCAATAAGTAATGTTCGTGTTTATCACATGGTATCAGAGCAAGTCAGGGAGAAGGACGTGAAGGCATCAAACCTTAGGCATGTTTTCCAAGCACGTGACTCTAGGCAATGAATTCATTGTTCACAAATCGACAAATAGCATGCACATCAAGACTGACTCTAACACGGGTGCATGCAAACCGAGGCAGATGTAGATAACATATAGACTGAGACCAACTCTGATGCGGGTGCATGAATACTGAGGCAGACGCATATAGCATGTAGATCGAGGTTGATGTGGTGGCTAATTAGGATAGCACAAAAATTAATGCTGAAGTGGCAACTAACTGGGATAACACATAGATCGATGCTAACATGGCAGTTGACTAGGCACATCTAACGTGGCATTACATGGAATCAAGGTGCGATATGATGTATTGGATCACTGATGTGGCATTACATTGCAGTGTACATGGTAGGCATTTGTTCATTTACGGGGTAGGTGAAAAAATATTGGTGTCATGGGCTTGATTTCCCAAAGTCAATCAAATAACAAAGTGCCCCGCTTTGTTTAAATTATCCCCGTAGTGCAGTGATGGGTTGCATATGGGATAAAGATCCTCGTTTTATTTTTTTAATCTTCGGGTGAAAACGAAAGATAATATGCACAAGGTGTGTTCTTCATCTCATCTGCCTCTATAGGCAGTTTGGTTGGCCGTTGTGTATTAAGGTGGTTGGGCCGCTGGAGGTCAAGGGTTCCAACCCTGCCCAACATAAAGCAAATGATTTTTTATCTTTGTTTTTTTTTTTGAACTTGTGGTGGTCGGTGGACTCTAATACCCCGTCTCATACCTTGGTTTCATCAAGGCCCATAGCCGAGACGATTGGGCAAAGGTGTGCTAATGCTTTCCATGGCCGCAAGTTCAAACCACAAGTAGCTTCAAAATACAAGTTTTTTTACGGATAAAAGGTATTTTTTTATATACCTTCAATTTTCCATATTTTGAAAAGTGGCATTTTTATTTATATATTTTAGGGATAAGGATATTTTTCATTGTTTTTTTCTAAATCAAATTTTTATTGCCACTAAAATAGGAGGAATAAGCATATTGTTTCAAACCTAGTGCATTTTTTTCTCTCATGGAGGGATAAGTAACTATTTGCACTTCATAAAACTTTGAAAGGGTATATCTCAATTTTTTTGTCCTTGTTTATTTTGCAACAAAAAGGGGGATCAAAAGCATTTTCTTTTGCAAAATTCTAAGACAAAGAGGGGAAGAAAATTGTTGATTTGAGAAAGAAAATTGTGGATTTGAATATCATTTTTTGCAAACCAAAAACTCAAATATTTTGCAAAAATCATTGTAACAAATTGGTATTGTAATAGGTGCATTTTCGATGGAAACCGAAACCTAAGTGTTTAATTTTTGTGGGCACTTGTGATTGTTTGAATTTAAATTTCTTGTTTTCTTGCATTTCAATCATAAAGTAAAATATACAAAGCAAATAAAAGGCCCCAAATTTTACACCTATTTGTGCAATTTATTGCACAGCAGCATTCGATATATACGGTACCTCTGGTCCACACTTACAGGTGATGTTTTCATGCTTGGACTACTATATCTAATGCCTAATATAGTTGCAACAACGACGTCTGAGCTATTGTTCTCTATAAATCATTGAGGAGAAATAAGGTAAACCAGTTTTGATATTCACTCCATTTAATACCCTAATTCTTTTTTATTGTTTGGCTTAAACTCATACAACTCATCAACCTTCTTCAAAACTCATCAACCTTCTTCAAAAGGGTTTTGAGGTAGGTGCCATAAATTTTATTGAATTCCCTTTCATGTACTCTTTGCAAGTATAAATAAATGGTACAATAAAGGGGTACCATTTGGTGTTATAAGGAACCTTCACAATGGCCATTATTCACAAATATCTATCAGATTCACAGTTGCTCAAATGTTCCAACTTTGCACCATGGAAGACAAATATGAGAGCTATCCTTCAGGTTGAATATTTGTGGGATGTAGTGACTGGCACTACAAAATGTCGTACAACAGCAGGGGCATATCAAGAGGCCTTTGATAAGAAGGATAGAAGATATCTCATGTTTATTCTTCTTGCTACTACATATGAGGCCTAGCCTTATATATTTGATGCCAAATCTGGTAAGGAATCTTGGGATGCTTTGATTACCATTTATGAAGGAAATAATCAGTCCACTATTCTAAACCTTCAAACTCAACTACATACACTTAGTATGAAATCTAGTGAGACAGTTGATATTTTCCTATGTAGAGTGGCAGAATTGAAAGCCAAATTGAATGCTATGGAAGAGTCAGTGGAAAATACTCTCTTGACCTCAGTAATATTGAGAGATTTGCCAAAATCCTACAAAGTGTTGATCACTTCTCTCAACATTTTTGGAAGACAAGTTACCTTTTTGGAATTTGTAAATTTTCTTCAAACTGAGGAGGCAAATCAGTTGCAAAAATATGAAGTGCCATATAATGCCCTCTACTCCAAACAAGGGGGTCATAAATAAGGTAATTTTTATAAGGGAGGATCTTCATAAAAAGGAAAATGGAAACAAACTCAATAAAAAGACAAGCAATATTATAAAATTTGTTATATAAATAACCATGACACCATCAGGTGTTGGTTTAAGAATAATCCACAAAATGACCAAGATCACAAGATAAAGGGAAAAGAAAAACACAAACCATAGAAGAAGAATAAGTAACCCAAGGGGAATGTTGATTATGCTGAATCAAACTCAGACTCTGATTCTGAGCGAGCATACAAGGTGCTCATGACTCACACATCTTCTCAACAGAAAGATGCAATGTGGTATATTGATTCGGATGCCAGTAAACACATGACTGGAGATAGATTATGGTTTGATATATTTGAGGCAAAGGAAGGTAAGCCAATGATAATAGTTGATGATAAGAACTACTGAGTTTGGGGTGAAGGCAATATTTTTGTCACTCTTCTATATGGAAAATATCAGATTGAGAAGGTTCTCTATGTTCCTGGATTAGCCAACAATTTTGTTTTCCATCCCTCAGGTCTTGGATAGAGACATGGATGTTGTTTTTAGTTTTGAGGAGGGTAGAAAGAGATGTTTCATCACCATAAAGGGAAATCATGTAGCAATAGGATCATACAAGCATGGTTTGTTCATCTTAGATGTCGTTTCAATGCCTCATGTTGCCATGGTAACAACTACAAAGGAGGCTACTTATCTTTGGCACAAGAGATATGGGCATCTGAGTTCAGGATATTTACTCAAGTTGAGCAAATATGAGATGGTGAAAAGCCTTCCCAACCTTTCATCCACATTGCCAGTATGCTCAGATTGCTTAGCAGGGAAGCAAAATTGGGTACCATTTGAGGTCAACTCTTCAAGAGCTAAGAAATATTTGGAGTTGGTACACACCAATCTGTGTGGTCCTATGCCAAATAGCTATGGTGGAAAGAGGTATTTTCAATTGTTTTTTGATGATTACTCATGGAAGATGTGGGTTTCCTTTCTCCAATTGAATTCAAAGGTATTTATGTACTTTTAGTAGTTCAAGAAGTTTGTTGAGGAGTCAGGATGTTACATCAAAATCCTCTACTCAGATCAAGGGGGAATATACCTCTAATAAATTTTTCATCATTTTTGAATGCACATGGGATTAAAATACAACTGAAAACCGCCTATACTCCACAAAAAAATAGAGTTTTTGAAAGGAGAAATCATTCCATTGTGGAAATGGTTCGATGTATGATTAAGGGGGCACATCTTGAGCACGAGTATTGGGTAGAAGCAGTAAGTACAACATCATACCTCCTGAATAGAGCAACCACAAGAGCTCTACAGGGCATGACTCCACAAAAATCATGGAGTGGTAGGAAAACCTCCATTTCTCATCTAAGGGTTTTTGGATGTAAGGCATTCATGAACATACCAAAATAGAAGAGGAAGAAGTTAGATAAGAAAACCTTACAATGTATTTTTCTTGGTTACGATGAGCATTCAAAGGGATATCGGTTGATAGATCCTATGACCAATAAAATACACACACTAGTAGAGATGTGGTATTTGATGAAGCTTTCACATCATATAACACATCTATAGTTGTATGCCTGGAAGACGAGGAACCTAAGAAAGAGGTTCCACCCCCACAAAACAAGGTTCTAAAATGGTATACTAGCACATTGAGAGATTCAAAGTTGACTTCACTTCCATATCTAACTCTAGATCAACCTTGTACTCATAGCATGACTCAGCAGATGAGATCAGAGGCATCAACTTCAGAGGTTGATGAGATTTACCAACAGTTTGATAAACTATTTGTAGATGCAAAGAAAGATAAGGAAATAGATATGGATGATGAACGGGTTGATATGTCAGCATTGGATAACAGTTCAAGATGCACTTAGTGAGCCTTAGTGGAAGGCTACTATGGAAGCAAAACATACATCTCTCATGAAAAATCATACATGGAAGCTAGTTAATATTCCTTCAGGAAAGAAGCCCATTGGCTGCAAATGGGTGTTCAAAATGAAGTATAAGGTAGATGGTACTATTGATAAGCATAAGGCCCATCTGGTTGCAAAGGGCTATGCTTAGAAATAAGGCATATATTATGAAGAGACTTTTGCCCCTACTACAAAAATAACTACCATTCGAGTACTTTATGCCATGGCATCTTAGTTTGGGTGGAAGTTACATCATATGGATGTAAAAAGTGCTTTCTTGAATGGTGACCTGCAAGAAGAAGTGTACATGACCCAACCAGAAGGATTTGTGGTTGAAGGGCAAGAACATAAAGTTTGCAAGTTGGTCAAATCCTTGTATGGGCTAAAACAAGCTCCATGAGCTTGGTACATAAAAATAGACAGTCACCTAGTGCAGGATGGATTCAAAAGAAGTCCTTTAGATGAAAATCTCTATATCAAGAACAATGGTTCTGACATAGTGATTTTGGTACTATATATGGATAATACGATCATAACAGGCAGTTCAGATAACATGATTGATGTAGTGAAAAATTATTTGAAATGATTTTTTGAAATGATAGATCTAGGACTTCTTCACTATTGTCTTGGTTTGGAAGTGAATCAGAAAAAGAATCATATCAAAGTAACACAAAATAAGTATGCCAAGACATTGGTCAAAAAATATTGCATGACTGACTACAATTCTAAAGCGACTCCAATGGAGCCAGAACTTAAGTTATCACGATATGATAAATCAACATAGGTATATGGTACTCTCTATCACCAACTTATTAGGAGTCTCATATATCTGATAAATACTAGGCCAGATCTCAGTTTTATTGTGGGTTATCTCTCAAGGTTCATGCAAGAACCTAAGGTGAGTCATTGGAAAGCAGCAAAGAGAGTTATTCATTATGTCTATGATAGTAGAGACTATGGCCTGGAGTACAAGAAGAATGGCAAGTTCTTCTTACAGGGATACACGGACTCAGACTATGCCAAATCCATTGATGATAGCAAGTCGAATTCTAGATACATTTTCCATATTGGATGTGGACCTATCTCTTGGTAAAGTAAGAAGCAAGAGGTGGTTGTTTTATCTTCTATATAGGCAAAATATCGTGTAGCAAGTGGAGCAGTCTACGATATAATATGGTTAAGTCACATTCTTACAAACATGGGGTTTCCAAAGAATCTTCCACTTCATTTGTTTTACGACAATCAAGGTATTTTGAATCTTGTCAAGAATGCAATATTTCATAAGCGTACCAAACACATTGACACTCAATGTCATTTCATTTGATATGAAGTTCCAAAGCACCACATCCAACTCGAGTACATTCCCACTGATAAGTAGGTTGCTGACATTTTCACTAAGGCACTTGCATGTGTCAAATTTGAATTGTTTCGCAATACTCTTTGTATTTCCACATAATGTAATAAGGGAGGATGTTAGCATAGAGCATCATATAGCATAGTATATTACATTATGTCATGCTTCTCTAGGTGACGCACTTTCTTGGGTGGTTAGAACAGTTTGGTTAGGTTGGTTTATTAACCACCTTTGTTGTGCCATGTACTATATATTTGATGCTTATGAATTCACTAAGTAATGTTCGCATTTATCACAAAGGAGTCGTTACTATATATTTTTGTCCTATTTTTGTATATTATTTGCTTAACTATTCATTCTAAGAAGATAAAGTGTTCCTTATCCATTGTTTGCTATTATTCACACATTCATTTATCTCAATGTTATGCAAAAGAATCTCTTGATCTTGGTGTAGACACCTAAAATTGGATCACCCGACTTGAACCATTTTTTCCATAAATGCATATAATGATCAACCTAGTCATGATGACTACCTCAAACCTAAATTTGATAGCCAAAACCCATCAATAGCAAATTCACCATCTCAAAATAAATTTACCAACAACAAATTCGATCCTCAACCAATAGATTTGCACCTTGTCCAAATTTTTAACCTACCCCGTTGAATTTGAGTTTCAATGATCAAATGTATAAATTCATTTACTAAACAATTTATCAACTAAACAAATTCACTAGTAGCATATTTGCAGGTAATAAATTTATGTTTTATACACTTCCAGCATTCTAGCCCTACCTATAGTAGTCAATCAGGGATCAATTAGCTTTGCACATCTCTTCTGCCATTATAGGCAATCAATAAGCAGAAGGAAGGTGGCTAACTTTCCTCCTTCCTAAATTATTCCCAATCATGGGGTAACTAATTTTACTCCTCCTAATCAGCCCAATCAACCTCAAATCAGCCTAATCAGTAGGACACCTCACCTCTTCCCTTTATAAAACTCGTAAGAGGGTCGCTCTATAAATTGGCCCCATGGGATGGCATTTGGGGGAGAGAATGGGTTCAATTGTTGAATTGCTACTAAAATTCCCCCATGAGGTCATCTTCAAGAAATTGGTTGATCTTCGAAGGGAAAAAGGAGGCAACTCATATTCATAATTTGGTTGATATCACTTTCATATCTTTTACTTTAGACCTCATTCATCATTATATTTCTAGATTAGTTATTTATACATGCATTTATTTGCATTGCCATTTACATCTAACAAGTGTTTTTAGATTATCAAGCATTTAATTAGCTTTTTATAGATATTTCAAGAGGCTTGTGGGATAGTAGATCATCTCTAAGGCTCCCTGAGTATCCTTAGTAGTATCATGCATCCTTTGCTAATTGATTCTTTATGTTTTTTTTTCTAAAAGTGAATTTGTCACTTATAATCTATTCAAACAACATATTCACTCCAAATGATTAGAATATCAGGATTCTTTTCTAGAATCTATTGGTCTATTCCTTTCATAGAAGAAAATCCACCACCCATAGTCATTTTAGGTGACAGATTTATCACCTACCTACATAGCCCTAAATCCCCTTAGCAACCCAACATCCATCTTGTATAATTTACCCCTATGCAATTTGTTGTCATCCCTGATAATCCATATCTCTATTTTTGCTTCTTTTTAATCTATATTCATCACATAAATGAACCTACCAACTATAGAAATTTTAGGTGGTAGATTCATTACAAGTACTATTACATCTATTTTCAATGGTAAAATTCAATTTTATGTATCCAACAGGGGGTCAAACTGTGCCAATCAGAAAGTTTTTCACTTCTTACTATTTGGTAGACCCCCAAACTTTGATCCTCCTTTTATGTTGTTTGTTTCTACAAGTTTAGTGAAATATCTAGCTAAAAATATTCTTTATGATGTATTTGTCAAGCAGTGGACTCATACACAGGTAGCGTATTTGTAACAATTACCAAAATAGGTAAGTATAATTCTGATTCTCTATCTTTATTAGTAGTATATATCATTTGTGCCAATCAGAAATTTTTTCACTTCTCACTATTTGGTAGACCCCCAAACTTTGATCCTCCTTTTATGTTGTTTGTTTCTACAAGTTTAGTGAAATATCTAGCTAAAAATATTCTTTATGATGTATTTTTCAAGCAGTGGACTCATACACAGGTAGCGTATTTGTAACAATTACCAAAATAGGGAAGTATAATTCTTATTCTCTATATTTATTAGTAGTATATATCATTTGTTGATTCTAGTTCCATGTGTTTTATATGTTCCTTTTAAATTCCATATATAAAAGGAAAAAAACCCAAAAGAATATCTAGTTTAGTTTATCTTCTTGTTTGTGTATTTTCTTGGCCCTTGCTTTAAAATAGAAGAAAACTTTCATTTCTTGTAACTTTTATTTGAACAACATTCACTCAAAATAAAATTGCACATAGGCCACCACCTTGTTTTATGCACATTTTTCTTCGTATTGCATTGCATCTTTAACATTTTGCATATTATACATTAGGGTAGAACAAAACCTAGGTGTTTGTCAAACTATACATATAAAACTAAATTTAGATAAATATTTAAGCCCTTGGTGGACCCAAAATCCCTCACCAAATATAAAGGCTTGTAGCACAAAAATGACAAGTTAGTAGCATGGATCTCTCATCTGAGTGTGGGCCAACCTTAAAGGGAGAATTTTTTGAGGGTAGAACCTTTAGAGGGGAATTCCTTTTTGGTGCCCCACATATTTAGTGAACCTAATTTAAAAATACCATGTGGGTCCAAAACCTTTTGACCTAGAACTTAGTCTTTAATCAACATAAAATTTACTATACTTTAATTAATACCACTTAATTTGTTTGCATAGCATAAATCACATTTGTCATAAATCACAATTGTTATTCCTATTAGGGGAACGATAACAATCCCTTGAGTAAATAGTAGTATGATCCTTAATGTTTATCTCTCTTGGTGAGTATTAGTGGGTTAACAAGAGTTATAAGGTGGGTTATTCTCATTGAGGATATAAGGATTATAAAACCATCTTATTTTTCTACTCTAAAAAACTTTGAAAGCAAAACTATAATAAAATTGAATCTCATTTCCTTTGACCATGTCTAAACCCCCTTATATTACTCAATAATGTTGCATGACAATTAGCACAGAATCAAAGTGCTTCATATTAACCTCCAAAGAAGCAAACCCATTATTGAAAAACCAATATATGAGGAAGAAGAGGAAGAAAATCCTCCTTTTGGAACCCTTTCTCCCATTCACAATGAACAAGATAAAGTAGGTTTTAAATCCATGGACCATTTGGTTACTTTCTTAGTAGGAAATAGGAAAGTTATGTAATTCATTTTGAGGGTGGATGAAGTACCCTTAACTAATTCTACTCAAAGGTTCTCTTAAAACTTTTGCAGTAACCTAGATCCAATCTTATGATTTCTCAGTAAAATACTCTATTATTACAACAACCATGAAGGGAGGTCATCAAATATCCCATATTCTTCTATAAATCAAGGGTCCATACCTCCAAACATAGATCCATTTATGCTAAATCACCTTTTTCTCAACTTGCAAGTATTCCGTGAGTTCAAAATGTAGATATCTTTCCTAGCATGCCAAATTCTTCAAATGTGATTTCTTATAATCCATTCTTTAGCATGCCCATTCTTGCTAACATTCCCTCTACTAAAATTTTCCTTCCAAATAATTATGGAACTAATAACATGATGATCCCTTTTGGATCATCCCATCCAAGTTCTTAGTATTATCCATTGGTTAATTCACAACCTTAATATGTAACACCACAAGTTCCTTATCTTGGGTTCTAGGATATAAACACTAAATTAGAGTAGTTGGTAAAATAAAATTAAAAATTCAAGCAACAATTGGTTTCTATCCAATGAGCCATAGGAAAGTAATCCTATAAGGATTAGGACAATTAACTTATAGACCCCTTTCTAGCCAATCGACCTTATCCTCCAAACTTTGTAGCACAAAAATTTTGCATGTATAAGGAATAAGGTGACCCAATAGATCACCTTTGAACCTTTCAAGCACTTGTCATGGCATCACCTATGATGAGGTATTCCTATTAAAGCTTTTTCCTAATAACCTTAGTGACGAGGCCCTAGAATGGTATTTCTAGATACCTTGCTACTCAATCAAGAACTTGGGTGATGTGGCAGAGATGTTCTTTGAACAATTCTCTATCTACATCATATAAAAGTGCACCATAGATTATTTATATCAACTTAAGCAGGGTAAAAATGAGTCTTTCATTGAGATTTTAACTCGATGGCATGCTTTGGTTAGGAAACTCCCTTTTACCCTACCACAAAGAGATCTATTGTATATTTTCATATGCAATTTGCAAGAACAACTTTCATACCCCTTAGAAATGACTTATATCTCCTCCCTTGAATATGTGGTAGACCTAGCAAAACAAGTATAAATTGCCCTTCAACACAAGGGGATAATTAAAGACTAAGAAAGAGGAGGAAAAATCCTCTTATTCTAAGACAAAAGGACAATAAAAGAACAAACATATTATGGGAAATGATGTAACTAATTCTTACCTCATCAATGATGTTAAAGCATGTAATATTAATATCTCCACTATGTTATAGAAACTAGTTCTAACTAAGGCTCAATAAAATCCCAAAAGGAAGTTTACAAAGTTACCAGTCTTTATCCTTTGTGTTGGGATAGTTGTTAGATGCTTAAATGATATAGTTTCAACCTATAAGGAATTTCAACCCTAAAAGGGATAATATTCCCTAGTTCAAGGGTAACCATCGCACTTTCCATTGCACGATGGTCATCATACAAATAAATGTATAACCCTTAAGCATGTGGTGCAAGACCTTATCGATGAAGGTTGTCTTATTGTTAGTGATACTAAAGAAGCAACATCCTCTAACCAATATATGGGGATATTTCAAGACCCCTTACCTAAGCACAAAAAAAAATGTTATCAATCATATTAAATATAGGAACATCCCCTCACTAGATCAAAATCTAATATGAATGATTCAATTTATCATTGTTACTAGACAATAAGCTAGAAAAATAGGTCAACCTTCAAAATTGCCCTTTGGTCCCCCTTTGGTCTTGTGACCTAGATGCACTGCTACTCCTAAAGAAACACCTTTAGTTCTAAAGCCTTGAGACAAAGTAAAAAGTTCCTCTAACCTCCAACAACAATTTGAGAACACCCCAGCCAAAATCTCTATACTTTAGTTATTGATAACTTTGTCGAATCATAGGGAAAATATATTTAAGCATTTAAATGAGTATATCATACCCAAAACTATTATCCCTAATTATCTATCTAATGTAGTAGGGTCCCTTAGTGTGAACCATATGACTGTGTCCTTATTTAAGTATTACCTTCCATCCCCTTCCATGCTAGGAGAGCTCCCCTTGTACATCAAATGCACCATTGATGAGCAATGCATTAAAAGTGTCCTTGTCGACAATGGCTCAACCTTAAGCATTTGTATCCATAACTTCATTGATTAGATTATGGGAGAATATTACATTGTTTGGTGCATACCAATGTACCACCTTGGTACATTATTAAATTTGGTGTGTGTCTTAGATTAGAGTGTGAGTTAATATTGCATGTAATATAATAATGTGCAGGAAATGCACAAGTGTCATGTAATTGCATGTGCAAGTGTTGTGAGTGCAAATGTGTTCATTATGTAAGAGTAAACATGTCCTTAGACTAGGAAATTGAAGATTTTAAAAGAAGAGTGAAGGTCAAGGGTGCAACATATGAGGAGTCACATTCAATTATATATGTGTGACAAAGTATTATAATTTATATCAAAATTACATAGCTTATTGTGTGTATTAGTATACCTTTTTTCGATAGTAGTTTCAGTATTCTGAGTTATTCTTGTGATATTCTATTTGATATCATATTTTGAGTTATTGTATTAGTTTCATTATATTGCAACTTTATTATATTTGATCATGTGATTATATTCCTATGAGTTTTGTATTTTATGTAAGGCTTCAAAAGCCATCAGTGGTATCAAAGCCACAACAATATTGTTTGCACAGGACTTGAAAGTTGTAGAAGGCTAGTCTTTCCACAAGGTTGAAGGATAACCTATGAATACTAGGACCCAGTAAGGATCTTTCCATAATATTGAAGAATAACTTGTGAATACTAGGATCCCTATTTGGATGAATCAACTTGAAGACAGTTGATTATTCAAGGCATAGCCAACCCAGATATTAATAGAAAGTTTCAAGGATAGAAATCCCTTGACATCAATATTGGATTCTTACATAATTCTAGAAAAAACTATTTAAGATATTATTGCAGTGAAAATTTGATCTTCAAAAGTTGGAAAACTTTCTACAACAGATAAAGAATACTTTCATCAATTATGAAAAAACTATTTAAGATATTATTGCAGTGAAAATTTGATCTTCAAAAGTTGGAAAACTTTCTACAACAGATAAAGAATACTTTCATCTTTGATTACTTGAAGGTCCAAAGCTTTCTTCAAGTATGGATTGATTCAAGTTTCAAGTATGGATTGATTCAAGGTGTAAAAAAAATGTCCTTCAAAGCTTTCTTCAAGTATGGATTGATTCAAGTTGTAAAAAAAATGAGACATGTGAGAAGAGGTCCCATTGAAGATAGAAGGAGACCTACAAGAAGAGGTCCCATTGGAGACAGTATGAGACCCACAAGAAGAGGTCCCATAGTTTATGGATATAGGATATTCAAGGAAAAGTGGTCCCATAGAAGTCATATAAAAGATAAGACCCAAGGTAAGAGGTTCCATAATTAGTAAATATAGGAGACCCATGCAAAGCGTTACCATATAAGCCATTGAAGTCAAAAGAAGAGACACAAGCAAAGAGGTCCTCTTGAAGACTAAAGAAGTTTGTTCTAAGTAAGAAAATAAAAAGAGAATAATTTCTAGAAAGAGTGTCTACATAAAGTTTGGTACAATCATCTCTATTCAATGATAAACCCATAAGAGATAGAGGAGACTCATTGAAAGATATTCTAGTGAAGATCAAGGTAAAATTTGAAAACTTCAAGACAACAAGGAGTCTTGAGGATATAAAGGTTTAAAGATAGACCAAGCAACATTTGGAAGGCAAGTATCTTGCCTAGAGCTTGCATACATCAAAGGTCGACAAGTTTGCGAAGACTAAAAAATAGAGAAATAAGATATATCTATAGATTTAGCCAAAAAGTGAGATACCCTTGCCTCCTTGGGTCTTACCCAAAAGTGGCATCCCTTTTGGGATGTTTTCCAGACAAAAAAAAAAGATTTTGCCAAAAAGAAAACTACATTGGAAATAGAGCATGCAAGGGTGAAATCTACAGTATTAAAGGTATCATCAAGGAATTAAAGAATTAAAGGTACATTTGGAAGTGCAGTAGAAGAATTGATTAAGGAATTTTAAAAGTCTTGAAATTCTCTACATCAAAGCATAAAGCTAGAATTCTGCATCCATTCAGTCATCATTTGGAGAAGTGTTCTTTGTCACCTTCTCTAAGTTTCTACAAAACAAAGGGTGTTATTACATTAGTAAAGGAAGAAGCACTAGCATTGAAGGTAGATTTAGGATAGTGTTGAAGGAATATTTAGGATAGCGTTGAAGGCAAATTTAGAACAAAGGTAAATTTAGGATAGTGTTAGAAATAATGAAACATTGAAAGTGTCATTTTTAGAATAATGCACAATAAAAAGTGGATAGTTCCATAAACAATCAACATGAGTAGAGCATCATTGCACAATAAAAAGTGGATAGTTCCATAAACAATCAACATGAGTATAGCATCATTGCCACAAATAACCCTACTCCAACATAGAAGTCTTATAATTCCACATAAGATAGGCTACATCAAATGAAGGATAAAACTCTGCATCAAACTCCAACATCATTACGATGAAGGGACACCAAAAACATTGCTTGTTGTAGTCTAAAAGAATATGTTGATATTTCATCTATTGCAGCTTGAGCAGGAGTACCGAAGTGTTGTAGGTAAGAGCCACAAGGAAGTGCAAAAGGTTAGGGAAATTTAGAACATCAAATGAGCATGAAAATTTAGGTCAACTCGAACATCAAAGGAAGTGCAAGAGTTAGGAGCCAAGCATTGGAAACCCTAATGCTCAAGCTAGAACATTGAATGAGCACAAAAGTTAGGTCAACTCGGACATCAAAGGAAGTGCAAGAGTTAGGAGCCAAGTGTTAGAAATCCTAATGCCTAGAATCTACTACTGAAGATAGTGAAATGATTTGAGCATCAGGTCATTAGTGCACCCAAGATAATTTAATGTTATGAGCATTGGAATATAAAATGCCAAGCATGAAAAGTACCCTATTGACACATGGTAGTGCGAAAGGAGAATGACAATGTGGGAGGTGAAAGGCATAAGAAAGATTAATGCCCATTATTCCCATTACTTACTCTTACATGTTGGAAGGTAGGCAACACACACGTAGTGATAGGCAGGTAGAACACACACTGTGATAGGAAAACATAACACACAATTATAGGTAAGCATAACACACCATTCCCAGTGATAGGCAGGCAACACACATACTTGCAACCATAAGGAAGTAGAACATTCACATAAATGTTCATAAAGATGTGGATTACCAAATTGCATCGATAGAAGATATTTTTTGAAAGCAACGTGCCATCAAGGAGGTATAATTCAAATTCAAATTTTATATTTAATTTTTGCTAAGATTAAAGAGAGATAAGGAGACTTTATGATTAATTATTATCCTAAGGTTTAAATTGCTTAAAGGAGAGATAAGAAATTTAATAGGATATCTGAAGCCTTAGTTGCTTTAAATGCATTGTTAATTTGAAGTTTTACAAAGCATTATTTGATTATTATTTGATTGTTATTTGAAATTCATGATATAGAGAATTTATGCAAATTATTAAATTTTGGAGAGATAAGATATTCTACATCAAACATTGAAATTTTATATTTACAAAATTCTTAATTTTTATAGTTTCTAATTAATTAGGGAGTAAGTAGGGAGCCATGAGGTATTCAACTACAAAGGTTCTTTTTAAACTGGAAATAATTATTCAAAAACTAGGGAGATATAAGGTAATCAATTTCAAATATTATATAAGTATCACCATGATAACCAATAAATTAATTTTTTCATAATCTCAACTTCTCAAAGGTCCTAATTAAATTGATAGTAAAAAAACTTTGGGACATTGTTAGAGGAACAAAAACTAAACCTGTTGAAGGTGATAGAGAAATACAAAAATATGAAGAAGAAGAAGCCAAAGCTCTCATGATAATAACATTTACAATTACAGATGAGATACAACCCTACATAAGTTTAGCAGTAACCTCTACATAATCTTGGAATACTTTAGCCAAGATATTTGAAGGAAATAACAAAGTTACGATTTTGAATCTTTAAACTTAGTTGTATTCTTTAAAAGTTAATAGTGATGAAATAACAAAGTTACGATTTTGAATCTTTAAACTTAGTTGTATTCTTTAAAAGTTAATAGTGATGAAAGCATTGAAATATTCTTAAGAAGAGTGGAAGATATAAAAGCTAAAGTATTAACCTTAGGTGAAAATATAGAAGACAAATTTCTTGTTCAAGTGATATTAAGAGCTCTTCCAAAAAACTACAAGCACCTAGTTACATCTTTACAAATTCTAAGTAAATATATTTCAATCGATGAGTTAGTTAATATTCTTCAAGAATATGAGGTAGAGAATTCAGTCAAAAATGAAATGACTAATAATACCTAAGTATCAAAAGATAACTCACAAGGAAATGTTGCTTCATTATCAAGAGATAGATCAAAATGGAATAATAGATATTGTCAAGTATGTAGAAAAAGGGGACATAGTACAAATTTTTGTAGATACAATCCAAGGAATCAATATCAAGGAAATCAAATAAATCAAAGTGGTCAAACAAATAGGTCAACACAGCCAAGACAATATCAAACTCAATACCATCCACATCAGCAACAATTTCAATGTCAGTACCCTTCTCAATATCAATATAATCAATCTCAGCTACAATATAGAGAAGGAAATCAAAAGGGTCATCTAGCTCAAGAAATCCAAGATATTCAAGAACTAGAAGAAACTATAGAAGACAATGAAGTTAAAGCTTTTTCAACAAGGGTCTAAGGGCTTGGTTCAATAGTCAAAATGCTTTTGTAGGAGTGTGGAGACCAAGGTTCCAATCCCTCGGGTCCTATAGTACTAGTGGGTGTATCGTGTCAGCGTAGTCGGATACGTAAAAGGTTTATTCGATGCAACTAGAGGTTATAGTGGCGACAAGGAGTGAGATTCAAACCCACGAAGAGGCGTAGAAAATTGTAATGAGCTATCGATTCCTCTAGTATAATAAAAAATCTCTTTCAACAAAATTAGTAAATTATGAAGCTACTAATCATTCACTTGTTCAAAATACATAAATCCTATAGATTGAAGAAAGCAAAGAACAGGGAAAACACATGTTCCAAGAACACATGGAAGATGGAGACTATATTGAAGACTAAATTCTTCAATAACCAAATAACATAATACAAGGGGGTGGAGAATATTACATTATTTAGTACATGCCAATGTACCACCTTGGTACATTATTATATTTTGTGTGTCTTAGATTAGAGTGTGAGTTAATATTCCATTAAATATAATAATGTGCAGGAAATGCACAATTTTCATGTAATTATGTGTGCAAGTGTTGTGAGTGCAAATGTGCACGTGTTCCTTATGTAAGAGTGAACATGCATAATTAGAATAGGAAAGTGAAGAGTTTCAAATAAGAGTGAAGGTCAAGAGTGCAATATGTGAGGAGTCACATTCAATTATATATGTGTGACAAAGTATTGTAATTTGTATCAAAATTGCATAGCTTATTGTGTGCATTAGTAGACCTTTATTCAATAGTATTTTTAGTATTTTGAGTTATTCTTGTGTTATTTTGTTTGATGTCATATTCTGAGTTATTGTATTAGTTTCATTATATTGCAACTTTATTATATTTTATCATGTGATTATATTCCTATGAGTTTTGTATTTGATGTAAGGCTTTAAAAGCCATCAGGAAAAGGGCTTAACAAGGAAGATCTAGAAAAATTTGATATTGTCATAAAAACCTAAGACAACAAGGAATGCAAAGTTGCAGGAACTATAGTTCTTCCATAAAAAGTGGAGCTTCATATACTAAACATTTTATTTTATGTGTTTCCCTATGATCCAAACTACAACATCCTTTCAGGGTGACCTTGGATCCATGCCATGTAGATCATCCCCTCAACTTACCATCAATATTTGAAATTCAAATATTAGGGTACATTGTATAGCATTATAGCTGATAGAGATCATTTTGCTTATATTCAATCCATCCAATAAAAAAACCCATGGGTTGACCTTTACCCTTAGCTAAATGCTTCTCTTCCTTTCATTAATGATACCTTAAAGCTTGATCCCCATAAGGAAATAAGTACCATTCAAGGAGAAAAGACTAGTGGCCAACCTATAAAAAAGGGTAATGAAAAATCGCGACTTAAGGACGTCGCGATTTCGTGACATGTCACATTTTCGCAGTTGGAAGCAGAAAGAGTGCAAAATGGGAGACGAATGTCACGATTTCGCGACATGGCTCATTTTTGTGACATGTTGCATTTACGTGACTTATAGCGGCAAAGGAGTAGAACGAAGGCAGAATGTCACGATTTCGTGACATGTCTCATTTTCATGACATGTCACCGTTTTGTGACTCTCCAAAGCAAATGAAGGAGAAGACTTAAGGACGTCGTGATTTCATGATAGGTTGCATTTTCGTGGCTAGGGCAGCAAGAAAGCAATGCGGTGGGCCACTGCCTGTGTTCTAAGGTGTTTGTAAATATGGGTAAGGGGTTGTGCTCTTTCTTGGTAGGGTGGCCTCAGAAGGGTACTCATAGCGAAGGACAGACTGTCCCTATTGAGGTTTTGATCCGTAATAGCATAGTACTAATTTTTGTAAAAGGTTTTGGGTCAACCTGTAAAACCCGGATGTAATGAAATTGTTCCTTAATTACCAAAAAAAAAAAAAAGGGTAATGAAAAAGTTGAGGGTCAAGGCATAACCTCAACAACCAGCATCATAAGCTATTAGCTTTAGACCTAGTTAGGCTACCTTTGTCACCTCAAACTTTAGGGTTGCCCTCTAGAAAAGGAATGGAGGTGTAGATAGGAATTTGTACCTTTGTTTTTATTTGAATAACCAATGAGGAAAGAATATGCAGAACCAATCTACATCCAATAAAATAGAGATATACCTCATGTTATTAATCCAACTTTTAACCTATATCCAAGTAGATCCTTTGTAACTTCAATTATCAAGGAAAAGGATTAGGTCCCCATGAACAAGGTTTAAAAGAACCTTTAAATTCTAAATCTTGGCCATGATGCTATGGATTAGGATATATACCTAACCCCAATGAAAGGTCATCTTACCCTACTTTATATAGTAGTGATGATGAGGTGTGCCTCTCAAACTCTAAAGTAGGATCACCTTGATAGAAGTATTGGATTGAAATGAGGAGGATATTGAACTTTCTTCTTTTCAATGTTTTGACCTATTTTTATAATTTGCTCATATAAACACGATAAGCATCGTGAATCCTAAGCTTATCGACAAGAGTATCCAAGGAGCTTATGAAATCCCTAAAAGTAGCCTTATCAATAAAAATGAGTCAGCTTTGACTCAAGTAGATGATAGCATTCCCATTCCACCAATGGAAAATCAATTAGCAACTATCAATTACTATGTGGTGAAAGTTTTACCACATAACCCTTCTAGGGATGCCCATTCATATTATCTTGATCAAGAGGACATCTCTAGTAGAGAGTCTCTTTAATTAATTGCACATCCCTCATAGTCATAAAATCTTGAGCAATGGAATTTAGAACCTCAAGAGCTCAAAAGTTTAAGGATGTTACCCACCCATCCACAGCTAGAAAATGAATCTCATATCTTGATAGAGAAAACTATTGACATCAACATAGGTTCCCAAAATGATCCAAATTTTATAAAGTTAGGAAAATTCCTAACCCTAGAAGAGCATGAAGAGTATCCAAAACTTTTGATGGAATCCCATAACATCTTTGCATGGTCTTATGAAAACATGCTTAGATTAAATATATCACTAGTGGTCCATCACTTGGTCGCTAAGCCAGACGCTAAACCAGTAAAGCAGATGTTACAACCCATTTTCAAAACTCAAATCCAAAATTTTAATAAATACACACATAAATGTCACACATTCATGTGGTTATTCCCAACTTTGTATTAATACTTTGGTATAGAGGATTGCACTTCAAGTTCTTCCACTATTGCAGTTAGTGACTTAAGTGCTCGAGACTAGCCAACTTCCTGTAATAGGTTACCATTATTATTATATCCCTACCTCTTTCACGGGTTTCTCTTGATCTTGGCTTGGGGTTGCCCTTCCAGGGCCCATAACACCTGGAAGGGTGGACGCAATAATTCTCCATATCAAAGCATTATGGACTTGGATTCGTAATCCTATTCTCGTCCTTAAGGGTCCACTGACCTGAATAAACTTAAAAATTCATGCCTTGGATTTAGCGTAGCTATGCTAGTGCCTTATCATTGACCTTCAGCTAAGGTTTAACCAGGGTCCGCCATCGCATGGTTTTTGGACCAGATAACTCAGATCTAGTTCTGGTTGATGGTAATGTTGCCCATACCATCTACCATTGGACCTTCTAACCTCAAACATCAACTCTCTATCCAAGAGTCTTGTTGGTAATTCCGCAACTGGAGTAGGTTCGTGAGTATCCTCACGTACTACTCGTATGCTATCCTGTAACGACGTCGCATTCCACCACCCTTTACTCTCAACAGCATAGGACCTCTATCCTTTTAATAGCTAGAGAACAGATAACATCGTTTCATAATAGTCACCACTACGACAATCAAAGTTGGATAAAGTGTGTGTCCTACTCGACGTCACTGGTTGTTTCTAGATAACCATCCCTTTGATAGGTTATAAAAATTTCAACCTTCTCGTTGGGTGATGTGTAGAATCTTTTATATGTGATTGTTTGATTTATGATGGCTTGTGCTAATTTATAGGTAGAGCATTTATTTAATAATAATAATGCCATGAACATTTAATTAACCATTAAGAGCTATAACTAAGAAAATCAAACATTTTAGCTTAAATATAGACATTAAGAAAATCAAGCATTTAGACTTATTAAAAGTCTAGAAAACAATTAAATCTAATTTCAAAATTCATAATAAAGTTTATTTCGAAAGCCATTATAATTTATTTCTTTATACTATACGATGGTCCAATTTAAAACTTACTTTAAATCTATTACTGACTAATTTCCTAAATTCTTCCTTAACATCTATTACTGACTAATTTCCTGAATTCTATATTATTTAACTTAGACATAGACAAGCTATTGAAAGGAAATTAGTTTCCCTTTAATATCATCCCAAGAATTATTACACTAAAGAAATCCTAGAAAAATGAAATTAAAGCACTAACTTTCATATCATGTTTATGATAAACCACTTTACCTAAACTCATTGCAACCTTATTACAAAATAAAATTTGAAGTGACTTTTCAATAACCGTAATTATCAATTAGATATATCATAACATATTTAGTTAAACAAACTAATGTCTCCCTTAAGCTATGAAGAATTTCTTATCTCGGATGTTTACTGGGAAAAAGTGACCTAACCCGTTCGATTATATATGTATATATTTTTTTTAGTAATAAAATGTTCAATAGGGTCTTCTACAGCATCTGTCAACCCATAATAAAAATTTCCTTTTATAAATTATTAATATAATACGGCTTAGCTTACGAACCGGATGTCTTAGTAAATTTTATATTTGATTTTCTAAAATACTTAATTTGGCTTATTTTTAATCTTCAAATTTCTTAATCATAAAATTCCCTTTCTTGGTTGTAATATTGCAGCTTGTATGCTTATTTCAGACATAGTTTACTATAGTTTGATTTCACAATCTACTTTTGCTTATATGAACTCAACTTGTAAATTAGTTAAACTTAAATCTCTTCAATTCGTTATTAAATACATCCAGAGTTTTTAAGAAGAAATTTTTTGAATAAGGTGCAATGTTTAATGTTATGCAATAGCTAAAAATTAAAAAATAATTAAAATAAAGACTCTAACATAAGAATCAAAGACCCTCTATATTTGACAGGCTTCGGCATAAACAAATCTAAATTTTTGTTTAACTGAATTTTCATTACATAAAAAAAACGTCAATCTCTAAGTTTTTAGGCATTACGTGAATTTTCATTTATATTTCCTAAAGTTAACAAGTGCAAACCCATTTTTTTTTATCTGTGGAGATTTATTTAATTAATTAATTTTTTTTATTTATTTCTTACATAAGGTGCAGTCCAGACATTTTTCTACAGTGTCATCAAAGCAAATTAAAGGCTCTTTCACGAACTCACATATGAATGATAGCTAAAATTAAGTAAGGTAAACTCTTTTCTTATAATCAATATAACAAATTTCTGCTACTATTGGCGCAGTACAGCCAGAGCTCCTGAGATAATAAGGTTTAAATTTAGTTTACACCAAGCTTCAAATCTTTTGAAGAAATTCCAACAGGCACAGAGGAGCTAAGGATAAATTTTTCCACTACACTACAAACAACTACCAGATATATCACGGTTAAGCAAATGTAGATATAGAAATGCATGATGAAGGTAATTTTTTATAATCTCATACTCGAAAATCTGCGAAGCTGAACAGGCAAAAAGTTGTTCAGATAAAGATTTACTATCCTCATACTCTTGGCCATGACACAACACGCATCTGAATTTAACCAATGCACCCAAATATCTTTTATATACCATCTTAAACAACATTCAAATTGGAACCTTTTTCTTGGGCGGAGACGATGTAGAAGGAAGTGAAATGGGTCAGCTTGGCCCAAAATGTATGCAATTCTACTAAATGCACTCAAATGCAGCATTCAAATATTTCAACACAGCAATCCATTATGATGAAAATTATATTTCGTTCCCATTCCTATCAATTAATTTGATTGAGTTTCACACATATTCAATTACATTAAGTTTTTTTTTCTATTTAATAAAACATAAATTCACAAGCATATGCCCAAGTTAAAAAAAAATCACGCCAAAAACTCTGCAACGGCCATCAATAAAAAAACAAGATAATCTTACTTGCAATTGTCTTGTAGCCAGAAGATGAACGACAAAGACCCTGAATTTTTTGCTCGCGATAATCCAAACGAACTATCATACAGTCACCTTCTTATTCCTCTCTATCTACTCTCCAACATGACCAAACCAGTCGAGTTCTTTCTTAATATAGAATTTTTTAAATAATTTTAAGTTGACACATACCATTAATCATGTAGATGGGCACATCAAAATCTGCCAGGTGGTTTAGTGTACAGATTAATACTCTCATATTATTATTCTTAATAACGAGTCTTTTTTTTATATGATATTTAATTTTATAAATTAATTTTTGTTATATATTTTGTTATTATTTATATTTATTCATTATATTATTATATATATATACTTTCATGTATTTTATATACATATACAGTCAAGGTTCAATTTTATCCATCGATCAAATTCACACAGATGCTTCAACATGCAGGATGACCTATATGAACTTTTTCGGTGGGCTTCCATGTACCCACGGGCCAAGGTGCATTTAGCACAACATCATATCCCAGCTTACCTGATGCTTCCAAATATAGCCTCCACCAAAGGTGGTTATTTGTCTCGTTCGGCCTGTTTGCTTCGACTGGAGACCTGCTCCTGCACAAACAAACACTTGCAGTAGTATCACATTCTTCCAAATAGAAAGTAAGCAAATAGTGGGGATGTTACAGTAGAAACTACGAAAAATGCATATGAAAGTCTCTTTACTAGTTAAAGAGGATCTCCAAAAACTTTTGGAAGTTAACTTCGTTAAGGAAATTGATTACTTTGATTGGATCTCCAACATAGTACCTATAGCTAAAAAGGAAGTGTTGTGCATGTCTACACTAGCTTTCAAGACATAAACAAAGTTTATCCTAAAGATGACTTTCTTTTACCTAACATAGACATGATCATTGATTTCATAATAGGTTGTGGAATGTTATCCTTAATGGATTTTTTTTGGGTATAATCAAATTCAAATTGCACCAGAAGAGCAACCTAAGACAACCTTTACTACCCCTTAGGGGAAATTTTGCTATATTGTCATACCCTTTGGTTTAAAGAATGTTGGAGCAACCTATCAACCTACAATAACATATATATATCATGACATGATGCATGATATCATTAAAGATTATGTTGATAATCTTCTCAAGCAATCTATAAAATGAGAAGTTCACATTAGATACTTAAGGCAAATCTTTGAACGACTTAGAGAATACAAAGTCTACCTAAAACCGTTCAAATACATATTTGGAGTAACTTCAAGGAGTCTATTAGAATTTATAGTCTCCACATGGCATTGAATTAGACCTAGACAAGATATATGTTATCACCAAAATGCTACTGACTAAAAACCCTAACCCAACTTTGAATCCTGCAAGGTAGTTTGCAAGCTATTATGAGGTTCATATTTTAATTAGTAAACAAATGTTAGCCATTTTTCAAACAATTGAGGAAGGGGACTGAATTCATTTGTGACAAATAATTTCAAAAGGATTTTGATACCTTGAACCAAAACATATCTTCTATCTCCACCGATGCTTGTCCCACCTAATCCCCTTAAACCATTGTTGTTATACATAGTAGCAATTTTTCATGACTTAGGTGCCATGTTGGCATAATAAAATGATCAACATTGAGAAAGGGCAATCTACTATATTAGTAGAACCCTTGTGAGCTATGAAACTAGATACACCCCTTTAAAAAACATGTGCTTGGCAGTGCTTCTCAAAAGCTAAGACATTACATGCTAAGTCATAAAACATACAACATAGCAAAAATCAATCCTTTATGATACCTTATGTCCAAGCCCTATCTTTCAGGTAGGACAACCAAATGGGTAATGGCCCTTAATGAGTTTGATCTTGAATTCATTAGTCAAAATTCATTAAAGGGATAAGTGATAGTCAATCAAGTAGTAGTGGCTCCTCTATTGGCTACTCACCCCATAGTAATCAAGAATCCTGATGAAACGATATGTAGCCTTGAGGTAGCACGACAAGATTCCTTGATACTTTATTTTTATGATATGTAATATGTCAAAGGCATGGGGGAAAGAATTGTCATAGTATATTATCAAAACATTGTCATCCCTTTATCTTTTAAGCTTCAATTTTTGTGTAGCAACTCTTGGTTTGTGATCCACCAAGCCTATGATTTGCACCCTAGACCAGACCAAGATTGGATGACTCATAATTTTATTTTTAGTCAACCTCTGGAGAAGGCCAGTTCTTGTTTGTGCAAATTAAAATAAATGGTAAAATACCTAAGAAATAAATGGAATGGTTAGAGAGAGGGAAAGGGATAGAGATGGAGCAAGTAGTGGCCAAAATTCAATAATAAATTTTACCACACCCTATACAAACACATTGCAACTTAGCTAAAATAGATCCTAACAGACCAACCACTAAGCAAAGCTTTACGAAATGTAAAGTTGGCTTATGTCATGCTTTCTACCACTCCAACTACTCTCCAAGAAAAATCCAAACAACAATTCAAGTCTAACAAAATACTTCGATACAAAACATTGATAGAAATGAATAGATATGCAAATATTACAAGTTATGCATTCCCTAACTCTCCAACAACTTGTAGTGATAATCCAAACAATAGAATTGCCTAAAAAAATACACCACCCAGGTCCGAGGTGAATACCAATTGGTTCAACCAAACCCTGAAAGTGGGATGGAGGTCCAAGGTTCAAATCTCGGACCTCATCGGACTGAACACTTGTCCCTTTCCTAGTTATTTCAGTGGTGTTAAAGGTTTAAAATTATTATGGTATGGTGGTTATAGGGATGGATTTGCGAAGAACTGTGTGATGGCTTTCGAGGTAGACAACGCAAAATACTGTGGCAGCCATAAAAGTTGGACAGCCTGCCTGGATTCGTGGCGGCTACCGATTCCACCATGTAAATTAAAAAAATACATCTCCAATAAAACCTTGATAGAAATATCTAGAGATACAAAACTTACATACTCGTTTAAATCTGCAACACATTCACCAATGGAGGCCAAACAACATTTGGTTCATTAAACAACAGAGCAAAATAGTCAATTTCCTCTTTCTGAGACAATCCCTTAGTAATAAGTCATTCCTTATACTTATTCACATGACCATATAAAGTGTACTTAGTCTTGGAGACCTATTTGCATCCAACCATATTCTTCCTTTCTAGAGGAACAAACTCCTGTGTTCAATTCTTCATTAAGGATTCATAATATATAAGCATAACATCTTCTTACTTTGGTCGACCCTTAGCCTAAGAATATGTAAGAGGTTCTCCAAAATGATCATCCTTCAAAATTAATATCATGAAGGGACATTTCAATATCATTCCATAGAAATAATGGATTGGTCATCCTATAGAAATGCCCAAACCTAGTTGTATATTAGACAAATTGTGGAAGCTCTAGGTACATCTTGTGGCAAAGCAACATCATAAGACAAACTTGAAGAATATAAATCAAACTCATCATTCAATATTGCAACACAAGGAGTTGATAAGTCAAGATCATCATTCCCAAAATATATAATTGAAGGTGTTGAATATGGTGTTGCTTGAGGAGGGGTCAAATCTATAGTCATAAAGCCTTCACTGAAATATGAAGAGGAATCCCTAATAGGAATGGAGCCCACAATAATATCTATATAGTCTATTACAGCATTCATAGAAATAAGAGGATATTCTTCCAAAAACTTAAGTGTAAGATTGGATAGAACCCTTAGAAGAACCTCATACAAAACCATGTCTCTCTAAATGATGATCTTATGGCTTTGAGGATCATAGATATGGTATGCATTCGAGGTATCTAAAACCCCCATAAATATCCATATGTGAATCTTTCGTACCTCCATTTTATAAATTTCTTTAGGTATGTGATCTCATGGTGAATGCCCAAAGATTCAGAACTGAGATTGCAGAGAGACAAGTACCCTGTCTCAGACAAGTACCCGATCTCTCTTGTTAACCACACAGAATATAAATTATCCAGAAATGTAGCCAAAAACAATTCACAGTGACTCTCAATAATTCAAGGAATGAAATGAAATATCAAATCACGTCATAAAGCTTTGTCCTCAAATCTAGAAATGACTGGAAGATACTTTCAGATTCCCAGGTTGCATCTTCTTTAGGTAAATCCTGCCACTTGATGAGAAATTCCTGGATGTGACGAGATCTTAGTCTGCGTGTTCTAGTTTGTAACACTACTTCTAGTTGTAGATAGATACGCCCTTCTTCATCTAGCACTAGTAATTCTGACTGAGATTTTACTTTCTGGCCAATCACCTTTTTGAGACAAGAGACATGAAATACTGGGTGTATGTGAGACGATTGGGGTAACTCCAGTTGATATGCTACCTCCCCAATATGATGCATAATTCTATAAGGACCATAGAATCGTGGTGCCAACTTCTTACTGGATTTGAGCTTCAATGATAGTTGCTTGTAGAGCTGAAGATGTAAAAATACCATATCACCAATATTGAATGTCCTTTCTAAATGATGCTTGTCTTGTTGCTGCTTCATACGATTTTGTGCTTGGACCAAATTATCTTTCAAGATGGTGAGTATTGCTTGTCGCTTTTGTAACCAATCATCGACCTGGGCCACTTTGAAAGATCCTGGTACATAATCTGCTACTGTTGGTGGCTTTGTTCCATATAATGCTTCAAAAGGAGACATCTTAGTGGAATAATGGTAAGAAGTATTGTACCACCACTCTGCCAATGACAACCATTGACTCCATTGATATTGTTTATCTTGTACAAAACATCTTAGATAAGTACCAAAACATTTGTTAACCACCTCTGTTTGACCATTTTTTTATGGATGGTATTTTGAAGACATGTTTAATTTGGTACCACTAAGTAGATATAATTCTTTCCAAACATTACTAGTAAAAATGGGATCTCTACCACTTACAATATTTTTGGGCATGTCGTGCAATTTAAAAATTGAATCCATAAATACCTTGGCCACTTTGCTTGTAGAGAATGGATGTTGCAAGGCCTGGAAATGAGCATATTTGGAAAGTCTATCAACTACCACAAAAATAACTGTTTTACCTTCTGACTTAGGAAGCCCTTCAATAAAATCCATGGAAATATGTTCCCATTGACGATCCGGAATAGGTAATGGTTGAAGCAACCCTAGTGACTTAACGGTTTCTCCCTTATTACGTTGGCACACCTCACATTCTGCTACCCATTGCTTAACCTCTATTTTTAACCCTTTCCAACAAAAGGATTGTTTAACTCGCATGTATGTTTTCAAAAACCTTGAATGACCTGCAGATGGAGAAGAATGTGACTCCTCTAGAATCTGTGATTTGAGTGTTGAATTATGGGGAATGTAAATGCGGTTCTTCTTGCGTAATATTTCATCATCATATGAGAAAAGAGGGTACTTAGATGAACCCCTAGACAATTCTTGAATTATTTGAGTTGTTTCATTGTTGGACTGCCATTCTTCCTATAACTAAGACACCCATTGGGAACAAGGTCCTGAGATGGCGTTAATGACTACTTCATCTTCGTATTATCAGCTACCACATTTTCTTTCCCTTTCTTATATTCAATCACAAAATCAGCTAAAATGCTTGAGACTGTTGTGATCTATTTTTATAATAAAATGACTATTGATTAAGTAGTGCCTCCATTTTTCCACTGCGTGTAGAATAGCCAATATTTCTTTTTCGTAGGTAGATTTACCCAAATTCTTCCCTAAAATTTGTTTACTTTCAAATGCCAAAGGATGACCCTCCTGAATTAAAACTACCCCAATACCTGTGCCTGAGGCATCACATTCAATAACAAATGGCTTTTTAAAATTTGGAGTGGCCAAAATGGGAGTAGTACACATTGGTTCCTTAAGAGCCATGAAGGCTTTGGTAGCTACTTCTTACCAC
This sequence comes from Wollemia nobilis, assembly GCA_028583015.1. Lineage (NCBI taxonomy): Eukaryota > Viridiplantae > Streptophyta > Pinopsida > Araucariales > Araucariaceae > Wollemia > Wollemia nobilis. The sequence goes on from JAQPPZ010003229.1 coordinate 404,721, forward strand.
TAAAAAGCATCCTTCTTGGTGAGAGTCATGAGAGGACCCACAAGTTTGCCATAGTTACGCATAAACTTGCGGTAATAGCCAGTGAGACCCAAAAAACCATGAAGTTTCTTGATGGTTTTAGGCAAAGGCCACTATTTTATTGCCTTAATCTTATTGGGATCCACCTTAACATCATCCTGAGATACTATATTATCGAGGTACTCAACTTCTTGAACACCAAAGGAGCATTTATATCATTTGACAAACAACTTTTCCTTGTGTAGGATATGGAGAACTTTGTCCACATGTGCTAAGTGATCTTCCCATGATTTACTATAGATGAGTATGTCATCAAAGAAGACTAGAAAAAATTTTCATAGGAATGGACGAAAAACCTGGTTCATGAGACTTTGGAATGTATATGGTGCATTAATGAGACCAAAGGGCATGACTAAGAATTCATAATGACCTTCATGAGTTTGAAAAGCTGTTTTGGGGATATCTTCTTCCCTAACTCATATTTGGTGAAACCCTGAACGTAAGTCTAATTTGGTAAAGAATTTGGCACCATGTAGTTCATCAAGTAAATCATCAATGACAGGGATAGGAAATTTATCTTTGATCGTGATTTTTTTGAGAGGGCGAAAATCAGGACACATATGCCAAGAATTGTCTTTTCGACGAGCTAAGACTACTGGTGAGGAGTAAGAGCTAGTACTATGACGGATGACACCATGGTCTAATAGCTCTTGGACAATCTTCTCAATTTCTATTTTTTGGGGTTGGGGATATCGATATGAATGACCATTGGGCGGAAGACTACCAGGCACTAGGTGTATGGCATGGTCATGAGATCTTTTGGGTGGTAGTCCTTTTGGTTCTTGAAAAACCTCCTCATAATTAGCCACAATGTTATGGAGATCTTCTTCTTTGATTTATGGTATATCTTGATCTAATATTTCCATGCAATTGATTTGGGCTGTGAATCCCCCACCATATTTTCTTAATATCTTTTCCATGCTATGTGAACTTACAATTTTTGAAGGAGGTGTGGGTAATCCCTGAAGACGAGTAGTCCTCCCATTGGCTTGCCATTCCACAAAGCGATGTTTGTGATTAAAACCTACGGTGGTTTCCAATTGTTCCATCCATGCAATGCCTAAAATAACTTTTGAATTTCCTAAATCCATAACAAAAAGAGGACCTTGCCAAGTATACGTACCCATTTGTAATGAAACTGAAGATGTCTTACCTAGACATTGAGAAATTTTCCTGCTTGCAGTTCTGACTAGAAACCAATCTTGACTAGAAGAGAAGACGTGCAAACCCAATGTCCTTGCAAGTTTTGCATCAATGAAGTTGTGAGTACTATCAAAATAAATTAATATTGTCACCCTCTATTTTCTAATGAAACTTGCCACCTTGATTGTATGGTGAGACGATAACCCCATAAGATCATGTATTGAAATAGTCATTGTTCCATCCATGCAATGCCTAAAATAACTTCTGAATTTCCTAAATTCATAACAAAAAGAGGACCTTGCCAAGTATACGTACCCATTTGTAATGAAACTGAAGATGTTGTACCTAGACATTGAGAAATTTTCCTGCTTGTAGTTCTGACTAGAAACCAATCTTGACTAGAAGAGAAGACGTGCAAACCCAATGTCCTTGCAAGTTTTGCATCAATGAAGTTGTGAGTACTATCAAAATCAATTAATATTGTCACCCTCTATTTTCTAATGAAACCTGCCACCTTGATTGTATGGTGAGAGGATAACCCCATAAGATCATGTATTGAAATAGTCATGGTATCCTCTTTAGCAACAATCTCATCGTGTTCACTTTGGTCCTCAACTGGGAGATCCTTAGGTGCGTCGTACTCCTCTATTTCTTCTTCTTCCTTATCTGCATATTCAATCTGAACGTTTTGTCATGGTGTACATGCTTGATATTTTTGATGATGAGTGCGAAATTTGTAGTAGAAGTACCATGACGGTTGATCATTTCTGCGAAAAGAGTTGTTGCGGAATGGAGGTCACCCATATGAATCACGTCGTGTGGATGGGCCTACGTGCGCCTTTGTCTCCACCAAATAAAAAATACTTATACACTCATCCAACTTGGATGGATTGTGTAGGTCCACTTCAACTTTAATATGTGCTTTTAATCCATTTTGAAAAGCCGCTACTACCACGTCCGGTTGTAGGTCTTATGCATAGTGAAGCATACTGGTGAATTTTGAGATATAGTCCCCTACTGATCCTGTTTGCTTAAGTGACAAAAATTGTACTGTGTATGAACCTGTGGAACCTTTGTTGAATCTGTGAAGAAAGGCTTTTCTAAAATTATCCCAAAATAAGGCATAATGGGGATCCTCACGTTTATACCATGTAAACCACTGATAAGCTTCAGTGTCAAATTTGGTTGCTACAAAAGGGACTTTTTACCGTTCCTGGAATTTTTAGAATTCTAAGATGCCTTCCATTTTGGCAATCCACCCACGTGTATCCTGGCCTTCAAAGGTAGGCATGTCAATGCGTGGATAATTGATGCTAGTAGGACCTCTTGGTTGGGAGTGAACATTATTTCTATCTTGTTCCTCGTTACTCCTCTGTCGTTGGTTGTTATTTTGATAAGGTCTGTTAGAACCTCTTTGTTGCTCCGAATTTTATTCATTACCCCCATCCTCAATATTTTGGTGACCATTGTGGTTTAGGGACTGACTATTTTGACCTCTATGGTGTGTATAGTCGTCATAGTAGATGTCTATACTCCAGTGATTGGAACTAGTAGGATTTGGTTGGGGCTATTTCCTAGATGCGTTGAAGCTTGCAGTCATCATCTGAAGATTTATTATTAAATCTCTTAACACATCATCATTGACCAATGGACGATTACTTTCTACTTGAGTGAGGTTTTCTTGTGAGGAATCTGGAGAGGTATTGGATGCCATTGGGCTGACCACTGGATGACTTGGATTATAACTATTAATTTTGAAAGGAGAAGGAGAATTTTTTTGTACCTTGGATTCAATGAGATCTTCTTGCGTTGTTGTTGGGAGTTTTCGAGCTTGATAGTCGACCGTCAGATCCTTTGATCCATTGTCTACTCATGCACTAATACAAAAATCGTCTTTGATTCTGCAAAATGCTGATGTATTGTGGCAAAAAATTGGTTTAATTTTTGCTTGGCAATGTCGCTCCAACTGCGACGCGAATTTTTTGGGTCTCCTTGTAATGAAATTTGGTTAGCAACTGTGCAACGACTTTTGAACGACTTTTCAACTACTTTTAGAAACTTTTCGATAATTTTGAGAAAATTTTGTGACAATAATTTTTAGAAATTTTTAGACCACTTTGACAACTTTTAGCAATTTTTGTGATGACAACTTGGACCACTTTTAGACGACAACTTTTCACAACTTTTTCGATAGTACTTTTAAAAACTTTCGAACACTTCCTGATAACCAACACACAACAAATTGACAGAATGATGACACGTGGACACGATGCAACTAACATGAAACACTAGCAAATGAGTGACATGGAATATGACACGTGGACAAAAAGGACACGATCGACGTGAGGACACAACATGAACGATGCAAGTATAATATGAGGACACAACACAACATGTGAGGACATGACACTACCGATGCAAGCAGCATGACACAAAGAATAGGTAGGGCAAGGGACCAAGGATGATCCAACACACGGACCCAGGCAGGATAAAACGATGTTAAGGATGTAATGAATGACCATCGAATAATTGAGGAACAGAGACGACCTGACAACTAATCCAAACACGACAACTGGAAGACACACGGTGAAACATGACTCACAACCTATGACACAACGTAGCACGTTACGCGGGTGGAAGAGACAAGTTATGTGATCGAAGTCACACTAAGCTAGGTGCACCTAGAGTGTTTTAAACACCAAATTTACCACACTCCATTGCATGTGGGATAATTGCATGAGATAAAAGTTTTAAAAAATAAAATTACCTTATAATATAATGTGATAATTGATTTTTTTCTCGCTCATTGATTGGCTGACGGCTCGCACTGCAATTTTTCAGCATTTCTTAGGCTATTTTGGCAATTCGAGGGTGTTTTCAAGTGTTTAAATAGGATTCTTACTTGCTATTTGCACACTCTCCCTGTTGTTTGCTATTGGATCTAAAATCTTTCTTGACACACGTAAAAACCATTTATTTTGTTGCCTCCAAAGCGTGTGCTGAGTTTATCAAATAACCGACGTGATGCAAAAATTTTATTTCAACAGCGTATGGAATAGTTGGTTGCTTGCAATGTTTTCATTGACCTCGATGATTTTTGTGTTGAGAAAACTGAACCTAAAATGGATTCTCCCTGCCTGTTACGATGTCATCTGTAACGCTTAGAAGACTAGGTTTTCGTGAATCGATGCCTAACGCCAGATGAACGCACTACTCTGTCATTGGTGTGAGTGCTACGAAGACATCATAAGGGTGTAGTTTAGTTGTTCTCGCTCGACATGAGCATGCTCGATAGTTGCACAGTTTCAGACAGATGGAAGGCTCGTGCACTACCTGCTCGCCTGAGTCTCTTGATACCACTTGCAGAGAGACAAGTATCTGGTCTCTCTTGTTAACCATGTAGAATATAAATTACCCATAAATGCAGCCAAAAATAATTCATAGTGACTCTCAATAATTCAAGGAACGAAACAAAATATCAAATCAAATATTTAGTAAATGAATTGCCACTTCAGGTGGGCACACCCTCGTCGTAAAGGCAATTATGCGAATAACGCAAATGAAATGTGAATGAAAAATGATAGATGATTTTCAAATAAAATAATTGGACACTATAAATAATAATCAAATGTAATCTTTTCATAATATAGTCGACAGCTATATTATGTTTGGTATGTAGCAGAGATATATTATGCTTATTGCTTGTCAATATCTTAAGGAGTATCATAGCCTGGATTATTCTAGTGGGAATCCTATTAATGATGTATGTTGTACAAGTGATAGTCTCATCCCAAAATTTGTTCTCCATCCCATTAGTATGAATCATATAATGATCCATCTCCATAAATTCTCTATTCTCCCTCTCAGCTACCTCATTATGTTTTTGGGCATAGTGAACAATTCTCTATAATTTTATACCAAAAAGAGTCAAAAAAACATGAAAGGTATTGTTTATGTATTCACATCCCTTAGATAATTTGAGACACTTGATATTCCTCTCTATTTTGCTCTTTACTAATTCTTTGAATACTTTGAATTTCTCAAAGCCCTCATCCTTTGTATGAATAATATATAACCACACATATCTAGATAAATCATCAATAAAAAGGATAAAGTACTTATTTCTATAAATGGTTGGTGTATCCATAGGTCCATATATATCATTGTGTATGATCCCTAAGAGTTGTGAAAGATGCATTGCTATCCCTTTTACAAAGGTCTCCCTATGATGCTTCCCCATAATACATCCCTTGCACCACTTAGAGGAGAGATATGAGGAATTCCAATGGCCATCTAATGACAACTCGTGTATCTTAATGATCCATAGCTAAGATATTCAAGCATGTGGTGCCATCGTTAACTCTTCATTTGCTTGAGATGCCATGGTCACAAAATATTTATTTTGAGAAAAAAAAAAAGGATTTATTATTTCCTATACTCTGTACATTTGATCCAACTCATCACAATAACCAGAAGCAACTAACTTGAAGCCATTATTTATCTTTGATCACCCAACAATTAGGCCATAATTCTACATTTTTTTTCATATGGGCGATGTTATAGGTAGACAAAATATTGGTTCCAACACTAAGAACATGAATAATTTCATCTATGGAAGAAGATTTAATACTAACCTCTCCACAACTTGTTATCTATAAGGAAGATTCATATCTAATGACAACATGTTCTCTTGAATAGAATGTGTTGTAACCCTATAGAAGATGTTTGTGTTTCATCATTGCCTTGTTCCCTTGAATATGCAATACACTCATTAGAAGAGGTGGATGTCCAGTATGTTGAATAAAAAACTACACTAACTTGTGAGGTTTCATCATCACAACTATCCTTACCTTGTGCATAGAAGAGATCAACACCAACACCCCTTTCTTGTTGTTTCCTCAACATTCATGATGCAATTTTGGCAAAAGTATCTTTTGTGTCCTTCCTTCTTACAAAACTCATAAGTTGGTTTTTTGAAATTCTACTTGGACATCTTTTCATTACGCTTTGGATTCTTGTAATTTTTATCTTTGACCACTTCTTTTAGATGAGCCTAATAAATGAAAGAATGACCCTTACACCTCTATCTTCAAGCTTAATAATGTAGAAGGTGTTTGAACACCTCATCAATTGGTGGTGGAGGACAATTTGGGAAGTAGACACAAAGTATATCAAACCCAATAACAACTATCTCATATATCTCTAAAATATTATTGAGAATAATGTTAGGAAGTTCAAATTTTCCTCCTTGTCCATAGCTTATGGTTCCTCTCCTATCACCTTTGGAGTTCCTCTAGAGTTTGTATGTTATCATACAACTTCTTCAATTGATTGATGTACTCATCACTAGTATCAAAAGAGTCCATAGTCAAATTAGCAAGATCTACCCCCAACCCACTGACTTATGTGGACTCAATGCAATCACATAATCCATAAAATTTGCCAAGCAACTTCTTAGAGTTCATAATGCTCCTAACATAAGTATTATAGATCTTGTCAACATGAAGAGTTATCATATCAAGAGACTCATATTTCCAATTCTTATATAACGGTTTCCTCTCTTCATAAATAGTCTCTTGAGTTTCTTCATTCACATATTTGAGCAACCCCTTGCTTTGAAGCAAAGTTTTAATCTTGATTTTTTAAGGGGTATAGTTTGGACCATTTAACAAGGGCACATATTGATCGCTAAATTTTCATCCAATTGCAACTAAAAACAAAACAATCAATGCATAGATCTCAAGAAATTGTATGATTCAAAATAAATAGGCTCAAAATGCTTCAATATGTATAAGTTAAGACCCCTAGAAGTTTGACCCAAAAATCACACAAAATATCTTCAAAATATTTTAAAACTTGAAAAAATAGCTACAATAAACGAGGGAGGTCACCATATTTTAGTACACGAGTGGTTAATTGGGTTCCAATTATACAATGACTAGACAATGTATAAGTGATTGATATGATGCCCCTTATCCCAATATAGAATAGGAGTTGCCAACTAAGTGTTGGCTATGTATGCCACTAGGTAGTGTACCAAGGAATCAAACTACATGATTTTTCATGCTCTGATTCACTTTACAACTTGTGAACCACATTGTTCCACTTGTTGCATTCTAATTCACTTTGAAATCCATGCTTTGTAAAGTCTACTACTGATTGTGCGACTATATGGTCACTAAGTTTGATGACTTGGTAGAATATGATCGATCAAACCCCTTTTTATACCTATCATGTGTAGATCTACCTGACACACCAACCTCTACCATGTTGTCATTTTCCACGTCATCTTGTGCCACATCAACAAGTGCCATGTGATCTACCACATCAATATGAGATATTATACCAGATGTTATGTCATCAACTGCCACATAAACATTAATAGGCAAAAAGGTGTGACATTACTACATGCCATATCATTATTCAGGACCACATCATATTCACATACAACATCAACGTCAATGCTAACATCAATTTTTATCAAAAAAAGGGCAAGTGAGATTCAAACCTTGGATCTTCAAGGCCCAAATTACAAAGGTGGATTCCTCTAGCCACCTGGATGTGGGTTCCATTTAAAACCAAATTCACCTACACTATATTTTGCAATACTCCTTTTTGCAAATGCTTCCAAAATTTTCCCTCCTATGCATATGTAATACAATCACATATCACAATGAAGCATACGTGTCATGTCCAAAAATAGATGTGTGTATTTGTATAGAATGAATAATAGTCCAATTTTGAAAAGTTGTATTTCAAAAATGAAAGGAAATTATACAAATACTCAACATATAAAAATAGGTACCTAGAGGTAAACCAGAGAAAAATGTTGAATTGGACTCCCATTAAAATTTTGTAAAGAATCGAAAAATATTGACAATTTATTTATATTTGTCATGGTTTTCCTACACAACCTTTTTGTTAAATATAACCAATGAGGACATCCTCTCATGTCAATCTAGCAAGCAACTTTGTGAAGTGGCTCTATGGTTTTTGACATGCATGGAATCATGCCTATGACTTCTATGGTACAAGTGGTTTGTTGAAAAGTGTTCAACCTTTTCTTTTAATATTTTATGATGACCAAGTATATCTCTCACCAATGCTACTGTCGAACACAAAACATCAAAAGAGAAAGAAATATATTTTTTGAAAAAATGTAAAAGATAAATGAGGCTTTATAAAAACTTGAGAGAATTAATCTTGAAACTAGGGCATCCATATGGTCAAAAATTTAAAAAAAAAAACTAAATGAAATGATTGAGTGCTAAGTGAGGAATAAAGTATCCTATCATTAAATATTTCTCTTGGAGCAATTCTATTGAATCTAGTGAAATCCTTGCAATCCAATTCCACCTAGGATTTTATCATAAAACCCATTTTACAAAAACAAAATATTACATTGCTCTTGCTCTCGTTACATTGCCTTTCTATCAAAGATATTCACCATCTTCCTCAAAATTTCAAGTTTTCACAATCAACTCCTTTATCATCTTTATTGAGAGATAATATCACACTCATATAAATGCCTTTCAAAATTTAAATTTTGTTGAGATGAAATTCAACACCAATAATGGCCAAAATATTTGTTGCCTAGTTTCCATATCTATAAATATATTACCTATAACAACCTGAGAATTGCTTAATACTTCTTTTTTTAGGGTTTTTATTCATGCCCCTAAAATTTAAAGTTATTTTCATTGTTATTTTTCATTTTTATTTGCGGGTTTGGCCCCATTTCTTGTTAACACTTGCAATATTTGCTTTTATTTTTCCGTATCAATATCCCTCTGGATTTCTTTTTCTATTTGCTTTTGCTTCTTGGGTCTTCCTCTCCTTTTTCAATCCCACCAACACTCATCTTATAATTTTTTGTATATTCTCATAATAGAGACTTATCATGCATGGGTTTATCTTTCTCTAAAGGGTCCGAGTTATAAGGAATAACTTTAAAGCCACTTGTATTTTGTTACCTAAAGACCCTAGAGTGCAAGGCAATTCCTCCTTTATAGTTTTTTTTTCATGCTATCCTAAAAACCCTACATTGCTATAGATATCCTCCATCCTCATTTCTTTATTATGTTGTTCTAAAAATCTTAAACTGCAAGAGATAACCTTTATACTAGTTTCATTTCTATTCCAAGGAGAGGATTTTTTGTTGCTTGAGGAAAATGAAGACGACTTTCCTTTAATAAAATCTCCCTCCTTTGTCCCCTTTGTTTTAGAATTTTATGTTGCATATTCCTTTACACTTTTAGTTCCTTTTGAATTTGAACTTGCACATTGGACTTCCTCATCCCTTTTCTCCTTATTTTTTTCTTCTAAATATTCGTTAGAGTGAATAATAATGGCCTTTATCATCTAGTGCTTCCATTATAGTATGATATCCTTGCCTCATACTGAAGTTTATCTCATGACCAAATTTTATTATCTCTTTTTCCATCATTTTCAATTTGTTATCTCTTGTTATATCTCCAATATCATAATTTATGTGGCATCATAATGCTATGATTTCATTTATACTACTTGACCGCTTTCTATTGATTGAGATTTAATATGAATCAATTGTAAAAAAAAAAAAATTTGAAATACCCATAACAACATAAATCTAGGTTATTTATGCCAATATTATTCTCAATACTTTTATTGATAAGCTAATACATAAGTCCAAAAATCCTGACCCACGGTGGAAGTTTTTGAATGGTTTTTATCTAGATAGAAAAATATTCACTTCATGATCTTAAATATTGGTATTTCTCTCCCTAAACCATGGGCTACCACCCATTATTGTATCCTTGATCTCCAAACTAGAAAATACGATGAAGAAATAACTTTTAGGAAGAAAATCATGAAGTAATTTGAATTCAATACCCAATTCCTCTTAGTCTAATTTTAAATAATCTAAACTCTCTAGCCAGCCTCCATGGATGTTACATATTAGCCTTATGCTTTTAAATACTAGTATACCATGCTCGACCATCTCATCCTTTATAATCACTTATGGTGTAATATTTGCTACCTAGATTAAAATTACCATATATTTGCTTTTTTGCTTATCTCCAACTTGGGCATCCATACTTCCATCTAGGGCATCTTGACTTCCCATTAGGGCTTTCAAATATGACTTTCCTTCCATACTAGCTAGTGGGGCTCACTCTTGGCTCACACTTCCTCCTGGGCTTGCACTCCCTCCCAACTAGCAATCACTCCCAGCTTAAACTCCCTCCTAGCTTGCACTTCCTCCCACCTTGCACTCGCTCCTATATCTTATTTATCTTGATGTTAACTTTGTTTCAAAAAAATTCTATAAATAATATTCCACACATTCATGGTAGGGTTTTTAAGCATTGATGCACTTTGGATGAACTCGTTGCACTTCTTCCATAATTGAATATTTGTAGCTTTGATACTAGTTTTCTCTAGTTTACTTTATGCCTTCACCGTCATCTGACCTATGTCGAGTCTAGTGCTCTTTTACTTTTATTTATTTTTGGTAATATGAGCTACTACAACATTTTTGGTGGTTTTTTCTCTAAAGTATTTTCTTAGCTTAATTTCTTGCATTCCTAGTAGTTTTAATGGCTTAAATTTGATTGTTAATGCTTGTTTACTTCACTATAATATAGTGGTACACTATTAAATTAGTTTTTCCTTTGTTTTGATGCATTGATCAAGGTATAATATATTGTTTCAAATTTTCGTTAAATATCTATATGAGTGGGACAAGTTAAGGGTTGTCATGGATCACTTTTAATTCATCCTTAATTAGCAAGGCCAAGGACTTTAAATCAATATTATCATGTTATGAGAAAGCTATTAAATAGTTATCTAATACAACAAAATATATAAAAAAAAAATTGTTAATACCATGCTTGATTTACAATGGATTATTGCAAAATAAAAAATTCTTTAAATTGAAAAAAAACATCAACATGACTAGGTGTTCTCTTATTTGATAAAATAAAATATATGGATATTTGCTAGAACTCAATTTTAGATAGCATAAAATCTTGTTGGGCATGTTATACAGGTAAGTTCTTAACCATGGTGCAATACCATAACTCCTAAAGGTTAGATTACAAAGTATACTTATATACAATGCTTCTCAATATTACCAATATATATAGTATTCAAATTTGATAAAATTAAAAGGATTTTTTTTTGAAAGGTTGTGTGGAGAAATTTAGGTTTTCTCTTTCCAAAAGATTCAAGGTTTGTAGAGGAAAGAATATTGGAGAAGAAGGCTTATGAAATTGCATATTTATTGGTTTGGCATTAGAGGTAGATTATATAAATATCAAGGAAATAATTGGGTGACCATGTTACTTTCAAAATAGACAGGTCCTATGAATATAGAAAAAATGTTAAGGAAATAAAACTTACCTAAATGTTTGATAAGATAGAACTGCATATCGAAAAGTTTGCAACTAATTAAGAAACATGTTAGTTGGTCAATCAATAAAGAGGACACCTATTTTTTTTGTTTGATGCTTGGTTATAGTCTTATCTTCTTATTTTTTCAATACAATTAATATTGGATCAAGTCTCTTTTACTTGTAGAGGATTCAATGTAAAAATTTATATTGATGTGAGTAACAATTCTAGATTTTAGATTTCTATTAGTTATTTGGTTAAGGGAGAGGACATCAAAAAAATGATAAAATAACTTTAAAATATGCTTTAATAATTCTATTTGTTCATTTAAAAATTGGTGGATACTTAGTCAACTTAAAATATAAGGCTTAAAATTCCCTTTGCCTAAAGATCTTCCTTAGAAGAAGGCTTCATAACTTGAGGCCCTTCTCAAGGTCTCAATATTCCTTTAGTTAATAGTCCATAACAAAATTATTATAGGTGATAATTAGCAAAGAAAATGATATCATAGACCTTTTTGGCATGCATCATGTAAGTAGGAGACATAAACTTAAGGTCGTCTACATATTCATTATTCCTTTGCTTCCATCATTTGTATTTTTTAAAATACAAAAATATATTGGATTACTTCATTGACATTAGGAGGGCTGACAAAATGTTGGATAAATTATTTCAAATTTAAGGTATTAAGTATGTTGTTATTTGTTGAAATTTGTTTCTCAAAAAGAATTAAAAAAAAAAAACTCAAATTCACATTTCATATTGTTGCCTTTCTCATAGAATATTCACAAGCACGATGCTCATTATGCATAGTTTCAAGTATGAAAAAATATATGTTATGTGCTTGGTTAAAATATTTGGATAAACATGGCTAATTGACCTGCAACAATGAAGCGAAAGCAAAATATCTATACGTTAATTCATGGTAAAAAAATATTTTTTCCAAAAGTTGAGCTTTACCAAATTTAATCTTGATGGTGTTTCTAAAAGAAACCCTAAAAAAACTAGTAGATGTAATGCCTTTGGGATAATGAAGGTAAAATTCCTTTTCCCTACTCAAAACTCTATGGAACTTCAAACAACTATGCAAAGGTTAGGGAATTTCTTATGAAGATCATTATTTTTAATAAGCTATGCATGGCTTTTATTTGGGAACAATCCAATCAAAATATTAAAACGGTACATTTTTTATTAGGTCAACTAAACCATATCCAACTTGTCCTTTCATCAAAGATATTTTTCATTTCCTTTTCTATAAAATACATTTTTTTAATTGGTTAGATGGGATTGAAATAGGCCCCACCCATATTACATCATCACCACATTGAGGTATTACAACAAAGCTCAAATATTATCCATGTATCACTTGGCAATATTTAAACCTTGGTCTCCTCCTTAAATGTTGAGGAATCTAACCGGTTGAGCTAATGCCACTTGATTTCAATGAGTTTACATAGGTTTTTATGAGGGGTCCCAATCCCCTCATATTGAGTGGGGTTTGAACCTTGGACCTTTCAAAGAGAGGCCAAAGCCCTTACCACTTGTAGTAAGCTTTTTTTTTTACAAGAAAAAAATCATAATTTTATTTCAAGAATGAAATAAAATTACACTTCTCAAGTGCCTTGGCACAAACAAAACCCCAGATAAATGCAGATTAGTGGAAGTCAAAATATAATTATAGTCGGGCAGATCAGAGAGGAAAAAAAACCATCTTCAAAATAGCATGGGGATAATAAGGATAAATATCCTCTTGTATCAATACTTAATCATCCAAATAACCTCCATGTCCAAAACCTGAATAGAAATCAATGAAAAAGAAACCAGCTAAAATAAAAAACCAATTAAAATATACCATAAAGCTTTAATAAAATGAATAGGCCCACAGTAAAAATGCAGAGCTAGCATAGAAACTAGGGATATGGTATGTGGGTGAAATAAGAAACTCCATCCTTGTTCTCTTCCATTTGCATGAAACCTTCTAGAACCTGTTGACCTTATTTTGATAACCTATCTGCTTCTTGACTTAATTCCCTATAAACATGAGTAAAAGAGATGTTTTCAAAAAGAGAAATCACCTCCAACAGTTTATCTCCCACTGGTCTAAGCAAATTATTTTTTAATTGAGTAGATCTATTCATCTAGTTGATGACTAGAGTAGAATCTCCAAAAAATTATAAATTTTTCACATCTCTCTGTGACACACTTCATTAGCAATATCAAAGCATGAAACTCAACAAAATTGTTGGAACCTATCCTAAGACCTGCATTAAATTGGATATAGTTGGTATCCGAGAAGTACATAATGCCTTCCATGCTACTAAAAGCCGACTATCTCTAACTGACCCCATCAAAAAAATCCCATGGTTGAGACTTTTCAATGAATGAATTATCTACTTGTCAAGGTTTCTTATGTTTTCCAAGCCCTTTATTGATTGAGATTAAAGTCCTCACCTAAAATGGGGGTATTAACTTCCCTTCAAAAATAGGTGCATTCCCTACCAACCATATACCCCAACATTTAAGACATGGTAAAGAAAGAAAGTGTTTCAGTTTTTTTTTTAAAACCACTATCTTAAGCATACCTCCACTATTTTTCCTTCCCAAATATATTGTACTCCAATTATTTTTTCAGCTTCTAACCAAACCTATTGAGAAAAATAGCATTTGATTAACAAATGTGTGATGTTTTCCTCCTCTGACTAACACAACATACAAATACTTGGACCTTGTCTGCTTCTCCTCTGTAAAACTTCCCAAGTCAAAGCCTTATTTCTCAAAGCTAACCACATAAAAATAATTGTCTTTTTTGGCGTAGATAATTTCCAGATCTACTTCCACCACCAAGTAGGAACTTGAGGATGAGGATCAAAATTTGCTTTGTAACCAAGTCTAGTCATATACTAGAGCCCATATTTGTTGTATGCCCAAGCAATAGTATATGGTTCAGCTCTCAGCTTTATATGACTCTTATTAAGATTATCAGTGTAAGCCTTCCACAAAAAAACCTGCTCATCAGAAAAACCCAAGACCTAAGCTTACTTCCAACCTTGGGTCCAAAGACTAGAAAAATCTAATTCCCCCTCCTGATGAAGAAATTAAAAACCCTTGTCTTATAAAGAACTTATCATAGCTTCTGAAAACCAAATATTTTCTCCACAACCCAAAATAGAATCAGTCTCTATTCTAACTTGTTTATCGTTGCCCACTTTCCAAGCCAAATATTTTCCAATCATAGAAAAAGAATGTACTAGTGCCTTCCGTTGAATGGAAAAAATTTTAATACTTTTTTGTGGACTTATGATCCAATCCATAAAGGTTCCTGGATGAATATACTCATGTTCAATAATATTCTTCCATAATCCTTCTGTTACACTCCAAACCTAGCCGTCGGCTAGGTATTCCAAGAATATAAAATTTCATATATATAGTAGTTAGTTTATTCCAAATGAATCATCAATTTTTATTTTATCTCTGCATTTCGGAATTGCCTTCACGGCGGGATCTGCCCTCCTAGTGGCAATATAAATTTATTGTTTCCGTTTCTCGCATTTACCTTATTCGATCGATTTACTGTTCTTGCATGGTTGAATATTAAATTTTAGAATTATTTTTGATAATTTCGAAGGCGTAGCCTTCCAAGTGGTATCAGATTTCAGGTTCGGTTAACCCCGCAAGCTGCTAAGAACTCTTCTAACGCATCACCGATGGATCTGGTTCTTCGGCGTACTCCCTGCGCTTCGGTTCGTTGACACAACTGCGCTTCGGTTCGTTGGCCATCCCAGCAAGCGCTCCGCTTCCTCACAGCCAAATAACCGCCGCGAGTACTCCACGCAGTGGTATCATTCGGTTCCTCGCAAAACGTTGTCTGGTCGCATATCCGTTTACCGCCTGAGCCGCAGTCACGACGTCCGCGTTACAGGATAAATCGTAGGCTTTCGCATAGAAAAATCATCGTAGAACCAGCGCATGAACACCAAGCATTTTCGGCCAATCACAGCGCGCGATTTACGATTAATTAAAACGCCCACCTAAGGTACAAATTTTTTTTAATTTTTGTTTCGGGATATATATCCCACATCGGCTGTGGGAAAGCGATTCTGGTGCTTATATTGGTTTAGTCGCACCTTCAAGATTGTGACTTCGGTCACACCCTCAGTTACCATCCCACGCGCGTGTCGTTTGGAGCGTGTCGTTTGGAGCGTGTCGTCGTTGGGGTTTCCATTCGGTCGTCGTGTCGTTTGGAGCGTGTCGTCGTTGGTCGTCGTGTCCGTGTCGTCGTTTGGTCTTTCGTTCGGTCGTCGCGTTCGTGTCGTCGTTTAGTCTTCCATTCGGTCGTCGCGTCCGTGTCGTCGTTTGGTCTTCCGTCTGTGTCGCGTCCGTCGCGTGTCGTTTGGTTCTCCGTTCGTGTCATCGCGTCCGTGTCTGCGTTGGTCCGTTCGTGTCGTCGCGTCCGTGTCTGCGTTGTTCTTTCGTCTTCCAGCTATCGCCAGCGTGTCGTGTCCTCGCGTCCAGCTGTCGTGTCCTCGCATCCGTGTCCACTTCGTGTTCGGTGTCCTCATTGTCCGTCTCCGTTGGGCAGTTAGTGGTTAGCTGGTGTCGTGTCTTAAAAGTGTTGTCAAGAAAAGTTGTCAAAATTGCAGTCAAAGTGGTCAAAAGCTGTCACAAAGAAGGAGCCCAAATCCAAATTCAAATCCGCGTCGCAGTTGGAGCGACAGTTGTAGCGAAAACCAAATTTTTGATTAAAATTCCATCACATTCTGCGACAGTCCAAGTTCAAGGGTTCCTAAGCGGGTTATGTTAACAAGTGCATGAGCAAACAGTGGATCAAGGGATCTGACGGTCGATTATCAAGCTCAAAAATGACCAATAACAACACAAGAAGACCTAATCGCAGCCCAGGTACAAAAAATTCTCTTTCTCCTTTTAAAATTGGTAGTTATAATCCACATCATCCACTAGTAGATCCTATGGCTACTAATCCTCCCCCAACTCACGAAAACATCACACAAGGAAACTCAAGTAACTCAGCCATTTCCAACGATGATTCTCTTCGACTCTTACTAGAGGGTATGAACGAAATTGGTCTCCTCCTAAAAAACCTAGTGCAAGCACAAAACCAGCCTAATCCCAATACTAATCCCCAAAATCACTCCCATGCCCAAAGGAATGAAGAAAATGTCGATCATAATGATGATTGGGAACAACAACGAGGTGATTCGGATAATTACAGGGATCGCTATCAGAGACAGCGGTATAACCAAAATCAAGAAAGGGACACGGGTTATCACCAACCGAGAGGCCCTAATAATAATTTTCCATGAATTGATATGCCCACTTTTGAAGGTCATGATCCTCGTGGTTGGATAGCCAAAATGGAAGGCATTCTTGACTTATATCAAATTAAGGAAATTGATAAAGTCCCTTTCGCTGCATCAAAACTAGGCACTGAGGCCTACCAATGGTTTGTATGGCTTAAACGAGAGAAAGGAGCTACTATTAATTGGAGAAAATTCACTACCTCTTTTTTAGAAAGATTTGATGAAGGAGCTACATCATCATACACAATAAGACTGTTATCTCTTAAACAAGAAGGGTCAGTTAGCGAATTCGTTTTGGAGTTTACCGGTTTACTACCATACACTCTAGACCTCAGTCCCGACACAGTGGTAGGAGCCTTTCGCAATGGTTTGAAAGAAAATATTCGAGTGGAGGTAGACATGCACAATCCAACCTTGCTGAACGATTGTATAAGAATAGCCAAGCTGGCCGAGAAGAGACATCAGTTGTCTGCACGGCGTGAAACTTATAGTCGTCCTTCATATCGCAACAATTCCTTTCGTAGAAATGATCAACCATCAAGATATTTTTGCTATAAATGTCGCACTCATCACCCCAAGGAACAAGCATGTGCCCAAAAACAAAACTTTCATATTGAAGGTGATCAATGTGAAGGAGAAGAGGAAGAACCTTACCAACCAGAAGAACCTATGCCAGAAGACCTACCATGTACTATAGAAGAAAAAGAAGAGGATACAATGGCGATCTCCGTGCATGCTCTCATGGGTTTAACCGCCCACCATACCATCAAGGTACCAGGATTTCTCCGCCAGAAAAAGGTGAATGTGCTAATTGATTCTGGTAGTACCCACAATTTTATCGACATCAAAACCGCAAAAGCTTTGAATTTATTCATTAACTCTTCCAACAAAGACAAATTCCAGGTTCTAGTGGCCAACGGGGTGAACGCACAATGTGTTGGTCGCACATCTCAAGTTTCCATAAAAATGGGAACTTATACTTGGTTTGGATCCCTTTTCGTCATGAATTTGGGGAACTCGGATGTCATTTTGGGAGTTGAATGGTTGGAAACATTAGACACGGTTAGCTTCAACTTCAAAAAATTATTTGTGGAATGGAAGGAAAACGGACGAGTCATTCGCTTACAAGGCATTACTACTCCTCCATCACAAATGGTGAGCTCTCATAGTATGGAGAAGATGTTAAAAAAGGGTGGATATGGGTTTATAGCTCAAATTAATTGTTTGGAAAAACAATCTCAAGCAACTTCGGATATTACTTCTCCAGAGTTACAAGACATCATAACACATTACGAAGAGGTTTTCCAAGAACCTCAAGGATTACCACCTAAACGATCTCATGACCATGCCATCCATTTGATTCCGGGGAGTGTCCCACCTAACAATCGTCCTTATCGCTATCCTCAACCACAAAAGACAGAAATCGAACAGATCGTTCGGGATTTGTTGGATCATGGAGTCATTCGTCACAGCACTAGTCCTTATTCCTCACCAGTAGTTCTGGCTAGACGAAAAGATAACTCTTGGCGTATGTGTCCTGACTTTCGTTCTCTCAATAAACTCACTATCAAGGACAAATTTCCTATCCCTGTCATAGATGACCTACTAGATGAGTTGCATGGTGCAAAATTTTTTACAAAATTAGACCTTCGCTCCGGATTTCACCAAATCCGTGTTAGAGAAGAAGATATTCCCAAAACTGCTTTTCGTACTCATGAAGGTCATTACGAATTTTTGGTCATGCCTTTTGGTCTCACTAATGCACCATCCACATTCCAAAGTCTCATGAACCAAGTGTTTCGTCCACTCCTCCGTAAGTTTGTGTTAGTTTTTTTTGATGATATTCTCATATACAGCAAAACATGGACGGACCATTTACATCATGTGGATAAAGCCCTTCACATTTTACATAGAGAAAAGCTATTTGTCAAACGTTCCAAATGTTCCTTTGGTGTCCAAGAAGTCGAGTATCTTGGTCATATAGTTTCACACGAGGGTGTCAAAGTCGACCCCAATAAGATTAAGGCAATTCAAGAGTGGCCCTTACCTAAAACCATCAAGAAACTTCGTGGTTTTTTGGGTCTCACGGGCTACTATCGCAAGTTTGTACGAAATTATGGTAAGATTGCAGCACCTCTCACCGCACTCACAAAGAAGGATGCTTTTCGTTGGTCGGAAGAGGCCACTCAAGCCTTTGAAGCTCTTAAGAAAGCCATGTGTACAACTCCAGTATTAGCAACTCCCAATTTTCACAAACCATTTATTATCGAATGTGATGCATCGAGAATAGGAATTGGGGCTATATTAATGCAAGAAGGTCATCCGTTGGCATTTGAAAGTAAACGACTTTCCAGAAAAATTTGGGAAGATCAACATACGAAAAAGAAATGTTGGCTATTCTTCACGCGATAGAAAAATGGAGACACTACCTAATCAGTAGCCGCTTCATTATAAAAACAGATCATAGTAGCCTCAAACATTTTCTTGAGCAAAGGTTTTCATATCCGGAACAAAATAAGTGGTTAACCAAACTATTGGGCTATGATTTTGTTATCGAATACAAGAAAGGGAAGGAAAATATAGCCGTCGATGCGCTATCCAGGAAATATGAAGATGAAGTAGTCATTAACGCTATTTCAGGTCCTTGCTCCCAATGGGTGAATCAATTACAAGATGAATGGTTGTCCAATAGCGAAACTGCTCAGATACTTCAAGAATTATCTAAAGGGTCCTCCAAACACCCTTTGTTCTCTTATGAAGATAAAATCCTCCGGAAGAAGAACCGCATTTACATTCCACACAATTCAGACCTCAAATCGAAGATCCTCGACGAATCACACGCCTCTCCATCAGCAGGACATTCAGGATTTTTGAAAACATATTTAAGGGTCAAACAATCATTTTGTTGGAAAGGATTAAAAGCAGAAGTCAAACAATGGGTAGCAGAATGTGAAGTTTGCCGGCGCAATAAAGGAGAAACGAGTCAAATCACCGGGATTGTTACAACCATTACCCATCCCTGAACGACGGTGGGAACATATATCCATGGATTTTATTGAAGGTCTTCCAAAGTCGGAAGGCGGGACGATAATCTTCGTCGTCAGTAGACCGGTTATCCAAATACGCTCACTTTCCGGCTTTACAACATCCATTTTCCGCAAGCAAGGTGGCAAAGGTATTTATGGATTCAATTTTCAAATTACATGGTATGCCAAAAAATATTGTAAGTGATAGAGACCCCATCTTCACTAGTAACTTTTGGCGGGAATTATTTCGACTTAGTGGTACCAAATTGAACATGTCTTCGACCTACCATCCACGAGACGGATGGTCAAACAGAAGTAGTTAACAAATGTTTGGGTACGTACTTAAGATGTTTTGCTCAAGATAAACAATACCAATGGAGCCATTGGTTAGCATTGGCAGAATGGTGGTACAACACTTCTTACCATTACTCAATTAAGATGTCTCCATTTGAAGCATTGTATGGCACCAAACCTCCAACAGTCACAGATTACGTACATGGATCATCCAAAGTAGCCAAAGTGGATGATTGGTTCCAACAAAGGCAGTCTACACTCACCATCCTCAAAGAGAATTTAGTCCAAGCACAAAATCGCATGAAACAACAACAAGACTTGCACCGATCAGAGAGAACTTTTAATATAGGTGATTGGGTTTTCCTAAAGTTGCAACCTTACAAACAATCCTCGTTAAGGATAAAGTCCAGCCAAAAGTTGGCTCCACGATTCTATGGTCCCTACAAAATTGTGCGCCGCATTGGAGAAGTAGCCTATCAATTAGAGCTACCTACATCATCACGAATACACCCGGTATTTCATGTTTCATGTCTCAAAAAAGTAATTGGTCGGAAATTACAAAGTCAATCAGAATTACCAGTGCTCGATGAGGAAGGACGCATACATCTCCAACCTGAAGATATACTACAACATAGAATCCGAAGACTGAGATCACGTCAGATTCAAGAATTTCTCATTAAATGGCAAGATTTACCAGAGGAGGATGCCACATGGGAACCTGAAAGTATCTTCCAGACATTTCCAGCTTTGAGGACAAAGCTTTCCGAGGAGGGGAGTCATGTTACACTCCAAACCTAGCCGTCGGCTAGGTATTCCAAGAATATAAAATTTCATATATATAGTAGTTAGTTTATTCCAAATGATATCATCAATTTTTATTATTTTATCTCTGCATTTCGGCATTGCCTTCACGGCGGGATCTGCCCTCCTAGTGGCAATATAAATTTATTGTTTCCGTTTCTTCGCATTTACCTTATTCGATCGATTTACTGTTCTTTGCATGGTTGAATATTAAATATTAAATTATTTTTAGAGAATCCCGAAGGCGTAGCCTTCCACCTTCTCTAGTCAAAATCCTCCATAAATTTTTTCCTGCCAAAGAAGAACCAAAAAGATAAATATTTTTAAGTCCCCAACCACCTTCCTCCTTTGGCCTAACAACACTCTACCACTTAACTAAAGAAATTACTTCACGTTTCTTGCATCCAATCCAAAGAAATCTAAAGCAATATTTTCTTATTTTCTCTAGAAATCCTTTGGGAATGAAGGTCAAGGAGTGCCAAAACATAGGAATTGCCTCAAGAACCGACTTTACAAGTGTTAATATCCCACCAATAGACAACCATCTATTACACCAATGGTTAATCCTAACTTCAATCTTCTCTAAAATCCATCCCCAATCTCTCTTCCTCTAAGTATTTGGCTTCAATACGAAACCCAGATACTTAAAGCCTTATTTGAAATCTAAGAGATTAAAAGAAAAAAGTCTTATTAGACCCTGTCCAAACTCCTACTCTAGACCATTAAAGCAAATAGAGGATTTTTGAAAATTTATCTCCATGTCGGTAACAATATTGTAAGTGTCCATGATTTTCTTCAACTTTCTAGCTTCCCTTAAACTGGCATTTGTGAATAATAATACATCATCAGCAAATAGTAAATAAGATAAATAAAGGACCCCCACTTTGATCCTGAACAAGTATCTTACCCTCTTTGCATCCAAATAGCTTTGCTCGATCCTTCAACAACCAGCAAAGAAGTAAATAAGATAAAGGACATCCCTATCTCAGTCCTCTCGAGGGCCTAAATAATTTGGAAGATTATTTATTGATAAGAACAACAAAAAATTCAAAATAAATGCATCCCATAATCCACTATACTATCGAATAGCTAAAACCCACATGTAATAGCATCAATTTGAGATACAACTAGCTAGTTCTATCATAAGCTTTAGATAGATCTAGTTTAAGGATCATTACAAGAAGATTTTTAGTTTTAATATAATGAAGGCCCTATTGTGCAGCTCCTATGGCTTCAAGAGTCTGTCTACCTACTATAAACCCAAATTACTCCTGGGAAATAACTTCAAAGAAAATCTTATTCAATATAACAAAGAGAATCTTTGTTATAATTTTATAGATACAATTACAGAATGAAATAGGTCTAAATTCATCAAAGGTTTTAGGCTTATTTTTGGGAATCAAAGCTAAAAAGTGAAGTTAAAAGCCCTCAAAACCTGACCACTCAACCTAACGTCCTCCATTACTTTGATAAGATCCTCCTCAAGAAGATCATATAAAACTAGGAAAAACTCCACAGACCATCCATTAGACCCTGGACTTTTATCCTTTTTGAAAGAATTCAGGATAACTTTAGTTCTTCCTTTATGACCTTCTTCATAAGTAACTAATTATCCTCTTCTGTCACAAAACTAGGGAAGAAAGAAGTTAACTTTAAAATTTTCCCAATATTGACTCTATTAGGTTCTTTATAGATAGATTGAAAAATTTTACTCCCAAATATTCTAACTCAGAAAAACTCCTAATGAGGACCCCTTCTTCATTTTGTATCTCCCAGATAGTTTTAATCTTCTTCCTATGATTAGCAAAATTATGAAAATACTTAGTATTTTCATCTCCCTTTTTTAACCATACAACTCTACTTTTCATTCTCCATTCAAATTCCCTCCACTCCAAGAATTTGTTCTTCTTAATTTCAAGTTCAACCAATCTTGTTTTCTCCTCCTCTTTAAATAAACCAACCTCGTTCTTTTTATGAATTTTCAAAATTTCCTTCTCCACCAACTTAAGATCTCTATCCATAATTTCCTTTTTAACTGCAATCCAAAATGACACAACTACTTTAAATTTTTTAAAGCAACAACAAATTGAAAACTCATCAATGACCTGGAACTTTGGTCATAACCAATCCATTCTTTTTAATCAGTTGTTGAAAATCTTCTTCCTCCAACCAAATTGGATTGAGCTTAAAAGGACTGGCAGGTTTTGCCTATTGACTTTAATTGAATAAGTATGGGAAAATGATTTAAGCCACCTCTAGTCTCAACCCATAATAATTTTTTGTCTATTTCATTGTATAAGGAATCTGAGATCAAATATCTGTCTAGCCTCTTTGAGATCCTAGCTTCCCCAACTCTATTATTTCTCCATGTAGGCATTAATTTTATTGGTTCCAAATCAATTAAACTAGCTTCTTCAATCTTATGTCTAAAGTAATATGTAAGTCTATCAATTCTTGTAGATTCTTCCCATACCTCACTTCTATTCATGGTAAAATTTAAGTCCCCACCAATGATAACTCTTTCATACCTAACACACCTTTGGGAGAAAAAAACATCCTAGAAAACTTGCCTATCTTCATAGGGACCATATTAATTAATAATCGATAACCTCAAACCCAAGTCTTTAAAAAATAATTTTGTACACAAGCCTAAAACTATGAAGGAATAATTAATTAAGGATATTGAGTTCTTCCAACCAGTCAAAACACCCCTTGAATTTCCAGTAGCATATAGAGCCAACAAGTCCGAATCCCTAAGTAATTTACTCAACTTTTCGATGACTTTTGTACTTGCCCCCATGGTTTCTTGTAGAAGGATAACATCCGGATTACGAATTTCCACTAGCCTAGCTAAGGCAAGTATTTTAAAGGGACTGCCAATACCTCGAATATTAAGGGATAACAAGATCATTTAAACATCTTATATGGGTTTTGTCCTACTCTAAGGATCCCTTTGATATATTTTTGTTTACCCTGCTAAATTTACCTCAATTCCTTCTCATGTGCATGAAACAAAAAATATTTCCTACCTACTAAAGAAGTGGACAATCCCTTTATAAGGTCCATACCTAACCCTAACCTTCCATAAATTGCACAAGTTCTCAATTCGGATTCCTTTTTCCCAGAATGTAACAAATATCTTGAAGAGGAGCTCGTCTCCAAACCATCCCCTAAAATAGTTACCTCCCTAGAAGATTCACCTGATAGGTCAAAAAGACTTCCTCTAATAGCAAAAATATTTGGATCACAATCCCTATTCAATTTGTTTGAGGTTGCCAACCCATTGTTCAAAATCTTAGAAAATTTCTTGTCCTTGGGACTTCTCTTTGAAGATTCATTAGGAAGTGTACAAAATTATTTATTACCTAAGTCCATATTATTCTCCAGATGTATTAGACAGTAATTATCATAAGGCTTAGATGACTAACCAACAAACTTAATAGTATCGGGTTCCAATCCTTTCATAGTTTTCTTTATGATTCTATCTCCTTCTCTAATAACCTATGAAGCTAGGTCCAAAATTTCTTCCTCCTTCTCCAGAGTTTTGGTTCTAGGTTCAACAATATTTTTTTTACTTGTTTGTGCCAAATCAGGGAGTACTATTGAACTTTAAAAAATAAGTATCTCTTGTTTGTTGTTAACTGACTTGAAATCCCCACTAGTCATTTGTTTTCTCCTCCATACTTTCTGTGTGAAATATTGAGAACATTCCTTAACAATATGTCCATAAACATGACAACGAACACATCTAAAAGGAATCTTCAAATAGTCCAATATTTGATTATGAACTGTATTCCCCACAACTATCTCCATACAATCCAATAATATGCCTTCATTGATATCCATCTCAACCAAAACCTAAGCTACAAACCAAAAAACACTAGATTTGAAAGAAATATCTATATCCAAGGTTTTACCTAATGAATATCCAATATCTTTCAAAGATATTTCTAACCATAACTCCATTGGTAGACCTAGAAGTTTTACCCAAATTGGGATTCTCCTAGCAACTTCAGTCCTAGGATCAAAGCAAGCTATCCAAACCTTCAAAGCCAAAAAATAAGACCTTCAATACCAATGACCCAAAGAAATTTGTGCATCTTTCTCAGATCGAAAAAGGAAACCTATCCATCGTCTGGAAAGTAAGTGAAAAATTGGCCCATATCCCTAAATTTGGACCCATACCTTCTACAACCACTTAGTGTATTATCATCTATTTGACGTCCATGAAACTTTACAATAAGGGTCTTCCCCAAGAAACCCAAAACTTATTCCATCCTCAGGTCTTCCCCAAGTACCGTTTTAATCTTTGACCTTATCTTTTTAACCATTTTACGTGTCTTACACACTTTAGTAACCGAAGTTAAAGTCTATGTTGATTGAAAGTTTGAACCCACTCCACTTAGAGCCTCTAAATCAAGATTTTACCAATAAAAGCATAACCAAACAAAGGAAACTCTGGCAGATAAAGTGAGTTTGGATTGTTTGTAGCCTACTCAAGTTTTTCTTCCCTAAAATGAAATGTTTTCTCATTCATTAGACCCATAACTTGAGTAGAGTGTTCTGAGACACCTAAGAGTGAGTATTAAATAGGACAACCAACCCAATATAAACCTTTTGACATAAATTTCCCTCTGTCCACTGAAGTCTGATAAACTATAGTATTATTATGGCCACTCGAAAAACCCAAGGACCCCTAGTTCTCAACTTTGAAGCCTTGTATAGAAATAGGACCCTTGGCCCTTAGAGTTGAAAAGATGCATTGCTCCTCAAAAGGATCCTCTAAGAAGTTCAAATGTTCCTCTTCATTCTCCATCAAAACAAGAAACCAATTTTTCAAACTATACTGCCATTTTAAAAATACCAAATAAAAACAAAAATAATATTTTCCTTTTACAAACCCTAGCTTTGTTGCATGAACTTCATGATTCCAACCAATAAACTTCTTCAAATAACCATTCACATGCATAAAAATATTCCTCCTTTTCAAAGTAAATCCTTTCACCTTTTGCATGGTTCGAATCTAGAAAGTTGTCCAACCTTCATTTTCTTCACATGAACATATATGAGCGCACTTCAGTTTTAAAAAATGATGATGCTTCTTGTGTCATTTTTTAAAGATATCAGTCAAGAACTAGACCCACCTTCAATTTATTCACATGAATAGATCTGAGTACATTCTAGTTTTAGTAAAAATAAAATATTTTTTTTTTTTTAATTTACATGGAGGAATCGGTAGCCTCCACGAATCCGAGTAGATTGTCCGACTTTTTATGGCTGTCATAGTATTCTGCATTATCCACCCCAAAAGCTGCCACACAGTTCTTTGTGCAGTCCACCCCTATAACCACCATGCCACAATCATTTTAAACCTTTTACACCACTAAAAGCACTAGGAAAGGGACAAGTATTCAGTCCGACAAGGCCCGATATTTGAACCATGGACCTCCACCCCCCTTATCGGGTTTGCTCGAACCAATTGGTCTACACATCGGACCTAAAAATAAAATATTATCACTTCTTATGTTTTTTTACTTTTCTTTATGCTTCACTTGTAAACCCTAGCTTTACTACATGCACTCTACAATTCTAGCCAACAAAATTCTTCAAATTGTTGTTCACATGCATAGAAATATTCCTCCCTAGTAAAGTAAATCCTTTCACCCCTTCAATTTAATTTCTTTGTGCTTCACTTTGCAAATCCTAGCTTCATTGCATGCACTTCATGATTGCAACTAATAAACTTCTTCCAAAGAAAATTTAAATGTAAGAAATAGGAATGCTTACCTCCTTCATAGTCTAAGCTTTCATCAAAATTGCAGATGGGTCTTTAGCTGTCATCAGGCGATATTGATGATGGATCTACCACCAAGCACTACAGTTTGCTTACAACTTCTATCAAATACATTCTTCATCTTCCTCAAACAATCATTTTTTTATTATTTTTTAAGCAAAAAACCCTTTGCGGGCCGCCTTGGTCTAAGAGACCATGAACAGGGGGTTTTACACCGTCAAAGTCACTCGGGGGTTGCACCTAGCCTTGCCCGCACCAACATTATCAATTGGATTTTGGGTACCTAATTTAGCTTTTTGGTAGGGTGGAGATTCGAACCTGGGACCTCCTTTGGAGGATTGCCCTCTCCTCTCCAACTCACCTACAACACCTGGGTGAACAATCATATTTTTGAGATCAATGCTTTGACATTATTTTAATTAAGCGATAAAATATCATTTGGTTAGTCACTTTTAAAATTTAAATTTTAGCAAGATGAATATCAACACCATGATTGGATAAGTTATTTGCTACTCGAATTCCTTCTCCATACATATGCTCACATTTCCAAGATATTACCTCCAAAAGTAGTTGATGAACATAAAAAATAAAGTTATTTTTATGTAAGCCCCACATTCATTTTTGTTAATTTCATTAATGATAATATCTTCCTCAATTGAAGTGCCCTAAAATATACATAGTTGTTAGTTGAAATTCCATATGATTTTGAGCAAGTTAGGATAATTTTATCTTGGATTATTTCAAAAAACACCACTTGCACCATCATTTTTTACATTTATTTTAGAAGCACTATCAAAATTAATTATGATAAACTCAATTTTTGGACATTTCTATTTTATCATAGATCAAAGCTAATCCTTTGTGTTAACTTCATTGTTGTAGATGACCCTTCCATGTATATTCAAATATTGTAACAAAGAGGCTAGGACCTCTTTTTCCGCACTTAAGACTTCTCATGATAAGGACCACTTCTGTAAATATTTTGTGAGAGAGATAATAATATGGATCCAAACTTAATATTTACTACACTCTCACTACCATATGAATGATATTGCTTCAAGATAAATATGGTGATAGGGTTTCAAGCATTATGTACAAGGATCGAGATGAAAGATACAAATAGAAAGAATATTTTTTAACAAGTATACCAAACATTGTTGTTAGAAAGCAATTGAGTAGAAAGATAACAATAGTTATTATTTTGAGGAGACCTAAGAATAAGTTGATTTAGGAGTTGAATAACTTGGGAGAATACACAATAAGAAGTGGATATAATGTAAAGCACCAATAAAATAGTAATACCATAAGAATATGGAGAGATATTTGGGGTAGCCTGAGTATTCCAAACGTCAAATTGTTTGTATGGCTAGTAGGTCACGGGAAAATTTTATCCTGGTATAACCTATGAAAAAGGGTTTTTATTGTCCCTCACAATGTGTTCTATATAAAAAGGAAGAAATTATAAATGATCTCTTGGGAAACTGCTTAATAGTCTGGGAACTATGGCATTGTATTCTTAATATGTTTGGTAAATGCATGGTGATGCATGGTAGAATTAAAAATAGTTAAAGCAATGGTAGAACACTTTTCAAAGTGTAGCATTACATACAATATGGGATACACTAAAAGATACAATACTTTGGATTGTGGAAAGGAACAAAAAAATATTTAAAGAAAAGAAAAGCAATTTAGAAGCAATGAAAAGAAAGATTTGTTTAGCCATAGAGGAGGCTAAACCAACACTATCAAATCACCCAATCTCTAATATTGGAGTAGAGAGCCTTGATTGATGGTCATGTCATCAAATGGAATTATGATGTTGGGTATAGGAGAAATAAAAGGAAGGCAAAGAATATAATGTGGAAACCACTAGAAGTGGAGTTGGTCAAATTGAATTTTAATGGATCATCTAAAGAAAATCTAGGACCAGTATGAGGAAGATGAATAATAAAAAATAATAGGGGTGATATTTTGTCACATTATGCTTTCAGTAGTGGATTTAAGATAAATAATGAAGCTAAATCTTGGGTGATATTGGAAGGATTAAAAATGTGCAGAAAATAAAATGGAACAAATTATGGATGGAAGGTGATTCACTAATAGTAATAGATGCAATTTTGAGGATAGCAAAGGCTCCATGAAACATACAAGAGATTATTGTGGAAATATAAGACCTTGCTAAAGAGTTTGAATAGATTGGTCTTACACATACATTAATGGAAATGAACAAATGTGTAGATAGGCTAGACAATAGAGGGGTTTTCATAAAGGATTGTGAAGTTAAAAAACTATCTTCTCCATGGTCAGAGGAAGTAGTAAATTTAGCTAAAGCTAAAAAGAAAATATGAAAGAAGCAAATTCAAAATAATGTTCTAGAGGAATACAAAATGTTTTAGGGAATTCATTTATAGACCAATGCATTAGAGGAAACTAACAAT
This sequence comes from Wollemia nobilis, assembly GCA_028583015.1. Classification (NCBI taxonomy): domain Eukaryota; kingdom Viridiplantae; phylum Streptophyta; class Pinopsida; order Araucariales; family Araucariaceae; genus Wollemia; species Wollemia nobilis. Next base: position 433,987 of record JAQPPZ010003229.1, read on the forward strand.
CTAGATTTGATAAAGTGGACTATGATTTCGTGAAGCAGGAATAAGTTTTTTTATGCTAAAGCAAAAAAATATGACATCAGATGGACTTCATGGTTGAATGGATTATTTGAGTTATTGGTTGTTGGTTGGATTATGGGACAAAATATGGATTGGAACTTTTAACTTTTTGAGACTTCTAAACTATTTATTATAATTTGTGTAGTTGCACTTATGCTTTGAGAAGGAAACTAGTAGTTTTGAAAATATTACTCTACTAGGATGCAATGCATAGACAAGAAAGATGGATTTTTGGTTTTATGAAGACTACTTTAGTAAAATATCAAGAAGAATGATGTTGAATTCTATAATAATGCATTTAGAAATAAAATTGAAGAATATCCAAAAAATAGAAATCAAGAATTCAAACTCTTTATAAAAAATATGTAGGTATATAACTATAACAACTGAATTGAGATGAGAATTAAATTTGTTTGTAAACTCTCAAGCTCTAAAGGAGAGAGTTGTGATTTTTTAAGTGTGGGTGACCCAAGTACAACCTCTTTTCCCTAGGAAAATAAATATGGATCCAAACTTGGGCATGATTTTGAGGCTTATTTTTAAAATTTCTATTATTTCTTTCAAGATAAATTCCTACAAACAATTGCAGGATCAAACCTCCATAGAATGGATAATGTTTTAGCTTTAAAATAATTATTCTAGCATTTCATCAACTCTTTCAATTTTTATGGATCTACCCAATATACTATTACATTTTTTAAAACAACACAAAATGGTATAAGCAAAGGGACAATGAAGAAGTAAATGGTTTGATTTTTCTAGATTCTTCTCACAAAAGGCATAGTAAAAATGTCCACGATATCCTCTTCTTTGAAGACTCTCCTATAAGAATATTGCTTTGGACTACTATCCAAAGGAATATTGAGGCCTTAGGAAGGGCCTCAGGTGACTAAACATTATCCCAAGGGAAATTATTGGGAGTAGGAAATTTTGATTTCTCTAAATCCTCATATCTTAACTTAACTAGGTATCCACCATCTTTTGATATATTTCAAACCAACTCATCCTTCAAATGTCAAAATAGGTAAATAGAACTCTTGAAGCGTATTTTTAAGCTTGTCTACTAGGTGTATAAGGTTCTCTTCTTTAACTAGGCTATGAATAGAAATTCATAATTTTGATTAGTTGCTTACATGAATATAATTTTTTACCTTTGGACCTTTACAAGCTAGACATTCTTGAGGCAATGGTTACCATTTGGAGCTAGAAATAATAGGTTAAGACTTCAACTAGGAATCAAACCAAAAATTTGTAGAACCCCCTTTATTAATTAACCATTTAATATATTTTTTAATCAATTGCACACTATCTGATATGAAATTTCATGTTGGCAATCCTTTAGGTAGGGTTCATTTCCTAAATTATTTAATTGTATTGAGAGAACCTATATATTTTAAAATTATTTTTTACCCAACTCTCTAATTGATATTTGAATACTATTCAACAAGTTTTTGCCCTTAAGGCTAAACTCATAAGTTTACAATTCTACTAGCATACCACTCCTACATTCTTTTCTTTTCAAACCATATCCCATTTACAAAGAGGAAACATAAATTTTACTTACATTATTTCCAAATAAAACCTCATTGACTTTTATCAAAATCATATGCTACACCTACTCCCAATCTTGAAAGTGATATCATATTTATATGGATGGATTGCAATGTAGTTTTTATGAGTTGTAGCCTTCCAATCATGGTTAAAAACTTACCTTTACAACCTACCAAATAATATTTTATTATATCCCAAATTGAGTCCTAAATATTTTTCTTCTTTATTTTATGAGACCAAATTATTTCTCTAAATCCTCATATCTCCTTTTATGTTTATGGAATTTTTCTAATTTTAAAACCTAAATTTTCCACAATAAACCATTGTCAATCTATGACAGTGTTAGTAAAAATATTTTAGATCCTTTAGCATTAACCAACTACATAACAACCTTCTCATAGCATGATAATAATTATTTAAACTCCATGGCCTCATTGACAAATGGATGACCCAAAATAAAAGTATCATCAATAAATTGATGATGAGAATCAAAGGGACCATTTGTTGCAACCATAATACTTTTGATTTTTTCTTCCATTTTTGCCTTTAAGAAAGCTCTCTCTAATGCTTTATAAATAGAAAAGGAGATAATGGGTCATCCTAGAAGAGTCCACATGCATCGAAAAATGGATCCATGGATCAATATATAATATTTTGGAGTGCTATAACAACATATATCTCACTCACACAAAACTTGATCAAAACCAAACTTTTTGAGAATAACATATAGAAAACTCCAAAAAACCCTATTATACCCTTTGTTAACATCTAATTTTATAAACATACTTGGTTTTTTCATGGAAATAGGAGGATGTATAGCCTCCTATGCAATGACTACACCATAAATAATTTGTTTAACATTAACAAAACCACCTTAGTACTCAAAGATAACATAATCTATAATGTTTTCAACTTTTTTGGTGTAATTTTTTAAATGGTCCTATAAATCATATTTCAAAGGCTTATTGGATAAAAAGTATCAAAATATATTGCCTCATCTGTCTTGGGAACCAATGTAAATAAATGTGGTATACATATCACTTATTATAGCCTTTCTTTTTTGGGCCTCTTCAACCACAACCAACTTATCACTCTTTAATAAATCCCTTATTTTTTGGAACAAAATTGTAGAAAACCATTAGGGTTAGGTGCCTTGTCATGATGGAAAGATAAAGTCACCTCATGTAGCTCCTCCATAGATATTTTTCTCATAAAGAATTTATTATTGATGGATTATTTTGTAAAATATGACCTTGAGACACCTTATCTTACCTAGCAACCAATAAAATATCTTTAAAATAATTAATCGCTTTCTTCATGATATCTTATTCTTCCTTGATATTTCTTCATTTGGAGTTAAATTTTTTTGATGTAATAAAAAATAATGTTTGTCTATAGTATGAAATTTTTTGGTATTTCCTTATCCTTTTTTGAGCCATCTCTCCCTAGATTTTTGGAACTAGTATGACTCCTAGTTTTTCAATACATTATGATAATTAAAAAGTAATTGTTCTCTTATACATAAGTATCTCGGTCCATTTTATTTTTTTTGATGAGTTTACACAGTTTTTTATGAGGGGTTTTGGTCCCTTCATACTAATTGGGGTTTGAACCTTGGACCTCTCAAAGAGAGACCATCGTCCTTACCACTATAATAGGCTTGCAACTATCTATCTCGATCCATTTCATTAACTTCTACTATCTATTATAAATTTTTGAATCTGGATTCCATTTTTCTTTTTTTTCTTATTACTAAAATATTTGGCATTTCAAATCTTCATTTACCCCTTTAGACATTTCATATTTTAAACAAACTTGTATATACATGATCCTTGAAAATTTGATTCATCCTACAACATAACCATCTAGAATAAATTATTGTCTTGGTGCCATATTAACTAAAATTAAAATGGATTTGGATGACAACTATTGAGTAAATCACATATTAAGAGAATAGGTATGTGACTTAATCATGTTTGTAATAAATATTTTAAGAGATTGTATACTTTGTTTACAACCATGTGTTGGATAACAAAAATCTATCCAGACTTTTTACTATAATAATTTGCCTGATGTGTCTATTATCACATATATATCATAATCTTGAAGGAATAGCATCCCAAAAGCCATTTTAGTTGATAAATGAAAATAAAATCTTGTATTGATTTATACCATCCAAGAATACCACTCTTCTTTTTTAAAGGAGAAAACATTGTGTTGATATCATGTTGGATCCTTAAAATCCAACTTAAGACTTACCCCTAATTTCAAATATTATTCAATATCATTTTCCCTTACTCTTTATGTCTTACAAAAATTTCCAATAATCTAGGAAATAGTCATTATATTTCAAGTTTCCCCTTTTTGTAGTCATTTTTGGTAGTCCATTGCAAATATTGTCTTGGTTAAGAGCATATCCTTCCTTAAAATATCCTCAAAGTTTTATTTTTGAAAAGTTATAAGTCCACAGGTCTTAGTCCTTTGAAATTCCCTATGGTCCCTATTGGATTCCAAAAATCCAACTTAATAGTTACTCCTAATTTCAAATTTTAAGGGGTCTTGTGGAGTCCTAGGTTTAGGTTGTTGGGTGGTTATGTTCGAGTCATGTAATTTTTATTTGATAAGTAAAGTTTTATATACAAAAGGAGTTTTTTTTATAGGATCCCATAACCTTATTACAATAGATGTCGAAGCACTGCCATGGCAGTTGAAATTTTGAATCTAACATAGAACATAAACGTGCTATACGTAAACCCATAACAAAAATCCCAATCAAAACTAGGGACCCAGAAAAAAACTTACACCCGCATACCCCTGAACCAGGGCAAAACACCACACAGGATATAGACCTGACCAAGGAAAACCATCCTTGTAATTGCAATGCAAAAATCCCAAGACAAGGGGATGCACTGGAACTAGGACCAGCAACATCAATTATCGTCCCTATCGGAGCCTAGTCCCAGCCTGCGGTGAAGCTGCTTGAAGATGCGCACTATGGATGACGCAGCGTTGGCCACCGAAGTCATGGAGTTGATCACCATGTCTAAGAGGATCTTGGTGGGGAAGGCTTCAAGGTCGATCTCGGTGTCTGAGATGACTTCCGAAGACTCCTTCCTCTCTTGTTTCAACTTTTTGAGTTGCGTTGAAGCTCTGACACCACTAGGAGCACTGGAACCTCCAGGGACACTGGGACCACCGGAAGCACTAGGAGCGCTAGGAGCGCTAGGACTATCGAGACCACTAGGACCGCTAAGGAAACTTTTAGACACCCTTCGCTTCCTATAAGGGTTGCACTTTACGCTCTTAGGAGGTGTCTTGTCAGAGATATCAGAGCTACCATCCATGTCCTTGCAATCGATATCATTGGATGAGGTCGGGGAATCGGGGGGGTTTGCTGAGAGGGGGGAATCTCTTGGATAGGGGGACGATTAGCAAGCACATGGCAATAGATGATAGCCATTAGTTCGTAGTGAAGGGGTTTGAGCTAGGTTTTCTTAGCTTTTTCAATTGCAATAGTGAGCGAATATAGAAGATCTCTGGGAGTGCAAAGTTGAGTGGACTCATGAAGGTGGTTCATGAAGCTCAGGTGGAAACTATGGAGGGGTTTCTCGGGGTCGTATTAGGTGATAAATTGCATGATCGATACAATGGCATCATTGTAGGGTTTGGGTAGTGCAGATCTAAAGAGAGCCAATTTATCCCACCCATAACCTTTAGCTTGATCTGGAAACTGGTTGAGCTCTTCCTCCCAGTTATGCTTATCTCGTCTAATGAATTTCCCTTTATCCTTGTGATGAAGCCCAGTGACTTCAAACAGTAGCTCTTTAGTGATTTTTAAGTAGATGCCCTTGACCACCACCTCGTCATTTTACCAGGAATCAACAAAATTTTGGGTAACTTCATCATCAGGGCCAACAAACTTGCGAAGGAAGGAGGTGAGGGATTTGGCTTCCATGAAAACCAAGGCAATTTTGTTGAGGTACTGAGTGGCTGGCTCAACGTAAATGGTTTTCATCGAGGAGGGGAGGGGGATAAGATCCCGTAGAGAACTTGGGATGTAATTCTAGAGCCAAGACCATGCACTGAGAAAAGAGTCATCGACGGGGCGGGTTTGGGGGTGGAGAAGAGAGGCGGGTGCTCTTCGATAGTTAAATAAGGGCCTTAGGGGAGTCGAAGCACCAAAAAATTGATGCATGCATAAGGACTCAGCAATACAGAAGACGGGAGACACGCTCGAAAGGTGGCGGGGGTGGGGATACGGAGGGTGGGCACGACACTTGACGAGCGAACGATGGTGGAAGGCGAGCCTCTCGGGAAGTGGGTAGTGGGGTGGTGACCTGAGCAAGGTTCAGCTTGACAATAAACACGAGGAAGTCATATCATTGCAAAGGTGGAGAGATAGGGTTGGATCACCGTGACGAGTGAGCTAAGTGGGCACGGGGCAAAACTTAGCAAGAATGACGATGTTGGCATGGTAAATAAGGAGCTTGCTTAGAGCCAACTGGGTGCCAAGGGCAAGGGTGAGGTGGCAGCTATAGTAAGGCCCATCAAAAAAAGGCTCGCTAGGAAATCCCACACTGAGATCAAAGGGAAACATGGGGCCAGGAGAGAGGCTGGCGCACAAAGTCAATGGGGCCCGAGGATTGGAGAATCTAAGATTTTGTTTGGGAGATGTTTGCATAGTGGCAAGAGGATTTTCTTGGGACGTAGTTGTTAGATCTTCGAGAAAGTCATCTCTCCAAATCCAGAGCCCTGATGATGAGGCTGTTGAGTTGGCCATGGTATCCATCAACTTGTTACCTTCCTTGTAGATGTGGCGGAGGGATGATTGGGGGAGACCTTGGAGGATAGTTTGAGCTTCCTAAAAAATGTTGAAGATTCTCCACAACGGATCCCTTTGCTTTGTCATGAATTTTATGGTGTTCAGGGAATCTCCCTCGATGATCACCTTTCTAGGGTCTTCCTAGAGGATTGCCAGACCACGAAGGAGGGTCGAAGCTTCCACAAAATTATTATTTTAGGTGCAAAGGAACTCTGAGTAGGAAAGGATCAGGTTCTCCTCATGATCGCGGATGACCCCGCCAGGTCCTGAGAGCCCAGGATTGCCTTTATAGGCCCCATCAATTTTTTTTTTTGGTTAGATAGGTAAATTGGTTACGACCATGATTTTTAGTAACTTCCAGCGCAAGGTTCAAACCATCAATGACTTCTTCCAACAAACCCATCGTCTCGTTAACATTAACCTGACATGAGACGGGGACCATCGGTCGCTCAGGATTCGTACCGTCATCGTCAGTCCAATGCATCACTCAGAGGAGTTGGATCAGACTACTACCTTTGCCAAGATGGGCACACCCATGGGTTTTGAACCTAGGTCTCCTCTTGGTAAGTGCCCAAGCTTACCAATCCACCTAGCCCCGCGGACTGGCCCTATCAACATTTAGCTTGATCCATCCGAGAGGGGGGGCCATCCACCTGATTGAGGCTCTGGGGTTGGGGGATGGGTGGAGGTCTAGGTATGCGCCTGGAAGCCAAGGGAGACGAGGAGGGTAAGCTCACTCATCTGTAGGGGAGAGAAAGGTGGGGAAAGGAGTGAATTTTCTCAAAGGCGTAAGTCAGAGCTTCGTTCACCACCGCAAGGGGATCCCTGGGTAGGGAGGAGAAAGCTCTAATGTTATGCTCTAGCCAAACCTACCAGATTAGGTGGGGAAGGCAGAAGGTTCGGAGGGAACGAAGGGTGGGATGAAAGAAGGGATTGGGCCACTGGATGAAGAGATCAGGGATGGATTTGGGTGGGACCCATTGAATGGAGAAGGGGAGAAGGAGGTGGCCCAGGGTAGCAGAGGAGAAGGAGCAGCTCAAAAATAACTGATTTGTTGATTCCCAGTCAGAGCAACAGAGGTAGCACCAATTTGGGATTGAGAATACCCTCTTGGCCAAATTTTTAATGGTGAGGATTTTGTTTTGGATGGTCATCCATGCAAAGAAGCTAATTTTGGGTATTAGCTTTTTGGCCCAAAATTGCTTGATAGGGAATCGGGCCTCTTGGGGATCCCTTTGGAGAGAGTAGGTGGACTTGACTGATAAGGATCTGTTGTTGGTGTCGTGCCAGATGCACCTATCCTCTACCTCACATGAGGGAATAATAGTTGAACTAAGAAGTGCAGAGAGGTTGGTTTCCTAGAGGGGAAACCAAACATCTTCAATGTGACATGAACCTGACTTTCCCTGGGCCCTAATTATGTAATTGGCCACCTTGTGTCCTTTTGAGGAAACCATCTAGGGCCTGAGGGTTGAAATTATTTTGTCCTCCGTCAAGGCCTCATCCTAGATCCATTTGTCATCCCAAAAATCAATCTTATTTCCATCACCTAGGATCCACCTAAAACCCTTTCGGATGAGGTCTTTAGATTGGGCCAGGGATCTCCAAAAAGCAGACCCATCACGAGGCTGGTGGTCACCGAGGAAGGGGTGGTGTTGGAGGTATTTTCTTCTCACAATACGAATCCACTCAACCTAGAAATTGGTGAACACTTTTCATGCATGCTTGGCCAGGAGGGCAGTGTTCATTTGGGATACCCGCCTGAGGCCGATCCCACCTTTGCTCTTGGGTCAGCAAACCAGGGGCCAGGAAACCAGCGGGATCCTCTTCTTTTCTTCACTTCTAGACCACAAGAAATGCTTCTAGATCTGCTCAATGCGGGTGCTGATTGAGGTTAGGATTCTAAAAATAGACATGAAATACATCGAGATGCTATAGAGGTAAGAGAACGTGAGGGTGGATTTAGCGGGCTGGGAGATAAGGATCCCTTTCCAGAGGTCAGGTGCCCTTTCCAAAGGTCAGCTTCTTCTAGATTCTCTCGACAACGTTGGCCCATAGGGCTTTGGAGGGGAAACTAGAGAATAGGGGTAGCCCGAGATAGGTGACGAGGAGGGCATCCAGGGTGCATCCCAGGATCTGGGCTATTTTGGCCTGTTTGGATTGGGGAGTGTGGATAAAGTAGATTTTGCTTTTCAAGAGATTTATCTTCTACCCGATTTCACTCTCATACAAATTGAAAATTTGTTTGATGATTTTGGCTTGGGCCATAGAGGTGAAGGTGGCCAATATGGTGTTGTCCACGAATTTTTGGTGGGAAACCAGGGCCAATCCTAAGGTCAATCTGATCCCAAAGATGAGCCTGCTTCTGGTTGTGCTTGAAATGATATGTCCAAGAGCTTCAGCTAGGATTATGAATAGGATCGGGGATAGAGAGTCACCCTACCTCAGCCCTCTGGAACTGGGGAAGAAACCTACAAGGGATCCATTGACCAAAACTGAGAACCAAGGGGATGACACATCATTTGATGAGATCAACCCAAGACGGGTGGAAGCCAAATTTGAGGAGGACTTCGATGAGAAAATCCTAACTAACTTTGTCGAAGGCTTTGTTCATGTCCATCTTAAGAAGGAATGTTGGTTTCTTGGCTAAAGATGCAGAGTGCAGGACTTCATGGATTATGACGATCCCATCTGTGATGACCCTCCCTTTGACAGAGCTCCCCTTGCAGGATTCTATGATTTGGGGGAGGATGTACTTGAGTTTGGTTATAAGAGCCTTGGTTATACTTTTGTACAGTACATTACACAGGTTGATGGGGCAGAATTCAGATAAGTATTTGGTCGCCTGGTTTTTGGAGATCAAGCCAAGGAAGGTGGAGTTGATGCCCCTAGGGATGGAGCCAACAAACTGAAGGTCCCTGATGGCAACACACACTTCTTGACCCACTAGATCCCAAAAAACCTAGAAAAATTTGGGGGGAATCCATCTCGATCGAGGGCGGTGTCAGCCTTCATGGAGAATAGACCTTGATTTCCACATCAATAAGAGGGTTGAGGAGCATTGCATTGGTTTTCAAGGAGATGGAGGGGGGGATGTGCTCAAGGAGCATCTTGGCCGCTTAGGGGAGGATTGGGATGCAGTGCCAAGGAGATGTTGGAAGAATTTGGAAGCCTTTGATCTAATTTCTTCTTCATCCCTGATAGACCTGCCGTCGCTGCAAGTGAGTTCATAAATTTTGTTGGTGCTTCTATTTTTTAGTGTTGACATGTGGAAGAATTTAGTATTTGCTTCATCATCCTTAAGCCACAATACCCTCGACTTCTACCTCTAGAAGGTCTCCTCCCTTGATAGAATGTTGTGGTAATCAACTAGGATTTTGCTTTCCTCCTCTCTGGACCCGGGTTCCTGAGTACCTTCCTATAATTTGCGCTCTAGGTCTTCCAGCTACTCCTTTAAAATTTTCTTGTTCTCAAAGATGTTGTCAAACACCTTTCTATTCCAGGTCTTAAGGTTATCTTTGAGATATCTGAGTTTCTGATAGATATGACCAGCGAGGGATCCACTGGAGGGTTGGTTCCACCACCTGCCCACCTGGGACCTAAAATCTGGGTGATGGAACCACATAGACTCGAATCAAAAATGGCACTTGGAAAAAGGAGGTATGTCAGCTTCGAAGAGGAGGTGGCTATGATCCGATCCAATTTTAGGAAGAGCAAGGAGGTTTGAATCTATAAACAGGGATATTTCTTCTCTATACATGAAGACTTTGTCTAGCCTAAATTGGGTAAGGTTGGCCCCGACTCTTCTGTTGCTCCAACTGAAATTTGCTCCTTTCAGGTGGACGTCCATGAGCTCATTAGAATTGATGAATGCCCCAAATTATTCCATGCTTATGGGGTTTAGATTGGTTCCCCCCACTTGTTTTAGGGGAACAAGGGGTTGTTGAAGTCACCTGCCAGGATCCAAGGGAGGGGTTTGAATGCTTCCTGCATGAGGCTGATTTCATCCCAGAGGGAGGCTCTTTCAATTAGGTTGTTAGGGGCATAAATTTTGGAGAGGATCTAGGTCTGGCGGGACACCAAGCTATGGAACATGATGTTTATGATTCTTGGAGAAGATGAAATCAACCTCCCTTCGATAATGGTCGGGTCCCATAAACACAGTAGACTCCCAGCGGTGCCTAGGACCGGGGTGAAGAGGAAATTGTTATTGCTCCAAACTACTTTGGCTACTTTGGGAGAATAAATCTCATCAAGTTTGGTTTCCTAGAGAATGAGGATGGATGGATTATGGTCCTTTCAGAGGTGGGCAAGGGTGCATCTCTTAGGGGCTCCATTGAGCCCTCTCACATTCCAAGTGAGTATCTTCATTTGGAACCCTTGAGGGGTCTTTTGCCTCCCTTCCCCTGCTGGGAGGGAGGTTTGGATCTTAGTGGTTCTTCTTTCAAGAGGTTTAGGGCATCCAATAGGAGGGTCATCTGGAGAACATTGGCAATGTCATATTCTACTTTCTTCCTTCTCTATTCACCTAAGGTGGGATGCCCTCTTTTTCTATCACTGTCGTAATCCATTGTGAATCGTTTATCGTGGGTCTATCTAGGACTGAATCCTTCTGGAGCTAAATAGGATAAGGACATATTGCCCTCATCATCGTCCTCGGATATCTCTGAGTTGGTCTCTAAGCAAGCCCGGGAGGGGTGGGGGAGAGCCAGGGGGGAGGGTTATGGGTGACAGGGAGGGGGATAGGGGATGCTCTAAATGGGCTTTTAGGCCCAGCTTCGGGTCAAGGATACCCATGTCTGAGGATGGGAAAGGGGTGGATCAGCGGGGGACCCACTGGAGAGGAGGGAGGATTAGCTATACCTTCATTCATGTGGGGAGGGTCTGCAGGGGAGACCAAAAATTCTACTAAAAATTTAGGGATAGGGTTTGGAAGGGTGCATACCTGGTCAAGATTTATCATCGAGATAGGATCAACCTTCTATTTCCCTTTGTCAGTTGTATTTGGTCTCTTTTCGTACCACGATGGGGGTGTTGGTGGTCTTTGAAGGGGTCGCCCACTCTGAGATGGACCGCGAGGGGGAAACCTGTTGCTGGATGGAGCCTTCGGGAAGGAGTCCCCATATGCTAATGCTTTGGGACCCTTGGTGAGGGGGCACCGATTGAGTAGGTGCCCTTGCATGCTATACTGGGTGTAAAAGGCTGACTTATTCTTGTATTCCAAGGGTTGGAACCACTGGTAGGATCCAGACGATAGGGTAACTGAGGACGAAAGCTAAGATTTAAGGTTTGCATTGACGCATAGTCTGGCATGGACCATTCGAAATCCCACCTTGGTTGTAGATTCAAAAGCCACAAGTTCCTTTATTGCTTTGCAATGATTTTGAGCATATCCTTGTGCTAGAGGTGAAACGAAAGATCTGGTAGCCAGACCCAAATCGGGGCAAATTTTATGCTCTAAGTGTTCAGATTGAAGTCTGTAGCCCAACACCTGAGGAAGAGGCTTTTGCAGCCCAAAAACCAGGGTCTACCCATGAGGATCTTGCTGGAGTCATCCCTGTTGTTGAGCTTTATGATAAAAAACCCTTTTGATAGGGCAACGATTTCCATATTCCTAGAGGTCTTCCATTTGGAGTAGGCCCAGCGATGGATGGTTTCCATGTCTGGGTGGCCCCCAATGAAGGAGGCCTCTAACATGTAGGAAGAGAAAATGTCCTTTAGGATGAAATTGTGTCCCATCCAGGGATAAGCTCGAGGGTGGGGTACGGGGACAGTTCACCTATCCCATGAGGACCTGGACATAGGAGGGTTTGTTGGGCCCCCTAAGGGAGGACTCCTCAACCACCTTATCAAGGGGCTTTTTGTTCGATGTATCTAAGTGTGCATTTCCAGAGGGGCCCGTTGTCACATCCTCCTTAGCAGGGCCCGAGCCCCCTATCGCTTGCTGGGATCCCGAGGCCTGGATCTCGATGCCACCATTGGAGGCCTCTGGGCCCGCTCCTGATTCTAACCCCACTTCTGCTCTTGGTCCCACCATCTCCTATGAGTCATGGTATTTTTGCTTTGATGATGACTTTCAAATTATTGCAATAATCCTAAAGGAAGCCACCATATGTCAAGGTTTTCTTTTGTCCATGGTCATGTCTAGTAGCCCTTTCAGGAAATTTATGTCTTAGTTAAATTTCCTTGTAATCTCCCCTAAAATTTTCCATGGTTCCTAAGGGTGCTTTGAATAATTTCATAACCATTAGTTCCCTATAATATTCCCTCTCATGAACTTCTAGGTCTAAGCTTCATCGAATGTCAGGTTAAAATCCTAAATACTTAGGCCATCCACACATCATTTCCCCCCTCTTTTTTTTACACATTTTGCACTACCATAAAAAGATTCACGTCTAAGTCCCTAGAAATTAATATTTCCCATCACCATTAGTTCATGGGTCATTGGCACATAGGATAAAATGCTCCCCCATATTTTTTTGCCTTAGTCCCTAAGTCCGAAAGATAGGTCCCTTAATTATAATATTTACTCTATTTACTAAGTCATAAGGTCATCGTCCCCACACAAAAATATGTGTGATTCAAAAAATTAAAACTTTGCCTAAGGTCCTATCAAATAAAAATGTGTGGTGCAGGTTGAAGCAGGAAAACTCAAGCGCTTAAAAATAATTGGCTCAAAAATGTGTGGTGTGGGTTGATGTGGGCGAACTTAAGCACTCAATTTTGATTGGCTAGAAATTGTGTGGCAAAGGTTTGAGCTGGCGACTTCAAGCGCTCCACTCTAATTGGTTGAAAATATGTGGTGCAAGTGTGAGCAGGTGAGAATGAGCTCTCTATTCTAATTGGTCAAAAATAAATTACTCAAGTTCCTAAGGTTTGAGAGTCTTGAGCACATAAAAAATGTTCCCCCCTTTGACCTCAAAATAATAGTGCCCCACTTAAAGGAATCCCTCTTCCATACTATTGAGAGTCAATAATTAATGTATCAAATTCCCTTGATAGTTTAGGCCATGATGATAAGTCTAAATCTCATTCACTTTTCCCCTAAAGTCCTAAGATGTGAATAATTTCCTCATGTGTTCATTTTATACGATTAAACGCCAAAAATAAATCATTCTCATCCCCCTTTATAGACATATCATCCCTAAATATAAAGCCTATGACACACGAGAAAAATCATAAGTTATTAGGTCTTAGCCTGTTTTTTATTTTTATTTTCAAATATTAAGTCTTTCATGCACAATTCAAAATGCCATTGCCTTAGAAGCACCCCAAAAATAATGTCTTCTTCATATAAGTTCAAGGGTTGTCAATACATATTCAAAATTTCCTCCCTTTTGCCTTATCCTTATGTATGAAGGTCCATAATCATGGCCTTAAAAAAACAAAAAATAAATGTGTCGCATAATCAAAACCTGACCTAAGGTTTCATTAAAGAAAATTGCATGGATCATATTAAAGCAGACCATTTCAAGCACCCAATTTTGATTGATTCATGATTTTGTGGTGTGGATGGAAGAAGGCCATTTCAAGCGCTCAATTCTAATTGGTTCATGATTGTGTGGTGCAGATGCAAGCAGGTGGCTTCAAGCGCTCCACTCTCATTGGTCATGAACTATATGGCGCAAATCAGAGCGAGTGAACTTTAGTGACCCATTTTGATTGGTCAATCACATAGACTCAAATATTCCCCTTTTTTATCCTAATTGAAAACACTCCATAAGGTTTTATCCTAAGGAAATCTATCTTACATAATGTTAAGGATCAATAATTCATGGACTAAAATGATGATTTTAGGCTTCATTCAATATTTCCCCAAAAATCCTAAGTCATGCATATACAAGTTTGACAAGCTAGTCCCCTAGCATTGTTCCTAGGCTCCTATTATTCATTTTTAAATCATACGCATTAGACTCATACTATTCATTGTGTGATTAAGCCTAAGGTCACAACCTTTGGTAATTGTTGCCACTTCTAAGGTCAAGAGAACATCTTCATAAAGTTATTATGCATCTACCTAGGGTCGAAAGTTCCCTCATGTCTATGTGCCTCTTTTTAGCTCACTTTGACTTTTCATTTAAAACACGTGGTACCTTCAGATTTGAGTGGGTGAGATGAAGTGTTGGATTTTGATTGGATTGAATATAAATGACATATATAACCTCACTAGAACAGAAGCACATGGTCCAGATTTACTCGCTCAAGATGAAGCGTTGGCTTCTAATTGGTTAGAGATGAACGGTGTGGAAGACTTCACTAGAAGAAAAGCGCATGGCTTGAATTCATTCTTAGATCAAGACAAGACTTGTACCTCAATAGATAATTATAATTCCATTTAATATAAATTGCTTTATCCAAACTAATATATTTGGCAAAAGAGATAAAGCTAAGATTTTCTAGCACACATGCCTAATATATGATGGATGACTCAAAATTGATCTCCAAAGAACCAACAATAAAAATTTAAATAAGAATACAGTTCACTAGCCAATTATAGGACATAAATGCCATGCCACAACAGTTAAGGTAGTTATCAGGTAAAAAGGTGGTGAAGCTCAACTGGTAAATCAAAAGAGTGTAGTTAGAGGTAATAAAATCTAAGGCATGCAAGGCTTTCTATTAATATGTGCATAAAATATTTAAGTTTCACTTGCAGTAAGAACTCTGAGTCGAGAGTTGCAAGTACACAAGAGTGATAGAGAATGGGCCAAAAGCGAGGAAGCTAGGTTTTCATCGTAATATTAAGAAAATTGTATATAGTTACATCGCCATGGCATCCTCAAGTGTTGCTCTATAAATTCCTCTTCCACTGGTTTTAGCTAGAATAGAACACATCACAAATGGCATGTCGTCCCAAGAGTTGAAAGGAAAGGCCACTATTATAGATGAGAAGGAATTTGCCAAGCTATAGAGGCTAAACCTAGAAATCACTCCTACTTAGCAGTGGTAAGTAGAGCAAAATACCATTTTTAGTTACAAAAATATATAGGAATATTATCAATGCCACCCATGGTTGCTTGTGGAACTTTTCAAAAGGGCGTGGAGAGCTTGATACCAACCTAGTCCTTTCTATAAAAAATGGACCCGTAACCTAGGCAAGTTGATATGCCCTAAATTATATTATTCATCAGACCTTTTATTGTGGTTGGCAACCGCATACAATTTGTAAACTAGAGCAATCACAAATTTCACGAATTGATCAACGTTCAAAATAACCCTTGAGAAAATCAGAAAGGTCTTCGCATTGAATGAAGTCACTTTGGTACTGAAAAGAAAGGTAATAGCTTCTTAGTTGAGGAACACAAGCTTATACTGAGAGGGGGAGGTGAACAGTATAAGATCACTTTTTACTTTTCTTTCCCAATATTAATTATGCAATATATCAATGGCAATATCAACAACAGTAATCAAAGAAATGCACAAATCACCACACACAATAGAGACACCAATTTAATGTGGTTCACCCAATGTGGGCTACTCCACGGAGAAAATATTTCACTAAAATTTTCTTAACAAATCTCTTGGGAATCCTTTCCCTATTACAATGTTTATGGACCTCTGTACAAAGGAGACACCAATCCCCTAATCAATTTTGTGTATCTCTATCCACAAGAGACACCAATATCCTCAGCTAGTTCATGGATCTCTATCCACAGGAGAACTCCTTTCTCCTCTACTCTGGCTGGTGATATTCTAGAAGAACTACTACCTCCACTACACTGGCTAATGGATATCTATCCATTGAAGACTCTTGCCCTCACTCAGAAGACCTATCTTCACTACCTTGGCTAATGGACCTCTATCCACTGGAGACTATCGTCCTCTATACTCTGTCACCTCCAAATATTGCTCTCAGATCTGTCTCAAATCTGTACTAAACATAGTCCTTCGGTTTAACATAAATATGCTCAAACTCTGTTCTCAAATCTACACTAAACATAATCCTTCGATCTAGCACAAATCTGATCAATCCCTGTCTCTGTTCTGGGACAAACCTGTCCTCAAATCTACATCAAAATTTGTCCTTAAATTTGTCCTCAAGCCTTAACATAAAGCTTATCTCAATCACAAATCAACTCTACTAGATTTGCTCCAAACCTTAACCCAAGGTTTGAACAAATAAATCAATCAAATATGCTCTCAAGTCTTCTCAAAGACTTATCTCAAATATGTCTTGTAATCTTCCACAAAAGCTCACACTAATCTGTCCACAAGTCCTCTCTAGAACTTGTCCAATCTGCTCAACAAGTCTTCACCAAGACTTATCTCAAATCTGCTCAACAAGTCCTCACTAGAACTTGTCCAATCTGCTCAACAAGTCTTCACCAAGACTTACCTCAAATCTTCTCAACAAGTCTTCACCAAGACTTACCTCAAATATGCTCAACAAGTCCTCACTAGAACTTTTCCAATATGCTTGTAAGCTTCTACAAAAGCTTACTCAACTCAATCCTTAAGTCCACTCTAGGACTTACTCAAATCTGTCCACTAGCTTTCACAAAAGCTTTATACAACTCAACTCAATCTATTACAGAAAACCTCTTCAATATCATAAACAAGTTTCACATAGAATCTTGTTTAATCTCACAAAAACATATAGAGAATTGTTAGAGACTCAATATGCTTCACACTCACAACAATGCTCAATCACTTTCAATCTCTTTCTCAAATAAATTTAGAAGTATAGAACAATTTGTTTCACAGAACTTGAACTATCACTTCAACACTTCCATTTTACTAGGCTCAAAAAATTCCACTTATTTAATTACTCAATAAAATATTCCTCGCTTACAGACCCTAGTCCAAGCATATGAACACTCACTCAATTATTTCCAACAATGTTCATCAAACAATCTCACATAACAATGATACTCATGTTCTTGCAAAAACCCTAGTTCAAGATAGCTCTCAACTTCACATAACAATGATACTCATGTTATTTCACAAACCCTAGTCAAGTATATAAAAGCTTACTCAATATTTCCAACAATGGTTATCAAATAAGGTTTTTATCATCAACTTTCACTTATAAAAACCTTTAACAATCAAACTCAACAATGATTATCAAACAATTTTTTTCTCTCCAACTTAGCGCTCACAACATCCAACAATCACTCACAAGGAAGATATGTCCTTACCTCTTGTTTGAAGATGATTTGACCTCAAACAACTGTCTTAATCACAACCACTCTTTTTTCCAATACTAGGGTTAGATAGCAAATATTTTTCCTTAATATATTATCACAAAGATATTTCACCAAGTCAAAATATCAAAACTTACTCAACCTTATTTCTCCTTACAATACAATTTTATTAACTTTATTTTCAACAAAAATATCCAACTCCTTTCGCAAACCTTATTACTCCTCTCAATAAGCTCAAAGCACTCAAAAATTAAACCTTAAAATAAAATAATGCACATCCTTTTATCTCCCTCACAAAAACCTTATAGCATGCAATTTCCACTTTATAACCAAAAAATATATTTTCGCAAATTTTGAAACCTCCACAAATTTTGTAACCAAGCAATTTAGTGCATGTCTTAGTCCACAAAAGGTACTCAGTGGGTTTCGAACGTGCAGCCTCTTCCTTCTGAGCACCTTAGCAAAGTGTGTGTCCACCACGTGGGCTACGTACTTCCACACAAATGGAAAGGCTAGCGCCTTTCCTTTGTCCTTTGCCTCACACGTCCTCACACGTAGCTTCCAACAAAAACTTCCTTTGCTCACCAAAATGCAGACCACGAGATTCGATCCCTCAACCTCACATCTACCAAAGTCTTTGCGCCGCCCTTGGTTGCTAGTTGCACTACACAGCACCTTCGAATGTGATGTGGAATCCCCTTTACCTTGTCCTTTGTCCTTGCCTCTTAAATGTTTTAACACATGTGAATCTGCGACTCTCCTTGCACACGATTTACACTTGCATCGAATAATTTGTATGGATAATATTTGCAATGGTCTTTGCCCCTTCTTATATGCAATGTGCCATGATATTATAGACGTCGGCGATTTTGATTAATTCAAATTATTTCGAATTAAATAAACTTTATGCCCTCTTAACCCTAACTTTTAGGGTTTTAATTTAAATCATAAATTAATTTATAATTAACTTATTATAAATAATTTATAATTAACTTAATAACTCTTAGAGTTAATCAAATTAAATTATAAATTAATTTATAATTAAATTAAATCTCTAGGTCTTGACCTTAGACCTTTTAATATTATAATAAAATATTATAATATTATTTTGCTTGGGCCTTCCTTTTGCCCTTTAGACCTCATCTGACCACCTAGAAGTAATCTTTCTTTTGCACTTGATTACAAAACCTGAAACTGATGTTGCTCACTAAAATTAACGCTTATTGGTGTTGACTTATTGACATCAATGACAACAAAATCTGCTCATATTTCCAATATTAGTATCAATATATGATTGGCACTTTATTTTACATAGCTTTTTGATCACAACGTACTTGTATCGTATGATTTTATTATTCATAAATCTGACCTTCACCCCTGGGTTAGAGATTATGTGGACATGATCAATATAGTGTTGGGGGAAAAATAATTAAATTGGGTTAATAGAGAAGTTCTATACCTAGTAGTGCAATGTAATAGAAGAGGACAACCCACCATGTATAGATGGGAGGAGGCCATTAGTAACACAATAGATAGAGAATTTAGAGAGTTACAAAAGGCCATCATAGAGCAAAGAGAAGTGATGCCACCATTTTCATATTACTCCTTCCTTATACACCTGATAGTTGGACATATGACCAAATAGTTGATAGAAGAATGGGGAGGGGTATATGATGAACTCATCCAAGAAAGACTTTTGTGGATCCAAGAAGGTTGGTCCATTCATTCCCATATTTTTGGTAGGTTTCTTCCAAAGATACATTACAAGATTTGCAACAGCAATCCTAACAGAACTAGTATAGGGGTAGCTACATTTTTGCATGGGAGGAAAGCATAAGACTTTTTCTTCATTGAAGAATTTACCTACATAAGAATATATGGGTCCAAGATTCCACCCAAAGTGCTACCCAAGTTTTGCCCCATGTCTATTGCAACATTAGAAATCATGATGCAAGTAGTAGAAGAAACTAAAATGAGAGCCTACAAGAAGAAATCCAAAATTCCATGGCTAGCCTTCCCTTGCAGAATGGGATATTACACATATAAAGGACAATATAGTTTATTAGATGCCCTATGGAAAATGGATTCATATGGTTTCTCTAAGATCACCTAGAGACCTTATGATCCTTTCAATTATTATAGGGACAATGTTGTTGATAAGCTACCAAATTCCTTGGTTATTCACCGAGGAGATAAATTTGAAGATGAAATACAATTGGCTATAAGGAAAGGAGAATCTTTGGAATCAATATGGAAAGAATATTTAGGCAAGATGTCCCACACACAAATAGAGATGGTAGATAACTACCTTGTTGAATTAAGAGTGTTGAGAAGGGTCTTAATATAAGCTTTTGCTCCATTAATTCCCTCCACATGCCTCGAAGAGCTACAAGATCCAATCTTGAAGGTAATAAAGCAAGAGCCCGAGTAGATGGAGATAATCATGGAGGTCATTGATTCAAATATAACATAAACAAAAGTGTATTCATCTATTCAAAATATCATCAACACTGTTAAATAGACAGGGAAAGGCAAAGGAATTATCACATATTTTTTTGCACCAACTTAACTAGCTATCCTAGATCTGGTCCAAATTGTTATGGCTCCCAAACATAAACTCCAGTTGGCAGTAAACTTGCCCAAGGTTATACCTAGATCTATAGTGGTGAATAAGGAGGATATTGATATCTCCTTAGTTATGCTCAATAAAATACAAGAAGTTGGAGTATTTTCCAACCTACTACAATAACATCAAGTGAAAGCCAAGGACCCATCGAGTTCCCAAAAACATAAGAAGATAAGACATGGAAACATTTCGACCAAATACAAGAGCTTTGTTCTCACTAGGATAGAAGTACTTTTTCATCCAAATGATGAGAAACATATTTAGGATATAGAGGAAGGGAAAAAAATGAGTGAAATGCAATAAAAATTGGAAGAACCAGATGATTAGAGCTCTCAACTCCCAATAGTACCTCTTGTGACAATGGAAGCAACAATACCAATGACCATGGTCACATCCTTGCAAATGGATAAGGCTATCGGGAAGGCAACTATTTAGTATCAAGAAGATCGTCTAACTTTATCCAAAACACAGGCTCAAGCCCATGTAGCCATAATAGGAATCCTTTACAAAAATAACCAAGCCTTGGTAATGAGATTGATTCAATTGTAGGCTGAGAATGAAATTTTACAAGTGAAGTTCAACAGGCTTCAAAAACAAACATCATAGGTATATTCATAAGAGCATTTTGACATCACTTATTTCATTAAAAATTATAAAGAAGTGATATCAAAACTAAAAACAAGGGTAAAAGCATTGGCCAAAATACTCAAAGACCTTGTTGATATCATGGCTATGACTCAAAGTATGAGGGCACTATTACAAGATGCATATCAGAGAGTAGCAACTCTAAATCCTATCTACAAGAAGTGAAGAGAAGAGTACAAGAAAATAAATAACAAACAAGTGACTATCTCAGGTGGCAAAAGCTACGAATGACAAGTAGAGTTCCTTAATTTGAATACATATCTTCATGAGAAGCCATATTGGGAAAACTTCCTCCAAGACATGGAGCCTTGGGCAAGTGAAATGGATAAGAAAAAAAACAAGTTGGTATCCTCTTCGAAGAACTCTTGGTAGTAGAGAAATTTGATGAGCTAATATCCAGAAGAATACGAGAGTTTAAGTGCGATGAAAAGGGTGAGCAGAAGTTAGCTCGATAGCTTAATGAATTATCAATAATAGTTCAACCAAAGTCAGATTCACCAAGAAAAATGAATTTTCAGCCAAAGACTATGCCAACAAGTCATTAAATATGAAATACACAATTACATCTACAACCTCATTTTGTGTTGAAGCATGGGGACAAAGTGCAAAAATCCTAGGAATAAGTCAATCACAAAAAAAGACAAAAATGAAGTAGAGCCCAATGTAGAAGAGGATAAAACTCTAAAATAATAATAAAATATAAGTAAATCCTACGAAAGACCATGCCTGACATAGTTATGCTCCACAAAAGAAAATTGGGGTCTTGGAATAGACAAGTGTCAATAAAATAGCTCAGGATAACTATAATTTTGTTGTAGTGCACTAGGGAAATCAAAAGCAAAGATAATACCACATGGAAGTATCTATTGAGTACAACTATAACTGAAATAAGATACTCATAATCTATAAGAAGAATCATTGCAACTAAGAAAAGTATCAAGTTTTTGCATAATCATTCTTGCCATAGGTAGACTAAGAGTGTCCTTGCCTTGTTGATTGCAATTTTCTTTTATGTCTTGTTTCCATCCCTCATTCCTCCCCTTGATTGTGCAAGTCTTGTTTAGGATATACCCAGTTAGTTGAAATCATTTCCAATGATTGGATTGGAAGCTTGGAAATTCTTTGTCACTACTTTTAGGACGAAGAATGGAGTTCCTCTGTTACATTATTTGAATAGAGAGAACCCTTTGTATTTGATCAATGAGATCTGAGCATTCTACCAAACTCTGAATTGTAAAATATTTTAAGAAATTAATACAAATCCAACTTCCTCCTGAACATTTCTTTGGTTCAATTATGTATTTGTTGTCTCTTTTACATTACATAATTTGAATGTGTAACTGATGCTTTCTTTCATTGATAATCAATCATGCTTGTTACATTATTTGAATTAACATAATTTGACTTAATATATTCATTCTCTCTCTTTTTTTTACATTAATGTGTTTACAATCTTGCTACAATGGATAAGGCATCATTCAAGTATTAAGGCATAATTACAGAGTTATTGCAAATCTTGGTCAAAAACAGCAACTTACATTTTTTTATCTGGATGAGCATGAGCCTATAAAGAAATATTATAAGCTTACCTTAGGGGTATCCTAACACAATTCAATATATCTAGAGTCTCTTCGATAATATTTTCCTAAATTAAAGTGGTAGATCCACCAGAGTCTGTGATATTACTTGTGACCAAGAAATATTCTATGGCATGAATTAAGGGACACAAAATAATTCCACAACAGTCCCTAAGGTCACATTTGAAAAATATATAGTCATTGGCCCTCTTTAATTTTCCCCTCATAAGCCCCTAGGTCTAGGCTTCATCGAATATTATTTCAAAATCCTAAAGCCTTAGGTCATTCATACATCATTTTCCCCTATGCATTTTGCACTACCATGTAAAATTCATGCCTAAAGAAGTTCCCCAAAAAATAATGCTTTCCATCACCTAAGGTTCATATCTCATTGGCACATAGGATAAAATCTCTCTTTTTTGCCTTAACTTCTAAGTCCAAAATAATAGGTACTTGAAGCATAATATTTCCTCCATTTACTAAGGCCTAAAGTCATCGCCCCCACAAAAAATATATGTGTGATGCAAATAATTAAAACTTCGCCTAAGGTTTTATTAAATAAGAAAGAGCGATGCGGACTAGAGCGGGTAAACTCAAGCGCTGCAATTTTACTAGTTGAAAAATGAGTGGTGTAAATTAGAGCATGTGAACTCAAGCACTGCAATTTCATTAGTTAAAAAATGAATGGTGTAGATTAGAGCAGGCGAACTCAAGCGGTGCAATTTTATCGGTTGAAAAATAAGTAGTGCATATTAGAGCATACAAACTCAAACACTATAATTTTACTAGTTAAAAAATGAGTGGTGCGGATTAGAGTGGAGAGAATGAGTGCTCTATTCTAATTGACCAAAAAAATAAATTCCCTCTTTTCCTAAGGTCTAAGGGTCCTAGTCACATAAAATAAATATTCCCCCTTCAACCTTAAATTAATAGTGCTCCATAAAGTTTTTACCTTAAGAAAACCCGTCTTCCATGATATTAAAGGTCAATAATTCATGCACCAAAATCTCCCTTGATATATTAGGCTACAATGATAAAGTCTAAGATCCATTTAATATTTTTCCAAAGGTCCTAAGTCATGCATAATTTCCTCATATGTTCCTTTTATATGGTTAAAAGCCAAATTGACCATTCACGTCCCCCTTAGGAGTCATATCAATTCCTAAGGTTAAAACCTATGTCATATGAAATAAATCATAAGTCCCTAAGTCTAAGCCCATCGGTTATTATCTTTTATATCCCTTAGGTATTTCATACATCTTCATTCCCCCCTTCACATTTCATAATATCCATACCTTGGAAAATCCTCAAAAAATAATGTTCTCATCATCTAGGTTCAAGGGTCGTTGATGCATAGACTCAAAATTATTCCCTTTCACCTTAACCTTATGTCCAAATGTAAATCCTTGCATATATTAAGGTCTAGGATCATGGCCTCCAAAAAATAAATGTCTCGAATAATCAAAATTTTGCCTAAGGTTTTAGTGGCTCAAATTGGAGCGAAATAATTTAAGCTTTAAAAGCCAATTTCCCAAAAAATATGTGGTGTGGATTCGAGCGTTGCAATCTCATTGGCTTAAAAATGTGTGGCATGGATTTGAATGGGTGAGATTGAGCGCTAACTTTTGATTGGCTAGAAAATGAACAACTTAGATGACAATGCTAAAAAGAAGATCAATGGCTCAAATTTAAGCAAAAAGATTGAGTACTCCATTTTAATTGGCTACAACATGAACCACTCATATGACAACACTAAATAGAATATTAATGGACCAAATTTGAGTGAAAAAACTCAAGCACTGGCTTTTGATTAACTACAAGATGAACGACTCAGATGGCAATGCTAAATAGAAGATTAATTAACCAAATTTGAGTGAAAAACTTAAGCATTGGCTTTAGATTAGCTGTAATATGAATGACTCGGATGGCAATGCTAAAAAGAAGATCAATGGTGCAGATTCAAGCGAGCGAGATTAAGAGTTGTCTTTCAATTGGTTGAAAAATGAATGACTTCGATGATAACACTAATCAAGAAGTATACGGTCCAAATTTATTTGACAAAAACCCTGTACCCTGACGGGGGACTATAAGTTCATTTATTTGAAATTATATTATTTTCAGCTAACACCTTAAGTTTAGTTTATGTGAAAATGGATGATCAAAATATACACTAGATAATCCAATAGTGCGGATTTGAGAGGGAGAACTAGAGCACTGTGTTTTGATTGGCTCATCAACATGACATATGCTAATTAAAGACAAATGATATGGACCTCAGTGACAATAAATGAACTCAAAGCGTACAAATAAAAAAAGGTTCATATAAATAAAAGAGACAAAATAGACGTGCTCTAACCAAAGTTAGTGGAAAGTTTAGCAACATATCCTAGCAAACAAAATCTTGCAGAAAGATATTTATAATGAAGATGCCACAATAAAAGCACCTTTTTGAGAAAATGATAAATCAAACTGATTTGGCACGCCTGTTAAAAATAATACATAACAACTCATAAATCATCGATGAATCAGATCTAAATATGCCACAATACACTGGATAGATATTCTCCTTACCAAATAACAGGGCATTGGTGTCGTATCATAACCGTTAATACAATTGTGAAATAAAAAGGTGGTGAAGCTCAATTAGCTAGCTAAAGGATGTAGTTGAGAGCAATTAAAGTCAGCGCATGCGTGACTTACCATAAATATTTGCATGAAGTATTTGAAATTCACTTGTAGAGAGCATTTATAGTCAAGCACAAAAAGTACAAAACAGCTACTCAGACTACAAAATTCTAAAGAGCTATCTAAATTACATAAATGACATCCGTAAGCACTTCTCGCATCACCCCCATAAACATTAAAGATTGTATTGAAGGATTGGTGGAATCTCAGCCTTACCAATCACTGAAAGAAAAGTTTGTTGGAAGAGACCCCAAGGAATTTGTAGAAAAGTTAGGACCAAGCTAAGAAATTACACCCCAACAACAATGGAAACTTGAGAATATGGCCATTTAAAACTATGAGCTCACAAAATAAGACAACCAATGTCATACAATATTACTAAAAGGGTTATTCAAGAGGGCACAAAGAGTCTAATTTAGAGAAATCTCTTTTTGCAACAAATGGACGAGTAACTTAGGGAGGTTAATATGCCCAAAGGTTTACTACTCTTTAGACTTGTTGTCATGGCTAGTAGTTGTGTATGATTCCAAGGCCAGAACAGTGAGAGACCATACCAACCAAGCGGTCTTCATAATCACACCACATAAAATTAAGGTCTTCCAGCTAAGTGCATTTACCCTAATACTCAACAAACAAGTAATTTTTGTACATGCCAAAATATGCTTGGTACTTATTTTTACACTAAGTTGTTTAATTACAACCAACAAATACCATGCAAATTTCCCATCCACAAGTCTACTCTTCATCCTTGGGCCAAATATTATGTAGATATGATGAACATAGTACTAGAAAGCATATATTTAGAGGATTAGCTAGGAAGTTATGTTTTTAGTCGTTCAGTGTAATAAAACAAGGCAAATGTCGATGTACATGTGGGAAAAGTCATAAGTGACAATATAAATACAAAATTAGAAGAGTTACAAAAAGCCATCAAGGAAAAAAGAGAAATAATGCCTCCTTTTTGTATTATTATTTCTTGATTCATCTAATAGTGAGACATATGGAGCCACCTTTAGTCAATAAATTGGGAGGGATAGAATTTGTAGACATTCAGGATAGATTCCCCTGCATTCATAAAGGCTGGTCTAGTTATACTTCTTCGAAATATTCCTTCCAATCATTTATGAAAGACTTTGTGGTTATCACCCTAGAATAATTGATAGTGGCGTAGCTACATTTTTACATTATAATAAAATAGGAGACTTCTTCTTTGTGGAAGTATTCACATATATCAAATTATTTGGAGCTATACGTGCAAATCGATTCAAACGGATACTGGTGGAAGGAGGAGCGAGCAATGGTTTCGACGATCGAAGACCAAAACCCTGAGAAGCAGGTTTCGTAGGAGGAAGAAGCCCGCAACGCCACGACGACGACAAGGTTTGACTAGAAGGCAGCTAAAAATGGAGCCTCCCACAGCGACATTGAACGGGGGAAAAAACCTCTCGATAAATTGGGCAGACCGAAAAAATCTTACGCAAAATGTTTGTAACAAAATCCTAGACTGCCCCCTAGCGGATCGATGGATTTCATTCTGCAAGGCAGTGATGTGTTGTGCCCTAAACACCTCATGGAATATTATGCATCTCGTGATTCCTTCTCATTAGTGGGAAAGTTCGTAGGAGGGCGCCCAGACATGGATGCGATTTGGCGATGGGCTACTTCGAAATGGAAAGTTATGGGAAATTTGGGTCTTTCGTCAATGACCAGAGGTTTTTTTATGATTCAGCTAAATACCTGGGAGGATGTAGAGCATATTCTTTCTAGAGGTCCTTGGTTCTTCGAAATACGAAGCCTGTTCCTCAAAAAATGGGAACCAAATTTTGACCCCGACTCTCAGAACATCAATTTTGCTCCCATTTGGGTCCGCCTCCCCAACCTCCCTGCATATTTTTTCTACGAGGATGCTCTCCAAGGTCTGGCTAGGGCTTTTGGAGATTTGGTAGCTATTGACCTAGCTACCCGTGCCAGAACACGCCTGACACAGGCCCGCATCTGTGTAAATGTGAATCTAGAATTGCAACTTCCAGATCACCTCAATCTTATTTACGAGGATTTTAGGCGAAGCAGACGCTGATCTTTGAAAACAAACCTGCCTTTTTTTCCATATTTTTAGTCGCAAGGGCACCTCCCTTCTCAATGCCCTAAGCACAAAAACCCTAATGAAGATTCCCAGCCAAGTGGGCGTCCACAGCTAAGAACCAGTCAGAAGGAAACTAGCAGTCAATGGCAAGCCAGGAGGAATGCGCAGCAGAACCAACCGCTT
Organism: Wollemia nobilis; assembly: GCA_028583015.1. Taxonomy (NCBI): domain Eukaryota; kingdom Viridiplantae; phylum Streptophyta; class Pinopsida; order Araucariales; family Araucariaceae; genus Wollemia; species Wollemia nobilis. The sequence goes on from JAQPPZ010003229.1 coordinate 461,360, forward strand.
CAAGATCAAGCTCAAGCTCTCCAAAAGGCAAGTTCCTCTTTCACCACTGCTAATAAATTTTATTTACTTAAAGATTTTGGAACCAATGAGGTCTTTGAACAAGGTCAAATTCTTGTCCCTCCATCCCCAAAACATATCAATTCCCCTCTAGGGCCCCCTGACCCCATGCCCATTCAGAATATTCCATGTTCCCCCCTTCAGAAGCAGATCCCCAAGTCCAACAATGTCCCCCAGAGCCCATCACAAAAACCCCTCCGGTCACCGTTATCCATAGCCCTGTACCAACCCCTTGAAGAGTCTGGCTTTTTGACTTCCCTATCCTCCTCTATCGATGTCAATTTTGATAGCGATCAGGCTGCCCCAGAATCCCCTGACCATCGAAGTCCCAAACAAACTCACAGCTTCAGAAGGTCCCAAATGGATGTGGAAGCAGACAGAAAGAAAGGTAGGCCTTTCGACGCTAAATGTCAAAATTAGGACATAGCCGAGGATATAGCAAATGGTATGCAGAGAACCCTGTTCCAATAAAATGTCAGTTCTATCAAGGATAAAAACCAAAGACCCAAACCCCCTACACAACAAGGCAAAGGGGGCAAGAAAACCTCCAAAAGTTCCAAATGAAAGTCCTCTCCTGGAATGCGAGAGGACTAAATGGGGCAGCCAAGCAAAGATTAGCTGCAGCCATGCGGAGAGATTACAACCCCATAATTTTTATCATTCAAGAAACTAAATTGGACAACCAACTTTCACCTAGGATAGCCAAAATCATCTGGAAAAATTGTGATTTGTCTACTCCCTAGCTTCTGACACTGTAGGTGGGCTCTTGTGCCTTTGGAACCCATCCGTAGTCGATGGTAGATTTATTTTTGGTCATGCCAGGTTGTCTAATATCTTGTTTCATGACCTCAGCTCCCAGACTTCTTGGATTATGTCCAACATCTATGCTCCCAATACTGCTCCGGGAAGAACGATGTTGTGGAACACCCTCACCTAGATGAGACTGGCCTTTGCCAATATTCCATGGGTTCTAGCAGGGGATTTTAACTCCCCTCTTCAATTCTATGACAAGAAGGGAGGAAATGCAGTTACTAATAGGGATATAAAGGACTTGAGACAGTTTGTTGACAATAATGCCCTTATGGATGTTTCGATTCAAGGCCTCAGGTTCACTTGGAGTAACATACGGATGGGAAACAATCTTATCCAATAGCACCTTGATCGGGTGTTGCTCTCCCAAGAAGCCCTCCCCCTCTTCGATGATTCCAGTCTACAGGCTCTCCCGAATATTGGGTCTAATCACAGCCTGCTCCTCTTCGATACTGGTAGCAAGCCTCAGTTCAAGACCCCTTTTCGGTTTGAATCCATGTGGACTCACCACCCGGATCTCAGAAATCGAATAGCATAATGGTGGCAGGTAAGCTTTCCAGGGACAGCCTCTAACCAGTTTATACAGAAACTCATATGGGTCAAAGAGAATCTCAAAGTCTAGAATAGAGAAACCTTCCAAAACATATTTAAAACCAAGCAGAACATCAAAACCATATTAGGTCACATTGAGGATAGTTTTCAAAGAGGCCAAGGTGATGACATTCTTAGGAGTGAAGAGAGGATGCTGCTCTCTGAATACCACAACACCCTGAGTAAGGAAGAAACCTTTTGATGCCAAAAGTCAAGACAAATCTGGCTCAAGGAAGGAGACTCCAACTCCAAGTTTTTTCACATATCCACTCTAAGGCATAGGGGCTATAACAGGATTGAAAGCCTTACTAAGCAGGATGGGACCCTTATCTCTAATATCCACCACATCAGGAATGAAGTCATTAGCCACTTTAAATACCTCCTTTCCTCCCCCCCCACTTCCTCCCCCGTGGCCATGGATTCCCTGCTTGAGAACATTTCCAATACCATTCCCGATGAAACTAATGAATTCCTCCTCAGCCCCCTATCCCACAAAGAAATCCACCAAGCTCTCTTCTCAATGCAGTCTGACAAAGCTCTCGGACCCGATGGCTTTTCCCCAAGGTTCTTCCAAACCTTCTGGGACATTGTGGGACCTGACCTGTGCCTGGCCATCTCTGACATGCAGAATTCTAGATCCATTCCCAGAGATATTAATTCCACTTTCCTGGTCCTCATCCCCAAGGGGTCTAATTCCTAGTCTTTGTCTGATTATCAGCCCATTAGTCTCTGCAATGTAATCTACAAAGTTCTTTCCAAAGCCTTGGCCAATAGATTCACTGGGATCCTTCCTACCATCATTGACCACTGCCAGGGAAGTACTGTCAAAGGCAGAAACATCTTGGACGGGGTTATCACCATCCACGAGCTGATCCACTCTGCCTACAATGCTAACTCTGCTTCCTTCTTTCTGAAACTTGATATGAATAAGACCTTTGACCAAGTGAATCGAGAATTTCTGTTCAAAATCCTCCTCAAATTTGGTTTCCATGAATCGTGGGTAAATCTGATTTCTAATTGTGTCTCTTCTTCTTGGTTGTCGGTCCTAGTGAATAGGTTCGTTGTCGAATATTTTCCTAGCACCAAGGGGCTAAGACAAGGGGACCCTCTTTCCCCCATCCTCTTTATCATCTTGGTGGAGAGTCTCAGCACAACCATTAAGAATGCTTGTCACAGAAACTTGATTTCTGGTATCAAGGCAGCCTCAGGTTTAAATCCCATCACCCACCAACAATTTGTGGATGACACCTTGCTGACAACTAAAGCTTCAGTCTCTGAAGCCAAAAACATCAAGGGTATTCTCAATCTATATGAGGAAGCAGTTGGGCAAAATATCAACTACACCAAAAGTAAGCTTCATTTCATCAGCACCCCTGCTAGACGACAGGCCAAGATTGCAAGCATATTGGGGTGTTTCATTGCTGATTTTCCAACATCTTATCTAGGCCTACCCATGTTCAATGGGAGGCCTCAACAAAAAATGTGGAACAATGTCACTGACAAGATTCATAAGAAGTTGGCAGGATGGAAGGGGGCCCTACTCTCCAATGCAGGCAAAGCGACTTTGGTCAAGTCGGTCCTACAGAGCATCCCCACCTACTTTTTGTCAGTGTACAAAATCCTTGCTGCAGTAGGAGAAGATATTGAAAAACTCCAAAAATAGTTCTTGTGGTCGGGTAATGCTAATCATAAGAAGTTTCACTCAGTAGCCTGGAACAAAGTCTGCTCTCCTAAAGACATGGGAGGTCTAGGATTGCAACGTATAACCATCACAAATCAAGCCCTCCTGGCTAAGCAGGATTGGAAGGTGGTTACAAATGTTAAAACATAGTGGGTGACCATTGTCAAAAGGAAATACCTGCAAAAACACTCATTCCTTGAAATAGAGACCCCTCGCTATGGGTCTCACTTTTGGAAATCCATCAGCCACACTAAGTAGCTGGTTCAACAGGGATCTTGGTGGCAACTAGGAGATGATAAGACCATCAATTTTTGGGAAGATGCATGGGCCAGAAAAGAACCACTCATCAGTGATCCTAACTTAGCCCCCATTAAGCACCTCATCGATAGGAAGTATGGAGCTCATGTTGCCGATTTCATCACTTCTGACCAAGGATCTCGTGGTTGGAAAAAGGTTCAGTTTAGAATTAAGAATGATGTGATTAACAAAGGCATCGCCACTCTCATGGACATCTTCAAAGCTAACTTTATACCCCAGACCCTGGAGGAGGATGAACATTGTTGTAAGGGGTCGAGTGATGGGGAATTCATGGTCAAAATTGTTGTCTAGATGTTAGAAAACACTTTTATTGGCACCAAGAAAGATGACAGCTAGACTCTAGCCAAGAGTGTGTGGCTCAAGCTGTTGATCCCAAAAGTGGCACATTTTTGCTGGCTTGTTACTCGTAACAAAATTATGACCACTGACAACTTGATTCGTAGAGGAATTATAGTCCCCAATAGGTGCTACCTCTGTACTAAAGCTTGGGAATCCACACAACATATCCTCCTGGACTACCCCTTTGCCGATAATGTGTTATCCATTTTGATCAACAAATTCCAGGTCTGCTGGACCCGGCCCAAGACTGTTGCTGAAATGTTCATTCAATGGCCAGGAATTTTCAAAAACTCTAGACTTCGATTCCTATGGAGTTCCATGCTTCACCATGCGGTCTAGAAAATTTGGTTGGAACGTAATAACCGCATATTCAAAGAGGATACCAAGAATCCAAAAGATGTCAATAAAGCACTATCCCTAGCTCTCAAAAATAGTAGTCTGATTCTGTGCAAAGAGGTTCCCAACTATGGGTTGGAATCCCTTCTTTTTGCTTCCCTTAAGATTCCCATAGACTGTAGCAGAATCTAGAAGACTGGTAACTCCCGAACCACACAGGAAGACTGTAGCAGGGATGGCTCAAAGTCAACTTTGATGGTGCTTCAAAGGGAAATCCAGGGAGAGCTGGGGCAGGAGGTGTCGTCAGAGACCACACAGGAAGCATTATTAAAGCATTCTCATAAATTTGGGGACCCAAACCAATAATTATGCAGAAGCTAGAGCCCTATGGAGGAGCATCATGGAAAGCAGAACCTTTCCCAAGCCAATCATCTTTGAAGGCGATTCATCTGTGATTATTGGCCACATTACTAACAACAACTCAGGGGGGAAGAACATTCAGAATATAATTCAGGAGTGCCAATTACTCCTCAACAACAACCCCCAAAGTCAGATCAACCATGTTCTTAGGGAAGCCAACAAAGTGGCTGAAATTCTCGCTAACAAAGTTGTTAATCAGTCAAATTTGATCATCTGGGAAGAAGATTTCCCTCAAGAAGTTATCTCCCAAGTGAATCAGGATGTAGAAAGCTGACTCTCTGTTATTCAGGATGACGTTGCTCGACAGAAAAAGAACAAGAAATCCCAGTAACCTGAGAGGATGTCGGATAGACAGGTGGACTGTCTGGTGTATGTCCTTCAGCTGTATCTTTTTGTTTTGTGTCCCTTATCTTAAGGGTTGTCTTTCGAATATAAGATATGTTGTATGTGGTGGAATTGTATTTGGTAAGCTAGTTTTTGGCTATTGCCAGTGGAGGCCTCAGGTGTCTCATTTTGCTACTGATGTAATAGGGACGGGACCCTTCAACCCGTAAAGCAATAAAATATTTTTTACCTACCAAAAAAAAATTATTTGGAGCTAAGCTCCCACCAAAAGTGCTAATCAAATTTTGTCCTATGTCCATCGTCGTCTTAGAAATCATAAGATAAATTACAGAAGAAGTGAAAATGAGAGCAGTGAAAAAAAGCAAAAATTCTCTGGCTAGATATTCATTGCAGATTACGACACTATGTATATAAAGGCCATCTTAGCCTTTTGAGGGCTACTTGGAACATGGATTGTTATAGATTTTTTTAAATCACTTGGAGGCTCTATGACCCTGTTGGACATTATCATGAAAGTTAAGCTTTACCCAAATCACTCACATATTAGATCCATTTGAAGATGTAATTCAGGCAATAATCAAAAGAAGAAGATCAGTAGAATTGGTATGGAAGATGAGAGATAGGCCCCATACACGAATTGAAATTATGGGCAACTACCCTAATGATTTGAGATTATTGAGAAGCACTAAAATAGGGTCAATCGCCCCACTAATTCCCACTATTCCTCCTAAAAATCTAGAGGACCCTATATTAGAAATCATAGACCACGAGCTTGAACGAGTGGACATATTGATGAGAATTGACTTGGCTATGCCTCAAGTAGAAGAACAATCAACTCTTCAGCACGTTTCTGACACTCTAGCAGACACAATAAAGGGTAAGGAGATAGTTACCGTTTGTTCTCCACAAGTTTAAGCAACTCCTCTCGAGCTTGCTAAGGCATTAATGACCCTAAAGTAAAGGCTTGAGCTTTGAGTAAAGCTACCATAAGTGATCCCCATGTGTATAGTCATAGACAAGGAAGAACGTAAAATATCCTTAATAGTGCTTGAAAAGATCCAAGAGATGGGAGGATTGTCTAATTTTCTCAAAGGGCACAAGATCAAAATTGCTTCTCTTCCAAGATCCCCAAGATGTAAAAAGCCTAAACTTGAAATGGCCCTTTCTTTAGATACTCATAAAAGTATCACCTTGATGTGAGTAAAAGAAGAAGCTTCACAATTTGAGCCTGATGAAGAAAGGTCAAGCCAAGATACGAAAGAGGGGAGGGATCCCAATGCAGTACAATGTACAGTTGAAGAACTTGGGGAACAAAGTGCTTATGATGCATCTACTACCACTATTGAAATACCTTTGCTAAGGGATGTGAAAGAAGCTCAAATTGATTTAGAAAAGGGGTAATACAGGCTACAGGGGACCTAGTTGTTGTGATGAAGTCAGAAGTTGTTGCACATGGACAACTTATGCTTGTAGTAGAAAATCAAGTTAATGAACTAAAAGCCAAGGCAATGAGAGTGAACCAATTGTAGGTAAAAGTAGACAACCTCGGGCAATAAATGTTAGATTCTCAAGTTATAGTTTCAAGAATAGAACCCAGATCATTATCAAAAACATTTACTGTTCTAACTTCTTGTCTAAATATAAAAGAGAAATGCAAAATAAAATACAAGATAAGTTGGAGGATCTGAGAAAAATATTCTACAACATCCATATGATCAAGAGCTTTGCAGACAACCTAAAGCATCTTCTAGAACAAGTAGAAAAGAGAGTAAAAACAATATACCCCATCTTCAAGCAATTTGAAAAGTACTATGATAAAAAAGTATAAGATAAGTGAAATTGGAAGATGACACCATCATTTTTTGTGTTGAAGAGTTCATCAAAATATCAATATTCCTAAGGGATTGGTCTGGATGGCACAACTGGATCAAAGAAGTAGTCACCTGGGAGGATAAAATAAATAATTAGTTGAATGAAGTGGGGTTTTCCCTTCAAGAATGCTTACAAGTGTCTGACATTGAAGATATGATCCTGAACAGAATTCAAGACTTTGATTGTGATCCTAATAACGAGTCTAATTTAACTAGGTAAGTAAACTTTTTGATAGAAACAATCAACCACTTGTGAAATTTTCCCACGAGATCAATCATGGTCTGAAAGTCAAAAGATCAAAATCATGCAAGATTTGAATATGTTGATATTTACTAACCTTTTATGAAGAATCATGGGAACTCGTTGATATAGTGATAAAGGACCTCCAAGATGAAATAAATAAAGGTAAAGATATAAGGAAAAGCAAATTCAAAATGTCCACAATAACAACTTCCCAAAAAAGGACAATAGAAGAGGGGTAGAGCTCACAAACGAACAAAACTGAATAAATCAGTGTAGGGACCACCACAGGGGAATACAAAGGGTTAGAAAAAAATATAAAGACCAAGGGACAAGACAACCATAAAGCCTAAATGTCACACAATTGTACTCCATTTTGAGGATCTAAGATCTTAGAGCAACCAAATACCGATTTTAAAATAACACAACTCAGGACAACTATAATTGTGTTGTAACACACTCAACCAATCAAGGGCAGAGAATGATGATAAATAAAGGACCCAAATGAAGGTAATTATAATATAAGCAGGGCACCTTGAGGCTATAAGATGAGCAGCTACAACAAAATGAGGATCAAGTTTTTGCATAGCTAATTTTTGCTAGAGGTATACTAAGAGTGCCCTTACCTTGTTAGTTGTATTTCCTTTTGTGTCTTGTCTTCCATTCTTCATTCCTCTCTTTGATTGTGCAGGTCTTGTTCAAGATACCCAATTAGTTGAGATTATTTCCAATGATTGGATTGGAAGCTTTGATATTCTTTATCACCATTATTAGGATGAAAAAAAAGTTCCTTTTTTACATTATTTGAACAAGGATAACCCTTTGTATTTGTTCAATGAGATCTGAGCATTTTTGAGACTATGAATTGTAATACTTTTTCAAGAAATTAATACAAATCCAACTTCCTCCTGGATATTTCTTTGGCTCAATTATGTATCTATAGTCACATTTGTATGTTACATCATTTGAATGTATGAATATCACTTTCTTTCACTGTGTGCTTTAATTACATTTGTTACATCATTTGAACGAATTTAATTAACCCAATTACTCCTTTCTTCTTCTTCCTTTCTCATTAATGTTCTAAAGCTTTGCTACAATTAATAATGGACAAGGCACCGATCTATTGATAGAAGCATAATCATAGGGTTTCTTTTATAAAACTTGGTCAAAGAACATCAACTATTTTACTTTTTTATCTGGAATGAGAATGGGCATATAAAGAAACATTGTAAGCTCACCTTAGGGGTATCCTTACCCTACTTAGTCTATCTAGAGTCAATTTGATAATATTTTCCTAAGTTAAAGTGGCAAATCGACCAGAGTCTATAATACTGCTTGTGATCAAGAAAATCTTGTGGCGTGACTCATATCAAGGGACATAAGAATTTTCCACAACAAATTTTGGTGTTGTTGTCGGGTAACAACTAAGTGTTTTTATTTTTAAATTTTTTACAATTTTCCCTATATTATTTTCAAAAATTCAAAATACAACGGTCATGGGTTTTATTGGTTTTTTATTTTCTGTCTTTTTTACCACATTACCCAAATCTCTTAAGTGTGTAATATTTTGTGATACTAAGAGTATTAAGAATGAGCAATCTTGATCAGAACACCCTTGTTCTTTCTGCACATACTATGTTGGTGACTCCGAGTGGTTTACACCCATAAATCTAGAACTAAAGAAAGAAGGAGAAACTTGCCTTGGCGTCTACAAGGAGTGTTTGAGATATCTATCTAGAACTATCAAATTTAGAGGTATTTCTCTAGACTCATAATAAAATCCCTAAATCTAAAGGTCTTTATTCTAGAAATAATTCCAATTCTATATTTGTTAATATTAGCTCCAATATTATTCTTGTTGTGACTGTCACTTTAAATCCTGTTAATACCACCCCTGTAATTAATATGGCCAATCCACAACCTAATATTCATAAGTGGAGAACTAATAGGTACCTCCCATTTGTCTTACCCTCAAATCTAAATTTTTTGCTTGAAAAAGCTCATAAGTATTTACCCAAGTTTCAAGGGAATAATGCTATATTTGGTAAATATCATATTTGAGATTTTTTATATGCTATGGATAGCCTCGAAGTGAATGAGGAAGATGTAATCCTTAGGATATTCTTGCAAACATTAGAAAAACATGTCAGAGAAAGGTTCAACACTTACAACTAGTACAATCCATAATTTACATCAGATGGAGGAAAGTTTTTTAAAGAAATACGATGACAGAAAGAATAGATAGTCTCTTTTAACTGAATTAGCTACAACGAAGAAGAAAGATAATGAATCAATTAAGGACTTTACCAGGAAATTTATCAATATTAGGAATAAAATCCTTATTGGGTTGAGACCTAGTGACATTGTCAATCTATTTCTACAAGAATGCATTTTTAGGGGAATTTAATTATGAGTTAAGATAGGAACAAGTGACTACTATTGATACATACATAGACAAAGTCGTTCAGATTAAAATAAATATGATTGATAGTGGTAAAATGAAATCTTATTCCTTAGAGCTAAATCACCCTAATAAAACTAAATAAAATGGGATTTACTATATTAAAGAAAACAAATCAAGATCCTACGGAAAGACTAGCTAATTAGATGATAGAAATGCTTAACACCATGAATAATAGATTAGCAAGGATTGAAAGAGGAAAAGAGAATAATCCATAATATTTACACTCTCAAGGTGATAAACAGGAGGGGGATAAGGATGAAGACTGATGGTTAGGATGGTGAACTCAGGGAACTCAGGCGCTCAAGCAAAATCAGGTAGGAATTCAAATTTTCAAACTTCCACGAGCAGGACAACTCCTTTGGGCTCTCCAAAACCAAGCGAAATTGCTCCCCTCAGTGAAGCGACAAGTGGTGATGGGATTGTGGGACCGAAACTAGACCCCGATGGTCCTGATAAAACTTTTGGACATGTGGAAAGTTTTTGGGAAAAGGACCCCCGAACAAATCTAATGAAATCCCCACCCAGGGTGGGTCCCCTTCGACACATGGAACCAAATTCCTTTTCTCTATAACTTATGCTAAAAAATTCAGAGGAAATAATAATTTTGGAAGCAATACCTAAGGTCATAACACTTTACTCCCGAACGATGAAGAACTGGTAATTTCGAAATTTCTTATGGTTAATTACCTATCTTTGGAAACCCACTCTCTGGTTGAGAAATTTATTGGAGATAGACCTGATATGAAGTCCATCCATCGGTGGGCTACCTCCAAATGGAGAACCTTAGGGAGTATGGAGCTCGTTGCTCTCTCAGAAGGGTTTTTCCTTATCCGTATCAATAACCAGGATGATGCTTCTCAAATACTCACTTGAGGCCCTTGGTTCTATGGTAGTAAAAGCCTATTCCTCCAAAAATAGGGTGAGGAATTCAAACTGAATGCTCAAAGCATTAACTATGCTCCTATATAGGTTCACCTTCCATACCTATCCATCCATTTTTTTCATGAGAATATATTGCATGGGATTGCTAGATCTATAGGCGAACTGGTAGCCATTGACCTTGTTACACAAGCTCGAACATGCATGATTCATACTAGAATTTGTGTTAACACCAACTTGGATTCCCAACTTCCAAATTGTATCAACCTTGTCTATGGCTCTTATCGTAGATTCCAGGCTATAGATTATGAAAACAAGCTTACATTCTGCATCAAATATCAATCTCAAGGAAACCTCAAGACCCAATGCCCCTCTCTCAGGCAGCAAAAAGAGATGAATAGTTCCATATTTACAAACTCTCATAGAAATGATCCACATTTTGGGTATCAAGCGATCATATTTCACTCTCAAAAGGGTAATCAGACCAACAATGGTAGTTCTTATCAACCAGCAAAGTTTCAAAGCTCTTCAACAATCAAAGGAAAACAAATCGTAAATTCAAAATCTTCAGGAGACCAAGGCAAGATAAGATCGTTGTTTGCTCTCCCTAATTTTTTTGATATTCTATATGAATACACCAATCCTGAGTTTGAAATAAGATATGAAGTCCTTTTCCCTGAAGCTACTTCTCCACCCCATTCCCCATCCAAATTTGGACCATATCACCCACCTCTTGAAGCCCAACCAATCTCTTAAAACTAGATTGAAAGTCTCAGCCCTAACATCATCAAATCTGATTTCAGTCCCAAAAACACTAGAAGTTACAAAAATCTTATGTGGATTTTGGTAGTGATAAAAAGAGGGGAAGGCCATCCACACAAGAACAAAAGAAAAAAGAAACATAGGATGAAATTGCAAATAGCGTTCAAAAGACTCTCTTCTCGGATACATGTAGTGAGGTGAAATATGATTCAAAAATATCTAAACCTCCCTTGCAGTAATCAAAGGGAGGCAAGAAAGCCTCCAAATGTTCAAAATGAGAATCCTCTCATGGAATGTGAGAGGCCTCAATAGTACTGCCAAACAAAGACTTGCAGGTACTATGAGGAAAGAATTTAGACCTACCATTCTTATCATGCAAGAAACAAAGATTGATCAAACTAGAGTTCATAGTATTGCCAAAACCATTTGGAAAAATAGTGACTTCACTTTTAGCCTTGCCCAGGACACTTTTGGTGGCTTATTGTGTCTTTGGGATCCTAATAAAGTTGAGGGTAGAGTTATCTCTTCTTCATACAGAGTGATTAATATAATATTCTTCTACAAAGATAACAAATTTTCTTGGGTCCTATCAAACATCTATGTTTCTAACAATCCCCACAACAGAAGCTCTCTATGAAACACTTTGGGTCAAAAGAGATGCTTTCAACAATCACCCTTGGATCCTGGATGGGGATTTCAACTCCCCTCTTTTCGCCTCTAACAAAGCAGGAGGCAGTGATATTCCAACCAAAAGCATTCAAGATATTCATAATTTTGTCATTGATAATGAACTAATAGATGTTCAGATTAAAGGAGCTCAATTCACATGGAGCAACAGAAGGATAGGGGCCCAACATATTCAAGTTAAACTTGATAGGTTCTTTCTTTCTAGAGTGTTCATTCCCATCTTTGGTGATGCTTCTCTCATTTCTCTCCCTATAATTGGATCAAATCATTGCCCTCTTCTCTTTGAAGCAAAAAAATCTCCCACTTTCAAAATTCCTTTTAGATTTGAAGCAATGTGGATCCAACACCTTGATTTGTGAAATCAAAATTTTGAATGGTGGTAGCAGAAGTTCCCAGGATCACCCATTTTTCAATTTTCTCAAGAACTTCGGACTATCAAAGAAAATATCAAAATATGGAACAAGGAAGTTTTTGGCAACATATTTGAAAGCAAAGAACAAATTTTGAACAACCTTAAAACTATTGAGCAACAAATTTAGGATGGTCAAATGAGTATCGAGATCAAAAATGAAGAAAAACAACTTCTTGCTTAATATCATAATATTTTAGCTAAGGAAGAGATATTTTGGAGACAGAAATCCAAAGTCCTTTGGCTCAAGGAAGGAGACTCAAACAAGAAATTCTTCCATGCTTCCACTCTTTGCCATAGAAGTTCCAAAAACATTATGGAGCTAACCAAGAATGATGGCACAATAATCAAGGATATTCACAAAATTCAGGATGAAGCAACCTTATTTTTTAAAAATATGTTGGGAACTAGCCCCTCCAATTCCATCCAAGCCCAATATTAGATTTTACAGTACATCCCTAGTTTGGTCACTCCTGACATGAACTCTATGCTCATCAAGCCTCTTACTTCTAATGAAATTAAATAAGCCTTGTTTTCCATGGCACCCGACAAAGCCCCAGGACCTAACGACTTTCCTCCTCATTTTTTCCAAGCCTTTTGGGATATCATTGGCCAAGATATATGCAATACCATAAAAGAAATTCAGAAATCCAAATCCATTCCTAGAGGCACTAATTCCACTTTTATTGCTCTTAATTCCAAAGGCCCTAGTTGCAAATCGATGATCGATTATAGACCCATTAGCTTATGCAATGTGCTCTACAAAATCTTAACCAAAGCAATGGTGACTAGATTAAAAGAGATCCTTCCTCATATTATAGATCCTTGCCAAGGCAGTTCAATCAAAGGTAGATCAATCATTGATGGCATCATTTCCCTACATGAGATTCTTCATTTTGTTTCTTAGAACAAAAAAGCTACTCTTTTCCTTAAGATCGACATAAACAAAGCTTTTGACAGAGTCAACAAGGAATTTCTCCTTACTGTTCTTCTCAAATTTAGCTTCCATAGAGAATGGATCAATCTAATCAAAGCTTGCATCTCCAATCCTTGGTTTTCTATTTTGGTTAATGGATCCACTATAGGATATTTCCCAAGCACCATAGGTATCAGGTAAGGTGACCCTCTTTCTCCCATCCTCTTTATCATTCTTGTTGAATCTCTAGGAAGGACCCTTAAAACTGCATGTTCAAATGGCATCATATCGAGTATTAAATCTACTTCGAATCTAAAACTCCTTTCCCACCAACAATTTGTGGATGACATAATACTTGCCACTCATGCTTCAGTTCTGGAAGCCAGGATAATCAAACACATTTTAGATCTTTATGAAAATGCTTTTGAATAACATGGACTTATACTGAGAGGGGGGGGTGAACAGTATAAGACTTAACCAATTAATAATTTTAAGTTTAGATGGCAGTGGCATCAACACAACATTAATCAAGATAGAAAGCATCACACATTGAAGACCCATTTTTAACGTGGTTCACCCAAAATGGTTGGGCTACGTCCACAAAACTTTTCTCTAAAAGTTATCTCAAAGTTCTTTGGGAATCCTTCCCAATTACAATGTTTATGAGCCTCACCCAAAGGAGATACCTTCCCCCAATCTGAATTTATGAGCCTCTGCTCAAAGGATATACCTTCCCCTCTACTCTGGAAATGATCCCTTAGAAGATCAACTGTCTCTACCTCTTGCCAAGCACGTGGAACTCCTTTCCACCGAAGACCTCTTGTCCTCAATGCTTAGCCTAAGAGACCTCTGCCTTCTATGATCACGTCCACAGTAGCTCAGCAACCTATACCAAACACAGTCAGTCGGTCTAGTACAAGTCTTCCTCTGTCTGTCAAATCTGTACAACACTTGAACAAATCGAGTCCTCTACACACAAGCCTTCTCAAAGACTTGCCAAATCTATCCTCGGGTTCTTCTCAAAGAACCGGTGCTCCTCTATCCTCAAGTTCTCTGATAGAACTCTCAAAACTCAGCTCACAAGTCCTCTGCTAGGACCTGTCCAAATTTGCTCACAAGTCCCCATCGAAACCTGTCCAAAACCTGCTCATAAGTCCCCATCGAAACCTATCCAAAACCGCTCACAAGTCCTCACCGAAACCTGTCCAAAACCTGCTCACAAGTCCCCACCAGAACCTGTCCAAAATTGCTCACAAGTCCTCACCGAAACTTGTCCAAAACCTCAGCAAGCTCACCAAGAAAAACTTTCTTAGTAGGAAATCACAAGGTGAATTGTTAGAGACCCAATGTGATTTGTCTAACTCATAGAAGCATAAAGAGATTTTTTAGAGACTCAATATGTTCTATACTTAACTCCCAATCTCAATCTCAAATCTCAAAAGAATAAGATAGATGTAGTATGCTTTTCTCAAGAACATGAAACACAACCCAACAATTGCCAACCATGCAATATCTCATATAACAATGGTACTCATGTTCTTTCCACAACCAAAATATTTTCTCAACCAATTAGGGCTTTAACAACAATGCTTATAGACAAGGTTTAACCAACATCATTCAACTCAACATTAACCTTGAAGCATCCAACCAATCATTACATGAAAAGGAAACTAGTAGACATCCTTTTCCCTCCAAAGGTATTTGAACAAAATAGCCACCAACATAAATCACCAATGCAAAGAATAACTTGCTCAAATCAATCTCAATGGAGTAAGCCCAAATCATGTATCAAGTAAAGCATTAACTTGATCAAAACAACCTCTATGGAAGCAACTCAACTATCAATATCAAAACAGCCAACTAAGGGTTTCACCATCTCAATGCAAGTAGCAAGACTTACTAACATAAACCCTAGTGCAAAAAATGCTTCCTCTTCCTCAACTAGAATTATGCATTCACCCAAAAACTCATCAATGATTTTAATGCATAAACAATCTTCAATATCCAGAAAATGGGATTTACACCAACAAGAATACCTAGTAGACAACCTTTTCACTCCAAATTCAATTTCAAAAAATACACCATCAACAATAATAACCATAGAAGAATGTGCCCATACCTTTACTTTGATGAAGAAGGAGAACTCAAAACCTATCTCAACACTTGGCCAACCTTAGTTCTCCAACCTTTGGAGAAAATGAATAACACCACCACAAATGCTAAAGCGCTTTCATTGTTGCTATCCTCGTGCATCACGACCAAAACGAAATTGCCCACAACATGGGTCAAACTTGGCACCTCTGCCCAACGCTTCTTCACTCAACACACCACCACCATTGGAGCACAAGTGCCCAATGAAAAATATAATGTAATCCTATGTGTTGTCTTCCTTCAATCGCCAAGGATTTGAAAACGTAAACGTTTTCCTCAAGCCACCACCATCATCATGAGCGCTGTCCAAAAACGTAACTCCCATAAAACATAGTTCGCAGTCTTAGCAAATATCAGAGAAATGCAATCTGTCGGACGTCAAGCGCAAGAAAAGCTTGGGCAACTCAAAATGGATGGACAACGAAATACAGCGAAAAACTTCACTTTTACGGAGGACACAAAGCTACAAAATTGCATCGATCGGTGGTACCCTTACTTTCGAAAATCATCCCCACTTATATAGCCATTTCTCCTTAATTTTTTGACGTCAGCGCTCCTCCAACGATGGCAACACGTCGGCAAATGAATTATTTATGTGCGTCGCTTAAGGGTTAAAAGACCCTTTAATAATAATTAAAATAATAATAATTATTATTTTATTAATAATAAATTAAACTTAGACCTTTGTCAAAGGTTTGAGTTAATTTAATTATTAATAATAAACATGGACCTTCAAGGTTTTTCAAGAAGTAAAAACCTTTGCATTAAGTTAAGCTTGGTTTTAATAAAAACCCTTAATGAGTCCAAATGGTTTTAAGAAAAACCTTTAACCTTGTCACCATGGTTTTAATAAAAACCCTTTAACATTATGAATCTTCTCAAGATATTTTTGACATCACACTCTTTTTGATATCAACACAAAAATGCATTTTGACATCAATGACAACTTATACACTTGAGCAAAGGCAATGTACCCAAGGTGCCCAAAATTGCCAACAACTTTGGGATAAAAAATCAACTACACCAAAAGCAAAAAAAAATTCATTAATACTCCCCCTCATAGACATGCCAAGATAGCTCACATTCTCCAATGTAGTATTGTTGAATTTCCCACTCGCTACCTTGGCCTTCCCCTGCTCACTAATAATCCCAAGGAATCCATGTGGAGCAATGTGATTGAAAGGATTAACAAGAAACTTGCAGGGTGGAAAGGGACTCTTCTATCCCAAGAAGCTAAAGCTACTCTCACCATGGCCTATATTCAAAGCATACCAGTCTACTTCCTATATGTGTTCAAAGCTCCCACATTAGTCTACTCTAAAATTGAACAAATTGAAAAAATATTCCTTTGAGATGGTTTTGAAGACATTAAAAAGTTTCACTTATTTGGATGGAAGAAAGTTTGTGCTCCAAAAATTCAAGGGGGCTTGGGACTTTGAAGGATCAACAATATGAATATTGCCTTGTTGGCCAAGCAAGCATGGAATTTTTTCACAAATTCCAACTCTGAATGGGTTTCAATCATAAAAAGGAAATATCTCCAAAACAAGGCTTTCATGGATGAAGATATTCCCAGGGAAGGATCTACTTTTTGGAAATCAATAATCCAAACCAGGTTCCTCATTCAAAAGGGAACGAGATGGCAGTTAGGAACAGGAAACAACATCAATTTATGGACACACAGGTGGATTAAGGATCAACCACTCATTGAAGATTCTAGAGTATCAATGTTGAAACCTTTTTTGGATGCCTCAATAGGTAGCAAGGTTGCAGACTTTATTAACTCATCCAATGAGGCTAAAAGCTGGAAATATATCAATATTACCAACTCTGATACCCAAATCACTAATGTTATGACAAATTTTTCTAACATACTAAATGCAACAGTGATTTCGACTGATAGATCAGACGACTATCCTATTTGGAAAGAAAATGACAGTGGGATCTTCTCAATCAAGATCGCTCACCAATTGCTTCTCAATTCCCAAACTGTCTCCATTCCCTTCAATCTAGTCTCGATCAAACATCTCATTCCTAAAATTAGCTTTTATTCATGGCTCGCCATCCAAAACAAAATTCTTAATACTGATAATCCCATGAAAAGAGGAATGCCTCTACCTAACAGATGTCACCTATGTATGGCAGCCTAGGAATCTGTCAACCATATTTTTATTGAGTGTGAATTTTCCAAGTCTGTAATGGGTTACCTTTTGTCTGCCTTTCACATAACATGGGTTCATCCCAATACCCTGTCACATTTTTTTGTTCAATGGCCTAACCCCTTCAAAAATCCATAACTTTTTGCCCTGTGGAAGGTCTGCCTACACCATTTTCTATGGTAGGTTTGGCTTGAAAGGAACAACAGAGTGTTTTCTAACATCACCAATGATCCCACCACTATAGCCAACAAAACTATTAGTTTTGCCATTGAGAATTCCCAGCTTTTCCCTTGTCCCAAGCCTCTTGATCCTGGTTTAGAGCTCAAACTTTTCCTAACTCTTAACATTCCTTTCAGTTCTAGCTATACTCTTATAATTTCCCATCCCAGAATCTCTGCCTCTTGGAAACCTCCACCAGAAGGATGGATCAAGCTTAACTATGATGGTGCATCCAAAGGCAACCCGGGAGTGGCAGGAGCTGGAGGTCTAGTCAAGGACCATAAGGGTAAAATAATTGTTGCCTATGCTGAGCACCTTGGCATCCAAACAAATCATGTTGCAAAAGCTCAAGCTTTGTGGAGAGGCCTAAGTAAAATCAAATATTACAAAGAAAACTTGCAAATTGAAGGGGATTCCCTCAACATCACAAATTACATCAACAACAATATAATTCCCTCATGGAACGTTAGAACCACCATCCAAGAAGTAAGAAACTTCATTCAAAGTCAAAACAATGTCATTTTTGGACATGTGTACCGTGAAGCAAATAAAGTTGTTGATTTGCTTACCAATATAGGAGTCTTTCAAAAATCCCTATCCATTTGGCACCAAAACTTTCCCTAGGACGTCACCAATGCTACTATTGTTGATTGTGCGCCACATGAATTCTCCTAAGGGATGCATCTCCTCTGCTCAACAGGCCCCCAACCTTGCTCATTTCAAGAAAGTAAAGAAAGAAACTAGTCAGAATTCCCCCCAACATATCTCTGATGATAATAGTGGCAGTTCGAGATCTAGTGTGGATCTTCACAGCAAGGTTGCCACCATCATCATTACGAGCATCATCAATTCCCTAGACAACATCAGTGGAACCCTGAAAAAGCAGCTAAAGAACAATGTCGAAGGTAACTCTGTAAAGGAGGACATCACAAATTCTTAGACTTGCTTTTGGGTTGTGAACTATTGTTTTTTTTGTCTTTGTTAATTCCTTTGTGTGGGATTTGGGTTGGGATTTTTTTATAGTCCTGTCGAGGTTCCTTTTTGGTCTGGATGCCAATTCCCCTATGAGGGATTATTTTGACTTCCTTTTGGTAATTTTTTTTGGAACCATAGCCACCCCTGCGTGGTTTTGTTCTGGTTTGCGTTTGGATTCTCTTTTGGATTCCCTACGTGGTTTCCTTGCTTCGTTTCTTGGTGTATGATGGTAAAAATTATGTACCTGGTTTTGGAATCCAGTTAAAACCCGTTTAATATCAATATTTTACCTACCAAAAAAAATAGCAGGGGGATAGCAAACTTCCTTTTAAAAGAAATTTTAACAAAAACTAAAATAATAATAATAACTTCGAAGAAGGTAATAGAAATAGAAACGACGGTAATAATTGGAAGAGGAAAGAAACAAAAAATATCTATATGTTGTCCCAAACCCCATCCCTTTTATCAATATAACTACAAATACTCCTTTTTATTGTTTTGCTTGTGATGCACCTCATAATTCAGCTGATTGTGGAATTTACCTAAGTATGCATAATAATGCAGACCTTGAGGATGAGTCTAAGGAAGATATAAGGATTAATGTTTGTTGGACTCAAGAAGATGAATCTAGAGAGAAAATATTCAAAGAAAACATGGACTTGTATGCTTCTAACCATCATCTAAAAATTATGGTCATTGATAATGTAAAAGTAATGCAAAGATCATAAGATTCCAAATATGATATAATGAAACAAGGAAAGTTGACTCCAACAATAGAAGAGATATAGGAACTAGAAAGAATACATACAATGAATCTAAGAAATAGAACAGTGCCAAGTAAGGCAAAGAAAGATTTACTAGTAAAAATAGAGGACAAACAGGTTTGAACAAATTTACCTATAAACAAAAAGATAAAAAGGTCATCCCTAAAGTAGATGAAGATTTACATAAGCAATAAAAAGAGGAATGTTCAAGAAATTTGGATGTTAAGAAATCGAATTTGATTCTAGTTTAGAGATAACCAGGAAAAATGTTAACATTACCTTTGGTGAGCTAATGATAGTCCCAAAATACAAAGATCAGGCTTGCAAAGCCTTTGGATTGACATATCAAACAAAAGGTTAGACATGCAATCCTCTAAGACCTGAAAGTCATGAGATAAGAACACCTTCTTCAGTCAAACCATTCTATTTGTCCCTCAAATATACATCATAAATAGGATACCAATATATCATCCATAATTGCTAATTTTTTTAATGGGTTATATGGGATTGAAATGAGCCCCACCCATATTACATCATCACCATATAGTGGTATTACAACAAAGCTTGAATATTATCCATGTATCGTTTGACAATATTTGAACCTTGGTCTCCTCCTTGAAATGTTGAGGAATCTAACCGGTTGAGCTAATGCCACTTCATCCATAATTTCATGTTAGACAATGGTGCTTCACATAATATAATGCCTAAACAAATAGCATATGAGTTAGAACTTATTTGCACAAGAGATTATACCCCTCTTTTAGTCATGGATAGTAGACAAATACCATGTGTGGAACTAATAATTGGTTTGCTAGTATAAGTAGATCAATATCCAAAGAAAGACATTGTAATGGATGTAGCAATAGTGGATGTAGATCCTTTCTTCTCCTTGTTGTTAAGTAGGCACTAGGCTAAACAACTAGGCGACTCTATTCAGTTAGACTGGTCTTATACCACTATTCCACTATCAGGAAAAGAAAATGCTATTCTCAGGGGAGAAACTTTTAACAAGCATTTAATAGAACTAAGAAAGTCTGATGATACTATGATAAACCTGGTTAATTTCATTGAGGAGAAATAAATGGGAGTATACTTGATCTACCATACATCATTTCTAAAAGAAGTTCCTGATGCTAAAGGCTTGGATCCATAAACTAGAGCAAAAGTTGATGCAGAATCTGAGAGAGTTCTAACTTCAAAAATGTGGACCATGAAATTTTATGGGGCTAAGTCATAGACTGGGGCCGATGTAGGGATAAACTTGATTGACATTAAGGATAACTATTTAGGTATCCCCTATAGACTTGAATTTCCTTGTACTAATAATGTGGTTGAATATGAAGCATTATTACTTGGACTCAAAAAGACCAAAGAATTAGGCATCAATTACTCATACTGTCTAGAGTCAATTTAATAATCTTTTCCTGAGTTAAAGTGGCAGATTTGACCAGAGTCTGTAATACTGTTTGTGATCAAGAAAATCTTGTGGCATGACTCATATCAAGGGACAAGAATTTTCCACAACAAGTCCTCCTTAAGAATCGATAGATCACAATTGTGTATCATCATTTTATTTGACTAAAATTATAAGGTCCTTTGAACATCTTTCACAAGGAGTGACAATAGTTGGACTACAACATTTATAACCCCAAATTTAATATTTTCCTATTTCCTGTGAAATAGAACCACTACTTACAAAAATCATAAATGTCATTAAACAAGGATATATATATATATATATATATATATATATATATATATATATATATATATATATATATATATATATATATTTTTTTTTTTTTTCGTTGGAGAACAAGGGGTTGTACTCAGGTCCCCCACCCTTGACAAATAACAACTCTCTCCTTTAGATCTTGAGAGTTTACAAACATATTCAATTCTTATCTCAATTGAGTTGCTATAGCTAGATACCTATCATTTTTCATAAAATGTCTCGAATTCTTGATTTTCATTTTTTTATCTTCAATTTTTTGTATGAATACAAATATTCCAAAACTCACCTTCCTTCTTCTTGACATCTTTCTATAGAAGCCTTCACAATACCAAAACTCCACCTCTACTATCTATGCATTGCTCTTAGTAGAGTAATATATCTAAAACATTGCACTATCATAGTCCGCTTTACCATATCTGGATTGCTAGTTTCCTTCTTAAAGCATAAGTGCAACCACAAAATTGTAATAAATAGTTTATATGAAAACACATAATGATATAAAATAAAGAAAATAGTATGATTGGAAAAAATTAAAGTAAATCTTAATCATTATATGATTTAGACAATCAATATTTTCTTGTCAACTTCAACTAAACTTACTACTTCCTCTAACCATGAAAAGAGAATTGAACTTCACGATCCTCAATTAAAACCTCTTTGTTGGCTAGCCTGTCTACACATTATTTCCTTCTTTTAATGTATGTGTAATATTGATTTATTCAAAGTCTATAACAAGTTATTATAATTCCACAATTATCTCTTCTATGTTTTATGGAGCCTTTGCTTTTCTTAAATTTGCATTTATTACTATTAATAAATCACCATCCATCCATATTCTATTCCATTTCATTTGTTTGCACATTTGTAATGCTTACAAATCCACCCAAGCTTCATCCTTGTTGTATGTCTTAAATCCACTATTGAAAGAGTAACAAAATCTCTCCTCTATTATTTATATTTATTCCTCATACTCCTATTGGTCCTAGATTTCCTTTAGATGCTCCATAAAAAATCAATTTGATCAACTCCACATCTAATGGTTTCATCTTTATATTCCTTCTCTTATTTTTTTTTCTCTTATACTACACATCATAATTCTATTTGATGACTTGACTCCATCTATCAAGGTTCTCTACTTCCAGATCATGGATTGGGTGAGTTAATAGGGTTGGTTTAGAATCATCCATGGCTAAACAAGTATTATTTTTCATTACCTCTAAATTGTTTTCCTTTCCTTTAAATATTCTTCTATTTCTTTCTAGCCATACAATCCAAAGTATTGTATCTTTTGATATATCCTAGATTATTTGTAAAGCCTCACTTTTAAAAGTGCTCTGCCATTACTTTAACCATTCTTCAATTTTACCATTCATCACCATGCATTTACCAAACATATTAAGAATCAATTGCCGTAGTTTACTAATTATTGAGTAGTGTCCTAATATATGGTCTATACTCTCTTCTCCTTTTTACAAAGAACACATTGTGAGGGGCCATGAAAACCCCTTTTCATAAGGTTATCCTTAATTAAAATTCTTCTATGACCTACTAGCCAAACTAACATTTTGACTTTAGAAATGCTTAATCTATACCAAATATCTCTCCATATTCTTGTTTTATTGGTGCTTAACATTATATCCACTTCTTGTTTTGTATTCTCCTAAGTTATTCAACTCCCAAATCAGCTTATCCTCAACTCTCCTCAAAATAATCATCATTGTTATCTTTTTGATCAATTGCCTCCTAACATCAATGTCTTGTATACGTGTAAAAAAATCTTCTTTCCATTTGTATCTTCCTTTATGATCCTTGTACATGATGTTTGAAACCCTATCACCATATCTATCTTGAAGTAATCTCATCCATGGTTTCAAAATTAGATCTAGATTGAGTGGTTTTTTATCACACCAAGTATCCATACCCACCCATATTAGACCTTTAATCACTAAATCAATTGATTTTTTTAAACCATTCCATAGTGTAGAACCATTTGGTAGTGAGAATACAGTAAATATTAAGATTGTGTCATTGGGATCAATATATTTACTTAGAATAATTATTGTCCATTATATTTGATTATCTTTATACAATCTCCAAATTCCTTTTCCCCTAAGAGTAAAGTTTACATTCGCAAGAACTCTTGAAATAAGATCTCCCCTAGTTTTATCATCACACACCTTGCTCCATTTCACCAAAGGAAATTTTCTTTTATCATGTAATACTGACCACAAAAATGACCACATAATATAGATTAAACTATTTTCTACCAATTTTGACATAGTACACAAGGATTTATAACATGTTGGAATGGCTTATAAGACTGATTTAATTAGTTGCACTCTTCCTTCTAACAATAACCATCTACCGAATATACATTGCATTTGGGCTTTAGCGCCTGGTGAAATTTTAGGACTCGGCTCTGGCGATTTGGCTTTTGGCGGGAAATTTTTTGTGACGGCGTCTGGTGTTGCTCGAGGGACTCTGGCCCGAAGATCTTGCCTAGGGCTTTGGGGGGTTGTTTCTGCTTTCGCCTGAAGGTTCTTCAGTGGTCCCGGGAGGGCCCGATGGGGTCTCCTCCTATTTCTCCTGCTGGGAGAAAGACCTCATATGCCGAGAAGTTGAAAGATTTTCCCTTGCCTTCCACGGACGGAGCTCAGTGGAATGCTTTTCAATCGATACTCAAGACTGTTGCCAATGGCCCAAATGCTCACTGCGTTAATGGATGCCTCCCACAATCTTCCTCCAGGCCTAAGATTGTAATAGAACCAATGCTGGTCGAAGATACAATCGTCTACCGAGCTAATCACGACTTGATCTCGCAAATTCATGGGCATCCGGCCCACACCGAATTTTCTCGCATACCGGGTTCGTCGAACCGGGAGCCACACGGTGAGTACTCTCTATGGCCTATAAGAAATGGGTATTTCATCATAAGTTTCTCTTCTTTAGCAGATAGAAACAGAGCATTTGAATCAGAGAAGAGAAACCATGGACCAGCAGGGTTATTTGTCCAACCCTGGAGAGTGGGTTTCGACCCCCGCATTGAACCCACGGCTGTCCCGATCTGGATCCGACTATACGCTCTCCCGATGGAGTTTTGGGGTGAGCAGGTGTTGGAATTAATAGGTAATTCCCTAGGCAGATTTCTGGGAGTCTCCAAAGATACCATAGAGGGCAATACTACTGTCTTTGCTAGAATATGTGTAGAGATGGACATTAGTCAGCCTCTACCAGCTGAGGTGGAACTTGAGCTTGCAGGAGTACCCTGGATCCAGCAGCTAGACTATGAGGCCCTACCTTTCAGGTGCCGAGTATGCCATAAGCATGGACATTTGGCAAGATTCTGCCCAAACGCAGTGAGCACAAAAACAGAGGCTCCGAGTGGATTGCCAAACCGCCCTAGAGAGGGTAAGTCCAGTCCGGTCAATGAACCCTCAAGCAATTCTCCAGGTCCTGATGCTCAGCAGGAGGGCTATGAACAGGTGAAACGAAAGAGAAACAAAAAGAAAAATGGCAAGGAGCAGGCACAGCTCAAGCCAAACAATCGGTATGAAATTTTTAAGTCATTAGTGGATCTGGAGGACCAATCTATGGAAGGAGTGGTTGGGAATGGTGAGAATGTCAACACTCCACCTCTTGTTTCTCCTTCCTTCACTCCCGTAGTAGAACAGATGGTCGTGCCAGTGAGTACACTGCAATCAGAGAATCCAGGGGCTTTGGTTATACACTCCCCAGCACAGCCGGCTATAAAAGATGTTACCATGGGAAATGCAGATAAAAACAGAGAAAGGCCTACTTTAGGGATTTCCCAGGTGGAAAAGAGATCAAGAAACAATAACTCTCAAGGAGCGGGAAGAAAATCCAATAAGGAACTACTAACAGCCCAAGGAGATAAGCTAATCAATGGAGGATTGGTGAGGACCATTGATTCTTATTGCTCTCAAGGTTTTCAATGATTATTCAATCTTGGAATATTAGGGGTTTAAACAGTAGAACCCATCAATCTGTCTGTTCAAAGACTCTTAGAAAACCGTAAAACATATTTTTTGCTTCTTCAGGAGACCAAAATGTCTTTAGATATTATGAGTAAAACCGCTACTAAAATCTGGCGGGGAGCTGGGTATATGGACGTGGCTGCCCAAGGAGCTTCAGGTGGAATTGTTACCCTTTGGAACCCTCTCGGTCCGGACTGCTTTAGAACATGTAGCTTGTAGGGGTGTTCTTACTTCTCTCTTCAGAAATAACTTCAATTCTGAGCTGGTCCTTATAACCAACTTTTATGGGGCCCAAGATCTTGATGGCCAGAGGCTCCAATGGGACGTTGTTCACAACATGAGAGCATACAGGGAGTGTTATGACTGGATTATTGCAGGGGATTTTAATGCAAAATTATCTGTTCGGGACCAGGAAGGTGGCTCCCCTATTTTGGATCCAGGGGATCGGCTTCGATTGCCCAAGTTCGGGCCTTTAATCTAGTGGGCGTTCAAGGCCCTAGTGTTTTTTTCACTTGGACAAACAAGAGAAAGGAGCCACATAGCAGGAAGGTCAAGTTAGATCGCTTTTTGGTCTCGGAGGAGGCTTTTGTTAAATGGACTTTTAAGTTCCAGATTTTGGAGGGCCCTATTTCGGATCATTTTCCCATTTTGCTTGAGGGAGGGACTTCGAGAGGACAACACCATAGGCCTTTTAAATTTGAGAATTTTTGGTTACAAAAGGAGGACCTTCGACAGAAAATTTCTCATTGGTGGACAGAAGGCCGTCCACCTTTTGGGACAGCAATGTTCAAATTTCATAAACAGCTTCAATTTGTCAAATTTCAATTGAAACAGTGGAGGAAAGGAAACAAGTCGGATTTCCAGTCCCAAAGGGCCCCCTTGGTGGCTAGATGGGAGGAGGTTCAGAAACTTTTTAGGGAAGGATCAATTATCGAGCAACTCAAATCGAAGATGACGAATCGTGTAAAGCGGTTGAGGACATTGACAACCAAGAGGAGTTATACTTGAAACAGAGGGCTAGAAATACTTGGTTATTAGAGGGGGACATAAATACCAAATTTTTTCATCGGTCAGCTTGTGCTAGGAGACAGATGAACAATATGGAAGTTCTCAAAGATGAACATGGAAATGTCTTCGATACTATTCCTGGTATGCACTCCCATGCTATCGATTACTTTTCTAAACTTTTTAAGGAAAGTATGCAGCAAGATATTGAGGCTCAGAACGAAGTTCTTAATGTTATTCCTCCTATTATCTCTGAAGAGGACAATCAGACCACTGCTTAGACCCATTGAAAGGGATGAGCTGAGAAATGTGGTCTTTGGTATGAGTACTTGGAAAATCTCCTGGTCCGGATGGCTTTCCTATTGAATTTTTTCGAGCTTTCGGGATACCTTGGAGGAGGATGTTACGGTCATATCTTGAGGAATCCGGATCCAATCGAAGAATGCTCGAGGCGATCAATCACACCTTCATTGCTTTAATTCCAAAAGGGGAAGCGGGGACTCATATCTATGATTTCAGGCCTATTGCTTTATGCAATGTGATTTACAAAATCATCACTAAGATAATGGTGAGAGGCTTAAACCCCTTCTTCATAGCATCATTTCTCCCGAACAGGGGGGCTTTGTTGAGGGAAGACAAATATTGGATGGGGTGGTTTTGGCCCGAGGAGGCCATCCATTCAATGCAAACTTCGGGCAACAAAGGCATGTTCATCAAACTGGATATGTCCAAGGCTTATGACCGGGTGGAGTGGTGCTTCTTGTCGAAAATGCTTGGTTGCCTTTGGCTTCTCTCGGGAATGGATTGATTGGGTTATGAGTTGTGTTTCTTCTCCCTCTTTTTCTGTTCTCATTAAGGGCCTTCCCTCGCTTCCTTTCGGCGCCTCCCGTGGGCTCCGCCAGGGAGACCCTTGTTCTCCCTATCTCTTCCTTCTCTTGGCTGAAGGTTTGGGCGGACTGTTTTTGAGGAGAAGGCAACAAGGTCTACTTTCTGGTATCAAGGTTGGGGAGGAAACTCTGACTCACTTGCAATTTGTGGATGATACGGGTCTGGTTGGTGCGGCCACTCTTCGGGAAGCTAGAGGAATCAGAGATACTTTGAATTTCTACCTAAGGGCTTCAAATCGGGTTCTAAATGTCAGGAAGTCCAAAGTGGTCTTTTTCAATCTCGACCAACGGCTTCAGGAGCGCGTTATTGAGATCCTGGGCTTCACAAGGACTTCTCTTCCAATTGTTTACCTGGGCGTTCCCCTTCATTTCAAAAAGTTAAATATTGATATTTGGAAGAACTCGTTAGCGAGGCATCAAAGACAGAATGAATCATTGGGCCCATAAATGGCTAAGCTACGGGGGTAGATTAACCTTCCTGAAATCGATTATTCAGGCTTTGCCGATCTATAAATTCTCAATACTGGCTGCCCCTCATACCATCTGGAAAGAGCTGGACAAAATGGCTAGAAGATTTTTATGGGAAGGCGCAAAAGGAAGAAAAAATGGGCCTTGGTTGGGTGGGACAAAGTTACCCGACCCTAAGGATAAAGGAGGGTCGGGCTTGAGAAGTTCTATGCTTAATAACGGAGCTTTGGGTGGAAAACCGTATTGGAGGTGGATTTCTCGACCATCCTCTCTCTTCGACGAGAATTCTTTCCAAGTAAATATTTGGGGCATGTCCATCCCAATGAGGTGGGTCGCTTTCCCTTGGAAGGTCCTGGTTCCTTAGTGTGGCGGACTCTCAAGCTTGGGTCCCAGATTATCAAAGATCAATTATTCTGGAAAGTGGGGAAAGGAGACAAGGCTCGTTTCTGGACTGACTCTTGGGACCAGCATCCGCCCATTATTGTTATGTTCCCTGAGCTACAACCTATCATGACCGCCTTAGAAGCCCAGGGTTGGATCCTTATTGATAAGTATCTTCTTACCAGTCATTTGGGGGGTATACTTTTAAAAAGTTTAAGCGATGGGAGGAGTGGCCAATTACTGTCTCTCCGGAGTTGGCGCCTATCCTGCAAAAAATATTGTCAGAAAGGTTCCTCACGGGGAAGGATGAGGAAGATGAATTAGCCTGGGGCTATGGAAGCCTTGGGGTCTACTCAGTTAAGGCTGGATATGAAGAGATCCTCCCTGAGCCTCCCCCACACTCTTTTTCGGTTCAACATTGGAGAAGGATTTGGCATTCAAAGGGTTGGCCGAAAGTGAATTTCTTCGCTTGGCAACTTATGCATAATGGTCTTCTCACCTTTGACAATCTCAGACGTAGGGGTTTCAATGGCCCCTCTCAATGTGCTTTATGCCTCCAACATGAGGAAACTACAGACCATTTGTTTTTTGAGTGTCCTTTTACTCATCAGATTTGGGAACGTTGGTTCTCTCAATTTAAACTCCGAGGCTAATGGTGTTCTCAACCGTACCAATATTTGGGAAAAATGGAAATGGGGCGGGTTCAATTCCATAGCTCTCCGAACCGGTCGGCGGTTAGGCTTTATCTTCATTTGGTGGCAAGTTTGGTTGGAGAGAAACGCCGGATCTTTAGAAACACTTTCTCCTCGATTGACGGCGTTTGGCAGGTCATCTGGAGCAAAGTCACAGAAACTGTTGCTACTTTTGTCAATGAAAAGAATCAGGCTACTCTTGGGCATCCTGAAGAGGGGGTTGAGGGTCATGAGAGGCAAGACAGATCATGCTGGAAACCTCCCCCTGAAGGCTGGATCAAGATCAATGCGATGGGGCTGCAAAAGGCAACCCGGCAACGCAGGAATTGGTGTTGTTTGTCGGGATCACTCGAGTGCGGTTCTTTATCGGGAATTGCGGGGATTGGGCAGAGCCACGAACAATGAAGCCGAAGCCTTGGCCATTAAGTCAGCGTCTATCTGGGCTGTTAAGCAGGGTTACCGGAGGATAATTCTTGAATCTGATTCTCAAGTCCTGATCGGCGCTCTAGATTGCTTGCGGAATTTCTCTTTAAAAGCCTGGAGACTGCGGATGTTGATATCTCAAATCAAGGAGTTATGGAGGGAGTTAGATGATGTCATCCCTGTGTATGTGAGTAGAAATCTGAACACGGTAGCTGACTTCCTTGCGAAGATGGGTGCTGAGAAAGAGGTGGGTGTTCAGCTGCACAGTGATATGCCTATGATAGATGAAGAGATTCGGAGTGGTCTGGAACGATCCCTGCATCCATGAGCTCAAAAATGACTAAGGTTAGTTTCTGTCGCGATATCGCGACATATTATGCCGTCGCGACCCTGTTTGGTAATCTGTCGCGATTTCGCGACATGTTGTTCTGTCGCGACCTATCCTAGAAAACTGTAGCGATTTCGCTACCCTTTTGGTTGCTACGGCTTTGGGAGGAATATTGTAGCGATTTCGCGACATGTTGCGCCGTCGTGGTCGTTGATGAGAAGGTGTCGCGATGTCGTGACCTTTTTGGTAGGTTTTGCTGCTGGAGGAAAAGTGTCGCGATATCGCGACGCTTTGAGAAAAATTGCACGAAAGGGAAAAACCGTCGCGATATCGCGACAATTTTTGTGAAAAGCTACTCTAAGGAAAATTCGTCGCGATTTCGTGCCTTTTTTGAGGAAAGGACACAAAGGGGCATACTTGTTGCGATTTTGAGATGTTTTGAGAAAAATTTAGTTAAGGGGAAAAACCGTCGCGATATCGCGACCTTTTTGAGAAAAGCCTCCCAATGGATAACTTGTCGCGATTTCGCGACATGTTTATGGAAAGGAAGCACAGGGGCAAACCTGTAGCGATTTCGCTACAGTTCTGGAGAAAAAATAGCTTGCAGGAAAAACGTCGCGATATCGCGACTTGTTTTGGTAATGGGCACCTCGGGGGTGAACATGTCGCGATTTCGTGACACTTTTGCGGATGGGGCGCCCATTGGTTTTCTTGTCGCGATTTCGCTACACTTCCGGCCAAGTGGGGCTCCAAGGAAAAGCCGTCGCGATGTCGCGACACTTTCTCAAAGTTGCTGATCAAAGGGGTCCTCGTCGCGATTTCGTGACATTTTCGAGGAGCAGGTGCCTTCAGGATTTCTCATCGTGATTTCGCGACGCTTTTGGCGTTTGGGTGATTTGGTGTTGTGCTGTCGCGATTTCGCGACTTTTTTCGTGTGTTGTGGTTCCGGCGCTTTTTGTCGCGATATCGCGACATGTCGCGGTTTCGCGACTTGTCGCGTTATCGCGACTGGTTGTTGTGGCGCGGTGGTTGTTGGTTTGGTGTCGCGATTTCGTGACATGTCGCGTTTTCGCGACATGTCGCGTTTTCGCGCCCTTTGTACTTCTGGTCTCTTTGCGCTTGGTTGGGATGCCCTTTCTCCCTCTTGTAACTGTCTTTTGTTTTAATACAAGTTTTTTTCATTTTTTTCAAAAAAAAAACAATAATCATCTACCTTTCCATATTAGTAGTCTATTAGGAACTTTACTTATAACTGGATTCCACAATTCTATCCTCATTTTCCCCTCAAATAAGGGCATCCCTAGACAAGTTGCTGGTAAATTTACCTTCTCCGTTTGAAGTGACCTACATATCCCTACTTTGATCCTAGTTGGGGTGTTTAGGAAGTAAATTTTAGAATTTTTCCTATTAAATTTCTAACCTAACGCTCTTTCATATTCCTTTAACAAGTTATTCCAAGCTCTAGCCTCATTTATCCTTGCCCTCCCAAAAAGGGTTGTATCATCTACAGATCATTGATGGGTGATGTTGTCGATGTTATTACTAGACTCAAGTCCACTTATTAGCCCATCTTTTGTAGCCTTCTTCAATTTCCTACCCAATACCTCTACCATAATAATGAACATATATGGTGATAGAGGATCTTCTTATCTAAGACCTCTCTTGAATTTAAAATATTTTGTTACTAACCCATTGACCAACACTGAATATGAAATTATAGAGACACAAGCTTTAATCCATCTGACCCATTTATTCCCAAATTCAAACTTTTCTAATATTGCAAAAAGAAAATCTCATTTAACCCTATCACAGGAGTTACTCATATCAAGTCATAAGATCATTGCTCTCTCTTTTCTTGAAGTTGTTGAATGCATAACTTCATGAGCTACTATGATCCAATCTAGAATCCATCTCCCCTTTACAAATCCCTCTTGCTCTTCTAATTTTTTTTTTCTAATAGTGGTCTTAACCGATTCGCCATCACTTTGGAGATAATATTATATGCCATACTACATAAGCTTATGGGCCTAAAAGAATCAAACAATTCTATATCCTTCTTTTTTGGAATCAAGGTAAGATATGTTGCATTTATTTTATAAGGTATGTATTGTATTACCCTATATTGTTCCACTACCACCAATAAATAATCCTTCACTATATCTCAATTATGTTGATAGAATATTGCAGAGAGACCATTCAGACCTAGGGATTTATCCTTATCAAAAGAGAAAAGAGCTAAATAAACTTCTTCCAGAATAATAGGCTCCATCAATTTCCTATTGTCTTCATCTATTATAATTGAAGGTACTTCTTGTAGTAGTTTATCATTAAGAACTTCAAACTCCTCCAATCCTAGAATATTCTAGTAAAATAACCTTGCCTCCTTTCTTCAATCCAAACCCCTTCTGATTTAATTCTACTCACTTTGGTTGTTGATCTCTGTACCATTGCCATCCTATGAAAAAAATTGTATTTTTATCTCCTTTTAACCAAGTATGTCTCGATTTTAATCTCCAAAATTTCTCTTCCTTACTCAAAATATTATGATATTCACTAAGCAACTCCCTTTCCTCCGAGCTTGGATTATTATGATCACCTTTTTGGAATTTTGAAATTTTATCTTTTAGTTCTTCTTTCTTCTAAAAAGTATTTTCAAAAGTGTTATTATTCCATTCTTTTAATCTAGATGTCATTGATTTAATTTGTTTTGGAAGTGTATACAACCCACTGTTTCTTGAATAATTCCACGTTTGTGCTATCATATCAACGAATCGAAGATGGTCTTCCTATGTCTACTCATATTTAAATTATGATTTTATTTAAACTTTTTTACCACTATTTTAACTCTTATTGGCAAGTGATCTGAACCAATCCTTGTCAAGGTATTAATTTTAGCACAAGTACCTTCATCTAGCCAATGATCTGAGAGAATGCACCTATCTAATTTTTTTGCTATTAGGTTTTGGCCTCTCCTATTTTTGGTCCATGTATAGTTGTCTTCTTCAAACTCAACCTCCCATAGATTATTGTTTTGAATAAAAGTTAAGTACTTTATATTTTGGGTTAATTTCCTAATTCCTCCAAAATTTTCATCCAATTTGGTTGTGGCATTAAAATATCCTATGATCATGAATCGAGTTTCTTGGTCTTTACTTCTCATAAAGGCTTCAATTCCACTCCATACTTCTAATTTTCCTAATTGAGTTGTAGGTCCATAGACATTGATAAGGATGAAACGAACATGTGACTAAAGAGGTCATCCAATGCCTATTTTAATGAATGGTTGCACATGAGGTTATAATAGGATTCCAACATGTTAGAATTCCCCTTGTCACTCCTTCATAATCCACAACATCCCATTCACATCTTGCCCATATTGCTTTCACAGTTTGGATACAAAGGATATCATGATTATTACTTAAACAGAGGTCCATGATAGACCTTTTCTTTGAGGGGGTATTAGCACCCCTTATATTCAATGAGATGGTAATCATATCTCATTAGAGGCTACTAGCGCCACCTGCGAATTACTAATATTTTTTTGTTGTTTGGCAAAGAGAAGTTCAACCAACTTAGTTTGTGTTCCTTCCTCTATGTTTGCTCTTGCTTCCCTAGATCTCACTTGATAATTTGAGGGTTTTTCTCTTTTTGCCTTGCCTATATCAAAAGTAGATCTTATTATTTTTTCCCTCAATATTCTTTCATAACTTTATTTTTTCGTTAGATTTATCCTCTCAAGGCTATACTACAAAAGCTTTTGACTTGCCCTACTCATTTTTTGGTATTTCCTTATTAATGGTAGAGGTATTAATATCTAGCATTGCATTTTCTCTACCATTTTCCTTTTTCTAAATGGTACATGGCACTTCAAGAGATTCTTCAAAATCTAATAAAACATATTCCTTAGATTCATCGAGAATGTTCTTCCCTAAATTAGGATCATACTAAATAGACAATTCCTTATTAATATTCTGAACTTGTACCGTGTCCTCTAAGATTTGATCTTCTTTTTCTTCAAAGGCTAAAACCTCAAAAGAATTAGTATTTCTTCCAATATCCTTCCTTAATGTTATCCACTATTTTATTACTTTCATCTGTCTACACCTATATTTTGGAAGTTGAAAACCAATCTCATCCATGTGCATTTATAAGTTTCTCTTATGGTTTTCTACATGTGTTTTTGCTAGACTCTTCTCAGGGCATGATCTCCTAATATGTCCCACCTCATCACATCTTCTACATCTAAAATATATGTTTCATAATCTATGGTTTGGGTCTACAACTTACCCCCGTACTTAAGAATGATTGATTCTGGCAAAGATATACTTATATTAATCATGACCAATATCCAAGCATAAACAACCAAAAATCCATATTTTATAGTTCTAAAATCTCAAGGAATTCTCCTAAAGTGTTGCCTATTGCCTTGAAGGTATCCATTTTCTAAAATTCAATGGGTATCCCATACATTCTAACCCATACTAATACTAGGGGTAGATTTAAATTTTCAGGTGCAAAGCCTTCATACTAGTGGGTAAGGAAGAGTCATGCTCTTCCCATAAACCAAGGACCCCTGTTTAGGATTCTATATCTTTCCTCCTTAGAACAAAAATGGCTAGAAAGATACCTTTGAGAAGAAAGGATAGACTCACTCCAACTTCTATCAATTCATTTTCTCAAGGCCAAAGCCCTTGGCCAAGATCCATTAAATTTACCAAAAAATGTCGTATCTTTGAGCAACAAGGATCGACTCTCTATGAGGCCCTCACTAACCTATACTACTAGGGATGATTCTAAGGATTTAGTTATAAATTGGTCCATGGGAAGGAAAGTATAACTCAAAATATACTGAAATTATGAGAAGATCATATAGAGATTATAATATTTGATAAAATAACTATAACAATTTGCATGCAAAATTTCTAAGATAAAGAAGTAGAAAAGGAAACTTAGCTAAAAATTTCTATGCTCAAATAGAATTGCTAGGCTCACTAATGCTTAGCTCTCCATTGCTCCTCCCATTATCCAAACCTTTGTTGACAAATATCTGCAATTTTTTTTTGTGACTTGAAAAATTGTCACTGCCCTTGTTCCGAACAATAACTTCATAGGGTTGTATCTCCCTCAATATTGTTTGGATTCCTTCATATGACAACACATTTTAAAGCTCTTCAGATTTTGCACAAATTGGTCCAATTATCATTTGAATTTGTAACCCTTTGCAAAGATGAGACATTTTTTAGAAAAAAATTGCCCTAACACTGTCCTAATTTTGAATGGCTATCTTCGCATGGTCATATCTCCCTCAATGCTACTTTGATTCTTTCGAATGACCACTCATTTCAAAACTTTTCAAATTACACCCAAAATAGCATAAGAATCATCTGAATTAGACAACTCTATGCAAATACATGGCTCTTAAAGATTGTTTAAAAAAATAATTGCCCTACCTCTGTTAATTCATATCGTGTTGTGTATATATATATAAATTCAAGGGAATTCTATATTATTATTATGATACACGAAGAAATGGGTGTAGGGATTGGATCAACAATATAATTACTTTTGATGTTCATCAACTATTCATATAGACATACATATTGGAAATGCCAAGAAATAAGTTTAATCAATTCTAGTAGTGATGTTTGTCTTAAAGAAAATTATTTTTTAAAAGGAAATTAAGAGAGATTTTATCTCTTAACAAAAATGTCATTGAATGTTAACAAAGATAAGTTGTATTATAAGGAAAATTAAAAATAATTTCAAAGCCAAGTCGGATATGAGCTACTAAACCTAATAACAAATATAATGTTTTAATACTTTGATGAAAATGGACATCAATAAACCACATTAAAATTTGCTTTAAACAAAATTTAAATAAATAACAACTTATATATATAAAGGTGAAAATTTTATTAAGAAGGCAGGTCCAAGGTTACAATGGTTGGCCTGCCACTTTTGGCCAACCCCAAAATTCTAATAAAACTAACTCTAACATCTTCTTGGACCACAAATTTCTTAGTGTGATCCAAAGAGCAAAAACTCCTATCCTGATTACAGTTTTGGTTAGCTTCTCCCTCGTATCACGACTTTGGGGTCTACTCCAAATTGGGACTAAGAGCACTACAAGCAACAACATGATGTTGGACCAAAGGTTATTTAATTAATAACTTTAAATATTTTTTGAAAAGGCTAATTAATTAATAACTTTAAATATTTTTTGAATAAGCTATGTTTGGCTTATATTGGGGGCTATTCCCATTAAAATAGAAAAATATTAAATTCTTCTCATTACATTGCTATTAGGTTAATTTTTTCAATGTGTTTACACAAGTTTTTATGAGGGCTCATGATCCCCTTGTAATGTGTGGGGTTTGAACCTTGGACCTCTTAAAGAGAGGCAAAAGCCCTTACCATTGCAGTAAGCTTGCATATATTACTGTTAGGTTAAACCATATCCAACTTGTCTTTTTATCAAAAATATTATTCATTTCCCTTTCTATCAATGATGTTCTTCATCTTTCTTAGATTGCTACATTTCTACAAGTAAAATATCACTCGTCCAATTACCTTCTAAAATTTGAATTTTGCCAAGATGAAAATCAACACGATGAAGACTAAAATATTTGCTACATGGTTTCCATATTTATAAAAATGTTGTCCACATCAACCAATCAATTCTCTAATACACATTTTATAGGGATCTTATTCATACCTAAAATATTCCAAGATATCAATTTCAACATCACTTTTTTTTTGTGGGTTTAGCCCCACTTGTTAAGGCTTGCGACATTTGATTTATTTTTCCTTAACAACATCCCTCTGAGTTTCTTTCTCTATTTGTTTTTGCTTCTTGGGTCTTCATCTCTTTTTTCCATTCCCACCAATGCTTTCATGTTCATCAATCTCTTCAATTTTTTCATATTGCTCATTGTGAGACTTAACATCTACATGTTTGTCTTGCTATAACACATTTAAAGTGCAAGGAATAACCTCAAAAACACTTTCTTTTATGTTGCCCTAAAAACCTTAAAGCACAAGACTGCTCTTATATGGAATGAGCTTCTTATGTTGTGTTAATAACCCTAAATTGCTATGGATTTCCTCCATCCTCATTTCCTTATTATGTTGCTCTTAAAACCCTAAAGTGTAAGGGATAACCTTTACACTACTTTCATTTGCATTGCTAGGAGAGGTTTATATACTATTAATGAAAATGAAGACAATTTACTTGGGATAAACCTAACCTCTTTTGTAATCGCCTCCATGTCTTTCATTGCACCTTTAATTCCTTTTGAATTTGAACTTGCACACTTTACTTTATCATCCCTTGTATTCCTTTTCGTTTCTTCTAACGATTGATCCTAATGAATTATGGTGGCCTTTGCCATATGATGTTACAGATAGACTTTGTTTGCCTTTTTGTTTGGAGTAGAATATCCTTGATCTAATCCAACTTATATTTTAGTATGATTTATTTGCTTCATCTTGAAGTTTGTCTCATGACTAAAATTTTTCTCTCTTTCTTGATTGTTTTCATTTTGCAAACTCTTACCATGTGTTTAGTCTCATAGTAATTGCATCATCATAATGCAATATTTTCATAATCTACTTGTTGATCCCATTCTCTTGATTCAGATTTAATTTTAATGGATTGTGGTAAAGGATATGAAATATCCATAACACATATCAGGGTATATAGAGCATGCTTTTGCTCCTTCACAGTTGATCCTTTCTTGATGAATTCTTTTAAAGTATTTCCAATATTCTTCAAAACATTTCTATCTAGAAGTTGATATGGAAGTCCAAAAAGCCTAACCCACATTGAAAGTTTTTTAAGAGTTTTAACTTGAGAAAAAAATTCTCACTCCGTAATCATAAATAAAAGAAATTTATCCCCTAAACCATAGGCCATCACCCATTATTTTATACATGATTTCCAAACTAGAAAAGATGAGAAGGAAAAACCCTTTAAGAAAAAAAGTAAAAGTAATTTAAATTCAATCCCCACTTTTACTTGATTTGATTTTGAATCTCCAAAAAACTCAACCAATATCCATGAAAGTTTCATATTAACCTTATACTTCTAAGAACCATTACATGATGGTCAATAATCTTATCCTTAATAATCACTAATGATGTAACATATGTTCTTTGAATTGAATTTGCCATATATTCGATTTCTTTTTGCCTTCAACTCGTATATCCTAATAGACTTTCAAATATGATTTTCCTTCCATACTGCCTAATAAAATTCACTTTCTATTTGCATGATAACTTATAGCATATCTATTACTTTTAAATATTATAAAATAATAAAAATAATATATTTATATTTACAATTGTTTAATATTATTTAAAGTTTAAGACCTTTAATGTGGTAATAACGTCTCAACATTTTTTAACGTTGAATTCAAAAAGTATAATGTTTTCCCGCTCAGAATCGAATACGGGTCCTCTCTTTCTAACCAAAAGCTGAGAGGCACTAGCATTCAAACCCTTCCTCAGTCCGAATGCCATCGCCATTATCCTGGTTGAAAGGATCTGTCGGTTTCTAGCAATCGTCTGGTGGACATCAAGAACTCCGATTCGGCTTTTCGGCGCCCTCGTTTTCTGTGTATCAAATTTTGAAGGTCCGTTGCCTCTTCCGGGCTCTTGTGCCGAGCTCCTTCTACAGCCCTGCCAGCCATGGAGTGTAACGCCAATGGCAATGGCAATGCCAATGGAAATGGTGCTCCCGCGAGCCAGCCGAGACTCTTCATCAAAGAAATGGTGATGGAGAACTTTAAATCATATGCAGGGGCACAGAGGGTTGGCCCCTTCCACAAGGTATGTATGCCATTTTATTACCGTTTCACAGGCGCTTTACAAAGATAGCTGAACGTTATCGATTTTTACTTAAGACAAGTTTTAGAACCTAGGCTTGCCAGGATCTTTGTACGGAGATTATTGTGGCATATAATTATTGTTGTTTCCTAAATACTTAGTTAAAATCTTTGCTTAAGTGTTCGCTATATCGGATCTCCAGTTTAGGATTTCCTTAAGAATTCCCTTTAAGATTGTTAAATGTTTCAGAGTCGGAGAAGCTAGGAGCTTTTGTAGTCTATCTTAAATAGAAGCATTTATTTATTTAAATGGATCAGTCACCCGACATTGTTGGAATTCATCCTCAAGTGTAGACATAGATGCCATTTCTTATAATTTGACATGGAAGCATGGCCAGGGGATTGAATTTTGGAAAGATGTAAACATCCATTGTATATACAGTTTGAATATGGATGGAAAACATTATGTCAGCAGGGGAGGTGCAAAGGTGGAGTTGCCCTGGTCTTTTACAGCCATTGGCATTCTTACAAAGCAACGTCAGCGTACCCAGGCGGTTAGCATGATGCCCAGGGCTAATTTCACAGTTCAGTGTAGCTACCAGTACTTTCAAGGTTGGGACTAGGTGAAGCCAAGCGAGAAGATTGCTGTAATATACATAGTTTTCTTTTCTTTTCAATTGATTATATGGAATTGGAATGGATCCCATCTGAATTACCTGTGTGACCATGTTATCATATTTTCAGTTGACAAAATTCAAACCTGGAACGAGCGTGGGACTCCTCCTTAAAAGTCAAAGTATTTAATTGGTTGAGCTTATGTCATTTGATAAGTATAATACACAGAGTTGTGATTGTATCTGATTGAATTTAAATTATTAAACAAATCCAGGTGCTCTGCCATATTGTAAGATTAATCCCTATCTCAGGAAAATGTGCAGTAGGTCCTGTATCTCAGTGGTAGAGCGCTTGGAGCATTGTTAGGATGTTTCTGATTTTATTTGGCCCAGGCTTTTAAACATGCTGTAGGTCACAGAGGCACTGCTTGTAATGTTGGTAACCATCCATGGCATAGGATTTACCCGGAAGGCCCTTCCAAAACCAGAGACCGAAGCCTACAAAGACATACGGGAGGAAGATTTCCTAGACGATTCATAGCTTGGAATTACAGGTGTTATGCCTTTGAGGAACACTGGAAGCTATTCAAATTGATGCCAACGATCCAGAGAATGCAGTTAAACTACTCTATGCTGCAACAAACATTTTTAATCTGAAGCCACTGAATGATTGATCTTTACCTCTAAGTGGCCATTCATCTTGTTAATGTTGCCATGATTGTTGGAAAACTTAAGATTCTTCATTTGCAGTTTGAACATAATGTTATTTTTTTTTTCATGCGATTCATTAAATGAGAAGCCACACATTCTTGTCCACTCTGTAAATTTTCCAAACCATAGATAACTGCTGTCCTATGTTCTTTTAAAATAAATCAGATCTGAGAATAATTTATTCAAACATGCAACAGTCACACAGATGGCTGGAAAACATAAACAGCGTGAACAACAGAAGTTAAATATATTTCTGAACCTGAAATATTACAAATAAAAGAGGCTACAGCTACAACAGAACACTTCTGCTCTCTTGTTGCTTTTCTAGCCAACAAACACTGTTCTTCTCCTCCTAAGCTTGTATTTTTCCTTCAACAATATATTCTCCTCCCATTCTTTTCTGTGTCTTTGTCTGTGTCTGTGTAAATAAAACACTCTTGATCTTCTCCTTTTATCCTTGAAAAAGGTAACCCTAATCTCTCTAACCCTAAGATTAGATCTCATCTCATCTTGAGATGTAAGGTTAAAAATAGAAAATCACTTAAGTGAATATCAAAATAAAATCACTTAAGTGAAGTACAAAATAGAATCAGTTAAGTGAACTTAAAAATAGAAAATCACTTAAGTGAATTTCAAAATAGAATCACTTAAGTGAATTACAATATAGAATCACTTAAGTGAACTTAAAAATAGAAAATCACTTAAGTGAAATTCAAAATAGAATTAGAAATGTCTCGAACCACTTCTAGCAGGTTCATACTGAAGCCTGTGCAAGAAGTTCTTGTCCGAGCTACATTTCTCAACACACTCAACATCTCCATGATGGAGATGGTGTTGCTCCTGTACATGGCATTCCTGCAACATCTTCTGCTTGGCCGGCAGACTTCAAAATTATTTGATAGGGCAATAACACACTACTTTCTTCTTAGTGACATATCTGTCTTCAATGTTGGTTTTCTAGATACAAGTCATCTGTTTTTTTTCTAAATAAGCTATATACAACTTATATTGGAGTCCAATCCTATCAAAACAATATATTACATTTACTGTCAGGTTAATTAAACCATATCCAGCTTGCCCTTCTATCAAAGATATTCTTCATTTCCTTTTCTATCAAATATATTCTTCATCTTTCTCAAACTGCTATGTTTCTAAATCAGCTCCTTGACATCATTTTCATTAAGAGATAAAATTTCATTCAGCTAGTTGCCTTCTAAAATTTGAATTTTATCAAGATGAAGATCAAAACCACGATTGGCTAAATTATCTACTACCTAATTTCCTTCTCTATAGATATGCTCACATTTCCAAGAGATTGCCCCCAAAAGTAGTTGATGAACATGAACAATAATGCTATTTTTTATCTCATCTCCACATCCATTTTTGTTGATAGCATGGACATTCAAATTCTGTAGCTTCTCATTCTGGTCTTCAAAACTTCAATGAGATCTTCCTTGATCTCTTCTATCTTCAACTATGGAAGTTTTGCATTGAGATCTCTTTCTTGGATCTCTGAAATCTGCTGCTTCTAAAATCTGCAATAGGACCTTTGCTAGTCCTTCTCTATCTTCAATCTTCCAAATATGGAAGTTCTTCAATGAGACCTCCTTTGGGTCTTCTTCTTCAATCTGAAGTCTTCAATCTTCAATGGAGATCTCCAATCTCCAATCTTCTTCAGGACTCTTTTCTTTGTGTCTCTTCTTCCTTCAATGGGGTCTTCTTTCTAGGACCTCCTCCTTGATTTGCAGTCTTCAATGTGGCTTCCTTGACCTCTAGATCTCTTCTCAAACTCCAACTTAGAGTCTTCAATATGCAAATCTTGCAATGGAACCTTTTTTCCTTAGGCCTCCAAACCTTCACTCTCCAACTTGTTGCTTTAGGTACTGGATTGATTCCAAAGAAGATATTCTTTCTAGCTCTTGTTTCTTTGTAGCATGATTGTTTTTTTTTCGAGTAATACTTCTTATACACATCCACCATGGGGATTGAACCCGGGTCACATGACCGATAATGCAAGTGGCATCCTTGCCTGTAGACCACACTCACGGGGATAACATGATTGTTTTTTTTTTGAGTAATACTTCTTATACACATCCACCATGGGGATTGAACCCGGGTCACATGACCGATAATGCAAGTGGCATCCTTGCCGGTAGACCACACCCACGGGGATAACATTATTGTTTTTTTTAAAGCCCCTTGAATTGAAATATATTTCCATCATTTTCCAATGCATAGGTGTTAGTTGAAGTTCCTTATGATTTTGACTAAGTGGGGAGAATTTCACTTTCACTATTTAAAAAAACACCACCTGCAGCAGTTTTGTTTAGATTTCTTTGGAAACACTATCAAAACTGATTTTGATAAACCCAAATTTTGGACATTTTTATTTTATCATAGAATCGAAGCAAATTCTTTGTTAACTTCATTGTTGCAGATGACCCTTCCATTATATTTAAATCTTGTAACTAAGAGGCTAGCACCTCTTTTTCCGCATTGGAGGCTTCCCATGATGAGCGCCATGTTTGTAAACATTTTGCAAGAGAGACAGTAATACCGTTCCAAACTTTGGTATGATTTTGAGATAAAAAAAAAATTCTATTATTCTTTTCGAGCCATAAATTCCTACAAATAACGACAAGACTAGTCCTACATAGAATACATAATGCTTTAGCTTTGAAGTAATTAATCCAACATTATATCTGTTCTTTCAATGTTGAAGGAGCTACTCAATATATTCTCATATTTTTGAAAAAGCAGCCCCAAATGATGTAAGCAAAGGGACAATGAAGAAGTAAATGGTATAATGTCTCTAGATCCTTCTCACACAAGGCACACTTGAAAGGTCCATGATATGCACTTCTTTGAAGGTTCTCTTGTAAGAATCTTGCTTTGGAATGCCAACCAAAGGAATATTGAGGCCTTAGGGAGAGTCTTCAATGACCAACATTCGTCTAAAGAAAATCATTGGGAGTAGGAAATTCTGATTGCTCTAAATTCTCATATCCCAACTTGATTGGGTATCCACCATATTTTGATAGATTCCAAAACAACTCATCCTTTTATGTAAAAATAGGCAAATAGAACCGTTGAAGCATCTTTTAAAGCTCATCTGCTATTTGTTTGAGTTTCTCTCCTTCAACTAGGTTACTAATAGAAATCCATGATCTAGAGTTGTTGCTCGCATTAATAAAATCTTTGATCTTTGGATCATTGCCAGCTAGACATGCCTAAGCCATGGTTGCAATTTTGAATAAGAAATAAGAGGCTAAGGCTTTAACCAAGGATCAAACCAAAACTTTGCAGAATTCCTCTCATTGATTGACCATCTAATATGTTTCTTGATCAATTGCAAACTATTTGATATGAAGTTCCATGTTGGTGATCCTTTAGGTAGGGTTAATTTCTTGAATAATTTCATTACATAAAGAGAACCTATATATTTCTAAAGTAACATTTTTGCCCAATTCTTTCCTTGATATTTAAATAATCTCCAACCAAATTTTACCCCGAAGGCCAAACTCACAAGTTTCCAATTTTGCAAGCTTGCCCCTCCTATATTCTTTCCTTTGCAAACCCTATCTCATTTA
Source organism: Wollemia nobilis (assembly GCA_028583015.1). Taxonomy (NCBI): domain Eukaryota; kingdom Viridiplantae; phylum Streptophyta; class Pinopsida; order Araucariales; family Araucariaceae; genus Wollemia; species Wollemia nobilis. The sequence goes on from JAQPPZ010003229.1 coordinate 504,411, forward strand.
CAAAGAGAAAACCTAATTTTTTCTTGACATTCTTTCCAAAGAAAATCTCTTTGTTTTTTTTATCAAATTTAGATGCTATACCTGCTGGCAATCTTGAAAGTGACGTCATATATATAGGGATTGATTGCAATGTAGTCTTTATGAGTTGTAGCCTTCTTGCCATGGGTAAGAACTTACCTTTCCAACCTGCGAAATAAAATTTCATATATATCCAAATTTGAGTCCCAAAGCTCCTTCTTTCCTTTATGAGGCAAAGGATTACCCAAATATATTGATGATTTTTTTAATTTTATACCATAAAATGCCCACAATAGTTCGTTCTAAATCTACAACAGCCTTCTCATAACTTGATAATAATGATTTGAAATGGCCTCATTGATTGAGGGATGACTCAAAAGAAAAGTATCATCAACAAATTGGAGATGAGATTCACAAGGACCATTTGTTGCAACCTGGATACCTTTAATTTTTCCTTCTATTCTTTCCTTTGAGAAAGCTCTCCCTAATGCCTCCACAAGAATAATAAATAGATAAGGAGATAGTGGGTCACCTTGGCAGAGTTCATGGGATGACTCAATGTATCTAGCAAGGGATCCATTAATCAAAATAGAATATTTTGGAGTGCTATAACAACATCTAATCTATTCACACCAACCTTGGTCAAAACTCTTTTTTTTTTTTTTTTGGGAATATAATGTAGAGAACTTTAGTAAACCCTATTTTATGCTTTGTTCATGTATAATTTCCTCAGTATACCTTGCCTTTTCATGGAATGAAGAGAATGCATGGCCTCTTGTGCAATGATTACACCATCAAGACTTTGTTTACTATGAATAAAACCACCTCGTTCCTTAGAAATAACACAATCTAGAATGCTTTTCAACCTGCTTGCCATAATATTTGAAATAATCGTATAAATTTTATTACAAAGGCTTATTGGACAAAAATTATCAAAATAATTTGTCTTGCCTTTGTTAGGAACCAATGTAATAAAGGTGGCATTGATCTCACTTATTGTATCCTTCCTTTTTCGGGCCTCTTCAACCATAGCCAACATATCACTCTTCAATAAATCCCAAACTTTTTGAAAGAAAATTGCAGGAAATCCATCGGGGCTGTGTGCCTGGATGGAAAGAGAAAACTGCCTTGTGTAGATCCTCCACATACAAGTCATCTGTTCATTTGATTCTTCAAGTATTTTTTCCACTTTTGGGAAAACTGTCTACTATTGAATGTCTAAATATTCAATGTTTTCCTTTGTCACACTGATTTTCCAATTTTAGTTCATGAAGTAGGTTGTGTATGTAGAATTTTAGATAAATTCTAATGTTGTATGTCCGTTATTACTTGTTAGTATTTTGATATTTCTAGTTACTCAATTTTATAAATTATTGTCCATGTAGTTTGGTGCTCAGTTCACTAAAATATTGTCATACTACATGCTTCTTCTCATTTATACTCGTTATTAAAGGTCTTTACTTTCATGAATTTGAATTTGAATTGATAATGCTTCTGTCTATTGAATGCTGACATATGTGGAATGGTGACAGAGTTTCTCAGCAGTGGTGGGTCCAAATGGAAGTGGAAAAAGCAATGTTATTGATGCAATGCTCTTTGTTTTTGGCAAGCGTGCCAAGCAGGTGAAGCTATGGAAAGTTTTTCTTTGAAGTTCATATTGAACTTGAAATTTCTTTTGTTAAATAAGCTGTTGCTTCATGTACTCTTTTCTTCACAATACTGTTCTCATGCAGAACTTATATATTTATTTTCTTGTTCTTGGGGCAGATGCGTTTGAACAAGGTGTCTGAACTTATTCACAACTCTAGTAATCATCAGAATCTTGAAAAAGCAAGTGTATCAGTGTATTTTCAGGAAATTATTGATCTGGTATTTTACTTTGACCAGTTTTTGAATACATAATTTTCTTATGGTAACCTGGAAAGATTCTATTCCATGCAATGCATTGCAATTTTTAAGCATTCTTTTTGTATCTATTATTATTTTTAATTGGTTATATGTGTTTGAAACGGGCCCCACCGGTATTACAACATGACCACATAGTGGTATTACAATAGTTTGGCAATTATGCATATATTGCTTGGCAAGATTCAAACTTGGGTCTCATTCTTTTTGTATATATGCATTGCATTAAGTGAGTCTTTTTTGTCATTGTAATTTCAGTGCATGCATTTTTTGCAGGATGGTGAAAATTACGAGCCTGTTAAAGGAAGTGATTTTGTAGTCACCCGAGTTGCTTTTCGAGACAATTCATCCAAATATTACATCAACAATAAAGGGAGTAATTTTACAGAAGTTACAAAGAAATTGAGGGCAAAAGGAGTAGACCTTGATAACAACCGCTTTCTAATTCTACAGGTGTAGTTTTATTTTGCTTCTTAGATTGATAGTGTAATTAGGAAGTTTTGCTTTTGCACTCATATGGATAATATGTTTTCGTGTCTTTGTATAGGGTGAAGTGGAGCAAATTTCCTTAATGAAGCCCAAGGCACAAGGGCCTCATGATGAAGGGTTTTTGGAGTACTTGGAGGATATCATTGGGTCAAATCAGTATGTTGAAAAGATTGAAGAGGCCAGCAAAGAGTGAGTGAAAATGCCTTCTTGTTGAAATGCAATGCGTGGTTCCTGATTGGAAAAATACCATCCTAATAATCAATGTAGGCAGGTTTAATTAATAGTGACACAAAGTTATTTAATATTTATTAAGTGAAAACATGCTTCTTTATTTTTATTACTACAGAGTATACATACCTTTCTTTGCATTATTGAGGACCTTTGCATATAATTTAAGTGTAGGTTACAATGTTATTGAGATGTGAGAACAAGTATTTTTCAGGATACAAAGATAAAATTGAGTGCATTCTTGTAGAAGTACAAGACTTGGAACCTTATTTCCCATGAATGCCCTTTTAAACATGCATGCAAGCTCCAATGAAAAACAAGCTAAGTTTAAATTTTAATTGACAAAATTTTGGATGTTTGTTTCCTTTTATGCAAGGGTGAAAGGGAACTAAATAGAAAACACATTTCACCTAATGGAAATTGTTTATGTTATTTATTATGTTTTACTTAGTCAGGATTTTTTTTTTTAATAATCGGTTATATGGGATTGAAATGGACCCCACCTATATTACATTTGCAACCACATAGTGGTATTACAACAACTTGGCTATTATGCATGCATCACTTGGCAAGATTCGAACCTGGGTCTCCTCCTTGAAAGTCGAGGAATCTAATTGGTTGAGCTATTGCCATTTGATTACTTACTCAAGATTTTGGTTGGTATAACACATTGATTTCTTTGTCATATTACTCATCTTGTTCTTGCTTTATGTTTCCAATTTACAACTTCTTAGTCCTATCTTGCAGTGGTGCCCTCTTTTATTGTTTAATCTGTTAAATATAATGCAAATGCAAGCTTGCTAAAGAATGCTAGAGAGTGAAGTTGAAAAGCTCAAGATAAACTCCAATTTTAATGATTTTGCTAGAGTGTTGAGTTAGATTTCTCATATTCGAGGAGGAGACCTAGGTTTGAATCTGCCCAAGGGAAAATTTGGATGGGAACGGTTTCAATCCCATATAACCAATTTAAAAAAAATAATATTGAAATTTTAAATTTATTTAAAATTTCACTTTCTGGTTGCATTGTCTTAATGCAAGGTTCCCAAAACTCAAGAAGAATGCATTATTATTTTTTGTAAGTTAAAATCCTTGTAAAGCTAAATGATTATACAAAAAATCCACTTGCCTTATCAATAGCTGACAAGTTTTGTTCAACGGTGCAATTGTCTGTATAGTAATCATTCTATAGGCAAAGAAGACCTCATAAAGACTGCTTCTCTTGCTTTTTGGATGTGTTGTATGTAAAACATTTTTTGAAATGAAATACCCAAAAACTGAAAGTAAATGGGAATGATAATGATATACTGTTTTTTAGTGGTAATAGTTGGTAATACTGTTTGCCTTGTTAAGTTATACTTCAGGGTTTTAGTACACTTTTAGAGATGTTTTAGGTGTTCTGAATTATCCATTGAGATTTTATAACTAGCACTTTTATGTTGAGCTTTGTGTTCCTATGATCTGGAAGAGGTATTTATTAGTTTCTACAATCTTTCAGGCTTGAAGTTCTAAATGAAAAAAGAACAGGCATTGTCCAAAGAGTCAAATTAGCAGAAAAAGAGAAAGATAGCTTAGAGGTAATTCTAAACCTTGCTTTGGATTCTATGAATTGTTATAAAACTGTTTGAATTACTTACAAAAATACTAATGTAGAAATAATTGATCAATAGGGTGCTAAGAATGAAGCAGAGGCCTTTATGGTGAAGGAAGCAGAACATTTAAAATGGCAGGAGAAGGCTACAGAATTGGCTTTACAAGATGCTAGTAATCGTGTTTCCGAGCTACAAGTAGACATTACCAAATTGGAAGAAAACCTCAAAGAGGAGAGGTAGATATCTGAATGGTAAATTATTTCACTCTGTAATTCTCCTTCTTTTGCTTACCAATTCAACATCATTGCTTGTTTCAGGGAAAAGTTCAAACAAAACTCAAAAGCAATGAAGGAAATTGAGGCAACCCATAATAAATATCTGAAGAGACAAGAGGTAAGATCTTGTAACAAGTCTCTCTCTCTCTAGGATGGTTGGCGTCTGGCCCCATTTTGAAACAATGGTGGGATGGCCCCATGATGGCATGAATACATTACAAACAATTTTAAAAACACAATATGGATTTTTTTAAAAGCCATTTTAAGCTTGAATATGCAACATTATCCAATCTAAAAGCTCATCCTGCACTAGTGCTAGCAACTTATGGTGCTTATCTCTTGATGGTCCTAATTCAATAGTAGAGTTTATTGAGCCCAAGATAAAAAGCAAAACATCGTTAGCAAGGACTATGTTGAATGATCCTGTTCCTACACCCATAGTCTCAACAATATTTAAAAGAGAGAATTAGAATTGGAAAATCTTCACAATGCAAGTCATACTTTATGGTTCCTTATTAACTGCTTCATTAGCCAACTCTTGCCCACCCTTTGTGCTATCTATTATTTTATGATCCAAATCTACAAAATAATCATAATGAATGAATGGTCAAGGTTCAATGTACTTCAAAATGATTTCCTATCATCAACATCTGCATTGCCATTATCAAGGTTTGTAAAATCATTTTTTACACTCACAGACTTTCATTATAATTTTTTGTGCCTAATAGAAATTGCAACCCTAGTAATAGTTTCTTCTATCTCGTGAGAATGGATCATGTCGTGGAATTAACTTGTACCTATGTCTTGAATAGTACCTTTATGTTATACTCTACCTTTTGATTGATATATAGTTATTTAGTTATTTAGTAAGAGGTAGGTATGAAGGGATATGGCTCTTTATGTTAAATCCATGGATTATAAACCATTTGGTGGAGAGAAATCCATATGCCTATACATCTCTAGTTTATATATGACATTGTATATTGATCTATAGTTGAGAAAGTCGGACCCAACAAGGCAATTTTTGAGTTAAACTTGGAACTTGAGAAATTTTTTTCCCTTTCAAATGGAATTAGCTCAACTTATTAAATTCCTTGACTTTCAAGGAGGAGACTCAGGTTTGAATCTCGTCAAGCAATATGTACATAATAGCTAAGTTGTTGTAATACCACTATGTGGTCATGATGTAATATGTGTGGGACATGTTTCCATCCCATATAACCAATTACTAAACAAAAGGATTCACGAGTAAAAAAAAAATTGCAAGCCTTGGCAACTTGTAAATAAACTCCGCAAGGGTGACTTGGTGAGGAAAAAAAAGACTCGTCAAATTTTGTAACAATGATTGAATTCTTTATCGTTTTATGTAATATCCTATTTGTCCATTACAAGTGGTGTCAAAGCCATGCTTTTGAACTTGTGGCTCAACTTTTGGTCTGTGAACAAAATTTATTAGGCTTGTAGCCAAAAAACAATTTCAACTTGTGATTTTTCAAATGGATATTTTCAACTTGTTCTTGGTGATATTCATCTCAAACACTCAATTCCCACTGATACTTAGCAATTGTCCAGTTGAAACATGAAGGTTTGTGATTCAAGACACGAACTCATGCAACCCAAGAGTGAAGGAGTGAAGCCCAAGATGCAAACTGGTGTGATCCAACGTAGGAAAGGGTGGTCTCTGAGAATGAAAAGGTGCAACCTGATATACCAAAGGATGTGGCTTGAGATATGAAAGGGTGTGATTGGAGAGTGAAAGTTAGTGCAAGTTGAGAGGTTAAAGGTGTGATTTGAGATATGGAAGGGTGTGATTTTTGATACAAAAATGTGTGATATAATTTATGAAAGATGTGGCCCGATATATGAAGGGGTTCAACTCAAGCCTTAAGACTTAAAACCAATAAAAAAGAATAAAAATGTCATGGCTACTGCTTCTAATAGTTGATTCCTTACCAAGTTTTCATCAAGAAAAAAAAATGGATTCTTTGTTGAAGCACAAGATATATGATGATATGAATGCTAGGAATATTGTGAAGCCTCATTGATTCGAGGGAGGTGCTATTGCTTGTATAGAGACTCAGCGGGATAACTTGCCAATGTTTATCGTGATTGAAGATGCTTGGTTTTGTACCTTAGGGAAGCTATCATTCTTTGATGTCATTTATTATAGGGGATATTTATTGCTACTTGACTAATCATGTTATTCTTTCTTTCTATTGTTGTTGTTGATAGTAATAAGTGTTTGCACCCTTGTTTGCATACAAGAGTGACTATTGGATCTTCGGTTCTTTCTTTTTCTTGCATGTAGCCGGACAAGATTGTAGTTCTTTGGCTTCCGGTCACAAGCACCCCTCATGTATTGAGGAGTTGTAAAAAGACACAATTTACTATATTCTTCTATTGGTTCAATGGCCATGGATGCCAAAATAGTCTTGAAGGGTCTAACTCCATCTTCTCTCCAGATTATCCTACTAGGACCCCTTAGTCTTGGCCATTCTTTTGGGAGCATCATTAACTTCTGTGTTGGCCCTTTTGCGATAGTTGAGGATGATGTCAATTTTGCTTCTACTTTACATCCCACTACAAATAAGTGGTTGTGCTTATATCTATTGGAGCTCCTTTTTGTATTTCTTTTATCTTGACTGTTGGCTCTCTCTTCATCTTTCCTTTAGTATGTTAGAGTTTATCCATTTTGGGTAACCCTTGAGGCCAAAATTTTATGCCATTTAGTTAGCACTTCAATGTAGTTTACACTAGGTTATTTACTTTAGCTTAAGCTTACTTTGTAGCACTTTTGGTCAATATAGGGCATTCTAATGACTCTTTTCAACAAGTCAGTTCCATTGCCTACATTGGCCACTTGTGGACATTAATAATATTATCTTATCTTATCTATCCTTATGTTATTCTAATATATATATTCTACCTTATCAATAACCTCTTGATATGTTATTTATTGAAAGGTAGTGTTGGCAATCGTATCGTCCTAGATATAGATTTTCTGAGTCTACAATGCCCTAGACCTGCTACCAAGCATTGAATGGCCGAAGGAAAGAAATTTCCTCCGTGCCAATCTCTAGTAGGGTTGGTTCCGAAAATATAATAGAAGTAGTTTGTTTGAGATCAGAGTTAGGGAAGACATGGAAAGAGAAGGAAATTATTGAAAGGAATGGGAAAGAGGCTGAAAACTTGAAATACAGGGGTGATGGATAGGAAGCACGATACACAACTTTCACTTGAACCAACAACAATCAAAACAATAAACTTTTAACAGAAACAGACACAAAATCCTCTCAACCGCATAACCTCTAGGGGTACCCCAACATTAATTCTTTACCAACAACTAAGTCCAGAAATAAAATTCAAGCCGTATGACAAAGTTATTAACTTAACAGAAATAACATGATAGAAGGCATACACAAAGACAGAAGATTCAAGACCGGAACCAAAAGTCCGTGTTTAGGAAGCAGATTTCAAGATACACAACTGCTTTTCTAGTAGAGATTGTCCATCCTTATTTACAACGAAAATTCTAGTTTTTATAGAGGATTACGCCTCTCAAAACTTAATGCCCAACCACTTCTGTGATGGTGGTAGACAAATTTGATCTGGAACCGACTTAACAACATAAATTTGATTTTGCAGATAACTTAGCATTGAATGCAAAAGGTTCCCCTGATCCACCATGATCGGACGACTCAGAGCGCAGCTTCGGGGTCGGTTGGGTAGTCAATGGCGGTTCTGTGCAGCTTTCGCCTTGGGGCTTGCTTGGAGTTTCGCTCCACAACTGGAGCGAAAGCATTTTCGCACCAGAGGTGGAGCAAAAGCATCCTTTTGCTTCCTTTAAGCCTTCACACAAACTTCATTTTCTGGCCAGCTTTCGCTCCACTTGTGGAGTGAAAGCACCCTTGGCCTCAAGCTATCGCGCTTTTTCTTGAGTTTCGCTCCACTAGTGGAGCGACACCACCTTTGACCTTGACTTGCTTGTTTTGCACTTTTGACTTTGCGGTTTTCAAGAAGGGGTGGAGCGAAAGCACTTTTTGCCTTAGTTAGGACTTAGCTTAAAAAATATTGCCCCCCTCCTCTTAATAGGAACCTTCGCTCCATAACTGGGGGCGAAAACACTTTCGCTCCACCAGTGGAGCGAAAGTGCCCCTTCCTTGCATTCGAAAGGGAAGCATGCTCTGTGAAAGAGCGAAAATCATTTAAGTCGCTGAAAACTGTTACCATATACGAAGAAGGGAACGAAACTGCAGAAACGAGATTTTAAGCAGAAAACACATCCACGACATTGCCCCATGCTAAAACATTCACAATTTTGCATGCGAAACGATAGGAATTGCATAGAAAAGGGAAGCATGCTCTATGAAAGAGCGACAATCATTTAAGTCGCCGGAAACTGTTACCATATGCGAAGAAGGGAACAAAACTGCAAAAATCAGATTTTAAGCAGAAAACACATCCACGACATCGCCCCATGCTTAAACATTCACAATTTTGCATGTGAAACGACAGGAATTGCACAGAAAAACCAGAGAAACCATAGGACATGAAAGAAAACAGTTTTGAGGAAGAAAGTGAAAGGAGACAGCTGGCGAAAACACAACAAACATAACAACATCTTAACCATTTTCGATGGAAAAAGAGAAGTTTTACAATGATAACTCCCAAAACTGCACACAACTTAAAATTTTACAAAATGTGGCAGGGAAGGTCAACAGGTAGGTATAAGGTTTTATGACTTTTTGGAGGAGAGGAATCCATCTATATTCATCTCACTTTTATATACAATTTCATATATTGAATCCTTTATGGATTTCATGTAATAGACCTATTGGTCTATTATAGGTCATATTTGGAAAGGTTTCAAATAAGTAGGGAGATTGATAATTTTTTATTCTTATTTCCAACTGAAAATTTATGACCGTTATTCCTTGAGAGAGTGTATAATCAAAAATCTAATTGATCATCTCCATCCATATAATTTCTTGCCGAGTTGGTATTTTGCCTCATTACAACCAACACAACACTTTTGTGTTCATTGTGCATGTGAAAGACCCTCTTCTTCCTGTTGTGCAACCATATTGTTGGGACTTTTTTTTTATTGCTTTCAAAGTTTCATTCCAATTCAAATTATAAAAGACACTAGGTCTATCACCTCTAAGAGGCACCTTAATTTGCTGGCACTTTTGGAGGAGTTTAAGCTTATGTTTTTTCTCTTTAAAATTAAATTTAATCCCCAAGGGGGGTGTCCCCCTTTTTGTCTTGTGGACCCCTCATTATATTGAGCATGCATCCCAAGTACCTTGAGTCTCAAGGATGGTCCCCTCTTTGTTGGCCAAATGTTTGATGCCAAGTGGATGTTTTGTTCTTGTCATGGAGCCCTTGAAACACCAAAAACAATGGTATGGACACTTGAGGGCTAGGACATGTCGTCGTAGAACATTGTGATATATATATATATAGCTTAATGTGATATTATTTCATATATATATATATTTAAAATATTTCCTTATATATAAAGAGAAGCTTATGACACATAATTCTTACCCAATTCCCATGGGTAAAATCAGTAGATATGATCTAGCCAGTGTATATCTAAGGCAAGCTCTCTCTTGATATGGACTATCCTACGCTCGGTGAAATAAGTAACATATATAATATGCATTACAATTGAAAAAACTGAATCTCTTGATCCACACATTACACATAACACTTATTACATAAAAAACTGTAACACCAGTGATTGTGTAGCACCATTGAGGTGTAGCACCTTGACATGTAGCACATGTGATGTGTGGTACCAGTGATGTGTAGCACTAGTGACATGTAGTCCCATTGGAATGTAGCACCATCAAAGTAGCTCTCATCGTATGTAGCACTAAAATATGTAGCATATACATCTATTGCACTCTTCTCTGTCACTCTTGTATTATTTTGTAGCTCATGTGAATCACGCTACTCCTTCACTAGTAACTTCTTTTTCAACAATGTCAAAATACTTTATTTTGGTCTTTCCATACTCCATTTGAACTCCTTTATTGGCAAGTTGATTAGCCTTTTTGTTAAAGTTTCTTCTCATATGTATAAAACTTATGGATTTGAAATGGTTGCATATTTCTTGATTCTCCTATAGAATTACATCTAGCATTAGATTTGATATTTCCACCTTTTTGCTCATTGCTTCAATGACCAATTTTGAATCTCCATATACTATTAGTTCTAACCACTCTTTCCGCTCGACAATTTTCAATCCTCTATTCAAAACCGACAACTCCTAAAATTGTTCGAATTCACTCCTAACCCTTCAACGAATTGTACCAATATTTTCCTTGATTCATTCATTATAATCCCTCTTGCTCCTACTGTTACTGGGTTCTTTTTCGATGCACCATAAAAAACAAATGGTATGCTTTGGTACAAAACCTTGGGGGCTCGTCTATCTTACTTACCTGCTTCGTTATAAATGGTATTTCCAAAAGCTGATATGTTATTTTTTGAGTTCCACCAATGAGTCTTCATTCTCAATCCTACTTCTATCGGCTTTTATTAAGAGTTTGAGGATTGCTATGCTATGTGAATATTTCCCAAAAGGCTGCATCTTTCTGTCTCAAAAGATTACTGCATTTCAAGCTTTCCATATCTGCTACAATACAATTCGTGGTAGTACTTCCCAAATTAACTTTATTGTTGATTTTCCATCTTTGCAAAAAGGATAATTAGTGTTCCATTTGGTTAAATATTCCTCACACTCCTTAATTCTGGATTGGATCTCAAGTCTGAAGCTCAATGATTGCCACATGAAATTCCAAACTTTGTTCGAGACTTCACATTGAATAAACAAGTGTTTAATATTTTTTTCTTGCTTCTACATAACATACATATTGATGGCCCATGTATATCCCTTCTACTTAGATTTTCAGCAATAAGAATCGCTTTGTGAGTTAAGATCCACATAAAATAATCAATTTTTTGAATGGATATGACACTCGAGAATGTTGTCCAACACCTATTGTTTGTAATTAAGTGACCATATTTATCAGCCAATAGTTCTTGTTTTATTTATTGGTCCCCATATTATTTGGTCCGGTTTATCTCTTAGTCTGATATTTCTTTCTCTTAACAACTTGGCAAGTTTTTGATATTCATTCTTCAAGTCTATTGATTCAATCTCCCACTCCCCCCAATCTTTGATTTTGGATTCTGGCCATTTACTTCAAAAATTGTTAGTTTTTTTGTGATCAATGCTTCCTATATACATCCGTTGTGGGGATTGAACTGGGGTCTCATCACCGATAAAGCATGTGGCATCCTTGTCGGTAGACCACATGCACGCGGATGAAAATTGTTAGTTTTAAAAAAAATTTAAATTTTTTCCATACCTTTGCTTTTGAAACAATCTCTTAGCTGGTGTATTTCTAGATATCCTCCTATTGGTGGCATGCCATTGATTGCATCTGTCCATATGTTTGCTTTTTTGCCATCATTGATGAGCCACGAACAACCTTTTCTAAAAAAGGATAGTGCTGCACACAATTTCAACCATGTAGTAGATTCCTGATCTTAAGTTACATTCATTGTTAGTATATGTTCCAGCGGGTTACCTCCAAGATACTTGTTCACCATGAACTTGCTCCATAGTGAGTTGCGTTCCTTGATTAATCTCCATATTGGTTGAGCTCCATACGCCTTTGGCAATAAGGACAAATGCTTTATTAAAACAGTTGTAAAAAAGGAAAAAAAAACGATTACATAGATAATACTAGTTGACAAGGTTGACTTGGAACTGAATGATAGTATTAAATGAGGTCAAAAGATGACTATGTTGACTAGTGGCATTAAATTCACAAGTAATGTGCATTGATATTAATGAATGTTGTACGTGCATTGTTCTATCCTCTTATTTCTTGACTTCTACTATGAAAGGGTAGGAAAAGGGGGTCTCAAGTACAGTCCATATAACTGACTAACTGAGACCATTTTTCACATCAAGTCCAACCTAGTGCATTGGATTTCTAAACTCGTTGACCTTTGTTTGATTGCCTATTCTATTGCATTGACCTTGATAGATTGTTCCTCGTTTGTGTTGACCAATGATATATATATATATATATATATATATATATATATGTATTTCAATTGGTTAAATGGGATTCAAACTGGCCCCAGCTGTATTACATCATCACCACATGGTGGTATTACAACAACTTGGATATTATCCATGTATATCTTGGCAAGATTCAAACTTGGGTCTCCTCCTTGAATGTTGAGGAATCTAACCGGTTGAGCTAATGCCATTTGATGACCAATGAATGTTATTGTGTTCCTTGCGTTAAACATTTTGTTGCATCAATTGGAATAATTGTTGTTATTTAATTTAATGGAGTATGTTGACTATCTTAATTGGTTTGACATCTATTACAATATTAATGAGCATTTATTGTTGTACTTGCTAACTGTTGACAAATTGGACTGTTGTTAACGACTTAAAATTTGCAATGCTATGGTCCCGACAGGGACACCGTAATGGCAAAAGTCATTGGACTCTATTAATGGAAACTTAAGTTTAATTCACGGGAAGGGTGGCCCCTGATATGCCCCCACTTTTCAACCTCTTAATTTTTTTTTTTGCAATGCTATTGTTCAGTCCATTAATGAAATCTATGATTCTGTCTTTCGAGTAGGGATGTAGTCCAATTATTGTTTTCTCTTGAGATGGGTCTAAATTCTTGTATTTTTTGTTTTGTGACAGAAGGGGTTTAGTTTTAATAACGTACATTATGTTGAGAAGGGGTTTGGTCATTTTATGTTTTGTTTCTTGAAATGCTGGTGAATATTGTTTGTACTTTGTGTTTTGATGTGAAGAGGGGGCCTAGTTAGTAATACTCTGCCTTGAGATAATACTTGATCTTGATATATTTCATGTCATAAGAGGGTGCTTGATGTTATTATTATTTTGTCTTGAGCGGGGCTGAGATAGTACTTGGTTTTGATATATTTCATGTCATAAGAGGGAGCTTGATGTTAGTATTATTTTGTGTGTCCTGAAGCATTGATATGTTTAGTTGTTTGAAACAGATGTCCTTGTTCGAAAATGGTGCCTACAATTGTTTGCATATTCCTTATTTGAGATCGACCCTTCTCTCTAGTGTTGAAAACTCCTTGTCTACAATGGACTAATATATGTAATGATTAGTGTTTATATTTTTGATGTAGATAGAGCAATATAGTTTATGTTGTAAGAGGGAGCTTGATGTTATTATTATTTTATGTCTTGAGAGGGGCTGAGATAGTACTTGGTTTTGATGTATTTCATGTCATAAGAGGGAGCTTGATTTTAGTATAATTTTGTGTCTTGAGTGGGTCTTGAAGCATCGATATGTTTAGTTGTTTGAAACAAATGTCATTGTTCCAAAATGGTGCCTACAATTGTTTGCATATTCCTTATTTGAGATCGACCCATCTCTCTAGTGTTGAAAACTCCTTGTCTAGAATGGACTATTATATATAATGATTAGTGTTTATATTTTGGTCTAGATAGAGCAATAGAGTTTGTGGAGTCCGAAATTCGTGATGTCATGTGGTGATGAATGCCAAGAGATAGAATTCATGAATGAATCTTATTTCTTGTGAAAGCATGTGCCAAAATCTACCTTTTCTTTATACCTCAAAATGACACTATTGTTTTTTTTTTAAAAGTTGATTACTGTTTATTGATAGGGATGTCTCAACCTTGTTGCCAAGATCAAATGAGGTGAAATAATGACGACATTTGATGAAATCAAATTTAAAATGAATTTGAATAAATATTATTTAATGTCTATCATAAATGCATAGCTTCTCATTTTTGTGTTCTCTATGCTTGTACTAAATCAAAGGCAAGGAAAAAGTAATATAAGAATATTTTGAAATCATTGTTGATGTTAGCAAGGTGTATTGCATTGATGCTCTACACCTGATGTGTGCTTTGATCACCTAATTTGTCATTTAAACCTAGAAAAGGTGGTGTTTGATTGTGTCGATCAAGGAAGATTATTATATAGAGTTGGTTGATAATTGTACCCCTTGCCGATTATTTTGACCATAGATATTGTTTTGATGCCTAGAATATTTTGTGGCTGACTTAATTAGGTTACTATTGGGCAAGAATTTGTCAATATATGTTAACTATCTTGAGCATTGAATTAGATTCCAATGAATGAACTATGATGTTATAAATGCTATCATATTGCTTAAGATGAACTATTATTTTTCCCTTTCTCTAAAGGAGTTCCACTTGATTACTACCCTGCTTTGAGAGGTGGCTTGATACTATATTTTGCATTTACTAAGACTGAGTCTAGTTATGATTGCATTTCTTGCATTTGAACAAGGCATTGTCTTTATATATTGTTTTGAAAAGGGCCATGGTTTTGGTAGAACTTTATGTTCTAAGATGCAAAATCGAGTTCGACCTTATTACGTATCTTGAGAGAGGGCCTATAGTTGGATGTATTTTGTGTCTTTAGATAGGAATGGGCTCCTGAATTATGTGCCCCAAGAAGGGACATAGTATTAGTAAATTTTTATGTTTTCAGAGGGGGTTTAGGCTTGGTTACGGATCATTGATTAAGATGGACCATCTTGTGTGGAGGTGGGCCCTAGTGCTAGTTGCATTATCCTTGTTCAAGATGAACCTTACTCTAGCATTGTAAATTCCTTGTCCAAGAAGGACAAAGATTTGCATTGAATGTGTATGGAATTGATGGAGCCTGATACTAATTTTCCATGAATTAAGAGCGATTCCAATGTTGATTCATACTCTCATGATGAGGATTGGTCTTGGTATATTTTCCTAGACGATAGGAAATTCAAGAAAATTGGTAGACAATTCACCGAGAAACTTGCTATAGCATTTTCTTCGAACTTTTCTAGTTACTTGATGCTACTCTTGCTTTGGAAACACAGAAGATGAGTGAGAATGAGAAAATTTCATGTTTTATACCTGCACCTAACATATTTCTTTATTGGTAAGATTTTGGAGAGTTGTGAGTTTTGATGAGTCTTTCCAAAAGATTGACAATTCTCTTAAAGTATGATATTTTAAGAAAAAAATTCCTGCTCAAAATTTTGCTGTGTGGATCAGCATTGATAAGAAAGGGATGTTGCAATGCTAGCTCAAGTATATCCAATTTGTTGGTGTAGTGTAGGGTATATCGTAATTGAGCTTTAGTTATTCAATAATCACTTGCTTGACTATAGTTCCTGCCTTTTAGGTTGATAGCTACTTTGCTTGTGTGAGGAATTGCAACATTTGCTTTTTTACAGTGAGTGTAGAGGAATAGTCTAACTGCAAAGTGGGTATAAAACTAGGTTAATATAGTTCGTATTAACACTATTTTTTTTGGCTGAATAATAATGGGTTGTGCTCGGGTCCCCCAACCTTGACAAATTACAACTCTCTTCTTTAGAGCTTGAGAGTTTACAAATAGATACACTTCTCATCTCAATTGAGATGCTATAGCTAGAAACCTATATCATTTTACATAAAATGTCTGAATTCTTGATTTTCATTTTCTGGATCTTTTCAATTTTCTGAATGAATAGTATTAACACTATTTTTAATGATAGATACCAATTAATTTGTAGGGAACTTGCAAACTACAGTGTGTTTAATCCAAGATAGATTGCTATTGGTATTGAAAAGGCTGGTAGGGATGGGCTGTCAGATATTATTGTTATTACCAACAGGGAAGGAGGTACACTGTATATAATGAACGTTAAAGATGATGATCTCGTAGGGATGGACTGTCAGGTAGTATTGCTTCTACCAACAGAGAAGGAGGCACACTATATATTATGAACATTGAAGATGATGATTTTGATTTACTTCAAAGTAGCCATACTTTGAGAGCAGTGGTTTGGGGAGGGGATAGAGCATTCTATTGTTTTTTCTAGGATGTTTTTATCTTTGCATTGCTTAGAGGCATTTTCTGATCTCTCAACACCATAGTTACTATGTATCATTTGTCATTTAGGAACATTTGCTATGCTTAATTAAATGATATAAGATTCTCTATAGTTATATTCATTATGTAAATTTGTATTGTCTAAAATCAATTTTGAATTTTCAATGTCCTATTGTCTAATGTTAATTGTTTTTATTGACTATGTAATTTCTGAAACATTCATTTCTGAATTTAGAACAAACTTGTATTTTGGTTAAGTTTCGTATTTTGTTTCCTGTGATGCTTCTGTATTTTCTTAAGTGTTCCCAAGTCTCGACACCAAATTAGCATGCTAGCTGTTCTCTGCTTCCTATAGTCAAGTTTCTAGCATCCCCAACTTCCTGTTTTTGATACTTGGTGCATCATACCTGGAAACATAGTGCATGCCGACGTCTATGAGAATTCCAGAAAGCCAAATTTTAAGGTAGTGCACATGTACTCGTGTTTTATGGGAACATTGAAGTTTCCTGCATTTGGTGCGGGGTGGTGTAAAACACTCCAGGCATTGATTGCTATAATTATTTTAGGAAGAAATAGCATGGTTGTTGGATGACCTGAGGGCTTGTTTTGTTCAAATTCAACAAGCATTGATGCAAAGCAAGCAAACAATTATATCCTTAGGTATGCCATGCATGTGTATAGAGGTCTCTCAGATCAGAATCATGTCTTGCATTGATTCTACCCTTGAAAAAGTGGAAAGCAAATATATTGTTACAACTTAGTGGTTAGATGATATTTCAAACCATCTCCCTAACCCCGTAATATTCATAATGTAGAGTGTACAATACTGGATTGGATTATTCTACATTGATTTTGTTATCAATGTTGCTTATTCTCCTTGCAGAATCAAATATCTAGTTCTCATGGATCATGATTTAATTTTGATTGTCTAAATGGTGCTGCTGTAGGTCAGGAATCCCTTGTATCAAAATTATATACAGAACAATGGGTATTTGGACAATTATGACATGGTCATTAGAAATTTCAAGATAGAGCAAACTTTGAAGATTCTTCGATTGTAATAGTTTCTTGATGAGAAAACATACAAAAGAAAGTACTAACATATTCAGGGAAAGACTAACAGCAAAATATCCAAGATTCTAAATATTTAATTTCCTGTTTTGCTATCATGAAGTTTCTGTACTTTATCTAGTAGTTGGATATCAATAAACTTTTTTTCAATGTTTATTCCGCCTTTCTTTGCTATTTTCATTACATTAGGTGCTCATTGTATTCATTACATGTAAAATCACTTGGATATATTGGTTACATTTCATCAAATAACTTTTTATGACTTGGTTTCTCCTTTTTGTGCAAGAGGTCTGAGTTCTGACTCTTACTGTGAGCTTCTATTTTAACTTGGTCCTTTGCCACATATTTTTGCCATCTTAGTTTAGACTGTTCTTCTGTTCCTGAAGATCATATTTATATATGACAAAATGTTTTGCTGATCAAATGATCAGGAACTTGAGGCAAAACTGAAAGCATGCAAAGATGAGTTTAAGGAATTTGAGAGGCAAGATGTCAAATATCGAGAAGATTTGAAGCACCTGAAGCAGAAACTGAAGAAAGTAGAGGAAAAAATTGCGAAGGTACCTTTTAATTTATATTCTATTTCCTATTACAAGAAAGTTTGACATTCTAACTCAATAATCCTATGGTATTGAAGGATACTGCAAAGATTGAAGAAATCCAAAAGGAGTCTGAAGAATCCACCTTAATAATACCAAAGCTTGAAGAAGAGATTGTCAAGTTATCAGAATCACTTACCGAGGAGGAAAAACTACTGGAGAAGATCAAGGAGAGTGCAAAAGGTGCCTTTCCCATTTTTACCATTCTAGAGTGTTAACTGTATTATGCATGAGATGGCTTTACTATGTGATTGTTTTTTTCATTGCTTAGTACATGTTTGGCAGGTTATGGCTCACCGTATTGCAGAGGATTAGACCTGTGTCACTCTATATATAAATGTTTACCATTTTTTATTACATTGTAACTTGCCAACATGATTGCTTTGGCTATGAACTATCTTGTTGTGAAGAGGGGGATTTGGACCTCTTACACCATAAGCCCCTTGAGTAAAAAGGGTTAAGGTGAATCTTCAGGAGAGCTAATAGAAAACATGGAGGTAGGCTTGGATTCATGATAGAGTAGTATTTGACCCCACCTCTATATGCCCCTTGGTGGCATATCGGGGCAGGCCTAGATCTATGCATTATTGTAAGGGCCTATAAGTTCAACCCATACCTCTTGGTGTCGTTATGACCTACTATAAGGTGTTCCAAGAGTTTGGTGGAATGGGAACCTTGGCTTCTTGCCTGGAATTCATTGTTACCCATCAATTGTGCCAAACCTATTGGATGTTTTTAATTACTTTCCCCATGAATCAAATATTATTTGTAAATCTGAAGTTCCATGAAAACCAATTTCATTTTGATGTATATGTAATAGTGTAAATGAGCATTAGTATTTGAATTTACAAGGAGCAATATATATAATACAAGGTGAAACCGTTGATGCAGGTGGTAACGGAATAAACCACCAACATAACTATATGCCCTAACCAATGCGCTTACATCATAATGTAATAAACTAGCACGAAACTATGCTAACATCCCTCCCTTATTACATGATGTGGAAATACAAAGAGTGTTGCGAAACAACTCAAATTTGACACGTCCAAGTGCCTTAGTGAAAATGTCTGCAACCTGCTTATCAGTGGGAATGTACTCGAGTTGGATGTGGTGCTTTGGAACTTCATATCGAATGTACTGGAGCTGTATCTTGTGTCTTGGAACTTCATCTCGAATGAAATGACATTGAGTGTCAATGTGTTTGGTACGTTCATGAAACACTGGATTCTTGACAAGCTTCAAAACACCTTGATTGTTGCAAAACAAGTGAATTGGTAGATTCTTTGGAAGACCCATACTTGAAAGAATGTGACTCAACCATATCACCTCGCAGACTGCGCCACGTGCTGGTTTTCAGAGATTCGCAGTTGGGTTGACAAAAAAAAGAGATACGCATTCCAATCTAGAATATTGCAGGTTTTTTCCCTTCAATTGCAAGACCTAACAATACATTGTCTAGAAAAATGCTTCACAAGCCCCCCCTAACCATTGCTCTGATACCATAATAGTGTAAACGAGCATTAGTATTTGAATTTACAAGGAGCAATATATATAATACAAGGTGAAATCGTTGATGCAGTTGGTAACGGAATAAACCACCAACATAACTATATGCCCTAACCAATGTGCTTACATCATAATGTAATAAACTAGCATGAAACTATGCTAACTCTATGATCTTCATAGCTTATTTGAGCTGCACATGTTTTTCTTTGGAATTGAGGCTATTATCATTTGGGACAATTGTGGGGATAAAGTAGTATTATTTGGAAGAACACCATCATATTTTACATGTTCACAATATCAACCGACATTGAAAGGCATGTCTGTTTGTGAATTTTTCATGATGTACTTAGAAAATGAAGATTTGATGTCTCGACTCATTAACAACATCAAGGAGCCAAACCTCATGTTTGATCTGTGCAGAATAACTTTTGGAAAGGCATGATGGGCATATACACAAGTTTTATTGCTTCACTTTTGCAGTCGTCAAGTTGTTTGTAGGTGTTTGCTGGCTAATTGTTCTAAAATCTCTATGCTCGCTTTGTAAACTCTTATTCTAACAGTAGACTTGTTTTTTATGGGAGTGTCTGCATACTTGTGAAGTCTTTTTGTTTTAAATGTGTAAAAATGATATTCTTGATATTGCTAAAATGTGATACTGTGGTAATGCGATTATGATGTAATATGGGTGGGGCCTGTTTGAATATAACCAATTAAAAAAAGAAAAAAAAAGAAAAAAAGAAAAAAAACACGCTATTCTTGTTTGAAATATTTGGTTGTATTGTGGTCCAGGGCCTTTATATATGATTTTAGCATTGCTTAATAATGACAGAGACACTCATACATGGCAATTATATGTTGCATTTTCGTGCTGTCTTCTGCAGTGGAAACAGAAACACATCGCAAGGAACTTGCTGATGTTCGTGCGGAACTGGAACCCTGGGAAAAACAACAAATTGATTGTAAAGGAAAATTTGATGTAGCAGTCTCAGAAAGCAAGCTTTTGAAAGAGAAAGTAAGCTACTGAATGAGTTAGAATGCATATTCTCTCTAAAAGAAAGTCCAAAACATTATAGGAAAATGAATATGAATCTAAGCAATAGCTGATTCTTTTCTGTAATAGCTAAATCATTTAAAATTAAAACCTGTCTTGAACCACATTGTTATTTTTGCTGCAACTCCTATCATCCAGTCTAAGTGATCATACTTCAACGAATCTTAATTTGATGATACTTGGCTTTCAGCATGAGGCTGGACGAAAAGCCTATGATGAAGCACAAGTTCAAATGACTGAGATCAAAAAGAAAATCAAGGAGAAAGAGGGCAACCTTAAGAACATGCAAGCTGCCATTGAGAAGAATAAGCTTGTAGTATCTGAAGCTCGAAATGAAGAACAGGTAGCACCTTTTTTAGTGATATCAGCTCTTGCAGTACTAGTTTCTAAATTTCTACACATTATGAATATGTACTGTCTATTTACTAGATGTTAATTCTTAATATTATATTGTGTTCTTCAGACTTGTGTGAAAGAGGAAGAATCAATTGCTTCTCTTGAACAAGCTGCAAGACAGAAGGTCTCAGAACTTCACTCAGTTTTGGAGTCAGAGAAGAGCCAGGGATCTGTTTTAAGAGCTATATTGCAGGCGAAGGAGTCAAAAAAAATACAAGGAATATATGGGCGGTTAGGAGACCTTGGTGCAATTGATGGTGAACACCTTCCACTTTTTCAATGATACCATACAGCACATATATCTGAACTAAATAAAGCCATTTAGAGTAGTTCCACATGCCCAGTCTACCTTAACTGCTAGTCCAGTTAAATTTTCTATGTTGAATATTACCAAGATAACTAAGCTCAGTGCTTTTTAAAAACTTGGTGCAATTGATGGTGAACACCTTCCACTTTTTAAAATAAAGAATTTCTTGCCACTGATAGCAGTTTCTGAAAGTCTAGAATGTTGCCTAAGGCAAACAATTCACAAATTATTTTGTATTTGCGTACTGAGACTTTCTGTATTTTTGTTGTTCTTTGCATGTTTAGCAATTTAACTCTGAATAGCGTTATTGGTTTTACACATCCTTGTTGATTTTTGAGCTCCTCTTATATCATTGAAAAAATTTTGTTTGTGCAATTTCCTTGGTGCAAACCAGGTATCTGGGAACATTTTCTCAAACTTTGCCATGCTGTTTTTTTTTTTTTTATTGAAGATATTTAATGTGCTAAGAAAAATTAATGCATGTAAACGGATACACATATCTACCCATATCTATTTAATGTGCACTTGTACCGTGTTTCTGAATTTTGTATCCATACCCATATCTATGCACATAGTCAAGTCTGAATTATCGTGCAAACATTGTGACCACAGGGAGCACCCTATACCTTATTATTTAAATGCAAGTGCTTCTCCCAAATTGGTGAATGGTGTTTGAAGATGTAGTGTCTGAAACAATCAAAATAAGATGTGGTTTTATAGGGAGTAAACAAAACTACAGGACGTGTCTTATATCTTTGATTGCAATTCAGTCCCTCCAACTTCAAAAAAAGATGTTCTTTTACATGTTTACTCCCTTCATGACTTGAAATTTGGTGCAGTTAAAATACATTAATTGCATTTTTCAGGAACTTGTTCATTTTCTTTGATCTGTTTCATGTCGACAGTTTTCTACATGACTCCAGAATTGACATTCTCCATCCATCAAATCAATATCTGAACATGCTTTTGTGTTCTAATTGTGAGCAGTGTTGAAAAAACTTAAAACAGAAGCATGATTATCATGTGTACCATGATTTTGAGTTCCCTGATTTATTCCTGAGTGGCCTTTTTTCTTGTTAATTTAAATTTGCCAAAATATTCAAAAAAGAGGAAAAATCTTGATTGTTGCCAATTTTTCTTTGGTTGATTGCCGATCTGATTTTATTTTTTTAGTTCTTGCCAATAAATTGCCGATCATGATTTTTTCAACTTTGAGTTTTTGCCTAAAATGTTAAAATGCATTATCTGTGTGGCATGCTATAGGGAAGTTAAGCTTTTCATATATCTAAAACATGATGAAAACGTTTCAGATCTAAAGGTAGGCAATTATACAATTTTTGAAAGACAGATTTTGGTTGACAACTATAAAAATATTCAAAACCACTTTTGTTTTTTCCTGATTTCATTTCTTTCACTAATGGGTTATGGGAAGAACTAATATAATTGCTTAGATCATGTTAATCCCACCAAACAGCATGTTCCAGCAGTAAAAATCAACTATAAAAGATTACAGGAATTTTTCAGTTCTCAGCTTTGGTAGTGTGCTAGTTGTGTCATACGAGAACCAATTGTGGGGATACACTTGCTATCCCCTTATTTTTGAGCTTACGACAAAGCTTGTCAAGCAGCGGAGCATAAAGATGGAATCAACTCATCAAATCCATCTGTACACTGTCAATATAAATTATTGACTGTATTTGGACAATTTCACAAAGCTGCACAAACAACTTGTTGAGCAGGGAAGCATGCAGACTGAACCGACCCATCAAATCCATATGTACACTGTCAATATAAATTATTGAATGTAAATGGACAATTTCGTAAAAATGCTGTTTGTTGCTAAATCGAATTTGATGTAATTTAAAACTTGGCTTATGAATATTTCTTGTATAAAGCAGAGTTTTGTGTTTACAGCAAAATACATTCATTGTTTTATCACTGCATTGATTGGCCCGTGAATTTATTTTGCAACCATACTGTTTGCTGTGTTATTGAATTCATTGTAATTAAATGTGGTTCATGAATCTTTTTATTCTGACACCACAGGAATTCTAGATTAACAAATACAAGTGCTTGTTTGCAGCAAAATATGATATTGCTATATCCACTGCTTGTGGAGGGCTAGACTACATTGTGGTTGAAACAACATCTGCTGCACAGGCATGTGTAGAATTGTTACGAAGTAAGAACCTTGGCATTGCAACATTTATGATACTGGTAAGTTCTTGCTTGCAAACTTGAGTTCAGTTTTTCTTGTAAACATACACTTATCATTTTTGAATGACTAAGTATTGTCTCAAGTATTTAATCATGTCTATTCTGCTTTTGAAGACCCATCCTCCAAACTTCATTGAACTTTAATTTATATTATATATATTTTCTATCTTATTGGTAGTCAACTGTATTTTTAAGGGCAAGTTTTTTCCCCCTGAACCCTTACTAACATATTCTCAAATCCATGTTAGGCTCAAATCATTCTTTGGTAACTTCTTCCATATTCTCAAAGCTGTTTCTCGAGTGTGTCTTGCATGCAATTTGACTTGTGATTACTTAATTCATGACTTAAGGGCTTAGTTCAAGTTTGATGAACAGTAATTTGTTTTGACAAATGCTGTATCTGCTTAAGCTTGTAGATTATTTTAATGATAATATGCATCACCATTTGCACACATATGCAATTGTAGATATTAACTGCTATATTATCTCATTAATATTAGGTTTATATACCATTGGTGACAAAAGCAGCAAGCTTTTTATTTTGGTGAAATTTAACCAGTACAATCCATTCATTCCCTTTTATAAAAAAAGGAGATTAAGAACAAGATAAGACAAATAACACAATTAGTTTCCAATCACTTTTAGCTCTTTTACTATTTGCCTGCACTCAGATGTGTTTATTCAGGCCTAGATACAAATTGGGTATGAAAACCACATTGAAGCAACTCTAATTGGCATAAAGTGTTCTCACCTAAATGCCTTTTGCAGTTGTAGCACATCTTTGCTTCATAACTCTTCCAAATGCCTATCATGCCTGTGTGTTTTACATTTTAAAGATCTATCTGTCAAGATTTGATCTTTCTGAGTGTTCTTGTCTTGATCTTCACAGAACTGTGTTATTACGGGGTTTCATCAGCTTGTCACCACCTTCTAATGTTTTCATAAACCAGCAATTTCTTTAAAATGTGCTGTTGCATTCAAATTTTCAGAAGAAAGGACAAACTGTGGTTTGTAAATTAGGTTTCCTCATTGAAGAATTTTATTCTGATTTGAAGATTTTCCACTATGCATAGAATTGTATACGCTGTATTCATGAATATTTACCTGGCAAAATTTGGATATGCTTATGCTTGCAGATTATTTGTCTTAGTTTTTATCTGATAGGTTAGAGTGTAAAAATATTTATGTCTTCTTGTTTTATCTTTGTAAACCAGGAGAAGCAAGAAAACCATCTACCAAGATTGAAAGAAAAAGTTAAAACACCTGAAGGTGTTCCACGCTTATTTGACTTAATCACTGTTCAGACCGAGCGCATTAAATTGGCATTCTATGCTGCACTAGGGAACACTGTTGTAGCAAAAGATCTTGATCAGGTATTGTTGCATGCTTTGATTATTGTTGAATACTTATACCTTCATGCCTTTCTTGCTCATGGTAGCAATTGTTTCTTTAAATTGTGGTTAGTTGTAAAACTTCTACTGAGGAAAGAAAATTTTGCTCCTCTTGCATTTGTGGCCATATAGTCATAGTATGTGCTTTCCGTTTATTCAAACACTAACAGCAATAGATGCTGTTTTCTGCAGTTCTTTCTTGAGATTTGACATAAACTTAAAGTTCTTTAATTATAACTTTTATAATGTTAATTTAATATGATTTTTTAGGCCACTCGAATTGCCTATGGTCCGGACAAGGAGTTCAGGCGTGTGGTAACATTGGATGGTGCAGTTTTCGAGAAGTCTGGTACAATGAGTGGTGGTGGTGGAAAACCCCAGGGTGGAAGGATGGGAACATCCATACGGGCTTCTAGTGTTTCTGGAGAAGCTATTGCAAGTGCTGAAAAGGAACTTGAAAACTTGGTCGAACAACTAAGAAACATACGGCAAAGGATAAGTACTGCTGTGAAACAGTATCAAGGAGCTGAAAAATCTATGTCACAATTGGAATTGGAAGTAGCAAAGACTCTAATGGAGGTCTGGAAACTGAACAGAAACATAAAATCTTCTATTCTTCTCAATTTGATTTAATACTTATTTTTGAGCAACAGACATGGTTTTTCTTATGCTGGTTTAGTTATGTTCTGATCGCAGATAAAGGGACTCAATGATCGGCATGCTGACATTGAGAAGCAACTTGATTCTTTGAAGTCTGCAGCACAGCCATCAAAGAATGAATTAGACAGGTTGAAAGAACTTGATCGAATTATTACAACTGAAGAGAAAGAACTTGAACGTCTTGTAAAAGGCTCTAAAAATCTAAAAGAGAAGGTTTGAACTATGCCTTTGAGTCCATTTATGTTTAAATTCTGTCATGCTATATATGTTGCAAGTGATCTGTAGTTAATCCAGTTATCTTTTTGCTAGGCCGCAGAGCTTCAAAATAAAGTAGAGAATGCAGGTGGAGAAAAGTTAAAGAAGCAAAAATCTAAAGTTGCAAAATTACAGGGTGTAAGTATGATTTTATCATTTTCTTTTTCTCTTTTTTATTTTCATTTTCCTGGAAAAAGAAAAACGTTTTATCCCTTACTGCTCTATTGAGTTCATTGATTTATTTGATTTGCCAAATGTTTGTGTTCTCACTTCAATTTGAACAGGATATTGACAAGTCAAGCACAGAAATAAATCGTCGTAAGGTTCAAATTACAACAGGCAAGAAAACAATACAGAAATTACAGAAAGCAATTGAAGAGTCAACCAAAGAAAAGGATAGATTTTCTGATGAAAAGGACAAGAAAGCTGCTACTTTCAAAGAGAGTGAAGAAAAAGCATTTCTGGTGCAAGAAAATTATAAAAAAGTGCAAGAGGTTTGACTCTTATAGGGCTTTTCCATTCCTTGATTTTCCCTGTTTAATACCCATTCTTCTTCTACGAATTGCAGCATTTTTTCAAATGAATGTTGTTACATGCATCCTGAGATAGTTATTTAGAATGGTCCTCAGTGTTTTATTTACAAATGAGTTTTGCAATTCTTTTATGTGTGTATGATGTTGTAGCTATTAGACAAGCATAATGAAGAGTTAGAGAAATCTAAGAACGAGTACAATGAACTCAAGAAGATAGTGGATGAGCTGCGCTCTGGAGAGGCATGTGATCCTAACCTCTGTTTAAATGACTTTTTTCTATCAAAATGTTATAAGTGGTCTGGATTGGGAAGCATTAGTGAGTTTTAGTTTTGTAGACAGTTTATGCATGAGGTTGAATCATTTTCTTTTGTTGACAAATTGATAGTTATGATCATTGGCAGGTTGATGTGCAATACAAACTAGAAGACATGAAGAAAATTACCAAAGATTGGGAAACAAAAGTGAAGGGGTATAGTAAGAAGTTAGAAGAGATTCACAAGGCTCTTGAACAACATATTGAGCAGTATGTGTCATTTCTTCTTGTTGCAATTTAGAAGTGCACTTAAAAGTCACTTCTTTTTTATTTTATTTTTGTTTTTTTTTAAATCAGTTATATGGGATTGAAATGTGCCCCACCCGTATTACAACATGAACACATAGTGGTATTACAACTGCTTGGCTATTATACATGTATCGCTTGGCAAGATTCGAATCTGGGTCTCCTCCTCCAAAGTTGAGGATTTGAACTGGTTGAGTTAATGTCATTTGATAAAAGTCACTTCTTTACATTTTGTTATTTTACTATCTTGACTAATGTTTTGTATTGTGCTATGGTGATTACAGAATTCGAAATGAAGGGATTGATCCTGCATTGCTTCAAGCAGCGCTAGGAAATGAACTGTTGGTTCAACCTTGTAGCCTGGAAACAGCACTCGAAAAGTTGGCATTGTTGGAGGCTCAACTAAAGGAGTCAAAGCCAAGTCTGGACTCAATACAAGAGTACTTTCTTATGCCGTCTTCTATTTTAAACACAGTATTTTAAAATCTGAAGGGTTAGGTTACGAATAACCTGGAAAGGTAGTATTTGTCTGAGCTCTACTAATGGAGTCAAAAAACCAAGTCGTTACTTGATAAAAGAATAGAGTCTTTGACCCTCTTTTACAAACATTTTTTTAAAGCTGAACTATTGAATTGTTTCTGATGTGTATAATAAGTATTGAAATGTTTCACTGATTCATCAGGTATCGGATGAAGGCTGCTTTATATACTGAGCGGGTCGAAGAACTCAATAGTGTAACTCAAGAACGTGATGATAGGAAGAGACAATATGATGAACTGAGAAAGAAACGGTGAGTGCTAAAAGACTACTAAAATATTCATGGTGACTGAAATTTAAAGGTTGAACTTTTGGAATTCATGTCGTGATTATACACTGGAATTTCAACTCTTTGATAGTCCTTTACAAAATTTATAGAGTGGAAACTTTGTTTTGTGTGCATACTTATTCAATGAGGCCAACAACTTCTTTCTATTTCTCTAAGTTTTTATGTTTCTCAATCTTTAGGCTCGATGAGTTTATGGCAGGCTTCAATACGATTTCACTGAAGTTGAAAGAAATGTATCAGGTCATTTATCTTTTATTCTGCTTGTGTTTTTGCTTAGTTTTATGTTTTATGAATAATGTATACATCAAAGTTTTGAGGAATTGAAAATATGTGCAGATGATAACGCTGGGTGGTGATGCCGAGTTGGAACTTGTTGATTCATTGGACCCTTTTGCTGAAGGTGTCGTTTTTAGTGTACGGCCTCCTAAAAAAAGCTGGAAAAATATTGCCAACCTATCCGGTGGTGAAAAGGTAAACACTTCAAATGTCTTATTGAGTCCAATGGCTGATTACTGTAGTAATCTAAAAATTCATTTTGCTTCATTTGGAGTCCCTCCAAGAAATACAATCAACTTACTAGTTATTTTCAAGCTGAATCTGTATCTTTTACAGAACCCTGTCTGCAGCTGCTATATAAAGATGATCCTCATGGAAAGTGTTTTAGGAGGAAGGGTGTAGACATTTTAAATCTAACTTAGAATTTATAAGCTTTTCTTACTTTTGTCTGACTATGGCTGTTTTTGCAGACATTAAGCTCATTAGCTTTGGTTTTTGCACTTCACCATTACAAACCTACTCCTCTTTATGTTATGGATGAAATTGATGCTGCTTTAGGTACGTTACAATCCTAGGATGCTTTTAAGAATTTTTTTTATCATCTTTAAGAAGCTACAAATTGTGTGCTACGGTGTTTATAGTTTGGATTCACTAGGTTTGTTATGGTGTTTATTGTTGGATTCACAAGGCTATTATTTTAGGAAATTTTAGCATGACTTTTATCTGGAAATACTATTGAAGCTGCAATTAGCATAAACTAATATCTTTTATTCGTGGTTATTGATGCCTTTGTTTGCTTGTCTGAAGACTCCGTCTTTATATTCACTTTCTTAAATGTAACTTGGTGGAGGATATGAGATGGGTTTACAATAGCTTAGGGTTATCATCTCTGAACATTTTTTTGATAATAACTACACTGATAAATGGATGATATTATCACCTTGAATGATGTTCAGATTTTAAGAATGTCTCAATAGTGGGTCACTATATCAAAGATAGGACAAAGGATGCTCAATTCATAATTATAAGGTATGTGATGCTTCCCCAAACAAGATATTTGATTATATCTAGTTTCTCTGAAAATGCTGCTGCTTATGTTGATTACATTCTGATGCTGAACTGTAAGTAAATGATATGTTTGGATTGCTTATGCAGCTTGAGGAATAATATGTTTGAGCTAGCTGATAGACTGATTGGTATATACAAGACAGACAACTGCACAAAAAGCGTGACAATCAATCCAAGTAGCTTTGCTGTTAGTGCAGGCTGTGGTTAAACATTTTGCAAATGTGATGCAGGTTGACTATTCTGTATTAATTTGTTGTAATCTATCCATTTCTCATGGATGCTTGACACATTCGATTCATGTTTGATGGACCTCTTTTCTACATCATGAAATTGTTTGGAAAATTGTTTTGTAATTTCAAAAGGTCATGCATATTTGAAGGGAATTATCTAGTCTCTTTATATTTTGTGGGAACACATTATTTGCTGGAACTTGATTGCTTTTTGCCTTGCATAGATTTAAAATATTGCTATTTTTCACCATAGTGCTTACAAGGTATCTTGGTGGTTATTTGAAAGTATGATTGAAATATGTTTTAATTGGTTGTATGGGATCAAAAAGCGTCCAACCTGTATTACACCATGACATCATGACCACTTAATTGCATATTTCAACTAACTATATAGTGGTATTACAACTGGCAATTATGCGTATATTGCTGGGCAAGTTTTGAACTTTATTTGCTCAAATGGGAAGGTTCATCTGCGGGATTGGAACCCTAGTTTACAGTTGAAAATTCCTCTCCTCACTGCTTGTCTGAAATCCCTTAGGCAAAATGTTAAGTTTCACCTCCCCACCTCTCTAGGTTCCTTATTTGCTCAAATGGGAATGAGTTACTTTATTTAATCTTAATTTTCCTGTGGCAGTATGACAACTGGGAATTGATTCATATTTAATTAACTGTTTCTTAATGTTGAGGTTGTCCCCACACCGTTCAAGGATTTCTGCAGTCTCCAAGCTGAACTTTATAGTGGGGAAAAAATCTTGAAAAAAATCAGAAACACATAAACATATGCATACCATTTTGTATTTACGAACTTCAATTCACGGTATAATGCATATTTACATATTACTAGTATGGTTAAATACTGCTCAAAAAAAAAAAAAAAACTGCTCACAATCTGATGTTTCAACTTCAAATTAACCATAAAGAAGTATGTCGATCTTCCTTTTGTAGTGTTATCAACAAGTGCCATTCCAAAACACTTCAAAACATTGGTGCCAAAGCATGCAAATCAAAAACATGTTACCACAAGGGGAAATGTCGACATTGGCATTGGAAACTGTGTTAGTTGACAGGACACCTATGGCAAAATCTGCATTGAGGGATAAGAGAGTACTTGTGCTAAAACTTGTGCCAATTGATAATGTTAGTTGACTTACATTATGAGAAGTATCAACTTGAAAAAGTGAACAAGGTATAACGGTTACTGGCAAATGTCACATTGTTGGCAATAATGGAAACTGCTAATGCTTAGATCGTGCCAATCAATTGCATCAGTCTCATGCCAAGAGCCAACCAAAATATTAGCGCTGAAATTCATTGGCTGGAAGGGGTCACTAAAACCTGCACTGGTTGAAAGGGGTTTGTCACAAGTGCAGGCAACAAACTAAGGGTGAATTGTTGATGCTGATAGGAACCATGTGAAAATTTGAAGCATTTCAATACAGTATATAAAGTTGCACGAAAATTGATTCCTCATGAAATTCTATACGACGCATTATGTGGTCAATGGGCTGGTGTGAACCAGACTAGCAATCATAATTTTGCATGAGCTTCTTCAAGCGGTTGCTTTTTTTCTTGATAAAAGATGCTTGTAACCCATCTGAACAAGCCTTATGCCAGTAAAGCCCAAAAACAGAGTCTCAGTGGTGCCCAAACTTGACACATTGATCTATGCCAAAAGAGATGCCAATTACTATCACACTAGCCAGGTTGCCCATGATGATATTTAACTAATGCAAGGTTATCCCAACTATGTAACTTGTGGACTTAGTTGGAAACAGCTTCAAAGGCCATTGATGTAATGATGAGATTTATTGATTATTGAGGCATAAAAAACAATGAGAAAGATTTATCAATTATTGAGGCTCTAACCCCTTGACTTGTTTGTATCAACATACAACTCCAAATTTAGAAATAAAAGCAAAACCAAATCCACAACAATACTATTGACCAAAATATGCCATGCACGTACTTCTGCTTTATCATGGGACAATATAGTAATTACTCGAAAGAAAAGACCAAAAGAGTAGAAAGTCATTCAATCATACCATTCAAGACATGTTTAATGATAAGTATGAAAACTTTTCTCTTTTTTTATTTTTTAAAATGTATTTTTAATAAGCTAGATGTGGTTTCTATTGTAGGCAGCTCCCATCAAAATAACAAAACATTACATTTCCTAATCAAGCTTGCCTTTTTTTTTTGGTTGAAAGGAGGAGATTCTGTAACTACTCCATTACATCTGCCAGCTTGCCATCTCACCAGTTTGACTCGAGAATACTTTTTTATTTTTGTGAAGAAAGGGTCCAGTTCTGGGATGCTGCCATAATAACAGCTCCCTACTTGGTTATGGAGACGTTGTGAGGTAGACCACCGACCCCAAGGGATTTGAACTGCAATTGCTCACCAGTAAACACTCAGTTGCTTCCAATTGGCTTGTCCCTGGACAGACCAAGCTTGCCATTTTAATAAATATATTCTTCATCATCTTCAAACTGCTATGTTTCCTTAGTCAACTCGATATCATTTAAACTAAGAGATAGAGTAAAAAAAAATCCTTATATATAAAGAGAAGCTTATGATACAAAATTCTTACCCAATTCCCATGGGTAAAATCAGAAGATATGATCTAGCCACTGTTTATCTAAGCCAAGCTCTCTCTTGATCTGGACTATCCTATGCCCGATGAAATAAGTAACATATATAATATGCATTACTACTAAAAAAACTGAATCTCCTGATCCACACATAACACAACACTAATTACATAAAAAAACTGTAACACCAGTGATGTGTAGCACCCTTGACGTGCAACACCAGTGATGTGTAGCATCAATGATGTGTGGTACCAGTGATGTGTAGCACCAGTGACATGTAGCCCCATTGGAATGTAGCACCAGCAAAATAGCTCCAATCGTATGTAGCACCAACATCTGTTGCACTTTTCTCCATCACTCTTGTACTATTTTGTAGCTCATGTGAATCACGCTGCTCCTTTACTAATAACTCCTTTTTTAGCAATGTCAAAATATCTTATTTTGGTCTTTCCATGCTCCATTTGAACTCCTTCATTGGCAAGTTGATCAACCTTTTTGTTAAAGTTTCTTCTCACATGTACAAAACTTATGGATTTGAAATGGCTGCATATTTCTTGATTCTCTTGTAGAATCACATCTAGCATTAGATTTGATATTTCCACCTTTCTGCTCATTGCTTCAATGACCAATTTTGAATCTCCATATACTATCAATTCTAACCACTCTTTCCGCCTAGCAATTTTCAATCCTCTATTCAAAGCCGACAACTCTGCAAAATTGTTCGAATTCGCTCCTAATCCTTCAACGAATTCTACCAATACTCTCCTTGAGTCATTCATTATAATCCCTCCCGCTCTTGCTGCTCTCGGATTCTTTTTTGATGCACCATCAAAAAACAGATGGTATGCTCCAGTACTAAATCTTGGGGGCTCATCTTTCTTACTTACCTACTTGGTTACAAATGATATTTCCAAAAGTTGAACTATTATTTTTTCAGCTTCCACCAATGAGTCTTCATTCTCAATCCCGCTTCTATTGGCTTTAATTAAGAGTTTGAGGATTGTTATGCTACGTGAATATTCCCCAAAAGGCTACATATTTCTGTCTTGAAAGATTATTGCATTTCGAGCTTTCCATATCTACCACAATACAATTCATGGTAGTACTTCCCAAATTAACTTTATTGCTGATTTTCCATCTTTGCAAAAAGGATAATTAGTGTCCCATTTGGTTAAAAATTCCTCACACTCCTTAATTTTGGAATGGATGTCAAATTTGAAGCCCAATGCTTGCCACATGAAGTTCCAAACTTGGTTCGAGACTTCACATTGAATGAACAAGTGTTCAATATTTTCTTCCTGCTTCTTACATAACATACATATTGATGGCCCATGTATACCCCTTCTACTTAGATTTTCAGCAGTAAGAATCACTTTGTGAGTTAAGATCCACATAAAATGATCAATTTTTGGAATGGATCTTACACTCCATAATTTTGTCCAGCACCTACTGTTTGGAATTAAGTGACCATATTTATCAGCCAATAGCCAGTTGTATCCTTGTTTGACATGATATTTTCTTGTTTTATTTATTGGTCCCCATATTATCTAGTTTGGTTCATCTTTGAGTCTAACATTTCTTTCTCTTAACAACTTGGCAAGTTTTTGATATTCATTCTTCAAGTCTGTTGATTCAATCTCCCATTCCCCCCAATCTTTGATTCTAGATTCTAGCCATTCACTTTGAGAATTGTCAGTTTTAAAAAAATAATTTTTTTCCATACCTTTGCTTCTGAAGCAATCTCTTAGCTGGAGTATTTCTAGATATCCTCCTATTGGTGGCATGCCATTGATTGCATCTGTCCATATGTCCACTTTTTTGCCATCACCGATGAGCCACGAACAACCTTTTCTAAAAAAGGATAGCGTTGCACATAAATTTGACCATGTAGTAGATCCCTGATTTAAAGTTACATTCATTGTTAGTATATGTTCTAGTGGGTTGCCTCCAAGATACTTGTTCACCATGATCTTGCTCCATAGTGAGTTGCTTTCCTTGATTAATCTCCATATTAGTTTAGCTCCATACACCTCTAGCAATAAGGATAAATGCTTTATTCCTAATCCACCCCATTTTTTGGGTAAGCATACAATATCCCACTTAACCAAATGGAACTTCTTTCTTTCTTGTTCTCTAGCACCTTTCCATAGAAATGTCCTTATTATCTTCTCAAAGTTCTTAATTACCCCTACTAGTGCATGAATAGATGACATTAAATATATCGAGATGGCAAATAAAACTGATTTGATTAGAATCACTCTCCCAGCTAGATTCAACCATCTATGGGACCACATATTCAATCTTTGTATTACTTTGTTGAGGACATTCTCCCATTGCTTTTTGGCATGCTTGCATGGGCCAATTGGCACCCCTAGATACACAAAGAATTCTTTGGATTCACCTAGTTTGAAGCCAAAAATTTTAGCAAGTTTCCTCCTGAAAGCTATTGAGCAATTATATGCATAAAGGACAGACTTACCACAATTAATAGCAAGCTCCTATTGCTATACAAAATTTGTCTAATATCTCTTTCATGTTCTTGGCTTCCTTAATAGATGCTTGTCCCATTAACATAGAGTCATCTATAAATTGTAGGTGGGTGGTGTTTACTACATTTGAAGTAATTGATGCTCCTTCAATCTGTCCCTACATTCTTGCTTGCTTGATAAGATAGCTCAATGCCTCAACCATGATGACATATAAAGCTGGTGATAATGGGCAGCCTTGTCTTATGCCTCTAGAAGAGTTGAAAAAATCAGATGGTCCTCCATTGACTAAAATTGAGAATGTGCTAGAGCTGATGCAACCTTCCACCCATTTTACCCATTGCTCATAGAACCCCATTATGCAGAGGACCATTAAGAGAAATCTCTTGTTGAGTCTGTCATAGGCTGTAGCAAAGTCAAGTTTGATCATCATTGTCCTTCTTGATTTAACTGCAGAGTGAATTGCTTCTTGTGCAATGATGACTTCATCTAAAATTTGTCTTCCTTTAACCACTCCCCCTTGCTCTTCCAATATGATCATAGGCAACCATTTTTGCAATCTACTAGCCATTATTTTTTAAATTACTTTATAGGAAAAGTTGCATAGAGAAATGGGTCTGAATCTATCAAACTTACTTGCCTTCTCCTCTTTTGGGATAAGTGCCAAGAATGTCAAATTTATTGACTTTAAAATTTTTCCTGTTGTTCTCGCTTCTTCCACCATTGCTAGTAGATCCTCAGCTATAATTTCCCATGCTCCTCTAAAAATTTCCTGAAATCCATCTGGACCTGGAGCTTTGTCTAGCTTAAATGAATACACTATCTCTCTTAATTCTTCCATGCTGACTTCCTTCATTAGATGATTATTCATTTCTTGTGTGACTACTTTTGGTATTAATTCAACCACTTCTCTCTGGATTTCTTCTCTGTCAATGTTATCATCTGATAATGTGGTTTGAAAATAATTCCTCGCAGCATTTCGTATTTCATTATCCTCTACCATCTCCTCCCCATTGTCTTGCTTGATACATGATATGTGGTTCTTCATTCTGTAAGCAATCAAGGCTTTATGGAAAAACTTAGAATTTGCATCCCCTTTTTGTGCCTAGAGCACTCTTGCTCTTAACCTTAATAGATCACTCTCCTCCTTCTCAATCCTTTCCATTTGTGCAATCAACTTAGCTTCCTCATCTCTACTCAAATCTATATCTGTTCCATTTTGTGCTAGTTTGTTTAATTCTTCCAATCTATCACATATTTCTTTCTTCTTTTCAGCTTCAGCTTTCATTATGCTTCTCTGCCATCCTTTAATTTTATTCTTGATATGTTTCATTTTGCTATAGAATCTGAACATTGTTGTTCCTTCAACTTCAATCTCATTCCACCATTTTTTAACATTTTCTTGAAACTCCTCACGTTCCATCAATTGAGGATTAAATTTGAACGACACATTTTTTGGAGGTTCAAATTCTTGTATCTTCAACAGTATTGGTGCATGGTCTGATCTTGCTCTAGATAGTATAAAATACTCCATTGATACATTTATTCCTAAGATGGATTCATCTACTAAAAACCTATCTAATATTTCTCGAATTAAGGTTGCTCCTCTTCTATTTGACCATGTGAAAATACCATATTTTGGAATGATATCTACCAGGTTCCTCTCTTCCATCATATCTGATACCATTCTTGAATTCTGGTTTAGACTCATAATTCCTCCTTTCTTCTCCTCTAATTTGAGAATTAAAATTTCCTCCTATTATCCATTTTTCAAGGCTATTTGATGATCCATCTTGCCATATTATTTGCCAACATTCTTTTGCCAAGGATTGATGAGTGGGTCCATACACATTTGTCAGATGATATGTTTTCCTGGATCTTTGGCATTCCAATGATATTTGTATCCAATGTGCATCTTTAACCACTTCTATGAACTTCCATTTTCTTTTGTTCCATATTGTAGCAATGCCTCTTGCCTGGCCTCTCGAGCCAATACATTCACTCTGGTATATATTAGTATTCCATATTCCTTCCATAGTTGTCCATTCATTTTCTGCTATCTTAGTTTCTTAAAGAAAAATTATATTGGGACCAGATTCTTGAATATTTTCCTTTAAGGTTATTTTCATTGAGGTAGAACCCATACCTCTTTTTATTTTATTTTAAAAGTAGGGTTTTGAAAGGGTTGCCCTTTCCCTTTTACATCGACTTAGTCACATTGAGTTAGAAGCATTTTAATTTGTTTTGTCATCTCAACTTAGTCACTTAGTCACATCAACTTTCATTTTAATTTGTTTAGTCACATCAACTTTCATTTTAATTTGTTTGTGCTAGAAGCATGATAGATATGGGCAGATTTTCTTTCTTTTAAGAAGCATTTCCCTTAATATATCAAAAAAAGAAATTACAACTTATAATAGAACTTTGTTTTACCTTGAATTTCATTTAATATTTCATAACTTAACTTATATGTGATTTTTCATAACTTATAATTGGGTTTCAATATTCTAATCCAAAAAAATATTCAAAAGTAAATGCATTTTATTTTATAAATCAAGGTTATTTTATCTTCTATAAGACTTTTTTAAGATTATTATACTACACTTTTCTTTGTAGTTTATAAAAGTTTTTTTTTGTAATCAGGGTTCATGAAATTGGATTTGTAATAGGTTGTTGCCCCACATAGCACAAGGCTTGAAAATTACTCTCTACAAACAACGAATAATGATTGAGGTATCTTCTACCATGTACTTTTCCCCCTTAAAAAATTAGAGCTTAAAATGTATCAAAAGACTTAAATGGATCCAATGTTATTTTTTTTTTTGGTATAAGGTAGAGGTGGTTATAAGGTCCACAAACCTTTTACAAAGTCAAAATGGGCTGGTTCTAGCATCAAGCCCGTATAATCAAAATACAAAATGGATCTTTCTAAGACTCACATTAAGCCATACTTAGAGTCCACAGTCCTATACTTGTCGCTTGACTATTCGGGATAAAACAAAAACCAAACAACACCTAGCACTTACTAACACTAGGTTGTCTATCTTGTACACTTGTCACCTCCCGGGCCCCAACAAATGGGATGCCTTTTCCGCCTAATTCCATCTCGTCGGATTACTCATCATCGACCCCTCCGATCTCCCCGATGCTCTAACGAGTTTGATCTTAGCTCTTCTCTAGCAACCAACACCAATAGTTCTTGAGGGAAGTTATCCTTCCAAATTTGCATCTCCCCAACGAAGCGCAATATTTGCCATTAGATCCGCCGCTCTGGTTCCCTTCTCCGAAGGTGTGTTGGATTCGGGCATTAACCAAATGAGATTTATGAATCTTTGCTTCTAGGATAAGCTCCAATATGGTCCAGTTGGGGTCTTTATCCTCCTTAATTGCCTTGATTATATTAAGCGAATCCCCTTCAAAGATAACTTCCTTATAACCCTCAAGTCTGGCAATTCTCATTGCCTGCATGCAGGCTCGGGCTTCTGCAAAATGATTTGTTTGAGTTCCCAAAGGCTCTGCAAAGGCAAGGACCACTTTTCCTTCCTCATTTCTCAAAACTCCTCCTGCTCCTGCAGCCCCCGGATTTCCTTTAGCTGCCCCGTCAAAATTAAACTTAACCCACTTTTGTGTGGGGGGTATCCACTTGACACCATCCCGTGGGTTGGTTGTAATGTCTAGGTCTGGAAGTTCCTCTCCCCAGTTCCGCAAAATCCTCCTTTCCCTTAGAGACATGGTCTCATTTTTGAAGAAGAAAGTTTTCCGAGTTTTCTTTCAAAGCTACGATTATTTTATTGCCACATAACCCGGGATCTTTCTTACGTCCTTTAAATACTCTCTTATTTCTCTCATTCCATATCCCCCATAAAAAATGGGGTAAGCTGAAGCTTCCGAGCCAAGTCAAAAGCTTTGCCGGAAGGGGGAAGCCCATTGTATGCGAAGTCGGACATGCTATTTGGACAGACCCAATCTATATGAAATTTGGACGGGATCATTTGGAAGAGCTGTACAAGAAAAATCACAAGTTAGAAATATATGACTTACGGATTCTATCGCTTTCTCACACAAGATACATCGATTGATGAATTGGAAACCTCTCCTTTGCAGATTATCCGTTGTTAGAATCTTATTTTGAAATGCCAACCAAAAGAAGAAA
Organism: Wollemia nobilis; assembly: GCA_028583015.1. NCBI lineage: Eukaryota > Viridiplantae > Streptophyta > Pinopsida > Araucariales > Araucariaceae > Wollemia > Wollemia nobilis. The sequence continues at coordinate 543,041 of JAQPPZ010003229.1, forward strand.
GCTATTTTTGGGGTTAAATTATTTAACCAAATAACGAAGTCGGAGTCCGACCATTGAATCTCGAGTGGATTAACTTATAGGCGATTTTTATTGAATAGATCCCACTTGTAGTTTTGCCCCAAATCGCCTTGTCTCTTCCTCCCCCGGGAATGATCGGGAACACCCTTAAAGCATCATTGAGTTTGGTTAGGGCCACCTTCTCTTGCTCGACGGATTATGAGCTGTGATTTTCTTCCAAGAAGAAGTTTCTGTGCTACAGCAATAAAATCCCCTACTTTTCCTCCCATTTCCTTCGAAAGTTTATGTTGGAGGACTTGAAGGTCTAAGTTATCTTTCAGAGGGGCCTCTTCCAACCACGGGTCTTTCCAAAAGTCCACTTGTCTTCCATTACCAATTCTCCATCTGATGCCTTTCCTGACTACCTCCCGACATTCGAGCAAACAATTCCAAAAATAGGATCCTCTAGGAAGATTATCGACTTTCAGGAAGTCCTGATTATTTCTGATATATTTTGCCTTAAGAAGTTTTACCCATCCCAATTGATCATTATTGATAAATCTCCATACTGTTTGCCAATCGGAGCTTGATTCAATTCTTTCATTCTCTTTAACCCCGAGCCCCCCGATCCTTGCTTGCACACACCGATTCCATGCTACCAATGAAATTCTCTTTCTCTCCTCGAACTCGACCACAAGAAGTTGCGTTGAATTAGCTCCAATGTAGCTCGGACCTTTGCGGGCATTCTAAATAGAGACATGCAATAAATTGGAATGCTCAGTAAAGTAGTTTGAACTAATAAGGCTTTTCTGCGGAGCTGAGAAGGCTGCCCTTCCACCCTGCTAACTTTTTGGAGATCCTGTCAATGATCGAGTTCCACAAAGTAGCCTTCATTCTTCCTTCGAACATAGGCATGCCTAGATAAGTTGCTTGTAGAAGCTCCTTTCCACAACCGAAGAGGTTAGCTATTCTTTCCTCCCTCCCACCGGGCGTGTTAAAGAAATAGATGCTACTCTTCTTATAGTTTATGTACTTGTCCTGCTTCGTCTCATACTTGGTTAGAATTCTCTTCAACTTCCTAGCTTGAGGCACCGAGGCTTTGGACACAATGATTGTATCATCCACAAACCGTTGGTGAGACACTGGCCCTGCTGTTGAGGCTGGTTTAAAACCTTCCAATTGACCATCTTCCACCGCTGCTGAAATGTTCCTACCCAATGCTTCCGCTAAAATAATAAACAAGTATGGAGACAAAGGATCTCCTTGTCGCAACCCCCTTTCACTCTTAAAGTAACCGGAGGGTGACCCATTCACCATGACGAGAAAATCTTGTAGTAGAGATACAACTAAAAATCAACTTAATCCATCGGGGACAGAAACCAAACTTACCCAAAATCTTGGTGAGGAACCGCCATGAGACCCGGTCGTAGGCTTTATTCATATCAAGCTTTAGTAACATACCCGCTTCCTTACTAGTCACCATTGAATGAATAACCTCATGAATTGTGATGATACCATCCAATATTTGTCGCCCTTTCACAAAGCCACCTTGGTTCATATCAATGATGAAAGGAAGGATAACCTTCGACCTATTGGCGATTGTTTTTGTGAGAATCTTCATCGAGTGTTACATAAACCGATAGGGCGAAACTCGGAAAATTCCATTGCTCCCACTAGTTTAGGGATGAGGACTAAAAAAGTAGCATTAACTCCTTCGGGATTTCCATGTCCTTTTGAGCCTCAATTATAGCTTCCACTACATCATTGCCTAGGATATCCCAAAACTTACGGAAGAAAGGCTGGGGAAGCCATCCGGTCCTGGGGAGTTGTTACCATCCATGTCAAAAACGACCTTCTTGATTTCCTCCTTTGTGAAAGGACTAAGTAAGAATCCATTAAGATTATCGATTATGAGGGGTGGAATGGCTGCCAACAGAGAGTCCTCTTCTTCAATAGTCGGATTTACATCTTCTAGCAACGATTTAAAGTACTCAACCGCTTCCCTCCTTATGTCTTCCATATCTTTGGTGTTAGACCCATCGGCCATCTTGATCTCCTTAATTTTGTTAGTACTCCTGTGGCGAAGAGTAGAGACATGGAAGAACTTTGTATTTCTGTCACCCTCCTTTAACCAACGCGGTCTGGATTTCTGCCTCCAAAAGGTTTCTTCAAATCCTAGCATCGTGTGGTATTCGGCTAACGGCTCCCTCTCCTGGTTTCTCGGATCCTCCGTAAGTCGCTCTGACTTCAACTTCTCCTGTAGTTCATTGATCTTGTCTTTTAGTTCTGCCTTTTTAACAAAAATATTGCCAAAGGAAGTTTTGTTCCACTCTCTAATGTTAGCCTTCACATTCCTTAGTTTACATGCCACTTGGGCCAATTTCGAACCATTATACTTTTTGTCCCACCATTGGGCAACCGAGATCCTTGAGATCCCGATGTTGGAACCACATAAGTTCGAATCGAAAGGGTCCGATGTATCTTTTCTTAGAGTCCTCCCCTGTTTCCCATAGAATTGGGTTGTGATCAGACCCGATTCTTGGGAGTGCCGTTAATGAAGAGTCCCCAAACCTCTCCGGGCATTATTGAGAAAGAAGAAACCTATCTAATCTTATCTGAATTTGGTTTTCCTTCAATCTTTTGTTAGACCATGTATAGGAGAATCTACGCAGGTCCACATCCATCAACTCATGTTGCTCAACAAAATCTCTAAACTCGTAGATATCAGCAGTTATTCTTTGAGAGCCCCCCAATTTATCTACGGGATTAAGGTAGCAATTGAAATCCCCCGCCATAATCCAAGGGTAGTTGGGGTCTATCTCCCTCAGTTCAGCTAGGCGACTCCAAAGAACCCTTCTCGGTCCCTCGTCTAAGCTGGAGCATATACATTCGTTAAGATCCACTCTTCTGCGTGGTTTTATCCACACATAAGAGACAAATAAACCAACTAGACATCAGAATCACTCTACTATCAATCACATTTTTGTTCCACATAACCAGTAACCCTCCTGCTGTTCCAGTGGCCTCTTGGCCTACTACTTCAGCTTCTCGCCAAGTCCTATTCTTAAAAGGAATAACTCTACTCTCCTCCATTTTAGTTTCTTGCGAGTAAAATCATATCCGGTTTGTGTTCTTGTCTAAGAGCATACAAAGCTCTTATTTTTGCAGGATTACTCCCACGAATATTCCATGAAAGAATCTTCATTTATGGGCTTTGGATCCTCGAGCCTTCGCCCCAAAGAGCAATACTTCTTGAGTGCCATCAACCACTCCTCGCTCTGCTTCTTTCTGCCTTAAGGCAGCATTGCTAGGTTTCCCTCTTCCTACCGAACCATATCCCCATACATCCGCTCTAGGTTGAAGTTCCTTGGGATTCACTTGGCTTCTAGTAACCATCTTGGGTAGGTCAGTCTTGGTATTTGGGGTAACAATCTGGCTTTCCAGGTTAACTGGTCTTTTTGACAGTGGAGATGATTCCGTGCTCTTAGCTTCTTGATTAGTAGATTCTTTTTTCCCTGCTTTGGGGTTACACTGATCTTGGTGGTTCACCTCTTCCTCCTGAGTATCCTTGCCTGTATTATTAGTTTCCTGCTCCTTCCTCCGATTTTTCTCCTCTAAATCCTTCTCTTGAGTCTCCTCTACCTCAGATTCCACTTCTTGGCTGTCCATCTGATCTCCCTTCAAATGATTTAATGCATCAAAACTGTTCTCCACTGGGATGTTGATCTCCTTGGAATTTCTTCCCATAAATTCCTCTGCAGTACATGGGACCACTTCCACCGAGCCTCCATAGGCCTCCCGTATCACCCAATCAAACTTACTTTCCCCAGGGCGTTGATCTATGGGGTTCTTTCCTTTGTTATTTGGCTCTCGAGGCTTGTCTGTATCATCTTAGGAGCGAGGTTGAGCTTGAGGGTTCCCATCAAAGGGACCGGCTCCCATGTGAGAGGGTTTTGGGGCATAGGAATTTTTGGGAGGAGGGTTAAAACGTTGCCTCTTGCTTACAATAGGGCGAACGGGGTCTCGATATTCGGATTTTGAGCTCCACGTCCTTGAGGCCCAGGTTGGGTAGGAATGGAGATCTGCAGGGGGAGGGATATTATTCGGGTTTGAGGATCGGTATTTTGGAGTGGGGGCTGGTTCTTGGAAATGCGAGTGGATACCCCGGTGCCCTACCTTCCCACAAACACTACACTTAAAAGACATATTTTCATATTCAAATACCCGAGTATGAAGGCCAAACATAGACGACAAAATAATGGATTTAGGGAGCTCTTTACTCGGGTCCGCCAACACACACATGCGAGCGGACGGAGTCTTGTTTTGCTCAAGGTTGTAGGATCAATAGCTATTAGTTCTCCAATCTCTGTAGCTATCCCAGCCAATATTTGTTCGTTCTAGAAAAGCAGAGGTAATCCTGGCATATTAACCCAAATAGGAGCCAAATCCAGCACCTGAGTCTGGGGGTTGAAATCGGGGGACCAACGCTTGAGATACAAGCCCCTTTTCCCAAAAAACCAAGGACCTCCTTGGAGAGTCCTTTCCATGTCCTGTTCACATTGAAATGTCACCAAAAGAAAACTCTTGGGTAAAGCCTTAATCATCATACCGGCCCTTGGCTGCCATTTTTGGATGGCCCATCTCCTTATGACTTCCATGTCTGGCCTCACCCCCATAAATTTAGCCACCAAAGATGTTCTGCCCTCCATAGCCACATGCTTGAGCTAAGGAATCCGGGACGTGCAACCTACCATTGACAGATTTTAGATTAAAACAAGAGTCGGATAATTTTTGCTTACCGCGAAGAGCATTAAGATATGAAGGTCTCCAGTTGCCGGGTTTCTCTTTGTCTCCTTCTTGGTTCTTCCTTTGATCCCGACGCATAGAGTCCTGGTCCCCCTCGGAGAAATCTTCAACCGCATCCGCCGAACGCCCTTGGACCGGTTCCAAAAGAACTTCCTTGTCCACATCCTCCGCCCGGGGGCTCGCTATCTCGCCAGAGCCCCCACCTGCCGCGTCTGCTGATCTGCCCTCTGAAGTCCCACACCTAGGGTTTGATGCCCCTAGACCTCTCGCTCCTCCTCCTTGCTGCTCCATCCGTCACCTGTTTGCTTTTGTTTTGGTTCTTCTACATGAATGGATCCAATGTTATTTATTACTTATTAATTTTAGCTTTTAGTATTGAAGTTTATTTTTTTCTCATGCTTTACCATCATAAAATTTGAACTTGGTTTGCTCCCTTATCATTTCCTATTTCTTCCATAGGTACATTCACTCTAAGACACTATCACTATGGGCTTTGATATCATGTAAAAATATTAATGTTAAAAAAGAAAAGGCTAATAAACAATTAAGAGGAGATATAGAAGAGGAAAGAGAACATAACATCTTCATTGAATTTAAATGTTTTATTTTTATATTATTAAACTTTGCTAATAAAATTAATTAACCCTTCTTTATTTTTTATTTTTATTTTCTTGATGTTATACACTCACATTGAAACCTAAGATCACGAGGGACATTGTTGAGTGTTGAGGGGACTCAAACCCTTGGATTCTTTGTAGCGAGCGTCTCTCAGTCACCACTCTCCCGAGACCTTATGGTTTATCTTGTTACATATTTTTTGAAAATATTTTGCATGCACACGAGGACTTGAGACCATGAGTAGCATTGTTCGAGTGTTTGGAGGGACTTAACCCTTAACCTCTTCATGGCGAGTGCCCTCCCACTCACACTCTACCTAGACCTTATACATCTTTAATGATATTTCATGTTCATTTATGAAATAATTTACATTATAAGTGCAAATAAAATTATATTATTCTCTGATGAAACATTTTGTCCACTTCCTAATGACCATATTCACAACATATCTTTGACTAGTTTAGATATTAAAAAAATATAAGACCACAAGGACCTAGGAAGTCATGAGGAGCATTGTCCTTGATCTTTTCACAACAAACACCCCCCATTCACCACTTGGCCAAGATCTTCTACATCTTTAATAACATTTAATATTCATTTGCAACATAATTAAACAATATAACCTTTTGATGTAATTGTAATTTGCAATAGATAATATTTACTTTAATTGAGGACTTGTTTTTGTTTACTTTATTACTTTAAGTCTATATTAAAGCATTTGTTTCATCATTGTAGTGTTATTTACTCATCTTAATTTTCTTTATATATATATATATATAAAATGGGTTATATGAGATTTTAATGGATCTCACAAATATTATATTATGATTGTATAATAGTTTTGCAACAATTTGACAATTATTCATTTCAAGATTTGAGCCTTGACCTCCTCAAAAGTTGAAGAATCTAAGAGTTAAATATCTTATTATTAGCTTCAATTTAAGTGTATTGGTTTTAAAGCTTAAGATAATAAACCTAAAAATTTAAAATAATTGTATTTCAAAATAAATCTCTTATTATACATACGACTTAAGGTAGTTAACCTAAAGATTTTAAATGATTGTATTTCCAAGTAGTTAACCTAAAGATTTTAAATGATTGTATTTCCAAGTAGCTAACCAAAGAATTTGAAGTGAACCAAGAAGATCATGTATTACAATTTTTTTTTTTTTAAAGGATTGTACTTTAATCTCCACCTTTCACAAATCACAACTCAATCACAACTCCTTCTAAGGGTTGTCTCCCACCATTAACAAATCACATCTTTCTATAATTTATACTTCTCTGACAAATCATAACTCTTTCTTTTAAAGTTAAGAATTTACAAACAAAATCAATTCTCATTGTCTCAAGTGAGTTGCTATAATAATTTTCTTTGTCAATACAAATAATTAAAAATTCAACATTTTTTTTAACATCTTCAAACTTCACACTACCAAAACTTCACCAATGCTATCTACTTTACCAGCTATGTACTGCATAAGTACAACCACAAGAATTATAATTGTGTGCTTTCCTTCTTGTGAATGTACTGCAATTCGAGAACATAATTTTCATCCAGTTCTCCTTCAAAGCTATATCCAAGGCACAAACCGACGGAAGCCATTGATTTGTTTGCTGTGTACCGCTGCACTGTTGAAGTTAATGCACGAGTTTCAAGTTCAATGCGTTTCTCATTGACGAAGGATTCTTGAACCTCGCTATTAACACTGTCCACAAGCAGCTCTGAAACACGAGCTGCAGTCGTTACAGCATCCTTCTTCGTCTTTTCTAATCCAACAGCAAAATAAATAAGCACGGCTATTTGATCTCTGAGCATGCTCGCCATTGGGTTCAAGTATTGCAATTTTCCTTTTCCTCTTCAGTACATGGAGACACGTTTTTGGATCTCTAACAAGACCAAAAGATCTAATACTTTGTTCTAAATTTGATCGATCGGCTTTGTCTTGTTAAGAAGTGAAGTTGTAAAAAGCATGGTTCAAAATTTAGCGTAGCGGGGACAGCACAAAGGTTTGGGTTTTGCTTCTTTAAGTGTTTATGTCACCTAAAAATTTGGAATAATAAATTAGGTCAGGAAAACCTAATATTATTTATATATTTTTAGTTGATTATATGGAATTGAAACGGGTTCACTGTGAGGGGGTGAGTGTGTTTATAGGTGTGTGTTTGGCTCCTATTGATAAGCTTAGCTCTCACCCTTATTAGAGGTCATAGTGGGTGTGTTTATAGGTGTTTGTTTGGCTCCTATTGATAAGCTCAGCTCTCAACCTTATTAGAGGTCATAGCTGGGATGAGGATGCCAAGCCCTCAGCCAACTTTATTTCATCATAATCTTGTTACCACAATATTTCAATAAACTACACGGTGGTATTAATATAATTACATTTTACTTGTTGAGTATATTGTTTGGTAAGATTTGAACCTAGGTCTTTGACTTGAAAGCTCATAACTTTAACCGCTTGAACTCATTTCATTTGACCTTATAACTACATATATTAATGACATATGCCAATGAATAAATTGAGCTTCCATTGTCCTTCATATTAATTATAATATAATTACACAACTTGAGTGGACCTCACAGTGAAGACCTTGGAACTGCACATAGGAGGTCCAAGGTTTGAATATTATGGGGGATAAGGTTAATATTATGGGGATAAGGCTATACACTATGCTCTGGTGTGCTTCGATATTGTTCCATATGTCTTGTGGTCTTATGGATGTTAAAAAACACTTTCTAGCTTTTCAACAATGAGTAAACTAGATTGTTATAAGAGGATCATCGAGTTTAACTAACAAAATAAGAAAGATATCCGTGTTTCCACTTTTGCTTCTCATCGAGCACCTAAACAATAGATAAATGCAAACCAAAATGAACCTTCAATGATCTAAGCTGACAACTAATCTCAAGTCATCCTCGTTGTACCTATTTTATCTAGGGTAGGTGCACATCTATTTATTTAAGGCCTAGTTATCTTGAAGGAAGTTAAAGTTTGCTTATATACAGGACTAGCTATTACTTATTTTCCTTTTCACCTCGTCATCATCTATTCAACATTCTCTAATGTTTCATGGACTAATTTCCAAGTGGTAAAACCATCCAACCTCTTACTTGAGTTATGACACCTTTTAGCTACTTGTCGACAACATTCATTTGTCTACTATACCATTTTGTGACAAAGCAAGCCATCATAGTTATGATAGAGCATCCTATCATGGTTCCTATTCATGGGTTCTACCTAAATTCCTACTATCATGGTTTCACTAAGATGAGATGTTCCCATCTAGAAGACTAATTTAAGGGAATTTGATGGAAAAGTTGTATTTACCAGTGACAATAAAAATAAAAATTGTTTCCAAATTCATTTTATATTTTAGGTTCTATATTTGAGACCTCTTGGTTTCATCCTTTTCGATTTTAAGTTTTTCATTAGAAATTAATAATGCTTTTAACTTCCAAGAGTTCCATCAATATTTTAAGCTCTTAAGTTTTTAACCTAACCCAAAAATGTTCAACAAACATTGTTAACAATATCCTTTAACAAAGGTAGTTAAAATGCTTCAAAAAATCATAAAATTTGAATAGATGAAACAAGACTTCAATACTATAATATTAAATTTAAATCGCCCATGAGTAATAAACATAACACTTCTTTTTTATAAAACAACACATGATATGGTAACAAACAGACGAGGATCTAAAACCATGTTCTCTATGTATCATGATATCCTCTATTTTTCATGATATCTACAAAGCAACTTTTACTTATGATAATAGTAAAAGTAATTCAAACTATAATAAGTCACATATATAGGCCAATTAATTCTTTTATTTTAATTTCACGCTTGCTATCCATACAAGCATGCTAACTATCAACCACATATGTATAACTTCTTCATCAAGCAAATATTTTCCTCATAAATCCAAAGGTTATCAATGTTACTATCTTTATTATAGGTTCAAACTAAATTCTATCCATGCATTAAAAAGAAGCTACAATGGGGTATACATGCAATGCTCAAACAACAAGATTCATATAGCAGAAATTATACCCAAAATTACCTTGAATGATTTTACTCATTACACATGATTTTATCAGAAAGAAATCAATAACTTTAATTATTCCACACTATAATTACTTCATTCATCTAGTTAATCGACTTAATGACAACTACACATTGGACAATGTTGACACCTCAATGATTTCACAAAATGAAATAACCTAGATGGTTTCCTCATCCAAATATCCTTGATGATCATCATGTTTAAAAGACATTAATACTTCTATTAATGACTGTTTCTAATAACCATCTAAAAATCCAAAGATAGAGGAATATAAGTATTTTTATTATCTTATAACAATAAATATAAAAATTGATAACTTAGAATTATTTTTCTTCGGTATTTTCATGAGGTTTTTGAAGAACACCATAATTGTCACAAAGCACCTTTTTCTATTCAAAATATAAGAGCACAACTTTTATTTTACTTGCTTGTGAGTTACATTGCAAGCTCACCTTGAGTTGATGAATTAATTATGTTTTAATAATAATGTTAAAAATTATATCCTCATATTGTATGGAAAGGGCTACTAATTTCACTTAGCTTTTTTCCCATATAGCAAGTCCAATTGATTGCTCATGTCAAAATTATAGTGATATTAAATAGGGAAACTCTTCGACCTATTTATTAATACACAATGCTAAAAGAGAATATGTTGGTACCCATTTGACTCAAGTTTTCCACTCAAATAAATGACTAGAAAAACATAAATAATAAACATTAATAGGTGTTGTATTAGATTTTATTCATGCTAGTATTATATACCTATGACCATGTTCTATACTAAAGATAATGATCTATAATGAAGATTATATTTTTAAAACACCAATTCCTTTTTTGTTTACTACCTAGATGATTTCATCCCAATATTTGACACAAACACGTCTATCAAACAACTCATAAAAGGTATAGAAATGATAGTTTTTACTTCCAATTTAACACAACTCAAAGAATTAGTATTATCTATTTTTTCTTTGTTCAACAAACCTCTTACAACTTCTACTATGATATTGAATGTGGCATGATTGTTTTATAACATTTTTATAAATAATGTTCATCCAAAAGACCTTTGTTATAATGTATATGGATACTCAAACTATATAAATAGTTCCTTTTGGAGTAAGCAAATGGCCAAATAGAGTGCCCTTTTTAACCTCAAGCATACAAAGTATAAATAATTGTAATTCAAATGAATCATATACATATATAATAAAATATAACTCCACTTCATTTCTCTTCAATGTTCAATATCCATATGAAAAATTATAGAGGACTTGGCTTACAGTTACCTTGTTAATACTTTGGAACATGAAATGTAAAGAAACTGGTCCTCTTACCTTCTTTGAAATTAATTGTACCATTTCCCTCAAAGCACCTCTATAATTTTGCATATGCTTTGATCTTTTGTCCCTTTTGGGATTTCTTGTACCCATACTCAGTTTTCAAATTTGGAACATATGGACTCATGTAGATTCTTATGCAATAGTTTAATGAAGTAGAGCAAAAAGAATCCTAAGGATTGTAAATAGAACATCCTTATTTCTAACTTTTCTAAGGCTAGTATATTTGAATAGTTTCCACTATGATATTCCCTTTTCAACTCAAGAGGTTTATGGGAATTAACTCCATCTCATCATTAAACAAGGTTTTAAATTGAAATGGTATGGTTTTGTTCATCCAATCCAAAGTCACATGTACTAATTTCAAGCACCATCCTTATTTATTCATTTAGAAGAGAATAAAAAACTATGATTATTATATTCTAAATTGTTATTCTAGAAATATAGAAAATCTCAATATAAATTATATGGTTCAATTAATGTATAATACATAGTCACTAAGGAATGGCACTTCGTATGAGGAGGATGATACTTGTGGTCCCTAATGTGACTCTAATGATGGGGGTTAGCACATAAGTAATTTGAAAATTAATTGAAATTAAATACTAAAGCATAATCAAATGGGTATACTTGTCTAAAATATGATTGTTCTCCAATTGAGGCATCGATCACTAAGTAAGTCTTAAATAACATCTCATCATCAAACATAATAGATGTTCGATATTGAGTACTATTCATTTCCTATTAAAGTATCTTTCCTTAAAAAATATAGTTTTTATTTTTAGTGGTGTAGAGTACAAACTATATTCTATGGGTTTTAGAACTGTGTAGATCTAACATTTTTGGTTGAGCATATTTACCTGTAAAGTAGTGTGTGGAGGATGTGTGGTAAATCACATTGACATCCAAGCCTTAGATAGGATGTGCCATAGATTTGAACTTCCATGTACCATGAGGTATATTGAAAGATAATCAGATGTTAAATTAAAATAGAATATCCTAGGAAACCTTCATCCATCTTGTTGTGGTGCACTAATAAGCAGTTAGCCCTAAGAAGTTACTCTCATAGTGCCTTTGGAAATGGATAGTCTGACTATGGGTATGGTGGAACCCTCTATAGTTAGATCTCTGAACTATTAGGTTGGCTACTAATCATGAATGAGATCACATATCATAAATCCCATAAAATCAAAGACACCCTGACTTAGGTTATCCCTATTGAAATATTATTCCATTTCTTATTCAAAATCAAAACCAAATATGAGCATGCTATAGAAGTGGTTGCTCTAGTCATAGTATAACAGTGCAAAGAATACATAATCTAATAGTATAGAGAATTAGTTATATAGTGTAGAGAATATCTAGTCTGATAATATAGAGAATATCTAGTCTAATAGTGTAGAGAATACCCAATCTAACAATGTAGAGAATATCTAGTCTAATAGTGTAGAGAATATCTAGTGTGATAGTGTAGAGAATATATAGTCTGATAGCTAGAGCAGACAATTGTCAATAGTCCATTAGTAGAGTCGTCAATTGTTAATAGTTTTCCAAAAAATACTAAAAAATCTAAAATTTTCCATTTTGTGAGATGGCCCATTATAATCCCATCTTCAATCTAATCATTTTGAGACCTAACTCTAGTAATCCATTTTTAGAAGCCTACCTTTTAAAAATCATCATTTTGTGGTATAATTGATTATGATCCTCCCTTTGAGTTGATCATTTTGAGATATAACTCCAATAAACCTTTTTGGAAACCCTAAAGTGACTAAAATTGTTGGTGGTACTAGAACTACTCAAGAGATAGAGCAATTAGGTGAAGAAGTGAAATAAATTGAATCTTCTCAATTAGCAATCCTCAAGGCATTGCCTAAATTAGATAAAATTAATGATCTCAAAAGTTTTTTAAGAGTCCTAAATGTAAAATATGATGCTCTAGTTGAACAATCATTAGGGATTCAAGGTGTTAGTTTCAAGGGAGGAGAACGAAGCACTCCATCTCTAAATACAAATAGAGAATACCTAAGCTGAACTTTCTAAAATTTGATGATGATGATCCAAATAGTTGGTTGTATCAAGTTGAATAGTATTTTACTCTTCATATCACTCTCCTTAATCAAAATCTTACAATTGCATCCTTCAACCTAGAACAAGAACTAGTCAATGGTTTCAATGGTGGGAAAATATAAATATGAGGCTCACATGGCCTAAATTTAAGCATGAACTACTCATTTATTTTGGACCTAGTAAGTATGATGATTTTATAGGATCCCTTACTAGGTTAAGATAGACAACATCCATTCATGATTGCTTGACATAGTTTGAAAAGCTAACACATCACACTAGAGGATAGAGCATCAAGATTTTTCAAAGTTGTTTCATTAGTGGATTAAATAAAGATATACATGCTAAGGTAAAAATGTTCAATTTAGACAATATGATGGTAGCTATAGGATTGGCTAGGCTTGCTAAGGATAAATTTGTAGTGCAAAGGTAAACTTTTAAACCACCATAAACTTGAACCCTATTTTTATCCCAGACATAATGGAGGCACATTGGGAATAGGATCTATGATACAAATATGATGACAAATATTATTTGGGCTATAATTTTATACAACAAAAACTATATTTATTGGATGTGGAAAACCTTCCACCAAAGAACCAAATGATAAAGGGGTGGGCTAAATAAAACTAAACCAATATGAATATTCCAAACCAACAAAGGAACCACCACCCAAAATTTTAGTACATGCATTAGTCAGGAATGCTACTCCCCAAATCATGAAGGTGGTGGGGTATTTCAAAGGCCAACAACTTATCATCCTTAAATATTCTAGCAGTACCCACTATTTTTTTATCCTTGAGTAGCTAAAGTAGTTTGTTACATCTATTTTGTAATTTATTTAAATTCATTGTTTTCAATGGGGGTACTCTACCATGTAAGAGAAAATATAAAAATGTAAAGGTGGTGATGGGAAACTACAACCTTAGGGCATACATATTTTCCCTTCCTTTAGGAGCGTTGTGACATTGTGTTAGAAACTCAATGGCTTTGCACCCTAGGCCTAGTAGTATGGGAGTTTTGTAATATATGGATTCATATCATAGAATATAGAAAATAATACACTATTTGAGGCATTATTATAGGTCCTCCCCAAATCATCAACTCACATCACATGGAATTTTTTTGAAAAAATCATCGAAAGGAGTAGTGGTATAATTGTTTGTACTATATTCCTCAAATACCATTGATATATTTTAATCAACTAAATGATAGGAAATTATGGATTAGCATACCTTTATATTTGCATAGCCATAGGGTTACCACCACACCACTCCCATGATCATGCCATCAAGCTTGTTTTGGGAAGCTTACCATTGAACATTCATCCCTACCAATACTTGTATATGTAGAAGACTAAAATTGAGAAGATGATATAGGAGTTATTATCAACAAGGCTCCTTTAACCAAGTGTCAACCCATATTCTTCCCCAATACGTTTGGTTCATAAGAAATATGGGCCTTGCCAATTATTTGTGTATTTATGAGAACTCAACAAAATTACCATTAAGGAAAAATTTCTCATTCTGATTTTTGATGACTTATTGGAAGACATCCATGGTACTCACTTCTTCTCAAAGCTATATCTTTGCTCAGGTTATCGGTAAATTAGAGTACAAGAGGAAGATATTTTGAAGATAATATTCTACATCCATAAAGGCCATTATGAATTCCTTTTCATTTCATTCAGTCTTACCAACACATCATTTACCTTTTAGAGTCTCATGAATGAAATATTTTGAAGATTTCTACATAAATTTATTTTGCTTTTTTGGTGACATTATGGTTTGTAGTCGTACATGGCCAAAATATTTAGACTAGATACTACAACTCCTGGCTAATAACCAAATGTGTGCCAAATGATCTAAATGTTTCTTTAGGATGTAAGAAGTGGAATACCTAAGCCATATAGTTTTAGGGAAAGGGAGGTGGACCCTAAAAATATTATAGCCATACAAGAATGGCCTAAACCATCTATTCTCAAAAGTATTTAGGGTTTCCTAGGTATCACTAGCTATTACCAAAAATTTGTTCATGACTATGGAAAGGTTGTGTCCCCTTTAACTACTACATTGTAGAAGAAATCATTTTTATGGTCAAATCCTATCAAACATGCATTTCTACTACTAAATAAAGTTATGCACTATACTCCTATCCTTGTTATGGATTACTTATCTAGGCCATTTTTTGTTGAAAGTGATGCCTAAAGAAGTGGATTGATGTAGTGCTTATGCATGAAGGGCAGTCATTGGCCTTCACTAGTAAGGCACTACCAAGAAAAAACCTAGGAAAGTTCACTTATGAGAAAGATATGATGGTGATACTATATGTTGTAAACCAATGGAGGCCTTATCTTATTAGGTAACATTCTCCATCAAAACAAGCTACCATAACCTTAAGTACTTTCTCAAGCAACACATCTATGCCCAAACAAAAAAATTAGTTACCAAACTATTGGGGTATGATTATGAGATCATTTATAAGAATGGATAGGAAAATATAGTTGTTGATGCACTATCCCACCAATACGAGGATCAAGGTATGTTATGTTCCAACTCTATTCCACTTCCTCAAAGTATCCACTAGCTTCAAGGAGAATGACCTAATATCCCACCTTACAATTAATTATTCAGCAATTGTAAATTGATTTCGACTCTCACCCAAGATATATATGGGATGTATATATATGTGATATTAGGGTCATGTCATTCTCCCTAAAATATTGCCACTCTACGAGTTCATATTATAGGAAATGCATTCTTATCTAATTGTATTTATGCTTCTTAAAAATGTATCAACATGGTAAATGCACTTTTTTTGGGCAGGAATGAAAAAGGATATCAAGATATTTATTATAGAATTTGACACTTATCAACACATTAAGGGAATAATTGTTCATACACTAAGCACACTCTAGCTTGTTCCAATTTTGGAGACCATTTAGATGGATATTTCTAATGATTTTATTTAAGAGCTCCCAAAGTCTAGAGGCAAAATAATCATTCTCATGGTGGTGGATCATCTCTCTCAGTGTGATCTATTGGAAATGTGTTGAAATTTTTCTATGTTGTTATGGTCGGATTTTTGGTTAATATATTTGAACCCTTGGATAAATATATTTGGGTTAATATATTTGAACTCATGGATTAATATGTTTGGGTTAATATATTTGAACCCATGGATTAATATGTTTGGGTTAATATATTTGAACCTATGTTTTAATATATATGGGTTAATATATTTGAACACATGTTTTAATATATTTGGGTTAATATATTTGAACACATGTTTTAATATATTTGGGTTAATATATTTAAACCTGGGTTTTATGGCCATGGTATTATAAAACCCCTTCTTGTATTGTTGGTATATAAAACCCCTTCTTTTATTGTTGGTATATAAAAAAACACTTGCATGAGGGTTTGGTATGATGAATGTCCGAACACCCCCAAGGAGGGGAATGCAATATGCAAGAAATGTAATCGCAAGTGGTAGAGCAAGCAAGAAAGAAACTAAAGGATATTATTGTATTGGAGACGGTCAAGTTTATACAATAAGAAGATATTCTTACTGGGTTTGTTCTCGAAAGGGTTTCCCAAGATAAATTATTATGTAATGTGTTCTTCTTCTCTATTTTTATTTGATTCTGCAATTACTATTTTTCTAGAATTTGTTTATCGGGGTATTATTTCTCTTCATTTGGTATCAAAGCTAGGTTGTAGCTTGGTTAGAGGAGAAAGAATTTCAATCCTAGGATAAATCAATTCTTGAGTGAAAGCAGTATGTGGAAGAATCTGGGTAAAGGAAAAATAATAGGAAGCATAGTTTTAGAGGTGGTGAGCTTTGTCAACGGTAGATCCGGTGAGCTTAGATAGAGATAGATTTGGTGAGCTCCAACAACAGTAGATGCAGTGAACTCTAACAATGATAGATTCGATGAGCTTTGACAATGGTCGATTCGATGAGCTTCAACAACGGTAGATCTGATGAGCCAAATGGAGCATCCATTGTCAGAATCGATGCTCTGATACCAAATGAGAGGGATCAAAATCCAATTGAGATCTTTATTCATATGCAACGTTCATATAGGCTAGAAAGTGCCCAAAATACATAACTGGTCACCTAAATTGCATAGCACATCCAAAGAGTGTAGGAGCAATAATAGGGAGAAAACGTTAATAAAATGCTAACGAACCCTTACCAGTAGCTAACTAATAGCTACAAATAATGAATAGCCAACAATTGCCAACTAAACGATATACGTAAGTCAAACCTAGAAAGAATAAAAGAAATATTACCTAGGGAATAACAACCATAAGGAGATGCCCTCATCATTCTCCCACTTGTTGAATACACAAACCCTAACCAGTAGCTAACTAATAGCTAAAAATAATGAATAACCAACAATTGCCAACTAAACGATATTCGTAAATCAAACCTAGGAAGAATAAAAGAAATCTAACCTAGGGAATAACAACCATAAGTAGATGCCCTCATCATTCTCCCACTTTTTGAATACTTTCCATAGGATCCAAAAATTGCCACAATAGTTCAATGTTCCTTCCCTAGATTGGACATATATCTTGCTAACTACTCCCATTGCATGTGCAATATCTAAACATATTAGCTTCACCTGTTACCCTCAACCATATACCGGTAAGGTAACAAAATAGTCTAAAAAACCACTTTAAAAAAATTATAAATATTATAAGAGCTAACTCTAAGAATATTACATCAAGAAACCACCACTAGCATCCACACCAATCTCTTTTTAGCCACAACTACACCAGTTACAATAGCTTCTTCAGGTACAGGATACACTAGTTATAGTAGTTAATACTTACCCAAAAAATTATGGTACAACCAATAAATCATCTTAGACATTTTTTCAGCAACTTTGCAATAAAGCCACTAAAATAAGAATTTCTAGCCTTAATCTCCAGATCTGCCATTTTTGAAGCTCACCAGATCTATCGCTATTAAAGCTCACCAGATATACCACTATTAAAGTTCATAAAATCTACCACTATCGAAGCTCACAAGATCTACCACTATCGAAGCTCACCCAATCTACCATTGTTGAAGCTCATTGGATCTACCATTGTTGGAGCTCATCAAATATACCACTACTGGATCTCATCGAATCTACCACTATAGAAACTCACCGCATCTATCATTATCGGAGCTCACTAGATCTACCATTTTCGAAGCTCACTGGATCTACTACTGCTAGAGCTCACCACCTCTACCGTTATGCTTCCTATTATTTTTTCTTCACCTAGATTCTTCCACACACTACTTCCACTCAAGAATTGATTTATCCTAGGGTTGAAACCCTTTCTCCTCGAACCAAGCTACAACCTAGATTTGATACCAAATGAAGACAAATAATAACCCAATAAACAAATTCTTGAAAAACATAAATTGTAGAATCAAATAAAAATAGAGAAGAAGAACACATTACACAATAATTTATACTGGGAAACCCTTTTGGAAAAAAACCCAGTAAGAATATCTTCTTATTGTATAAACTTGACCATCTCCAATACAATAATATCCTTTAGTTTCTTTCCCGCTTGCTCTACCACTTGCAATTACATTTCTTACATATTGCATTCCTCCCCTTGGGGGTGTTTGGACATTCACCATACCAAACCCTCATGCAAGTGTTGTTTTGGGAACCAAATGGAGCATCCATTGTCAAGATTGGTGCTCTGATACCAAATGCGAGGGATCAAAATCCAACTAAGAACTTTATTCATATGCAAAGTTTATATAGGCTAGAAAATGCCTAAAATACATATTGGTCACCTAAATTGCGTAACAACACACCCAAAGCACGTAGGAGCAATAATAGGGAGGAAACGTTAACAAAATGCTAACAAACCCTAACCAGTAGCTAACTAATAGCTAACAAATAACGAATAGCCAACAATTGCCAACTAAACAATATTCATAAGTCAAACCTAGGAAGAATAAAATAAATATTATCTAGGGAATAACAAACATAAGTAGATGCCCTCATCAAAGAATGTTGGAAATGTGTTGAATATTTTCCATGTTATTATGACCAGGTTTTGGGTTAATATATTTGAACTCATAGATAAATATATTTGGGTTAATATATTTGAACCCATGGATTGATATATTTGGGTTAATATATTTGAACCCATGGATTAATATATTTGAACCCAAGTCCGTGGGTCTAGGTGGATTGGTAAGTTGGGGCGCTTACCGAGAGGAGACCTAGGTTCCAATCCCAAAGGCTTGCCCATGCACAGACAGTAGCCCAGATCCGATTCCTCTGAGTGGTGTGCCAGATTGATGATGATGGTGCAACCCCTGTGCGTCCGGAGGTCCCCATCTCACGTCGGGTTACCATGTACCAAGACGGTGGAAGTCCTGGGAGCCTTTGCAGATAGTTTGAACCCTACCAGCTGTGCTGGTAGTTACTAAAAATCGTGATTGTAACCATTGCTTCTATATATAAAAAAAAATATATATTTGAACCCATGTTTTAGTATATTTGGGTTAATATATTTGAACCCATGTTTTAATATATTTGAACCCGGGTTTTATGACAATGGTATTGTAAAACTCCTTGTGTTGGTATATAAAACAACACTTGCATGAGGTTTTGGTATGGCAAATGTCCGAACACCCCCCAAGGGTGGAACACAATATGCAAGAAATGTAATGGCAAGCAATAGAGCAGTCAAATGCCCTAGTGAAAGTAAGCCAAACATGACCTAGTCCCTCAAACGAGCGAATCATGGCCAAGCAATATGCTCCATCCTCTCCTGTGGGAGAATCACTCGATGGTGGTGAGTGTGGAATTTTCCCTATGTGTGGTTTTTGTTGGTTGATTTCCCTTGTGGGCCCCATGTTAGCTCTAGGGTCCATTCTTCGCTCCTCTCATACTACCCAGTCTCGTACTTTCTCAAATAAAAAATGTAATTGCAAGTGGAAAGAAACTAAAGTATATTATTTTATTGGAGACACTCAAGTTTATACAATAATAAAATATTCTTACTGGATTTTTTTCCAAAAGAGTTTCCCAGGATAAATTCTTGTGTAATGTGTTCTCTATTTTTTCTTTGATTCTGCAATTACTATTTTTTGGAATTTGTTTATAGGGGTATTATTTCTCTTCATGATCATTTTTATCCTCTAGCCCACCCTTAAAAGACCTCAATTGTTGCCCAAATATTTCTTGAATCCAATTTTTCCTTTATGGCATAACCTAGTCCATTGTATCCAATCATGATCCCACATTCACTAGTCATTTCTTGTAGGAACTATTCAAGTTGCATGGAATATAACTCAATATGAGATTGGTATACCATCCATAGACTAATGAGTAAACTAAGATTATCAACAAGTGCTTAGATCCTTATCTACGTTGCTTTGCATCTAAGAAATTGACTCATTGGATAAAATGGCTTCCTTTGGTTGAGTGGTGATATAATATTTCCTATCACTCCACCGAGATGACACTATGAAGCAGTTTATGGAAAACCACCACCATCACTCTTGTCATACATTCTAGGTAGTTCCAAGGTTCAAGTAGTGGATTCCACTCTCATGGAGTGTGCACAACTACTCCAAAATCTCAAAGATAATTTGGTCATGGTGTAGAAATATATGTGACAACAAGCAGATCAACACCATTTTGATTATAGTTTTAACATTAGGGACATGGTTTCCCTATGCCTACATCCTAATAAGAAGTCATTGCTAGAAATCCATGGTAGTCAAAATATAGAACCAAAATTTTATGGATCATATAAAGTACTCCAACAGATTGACCCTATGGCCTACAAGTTAGAATTATTACCTTCTTCCACCATACATCTAGTTTTCTATGTATCATTTTTAAATAAGGTCCTTGGAAACCGTATACAGGTCAAGTCCACACTACCCTAGTTGGATGAGAAAGGCTTTATCATCTTAGAACCTATGAATATTTTGTATTGGCATGCATGAACACTTCACAATCACACTCTCATTGATGACTACATTCACTTCCATGGACTACATCCAAAAGATGCTACCTGGGAGCCACTCCATCAACTACAACAATAGTTTTCTCACTTTAAGCTTTGAGGACAAAGCTTCTTGATGGAGGGAATGTTAGGACCCTATCTTAACATAATTGCATCTAATGTTGGTATTTGCACCATGGGAACGTGGTGGCATGGGCCCATTATAATGTAATCTTTAATTTTATTGTAAGTAGGAGTTAGTAGCTTGGATTCCCTATTTCACATGGTCCAACCCTTGAGCATTAGGGATAGGGTAAATGAGATTCTATATAAGTACATGTGTTTAGAGTAGATGGAATCTCATATCCAAGCTTTGCTTCCAAGGAGGTTGCCCCCTTAAAGAGGTCTACTATATTTGTTTTGCTTGATTAATATAATTTTTTTATTATTTCCATTCAATTATTTTTTGTGATCACTTCTATTACTTTATTTTTCATGGTCATTTAGTTTGTGAACATTTCCATTAATTCATGCATTAATACTTTGGTTATGCTTATTTTTATATCTCAAGTCATATCTATTTTATGCATGAGACTTTCCCTCTCCAAGTGGCTATAAGAATTTTCCCTCTCTAAGTAGCCAAGATTTGTACTAAATTAGAATCTAGAATCTATTACTAGCATTATTGTTGCTATTGAATGTGATTTACTATTCTAGTTAATATTTCCTTTTGTGTATTTGATTTTGCTACTGTCATTGCTATATTCTAGAAGTTGTTTTGTTATAAGGCATAGATACTTAGTGGCAATTACTAAATATCTAACAATCATTAGAAAATTCATTATTGAGAAGTTGATTAAAGATGCCCTATTATAACAAGTGGATGGAAATAACCATAAGTTGAAGCTTAAGGAATAACCTTAATATAGACTACCCCCTCAAGTTCTAAGGAAGGAATTATATTTAAAATGGTGAATAACTAAGAATATCATCTTAGACAAAGTTATAAAGCTTTGTGTTTGACACATTTGATGGTAGCTAATATGTAACAAGACCTAAAAGTAATATATTTTTAAATGGATATGACTAATACTATGAAATCCTCATAGGGTTTAGATTAGGGTTTTGCACACCTCTAAATATTTATCATGGTTATGGTAGAGGGTGGATCCCTCCTACCTATATTTTCCTTCTAATATGTAGTACGATTATGAGGTGGAGGGTGCTCAGGTGATGTTGCTACCAAGTTTCCCTACGAGCCTCTAAGAATTTTGCATATAGACCCTAGGAAGAATATCAATGGATGTATGAAAGTGATGGATGAATCCTTTATAGTTCAACTAAAAAGGTAGATCTTGAAATAGGCATAGAGGATATGGATATTAAAATGTTTGATATGCAGATTCATGGGATTTAGACCACAATTTTCAGCCTTTATGGATTGAGCATCTAGGAACTGGCTAAGGGAGAATTTTAGATCGCATTATATCCCAATGGTTATTTTCTAATACTCTTTGAGTGTGAAGAGGATAAAGAACATGTTTTCTAGGGAAGTTTATATTTTTTTAGAAGAGATAGCTTGTTCATAAAACCCTTGCATACAAAGTTTCAAGTGAAGGAGGAAATGCCTTCTATGGACCCTATTTGGGTTAGGTTATTGGGATACCAGCTAAATATTGGAACCCCATATCTTTTGTAGCCATCGAAAACACTCTTGGAAGTGTTATGATGGTGTCTAATGATACTTGTAGTTTTGACCAAATGATATATGCCAAAATATGTATCCTAATGGACCTCCACAAACCTCTTCCAAAAAAGATAATATTATAAACAAAGAATGAAGCTTTAGGAGCAAAAAGTTGATTATGAAAATATCCCATTCATATGCTAGATATGCCATAAGTATGGGAAAATTATGAGAGGTTTTCCATAGAAGCACTTAGAGCAAATTAAGGTAATGGAAAAGGTCAAAGAATTTCAAGAACCTAAAAAGAAATCACATTCAAAGAAAAAGGCAAATGCTAAAAGTAGTGTGGTACTATTGGCATTTTTGCCACATTTATTTGATTGTTGATTATTCATGCATAAGTTGTTGTAATTCTCACTTCTTTACAGGTTTTGATGCAAAAAAGGCTAAGTCCGAAGACTGTCGCGATATCGCGACAAAAATCAGCATGGAGGACACATTTTCAAAACCGTCACGATATCGCGGGTCTGCCAAGGAGAGAGAAGACAAAAGCCAAAGGTGTCGCGAAATCGTGACTTGTCACAGTTTCACGGCGCAAAAGGGTAGAAAAGAGCAAAGTCGAAAATTGTCACGATTTCGCGACGTGTTCCAAAATCGCGGTCAACGTAGTCAACGAGCAAGGTTGTCGCGAAATCGCGACGTGTTGGAGAATCGTAGTCAAAATGGTCAACGAGGGAAGCACAGTGAAAAGGTCATGAAATCGTGACATAACCAAGCGAAAGGCAATGAGAATCAACTTTGTAGCGATATCGCGACATAATATTTGCACACAGCACAAAAGATGTAGCGAAATCGCTACATGTTGCATTGTCGCGGCAAGGTGGAGACAAAGAAGCTTTAGGCATGAATAGGTCGCGATTTCGTGACATTTCTGGAGATGAGGGCAAGAAAGAAGTTGGCGTCGCGATTTCGCGACACTTGTGAAGATGCAGTCAAGCAACGTAGAAACGTCGTGATTTCGTGACATTTTGGAGCGGAAGAACCAAATGCAGGAACTTGTAGCGATTTCGTGCCTTGTCATGTTTTCGGCTAGAGAAGGACCGAAGAATGATGAAATTGTCGATTTCGTGACATGTTTGATTTTCTGACATAAAAGAAGAGAGAGAAAATGTCACGATTTCGTGACATGTGTTTTCGTGACTTGGAGAAATGAAGAAGGCAGAGAGAAAGGTGTAGCGAAATCGCGCAATGTCATGTTTTCGCGATTTGATGCAGCGAAGAGAACAAAGAGATGAAGAATGTAGCGAAATCGTGCCTTGTCACATTTTCGCGGCAACAGAGCAGAGAAGGAGCATAATGGTACGGAACGTCGTGATATCGCGACGCGTCACATTTTCGCGGTTCAAGGTAGCGAAGGAGACAAAGGAGCCGAACCTGTAGCGATTTCGTGACATGGTTGGTTTTCGCGGTTCCAAAGTGACAGAAGTGTATGGAGCAGAAATACGTCACGATTTCGTGACATGTCACATTTTCGCGACCTGTTACAGTTTCGCGCCAAAAGCAGTTCAAACGGCCCGATGCGGTTTTGTGATTTTCAATGATTAAAAGCACTCCAGAATTGAATGTTTTGCTGCTTTCCAATGCCAACAAGGTAGAAGAACGTGTCCAAGCCACCAGAATTAAAGATGCTCCATTATTCGAAGCTGTTGTTCATGGTTTTTCTAACGGTCCAAGCATATTTTCAAGAACGACAATTTAATGAAGACGATCGACTCCTTGTTTCGAGGCTGGTTTAAGGGGATCATTTCCTTGTTTCCGTTGCATACTTTGTAGATCTCGAGGAAGTCCGTCGCAAGTTTTTAATGATTGTAAAGAAGCAAGACTTCTATATAAACCAATGTAGATCTCAGAAAAAGGGATCGGGAGTTTGAGAGAAACTTTTGCTGAAAGCTTGAAGTTCATTGCATGAATGAAAGATACTTGGCCTCTGATTTTGCAAGCAGCTGTCTGTGTGATTTTTCTTTCTATTATTTACATTCCTAATATAACACTCATATTTCTTATTTGCTGCTTCATTTGAATTCTGCATGTTGAGTTTGAATATTGCTTGTGAGGGAGTGAGTTCTGGAATGTGATCTTGGAGGGATTTTCTGCGCAAGGTTGTAAGTGAATTAAGTTGATATCTTATGTTATATGTTGTTGCTGTACTTAAAGTGATCTGTTGTTATTCTTTCCTGATCTAATAAATTCGGCCTACGGCTATATTTCCCATCTCTTTCCATGTATTTCCTGTTTCTTTTTGCATATTTGTAATTCCTTTCCAGCAACTCTAATCTGAAATCAAACTTAGATTTAGTAAGGGAACCAGCCCACTCTGGAGATTGGTCTGGGAGACATCTCTTTCTCCCAGCCTTTCAATGTTGGCCGGGTCTAGGGTGCATAGTTTTAGAAAATCCTTTCCTGTGGCAGATTCGTGACCAACAGTTTTTGGCACGCCCGATGGGACAGACTTCTTCTGTCTCAGAAAGATCCCATAGTGTTGAGGGTTTAATGTTCGCCTTCATGCCGTATAGTTAGAACATTTGGTGACTCTGCAGTACTCAGAAATCTCTGAACGTGGATGCAGTGAAAGCTGTACTTCATGATCACGAGATCACAGTCTAAAAAAGTTGGAGATCTTGTCGAGTTTTTTGAACTTGACAGCACAAGAAGTGGTGAGCATTCTAGGTTGGTTTCCCCATCGCTTGCATCATCTGCCATATCCACACAAATCCCTAGTATTGTTACTAGTTTTCCATCTTCTCAGTTACATACACTAGTTCCAATGGCCCAGTATCCTCCACCTAGGCAGTTTTCAGCTTGGAACAACTCAGGGGCCTTGAATTTGCAGGCTCAAAATCCAGTTCCCTAGGCTGCCTTGAAGGCATTGCCAACTTATGATGGTACGGGAAAGACTGCATACGAACATATTCATGATGTAGCTTCTCTGGCAGCCATTCACGATATAACAGACGAAGATGTAATGGTGAAGTTACTAGTGTTATCCTTGAGAGGAAAATTGTTGTACTGGTATCGATCTCTGCAACCAGGCACTATTGCATCCTGGGATCAGCTAGGAGAATTGTTAGTGAAGAATTTTCATGAACAGGCTGACCCATTTTCATTGTTGCATCAGTTTAATGCGATCCAGAGGCACCCGCAGGAGGCAATAGCAGATTTTAATGTTCGTTTCACCAGAAGCTGGCAGCGAGTGCCTGAAGGACTTCGTCCTACCCCTGAGCAAGCTACGTTTTACTACCTCCGAGCATTCAATACAGATATTGGCTTGGCGATCAAACAGTCCAATGTGATGACCTTCCCGAAACTGTTCGAGCAAGCACAAAAGGCGGAGGCGGACTTGATTGCAATCGGTAGGCTTCCCCCAAAGGTAGCAATGCCCATTCTACCTGATATTCCACAGCATTTATATCCTAGTTCTTTTTCGCAATCTATGTCTTCTATGTACCCTGTCCCATCATGGAATTCCAATGCACCTCAAATTGCACCTATCCCAGTTCCTCAGCTCTCTACTTCAGCAAATCTCCAGCTGCTTGCACCCAACGATTCTGCCATTCCCTGCTTCCACTTCATTTCCAGCATTACCGGCACCACCAAGCACCTTTGCCCTTACCAGCACCTCCTGCACCTGTAAACCCTGATCCTTATACAACACTTTTGCAAGAGGTAAAATCTGCCAATTCTGCAATAAGAGCAATGGGTAATAAGATCACGCTTATCGAAAGGAAGCAAGCTGAGCGAGATTTCCAGCCAAGGAGATTTCAACCTCCGCCAATTACTAGAGATCAAGCTGCTTCAACAAGCAAAGCACCTGAGAAAAGCCTGACTGCTTTGGTAAATGAAGATGCAGTCCTTGCTGAAAGAACATATTGGTGTTCGACTTGCAATGATCCCCATGGAGAAGACACTTGCATGGTCCATTTGAATTATGTGCAGACATTGGCTGCTAGTTCTTCAGGAGGGCAAGTCAATATGATCTCTGAGGCAGGCCATAGCTTGATGCTTCCATCTGAAGAGCAAGTTTCAGTTCTCACAAGGACTGGAAAGAAGTCTGTTACAGTAGATCCTACTGAGTTAGAGCCATTAAAAGTGCCAACTGATTTGAAGAAACCAGTGAAAGCTCCTGTGCCAGTTTCAAAGCTAGATGCGCCTGTTTTACCGAAAGATCCTGTTCCACATAGAGTTCAAGAAAAGGCTGCAACTGCACAGGCAAGATCAGAAGCAGAAGAGCAAGCTAGAGAAAAGTTGAAGTATCCTTCATTAACGAAGAGGCTAAGAGTGGAAGCCACTCAGCAGTATCGGAGCAGATATGAACATCCTGTTGAAAAGAAGGAATCTGCTGCGGTTGCATACAACATTGTCGAAGAACTGAAGAAGACCCCAGCTAAGGTTAGTCTTTACGATGCATTGCAATTGCCTGGGCAGGTAGATTTATTGCAAGAATCTTTAAAATCTGTGAAGGATAGTGAGAAAGGTCCTACTCAGACAATTTATGCTCAAGCCTTAACCACTTCTGTCACTGGTAAAAATAGACCACCCCCGTTTTATCTATCACTGCAAATAGAGGGTTGGATCGTGCATAACTGCATGATCGACTCTGGAGCCGCTACAACTGTCATGCCAAAGGCAGTTTGCGAAGTTATGGGTATGGAATACACACGAAGTAGCCCTGGAGTTTTGCAGTTAGATGGCACTCCTGTGAAAATGGTGGGTGTAATCAAGGATGTCCCGATTGTTTTGCACACTATGCCTCAGATTACAGTCATTCAAGAGATAGTTGTAGTAGATCTAGAACCGTATTTTAGTATGTGCTTATCTAGAGAGTTTACTGCAAAGTTGGGAGGTTACCTTGCACTGGATTATTCCCACTTGGAGATCCCTTTCAAAGGAAAGAGACTCCGGATTCATAATGAAAAACCTTCCTCTTTTCATATTGAAAAGTTGGATGAAGCAAAAAAAACTATGCAGTCTGTCAACATGCTAACTCAAGAGTCAGAGGGTTCTGATTTGATGAATGAGGTTTTAGATGAGCTCCAGTTGGACGATCAGTTTTCCATGCTTGATTTCAATGCTATGCTGGAAACCGAAATCGGTTGTTATTCTATCACAAAGCCCGAGGGTGGCACAAGGCAGGTATTTCCTAACCAAGATGATCAGAGCTCTATCACGGATCAACTATGGAAGTTATATTTTGATGGGGCAAGATGCAAAAATGGTGCAGGAGCAGGTATTGTTTTGATTTCTCCTTCTGGTTTACAAAGAACATATTCATACCGTCTTACTTGGAATTGTACTAACAATGCTGCCGAGTACGAAGCATTATGCCTAGGCTTGAAAAAGGCAAGGAAGTTGGGAATCGAATAGTTACAGATTTTTGGTGATTCTGAGCTTATTGTAAACCAAGTAACAAACAGGTGTATTTCTAAGAAGCATTATCTCAAAGCATACCGCAACCAAGTTTGGGACCTGTTTGAGTCTTTCACAGCTCTGAATATTCAAGCCATTTCCCGAGAGCTGAATAAGCATGCAGATCTTCTAGCATCTCTTGGAGCCAATTTTTCTCCCATTGAGCAGGTAGTGAAGAAACCAAAGACAAGTAAGGATGGTGTACAGGGCCAAGTGTCCCAGACAAGGATACTTTCTGGCAAGTCTTCGAGAATGATGAGCAAATTGTTAACTTTTTGATTCAAGAAGCTGCCACTATCAAAGGAAGAACTTTGGAGCACGAAGAGACTGATGGTCTGATTCAGTTACGAAATAATCACATTCCGAAGGGTCTTATAACTCTAGAAAGTTTGTTTGATCAGCATGATCGGTCCAAGAAACATCGAATTGAGATTGACAAGAAAGAGTATATGGAGATGCAATTAGAACCCAATAAGGTCATTAAGATTGGGACTGATTCTACTCCTGATGAACTGCAAGAAATCAGGCAACTGTGTCAAGAATTTTTTGATATTGTGGCTTGGAGTTATGAAGATCTGAAAGGATATGATAAACAGATTGTTCAACATACTATTGAGTTGGAAGAAGGAGTCAGACCCTTCAGTGAAAGCAACGACCAATGAATCCAAATATTGAGACTCTCATGAGGGCCGAACTTGTGAAAATGCTGCAAGCCAAGATTATATACCCGGTTAAGCACTCGACTTGGGTTGCTAATCTGGTTCCAGTTCGAAAGAAAAATGGAGACATACGACTGTGTGTAGATTTTTGAAATCTGAACCGTGCATCTCTGAAAGATCATTATCCTTTGCCTCGCATTGATCAGATACTGCATGTTGTTGTTGGGGCTCAACATTTTTCACTGTTGGATGGATTCTCTGGATATAACCAGATTTGGGTTAGGGATGAGGACCAATACAAGACAACATTTACAACTAAGTGGGGCACTTTTGCTTATCAGCGAATGCCTTTCGGATTATCAAATGTTGGGGCCACATTCCAGAGAGCCATGGACATTGCATTTGAGGAGTTTTTGAACAAGATTATTGTTATTTATCTTGATGATATGACTGTCTTTTCACATAAACGGGAAGATCACTGTTCTCATCTGAGGCAAATCTTTGGAAAATGTAGAGAGTTTGGGATTTCCATTAATCCAAAGAAGTCAGTTTTTGCAGTGAAGGAAGGTAAACTCTTGGGGCATGTCATTTCAGAAGATGGTTTGGCAATAGATCCAGCTCGAGTTGAAGCATTGAAGAAACTATCACTCCCTGCCAATAAAAAGGAGCTGCAGTCTTTCTTTGGACAGATTAATTTTATCAGGAAGTTCATTTCTGATTTTGCCCAGGTTGTTAAACCTATGACTGAGTTGTTGAAGAAGGATGCAGACTTTAAATGGACAACTCAGAGGAAAGAGGCATTCCAAGAAATTAAGGACAGAATAGTGCAGGCTCCTGTATTAATTAATCCTGATTATTCAAAAGATTTCATTCTCGTATGCAGTTGGGGAAGATGAAAGCTATGCCGCAAGTACTCACACAGAAAGGAGACGATGGGAATGAAAGGCCCATTGCTTTCCTTAGTCAGGTTATTTTACCTCATGAGGCAAAGTATAATTTCATTGAAAAATAGGTGTATGCTTGTCATGAAGTCTCTTAAAAAATTCAAGCACTTCATATCTCAGAGTAGGACAGTTGTCTATGTTATACATCCCGATGTAAGAAATTTCATCATTCAAGGTGAGATGGGTGATAAACGCGCTGGTTGGGTCACCAAGATCCAAGAATTTGATGTTGAGATTCATCCGACCAAGCTAGTGCGTGGTAAGGCTTTATGCCAACACTTAGCAAAGATGGCAGCATCTGGTATAGTTGAGTATCAAGCAGATGATCTTGCTAGAGATGACAATCTGATGAACCTCTTAGTTCAAGAACAAGATTGGGCAGATGACCTCATTGCCTATTTCACAACTGGTAAATGCCCTTCACAGTTGAATGCCTCACAACGGAGAAGATTTCGTCTGCAAGCTCTTAGGTATGTGTTGCAGCCCGAAGGATTGTTTTTTAAGAATATTGATGGCATTCTTTTAAGGTGTGTCAAGGAATCAGAGAAGGCTAGACTCCTGGAGGAGTTTCATTCTGGCATATCAGGAGGACACTATGCAGGTAGACCGATGGCTTTAAAAATAATTCGGGCTGGTTACTACTGGCCAACTTTGTTCACAGATGCTTTCAGGATTGCCCAAGCATGTGACAAATGTCAGAGGTATACAAGAAGGGTTAGAAATGCATCATTGCCTTTGCATCCAATTCAGGTTGAAGCACCTTTTCAGTAGTGGGGGTTGGACTTTATTGGGATTATTGATCCGAATTCTTCAACCGGTCACAAGTATATTTTAACCGCTACAGATTATTTTACGAGATGGTCTAAAGCTATTCCAACCAAGGTCGCAAATCAAGGAGTGGTGATTTCTTTCATTGAAGGACTAATTACACGCTTTGGTATTCCCGATGTTATTATTACAGATAACGAGACTCCATTTATTGGAGCTGAGTTAGCTGAATTTGCAAACAAGTATGGTGTTTTCCTGAAAACATCCTCTAACTATTATCCTCGGGGAAATGGCTTGGCAGAGTCCACAAACAAGAATTTGCTACAGATTTTAAAGAGATCTTTGGGGGATAACAAGAGATCATGGCACCTTCTGTTGAATCAAGCTTTATGGGCAGATAGGATTTCAATCAAGAAGTCCATCAAGACTTCACCATATGCCCTGGTATATGGCAAAGAGGCAAGGTTGCCTGTTCATTTAGAGTTGCCAGTATTGCAGCAGTTGCAGGGATTTCAGGATGATGAAGCAGATGTAGATTCCATGGATATACGGTTGGCTCAGTTGTTACAATTGGAAGAGCAACGTTCTTTGGCCTATGAGGAGTTTGCTAAGCACACACAGGTTATTTCAAAGTGGTTCCATAAAAATTCTGCAGATCGTCCGCTTAAGGTGGGTGATTTGGTCTTGAAATGGAATGAAAAGAAAGCTAAGCCAGGGATGCACAAGAAATTTGATGCTCTGTGGGAGGGTCCATTCCGCATTGTCAGTGCTGGTGCGGCAAATTCATTTTATTTAGAGGATTTGGATGGCAGCCCACTTCCTATTTCAGTGAACGACTTTCATCTGAAAGCCTATACTACCTGAAGATGAGTCCAGTCTTACCTTGTACATAGTAAAAAAAAAAAAAAAAAAAAAAAAAAAAAGTATTGTTTTCCTTTATCAACGTCGGCTCTTTTTGCATGCGAGCCCGCAGGTACATGTATTTCTTTCTTTTTCTTCTTCCATCCCAGCAGTTAGTGGCTTCCTATTAATTTCTTCCTTCCCCTTCCTTACTCTTTCTTCCCTTCCCTTCTTTATTCCCTTCTTCTCCTACTCCTTTTCTTCTGCAGTAATCAAGCCACTGTTGTTGTTTCTTTTTCCCTTCCTGTTATTCCCGCTTCTTCTTATCCTTTTCTTCTAAGTTCTCTGTCATTTTAGCATTTATCATAGTTTCTCCACGGTTCACACCTCTTTTATCATCTTATCACTTCCATTCCATTATTCCATTCACTTCCATTTCCCTTTCATAGCAGCTGGTAGCACAGAAGCATTCTGTTACTGTATCTACCGCATCCTTTCCCCACTCCACCATTCCATCATATCACCATTCCATTCGCATTCCACAGCCTGCGCATCCGCAGGATCTCATTCCATTCATTTCCATTTTGCAACCCCTGGTGCTTTCATGGAGATTCTTTTACAACACCTATTCCGCTAAGTTTTCATTCATTCAGCAAGAGTTGTTGCAGCAGTCCACCGAGATGAACCCCATCAGCCAGCTTTCTGTTCTCAGTTTCTCATGACTCTGTTGCCCAATGGATTCAGGCCTGGGATTCTTGCATACAGCAGAACTGTATACCCCATGAGCCACCAAGAATGTTGGCATTTTTGCCACATTTATTTGATTGTTGATTATTCATGCATAAGATGTTGCAATTCTCACTTCTATACAGGTTTTGATGCAAAAAAGGCTAAGTCCGAAGACTGTCACGATATCGCGACAAAAAGCAGCATGGAGGACACATTTTCAAAACCGTCGCGATATCGCGACATGTCGCGTTATCGCGGGTCTACCGAGGAGAGAGAAGACAAAAGCCAAAGGTGTCGCGAAATCGTGACTGTCTAGTTTCACGACGCAAATGGCAGAAAAGAGCAAAGTCGAAAACTGTCACGATTTCGCGACGTGTTCCAAAATCACGGTCAACGCAGTCAACGACAGTGAGGGTAAAACTGTCGCGAAATCACGACGTGTTGGAGAATCATAGTCAAAATGGTCAACGAGGGAAGCACAATGAAAAGGTCGCGAAATCATGACATAACTCAGCGATAGGCAATGAGACTCAACTTTGTAGCGATATCGTGACAAACTTTGAACACAGCGCAAAAGGCGAAAGATGTAGCGAAATCGCTACATGTTGCATGGTCGCGGCAAGGTGGAGACAGAGAAGCTTAAGGCATGAATAGGTCGCGATTTCATGACATTTCTAAAAAGATAAAAAGAATTTGAGTATTTCAGTTTGGAGATGAGGGCAAGAAAGGAGGTTGGCATCGCGATTTCATGACACTTGTGAAAATGCAGCCAAGCAACGTAAAAACGTCACGATTTCATGACATTTTGGAGCGGAAGAACCAAATGCAGGAACTTGTAGCGATTTCACGCCTTGTCATGTTTTCACGGGTTAGAAGGACCATAGAATGATGAAAATTGTCCGATCTGACATGTTATTTTCGACATAAAGAAGAAAGGAGAACGCGATTTCGCGACATGTGTTTCTGACTTGGAGAAATGAGAAGAAGAGAGAAAGGTGTAGCGAAATCGTGCAATGTCATGTTTTCACGATTTGATGCAGCGAAGAGAACAGAGAGATGAAGAATGTAGCGAAATCATGCATTGTCACATTTTCTGACAAGAGAGGGAGAAGGAACATAATTGGTATCGAACGTACAAAATTTCGTGACCGTCAAGTTTTCGTGATTCAAGGTAGCGAAGGAGATAAAGAAGCCGAACCTATAGCGATTTCGTGACATGGTTGGTTTTCGCGGTTCCAAAGTGACAGAAGTGTACGGAGCAGAAATACGTCGCGATTTCGTGACATGTCGCGTTTTCGCGACCTGTTACAGTTTCGCGCGTAAAGCGGTTCAAACGGCCCGATGAGGTTTTGCGATTTTCGATGATTAAAAGCACTCCAGAATTGAATGTTTTGCTGCTTTTCGATGCGATCAAGGTAGAAGAACGTGTCCAAGCCACCAGAATTAAAGATGCTCCATTATTCGAAGCTGCTGTTCATGGTTTTTCTAACGGTTTCAAGCATATTTTCAAGAACGACAATTTAATGAAGACGACCGACTCCTTATTGCATTCAATTTCTGGTTTCTCTGAGGCTGGTTTAAGGGGATCATTTCCTTGTTTTCGTTGCATATTTTGTAGATCTCGAGGAAGTCCGTTGCAAGTTTTTAATGATTGTAAAGAAGCAAGACTTCTATATAAACCAATGTAGATCTCAGAAAGAGGGATCGGGAGTTTGAGAGAAACTTTTGCTGAAAGCTTGAAGTTCATTGCATGAATGAAAGATAATTGGCCTCTGATTTTGCAAGCAGTTGTCTGTGTGATTTTTCTTTCTGTTATTTACATTCCTAATATAACACTCATATTTCTTATTTGCTGCTTCATTTGAATTCTGCATGTTGAGTTTGAATATTGCTTGTGAGGGAGTGAGTTCTGGAATGTGATCTTGGAGGGATTTTTTGTGCAAGGTTGTAAGTGAATTAAGTTGATATCTTATGTTATATGTTGTTGCTGTACTTAAAGTGATCTGCTGTTATTCTTTCCCGATCTAACAAATTCGGCCTACGGCTATATTTCCCATCTCTTTCCATGTATTTCCTATTTCTTTTCGCATATTTGTAATTCCTTTCCAGCAACTCTAATCTGAAATCAAACTTAGATTTAGTAAGGGAACCAGCCCACTCTGGAGATTGGTCTGGGAGACATCTCTTTCTCCCAGCCTTTCAATGTTGGCCGGGTCTAGGGTGCATAGTTTTAGAAAATCCTTTCCTGTGGCAGATTCGTGACCAACAGGTACCAAATAATAAATTTGTGCATTTGACTCATGAATACTCAATAATGAAATAATATCATCAAATGGAGATAGAATCAATGGTAGAGCCAATTATTCAAGAAACTGCTTAGTCCAAATTAGGGGAAAGGCACCTCCAAAAATAGTTGACAAATAGATCAACATGCAGATGGACCAAAATTTAAACCACAAAAATCAACAAAGGAAAAATAAGTGATGAGCCAAAAAGAAGAGAATTATACTCATGAAACACATGATTTCTCATCTTAAAGTAGGAGATACCTTGACCCATCTTAATAAGGATGTGGTGGTATACACAAAGGATTATGAAGGAGGACTTGCTCAAGATTTATATGGTCTATAATAAGAAAAAATATAAAAAATAAACATGGACACTAATTAGAAAGTGGGATGTAATACCAATCAGAACCACCTAGAAAAATAAGGAGAAACATTTATCTCTAAGGGTAATATGACTTCTATCACCAAAATTTTAACCCACCCTTCCTCATGAGACTCCTTTCATGGAATGTAAGGTGGATAAGAAGCAGTCCCCTCAAACACAATGAAATTGGAAGGATAATTTAGAGAAATAAACCAAATATAGTCTTTCTTTAGGGGACAAAGTTATCAATAGAGGAGATGGATACAATTGTTAATAAATTATGGCCCATGGGTTAGATATAATCTATCAACTCTCAAGGAGTGTTGAGTAGGATCGCTTGTCTATGGGATCTAAAGAAATTTATGGTGCATATGGCTATGGCAAGTTGGGCATCCTTGGATTTTAGGGGCAATGGCAGTAAAAGGACCAACAAATCCTATGTATTAACATATATGCAACCATTACTATAGAGCACTAACATAGGTAGTTGGAATATATTTGAAACCTTAGGCTCTAGTTCCCCAATGAATAAATTATCATAGGAGGGGATTTTAACACCATTCTATTATTAGATGAAAATATAGGAGGGATGAAACACCGAATACAATAATTAATTTAATGCATGAGCACTTGAGGCATCTCCACCTGATTGATGTCAAGCCTAACAACATATTAGTGACATGGAAGAATAGATGGCAAGGACTAGCATTCATCCTGGAGTGCTTGGATAGGTTTGTAATCTTAGATGACCTTCTCTCTAGAAGTAATTCTAAAATATTATATATGTAATAATGTGGGTTTAGACTACTAGCCTATTTTTATAGATCTCTAGCAGTCTACTAGGAATTATTCACCTTTTAAATTATATCTTATATGGTTTATACATATTTCCTTCAAGCCATTAGTCCTTTAGTTGTAGAGGGAAGGAAATCCAAGATAACAAACCAGATGTATTTCTTTTTCAAGATAATACAATTCATCAAAACCAAAATTAAGGAATGGAATTACCAAGAGTTTGGAGAAAGGCTAGGTTTGGGTTTCCAACTAGATCAAGTGAATGCTCAAATTGGATCCTTGGGAATTATATAGGATCTCAACAAATAGGAAATCCAAGTATCTTTTGAGTTAGAAAAATGGGAAAGGAGAGAGGAGCTCTTATGGAAATGAAAATCTAGGATATAGTGGTTGAAGGAAGGGAAAAAAACTCTACTTTTTCCATAAATCTTTTCTATCCAAAAAATCCTTAAAATTTTCACCCTCCATAAAGACCAACACTGGTGATCCAATTTACTCTTGGGATGGGATGAAGAAAATTGCCATTGACTACTTTTAGAAACTTTTCTCTATAGTCCCCTTGAACCCTAGGTATTAAGAGGAAATTCTATAGGGAGTACCTTCCCTTATCAAGTAAGAGGATAATCAAGTATTGATACTGTTAGTATCTATGGAGGAAGTAAAGGAAATGGTTTTCAAGATGAAAAAAGGAAAAACACCTAGAGTGGATGGCTTCCCTGTCGAGTTCTTCCATAAATTCTAGGACTTGCTCAAGGATGATTTACTTATTGTGGTAGAGAACATATGGGTGGAAAATTTAGTTTTGAAAGATAAAAAAAACCTACATTATACTCATACCTAAGTCCCAAGAGGTGGATCATATTTTTGACTTTATACTAATAGCTTTGCATAATTTTCTCTTTAAAATTAGTATAATGGTGATAGCTTAAAGGTTGAAACCCTTATCCCTATGATAATATCATCATAACAAGGATTATTTATGGGAAAAAGATAAATTGTAGATGAAATAGTGTTTGCCTAGGGGTCTCTTTACTCCATGTCGACATAAATATCCCCCTCCAAGTTTGTTCATTTGGACCTCTCCAAGCCTTATGATAGGGTAGACTAGGATTTTTTCCTACAAGTCTTGAGGAAGTTTGGCTTCTCCCAAGATTGGGTGGATTGGATTAGAGGCACTATTTCCTTAATCTCTTATGTTGTGATGATAAATGTTAGTCCATATCCTTTATACATTACTTCTAAGGGACTACGATAGGGAGATATTCTTTCCCTTATTCATTCATCATTTTGGCATAATGTATAGGTCATATTATCTCTAAGGAAAGGAATAATTAATTTATTCAAGGAATCAAATGTGCTTTGATATTTCCTTCACTCTCTCAATTATAATTTATAGATGACTTCACCTTGATGGGCTATACTACTACATTAGAAACATCTAGATTCAAAATAATTCTAAATCTCTTTTCAGTATCCATAGGATAATTGCTAGAATGGATATCATGATTCTAAATATTTTGAATTTTAGGTGAACATCACTTCCAATATCTTATCTAGGAGTCACATTAAACATGATCAAACATAAGGAGGAATGGGGTGGTTGATATAGAAGATACAGAGTAGGCTAAATAACTAGACCAGTTAGTGGCTTTCTCCTGGAGGTAGGTTCACTTTGGTTAAATAAATTTACAATCTATTCCCATCTATGTCTCTTTAGTCTTAAGTAATCCTAAGAATGTATTGAGAAATTTAGACAAGATTAATCAAATGTTCTTATGGAGGGGTAAATGCAGAGTGTAAGCGGGATCCAGTGAAGTGGATCAGTTATCTTATAAAAAAAGAGGGGGGTTTGGGCCTCTGGTCAAAAATTAAAAATAACTTAGCCTTGGCAGAAAAATTTATTGGTGGTTAATTATTTTTATTAATGGGTTATGGACACAAATCTTAATAGCCAAGTATGCAAAAAATCAAGCTCCAAAAATATTTACAAGATATCAGCTTCCTCAACAAGGATCTTCGATTCTTGAGGTACTACATATAGGGAAAACAATTATCAAACTATAATTATTCTAGATAATAAGGAATGACCATCAAGAAAATTTTTGGGTAGATGCTTGGGATGGTTCACCTCCATTATCTCAATAATTTACATAATGGTAAAACTTTATGGAATAACTCCATATTCAAGGATATATAAAGATATCACACTACTATAAAAATTGTGTGGAAAGGAATGTTGAGAATAGAGTTTGGATTCTAGTAAGAGATTGGTTAATCCTAGAAATAGAGGTTGTCAAGAAGGCTATTCATCAAGTTCTTATAATTCGATTGCTATCTTCTTTAAAAGAAAAAGACAGGTTGGGATGGGGCTCACATTCTAATAGTGTGTATACTATAGATCTAATATACTCATCCCTCACTCACCATGGGGAAAATTCACTCAATGATGTTTTCAACTAGATTTGACAACTTTTGACTTGGTCTAGATTGAAGCTCTTTATCTATATCCTTCGCAAGAGGGTTCTTATAGAAGACTAGTTGATGAAACATGGTTTTTCTAGTCCGTTCAAATGTGAGCTATGTTGTTCAAAGAACAAGACCTGTGACCATACTTTTTTCTTCTGTCCTCTGGCCATTCAATTATGGAATTGGTTGCAAACTTTTTAGATCTAAAACTTCTTCAATTTACCTCCCTCAAGTAGGAATGGAAGACTTAGCTCAAGGTGAATGGATTGGATAGCTCAATGAAAAGTATGGCCTTGGCTAGCATCTCTTTGATGCCTTGAAATCTTTAGAAATAAATAAATATAAGAATATTTAAAGCAAATTGCTATAATATCCAACATATTTGGGAAAATATTATAGGCAATATCAGGGAAACTACCCCACATACTTTGAAGACCCCCTCCACGGTATATCAACAGTGGCACAATATTCTCTTTAAGCTTCAACTCCTTGTGTATGAATGGATATGTAGGTACCCATAGGGTCCTCATACTACTATTCAGAGGGATTAACCATGGAAAGACCCTCCTATAGGTATGGATAAGATTAACACTAATGGTGCATCAATAGGTATCTCAAGAAGAGAAAGCATGGGTGGCATAGGAAGACTCATATAGTACTCATACTTTTATTTTTATAGAGAATCTTGGCATCCTCCCTAATAATCTAGTAGAATCGTGTGTTATCCTTCATGGCTTGCAAGAAGCTAATAGGATCAAATGGTTTGTAGTACAAATAGAATCAAATTCACAAGTAACCATTAATTGACTAAAGACGTCCACTAGAACCTCCTCTTAGGATTTCAAGTTACAAATGGTGATTGACAAGAAACATGTGCTTCAATATAGATTCTAAATAATAGAGTTTCTTCATGCTCTTTGAGAATAAAATAATATCATAGATGTTATGGTGAATTGGGCTTTAGACCATACGAGTCTGGCTTGTTATGAATATCCTCCATGATGGTGGATGCAAAAAACTAGGGAAGATATCTACCATATACTATTAGCAAATGGACCCAAATATCACAGGTCTATGTTTCTCAAGATCATATAATCTCA
This sequence comes from Wollemia nobilis, assembly GCA_028583015.1. NCBI lineage: Eukaryota > Viridiplantae > Streptophyta > Pinopsida > Araucariales > Araucariaceae > Wollemia > Wollemia nobilis. The sequence goes on from JAQPPZ010003229.1 coordinate 582,020, forward strand.
CAAATATAATCACATTCAATAATAACATTAATATTGTATAAAAGAAACTTTATTGATTCATTTCAAATATCATTACAACTTTATTATCATTCTTCATTACATTACATAGAGAATTATCATCAATATATAACCTTACATAATATTCTTCAATACTCCTTGATTTTTCTCTCCTCAAACTCACAGGAAATGCAACATTTCATATGCCTTTCTTACATAATGAGAAAGTATCTTATGATTACATAATTTTCTACTTTTAATCTTGACACATCTCACATGAATTTTCACTCACATACATGACACATTTCACTCATAACTCACACTTGTGCACATGACACATCACACAACTCTTTACTTCCATACATGACATTTTTCACTCATAAATCACACTTGCACACATGACACCTTTCACTCATAACTCACACTTGATTACATGACACATAAACACACTTCACAACTTGACACATACTAAATAATAAACTCACATCCTAATCTAAATATTTACAATGGTACTCAAGGTACCAAATAAAAAACTCACCATAATGTCCAACATATTTAAGAAAATATTGCAGGTAATATCAAGGAAACTACCTCGCATGCTTTAAAGCCCCCTTTCATCTTATATCACTAGTGGCATAGTATTCTCTCTAATATTCAACTCCCTTCGGTTGAATGGAGACATAGGCACCCATAGGATCCTCAGACTATTATTCATAGGTATGGACCATGGAAAGCCCCTCCTAGAGGTATGGGGAAGATCAACACTAAATATGCATCAAGAGGTAACCCAATAAGGGAAAGCATGGGAGGCATAGGAAGACTCTTAGATGGTACTCATACCTTTATTTTTACAAATAATATTTGTGTCCTCCATAATAATGTAGCAAAATTATATTCTATCCTTCATGGCCTACAAGAAGTTGTTAAGATCAGACGGTCTGCAGTACAAGTAGAATCAGATTCACAAGTAACCATTTATTAACTAAAAACACCCACTAGAACCTCCTATTAGGATTTAAAGTTACAAATGATGATTGACAAGATACATGTGCTTTAGTCTAGATTCAAAATAGTAGAGTTTCTTCATGCTCCTCGAGAATGAAATAATATTACAAATGCTATGGTGAATTGGGCTTTAGACCATAGGGATATGACTTGTTATGGAAATCCTCCATGATGGTGCATGTAGAAAAGTAGGTAATATATCTATCGTGTACTCAATATCGATACTGATAACTCTAATTATTGAATGTAGTGACTTAGAAGAAAGTCATATTCTTCTTTCCTTGTATTAGCAGAACACACTTAAGATTATTGCTCTTCTATAAAATTTTGGATGAAAGCCCTGTTTACTTGGAAGGGCCAATGATGTAGCTTTCTTATTTACCTATAAGTAATACAAAATCCTTTTTAAAAAATATATATATTATATATATATATATATATATATATATAAACTAAAATGAGTAAAAGAATTATATAGCACATAGTCCAATGTCTTAAATGTCAACAAGTTAAGAAAACTGCTATGATCCTAAAGGGATTTATACACTTATGTAAACTTTATAGGTTTGTTATCTAATTTAAGGAATCAATATGATAAATTTAGGTTGTGGCCAATAAACTAACCAAGGTGGCTTATCTCATTCCAAAAATCTTGATGGCTAACTAAAAGGTAATTCCTAAAATAATTATTTAAGAGATCATATATTTGCAAAGCATTTCAAAGAAAATTATTATTAATAAAGACAAGGTAATTGTAGAGTGATTCTACAAGACTTTACATGTCAACTTTGGGATGTAATTGAGTTTCAAAAATCCATACCATCCTAATATGGTTGGAAAAATAAAGCAATTGAACCAATTTATTGAGGATATGCTTCAAATACATGTCATGGATCAATAATAAAAATGGGAGGAATATATTTGTATAGCAATAGTTATCATTCTTCAACCAAAATTACATCTTTTAAATATTTGTATAAGAGAAGTATCACACCTTATTTAATTGGAATATAGAATTGTAATTAGCATTAAGTTACTATAAGAATATGATCAGAATACAACACTCATTCAAGAAAGATTAAACAAAGATTTTGTTGGGTCAAAAGTTATGTTTATTTATGTCATACACTTAGAATATTCATGGCAGGTTATAATGTTTTGTTGTGTGTCAAAACTCTCAAGAGCTCAATTAAGCTTAGTAAATGTTATGCATTGATACCTTAGTATATTGTCCCATTTCAAGTGATACAAAGAATAAATCATGTTGCATATCACCTAGATATACCTCCTAAATTACCTTGGCTTCAAAATATGTTTCACACTTGTTACTTAAGCCTTATATATGATATTAAACATGTTGATGATGATATATATCACACTTGTTACTTAATCCTTATACAAATTAGGAAAAATACGATCATAAAATTAAGATCAATGTAAATTCTAGGAAGACCTAAACTCGAAATTTTAAATCATGAGTGAAGGTGTCATGGGATTCCAATAGTGAGTAGAGTGATACTTGGAAAGATGAAAAAAACATTAAAAGTATATACTGAGTTATTCAAATGAACATCAAATCAATGATAAACTAAGGGGAATAATATGTAGTACTCTAGATTTTAGACATAAAACTTAAACAACTATTTACATAGAACATTAATGACCTAATTTAATTTAGGATTCAAATTATTTGAGACATTTATTATTTTGATAAAGCTCATTTTATTTATGTTGAAGTGTATTTAATTATGCACAATACTATTTAAATTTTGTTGGAATTATTTATCGTTAATGTTTAATTTGATGAATAGAATAAAATTTTTGAAATAGGAAAATTGATAAAAGGAAAAGAATTGTTGTTGCTACTACATAACATGGTCCTAGAAAGAGATCTAATAATACTTGTTAGGAACCTTCATATAAAATAAGCATAACCAAAGAAGTAATGTAGGAATTAATGGAAATGCTCATAAACTAAAAAACCATAAAAAAGTAACAAAAGTGCTCACAAAAAATAACTGGATGGAAATAACAACAAATTTATATTAATAAAGTGCAACAATATCATAGGTCTCTTTGAGGGGGAAACCTCCTAGAAAGTAGAGCTCTGATACAATATGATAAAAAATGAGCTGCATTCTAATCCAATGTTAACTTTTGATAATGTGAGCTATGGGGGAATGCAATCACATGATGCAAAATATGCAGAAATGTAATATGCTAAAATATGCTATTAATGGAAAGTGACAAAAATGATACAATGCAGTATGGAGGAATTGAACACTCCAGAACTGATGCTAAAGAACTACATTGTACTCCTTCACCAATATGGTGATCTACCCAGTATACCTACTAGTACCTACAATGATATATAATCACTCACTATGAGGCCCTTTATATAGAAATATTGATTGCTTGGCCAACACTCTACCTAGCTATACAAGGGGACACATTAAACATTTAAAACTTGCACATAGACACTTGTGCATTTATTATATTACTTGAAGTAACTAGCTAACTACCCCATAAAGTAATCTACTACTCTAGTTATGTACTAAGGGTGGTACATTTACATGACCCAAATGATGTAATATACTCTAATACACCCTTGTATTATATTATTTGGGTATTGAATACTTTAGTATTTAATATGGATCTTCTTCCCTTGAATAGTCTTTGGCTTGATCAGGGACATCATTCTCTTCTATCCAATTTTCTTTTTCTGAATCTTGATGAGTATCTTCATCTGGTTTTGTTTCTTCTTCAAATTGTAGATGGTTGAGTAGAGCATATTGTTGTGGTCCTCTCATCCTTTTAGTTTTGAATCTTCTATTTTTTTCTGCTTTTATGATAACTGGGTTCTTGAGTTTTTGCAACATGTTCCTCAGGAAATGTATTAGTATTATTTTGAAATACAACAATGTCGTGTGAGTTCTCAATAGTGTCTAGGGTGTATGTATTTTCATGGAGAGATCCTTTGGCTTCTATATTTTCTTGATTCATAATGAGACATGTATTAACTCCATTTATGTATCTGAAATCAACCATTCTATTGCTTTCTACTAACTTGCTTACTGAAATAAGATTGAATGTTAATCCAAGAACATACATCACTTTTTGTAGTAGAAAATTTGGAAATGATTTACTAGGTGTTACACACCCATATCCATGGATAGGATAAGTCTTGCTATATGTTATTCTCAAATTTTAACCATTAATAACTTCAAGATATTCAAACCATTGTAGATTTCTTGTCATGTGATGACTGGCACTTGAGTCAATATACTAGATGTTCTTCTGTTCTTTAGATTTGTTTATGCTAGAACTCATTTTGCATTTGAGACATGATGTATTATGTGTATTTTGTTCTTGCATTCTTTGGTGATAATATGCTCTTCTTTCCATTGTAATATGGAGTATTTTTAGGACCTTTGTAGTAGTCTTCCTTATGACTCCCTAGTTTAAGATATGTGAGCCAATTTGATAAACCTTTATAGAGCTTTAGGTTTTGTAGAATTCCTTATATCTCCCTAGTTAAGAGATGTGAACTAATTTGATAAAAAATTTCTTAGAATTAGGTTTTGTAGGCTTCCTTATATCTCCCTAATAATTAGAATATGCTTAGTTCATCTTTTAAGTTGATTTTGTAATATTTTGAGAACAATCAAACTTTTAATTTTACCTTATCCTTTCCAATGAAGTATGCTTTAATGGTTGGATTTCTTTTTGTTTTCCTAGAATGAGTATGAGATAATTTTTGCCAATTTTTCCAACTCTATATGTAGACAATTGATTTGCTTCTCTTTCCAATAGATTAATTTTCTAAATTCCAATTATATATATTTAGTTTGAAGTAGTATACCTTATATCTCCCTACTTTTAAGAATATTAGAAAATAATGGTATTTACAATTTAATAATAATTTCATCAAGGTTGACAACCTTATATATCCTACTTGATTATTGTAAATATTATGTTTTTTTACAAGAAAAAAATCGTAATTTTATTTCAAGAATGAAAGAAAATTACACTTCTCAGGTGCCTTACAACAAACAAAAACCCAGATAAAAACAAATTACTGGGAGTTAAGATATAATTATAGTCTGGCTGATCGAAGAGAAAAAAAACCATCTTCAAAATAGCATGGGGATAATCAGCATAAATATCCTTATATATCAATACTTAATCATCCAAATAACCTCCATGTCCAAAACCTGGATAAATATCAGTGAAAAAGAAACCAGTAGAAAGAAATGAAACAATTGAAAACTACAATAAAGCTCTAATAAAATGAATAGACCCATAGTACAACCCAGAGATAGCATAGGAACTAGGGGTATGATATGTGGGCAGAAGAAGAAACTCAATCCTTGTTCTCTTCCATTTGCAATAAACCTTTTGAAACTTATTGACCTTCTTTTGATAACTTATCTACTTCTTGATTTGATTCCCTATAAACATGAGTAAAAGAGATATTTTCAAAAAGGTAAATCACCTCCAATAGTTCATATCCCACTTATCTAAGCAGATTATTTTTAAATTGAGTGGATCTATTCATCCAATTGATGACTAGAGTAGAATCTTCAAAAATTTGTAATTTTTTCACATTTCTCTCCACAACACACTTCATTAGCAATCTCAACGCTTGGAACTCAGCAAAATTGTTGGAACCTGTCCCAAGACCTACTTTAAATTTGATATAGTGGGTATCTGAGAAGTATAGAATGCCTCCTACACTACTAAAATATGATTGTCTCTGACTAGCCCCATTAAAAAAACCCATGGCTGAGACTTTTCAATGAATGAATTACCTACTTGTCAAGGTTTCTTATGTTTGTCAGGTCCTTTTTTGATTGAGACCAAAGTCCTCACCTGAAAAATGACCTGAAATGGGGGTATTAATCCTGAAAAAATAGTTGCATTTCGTGCCAACCATATACCCCAACATATAATACATGGTAAAGAAAGAAATTGTTTCAACTCTTTTTTCAAAAACCATTGTCTTAAGCATACCTCCACTGTTTCTCCTTCCCAACCAGTTATCTATTTAGCTTCTAACAAAACCTGTTGAGAAAAAAGGCATATGATTAACAAATATGTGATGTTTTCCTCCTCTGACTGACACAACATACAAATACTTGGACCTTGTCTGCTTTTTCTCAGTAAAACTTCCAAAGTCAAAGCCTTATTTCTCAAAGCTAACCACATGAAAATAATTTTTTTTGGGGGCAGATAATTTCTAAATTTGCTTCAACCACCAAGTAGGCCCTTGAGCATGAGGGTCAAAACTTGCTTTGTAACCAATACTAGTCGTATATTGATCCCCAGATTTATTGTATGTCCAAGCAATAGTATCTGGTTCATATCTTAACATGATATGACTCTTATTAAGACTATCAGTGTAAGCCTTCCATAAAATAGCTTGCTCATCAGAAAGACCCAATACCTGAGCCTACTTCCAATATTGGGTTCAAAAACTAGAAGAATCTGATTCCCCCACCTAATGAAGAAAGAAAAAACCTTTGTCTTGTAAAGAAATTATCATAGCTTCTGGCAACAAAATGTTTTCTTCACAACCCAAAATAGAATCAGCTCCTATTATGACTTGTTCACCATTGCCCACTTTCCAAGCCAAATATTTTCCAATCATAGGAAAGGCCTGTACTAGTGCATTCCATTGAATGAAAATATTTTTAATGCTTTTTCGTGGACTTATGATCCAATCCATAAAGGTCCCTGGAAAAATATACTTCTATTCAATAATCTTCTTCCATAATATTTCTTTGGTCAAAATCCTTCATAAACATTTTGCTGCTAGAGAAGAACCAAAAATATGGATATTTTTAAGACCCCAACTGTAAAACTTAATAATTTGATTAATAGAAAAAACCAAAGTTTACAATATATATAGTCTATGTTCAAACTATAATGCAAAAAATAAGGAGAAGAAAGAGGGGAAGAGAAGAATCAGGGGAGGGAGAAAATTTGAATAGAAACTCTTCACGCTGCCATCCTAATCCTTGTCGACCATAGTCTGCCGTCAACCCAAAATATGGGTTAAATTCCAACATTCTCCCCCTTAAAGTTGAGAGGGCTGACAAGACAGTCTCTTAGATTTATATATTGAGCTTTAGCCATGCCTTTGGTGAATATGTCTGCCATGTTGTCCAAAGTGCTACAATGTTTAAGCTCAACTACCTGGTGCTCCACCATGTCTCGAATGAAGTGATACTTCATATCAAAGTGTTTTGATCTGCTATGGTGGATAGGATTATATGCCAATTGAATGACACTCATGTTATCACAATACAATCTGGTAGGACCACTTTGCCTTTCTTCAATATCTTCAAGGAGTTTTCTCAACCATAGAGCTTGAGTACTAGCATATGTGATGACTATATACTCAGCCTTAGTAGATGACAATGCTACAATAGTCTACTTTTTGGAACTCCATGTAATTAGTCCTGACCCTAGACTAAAATAGTTCCCTGATGTAGATTTCCTATCATCTATATTGCTGCCCTAATCACTGTCACTGAAGCCAACTAACTTGACATAATTACATTTGTGGTAATGGATTCCAAAATCCAATGTACCCTTTACATATCTTAGAATTCTTTTAGTTGCTTGTAAATGCAGCTCGGATGGATTAGCCATAAACCTTGAAACAAGAGAAACAACATACTGTATATCAGGTCTTGTGTTGGTGAGAAACATCAAACTCCCAACCATGCTTCTGAAAGTGGTCATGTCAACCTTCGGTGCTCCATCATCCTTGCTCAATTGGATCCCATGTCCCGTTGGAGTTGCAACCGATTTGCAATGCTCCATGGAAAATTTCTTGATCATATCACGAGCATACTTGTGTTGATATATGAAGATCCCTCTATTTGTTTTATGAACTTCCATGCCTAGGAAGTAATGCATTAAGCCAAGATCTTTCATCTCAAATTGTTTCATCATGGAGTGTTTGAACTCCATATTCATCTTATCATTACTACCCATAAATATGAGATCATCCACATATAAACAAACTATGAGAATGTCTATACCTTGCTTTAGGTAGTAGAGAGTAGGTTCACTTTTTCTTTGAGTGAATCCATACTCCTTGAAATAGCCATCAATGTGAGAGTACCATGCTCTTGGTGCTTGCTTGAGGCCATATAAGGCTTTTTTTAGTTTGTAAACAAGGTTCTCCTTACCTTGTTCTTGAAAATACTTGAGGTTGTTGAACATAAACCTCCTCAGTTAAGTACCCATTGAGAAAGGCACTTTTTACATCCATGTGATGAATATTCCATCCTTTGTGGGCAGCTAAGGAAAATACTGATCTGATTGTTTCCTGTCTAGCAACAAGAGAAAAGGTTTCCTCATAGTCAATGCCATATTTTTGAGTGAAACCTTTTGCTACAAGTCTTGCCTTGTGCCTTTCAATGCTTCCATCAACATTGAATTTGGTCTTGTAGACCCATTTACATCCAACACATTTTTTTTCCTTTAGGAAGCTTTACTAGCTCCCAAGTATCATTATTTTTTATAGAGGTTATTTCCTCTTTCATGGCTTCCTGCCATACATTATGAGTACAAGCCTTCTCATAGCTAGATGGTTCTAGTTGTGCACTAGTAAATAAAGCATAATTGACTACATCTCCCTTAGGGTCTTGGGAGTCATCATCTCCATACATATGCAGATTTTCAAGTTTTTGCAAAACTGAATTCATTTCACTAGCTTGGCTTCTAGTGTATCTTTTCTAGAAATTTTGATCCAACATTTGAAAATATGGATGATGTTGTAATGTTTTTTTACCTCTTGATGGAGAATCAATATCCATAGGTGAAGAACCTAATGATCTCTGTGGAGAAGGACTTGGAGTAGCTGCTGATGTACTCAAAGTAGTACTCATGCTTGGGCTTGGAGGAGGTGTGCCTTTGCTCTTCTTAGGTGTTACCTGTTGTATTTGAGAAGAACTTGCATCATGGGATTCATCATCAACAAAATTTTTTGATGACCCCATTCTCCCCCTTCATCAAAAATCACATCCTTGGAAAGTACAATTTTATGCGTCTTTGGATTGTAGAGTCTATATGCTTTGGTAGACTCACAATATCCTACAAAAATACATGCTTGACTCTTGGGATCAAGCTTCTTTCTTTTTTCATCAGGAATGTGTGCATATGCTAAAGAACCAAAAACTTTGAAATATTTTACATTCGACTTCTTGCCATACCACCCCTCGTAAGGAGTGATTCCATCCAAACTGGAAGTAGGACTTCTATTTAGAATGTAAACATTGGTTCTAATAGCATCGACCCAATACATGTTATTGAGATGCTTAGTTTGAAGCATCGATATGGCCATTTCTACTATGGTGCGGTTCTTTCTTTCTGCCACCCCATTCTGTTGTGGAGTATAGGCAGTGGTGAATTGCCTCTTTATCCCACATGCTTTACAATATTTTAGAAATACCTTTGAAGAGTACTCTCCTCCTCGATCTTTCCTTAGATATTTTATAATGAACTCACTTTGTTTCTCTACATTATTCTTGAAATCTATGAAGCAATCAAAAGCTTCATCTTTGTTTTTCAAGAAATAGATCCAACACATTCTAGAGAAATCATCTATAAAAGTGAGAAAATAGGAATTATTACCTATGCTTTGTGTCTGCATTGGACCACAGATGTCCGAATGCACTAATTGAAGTGGATGATTGGCCCTCCACGCTTGTCCTTTTGGAAATTTGGACTTGGAGTGCTTTCCCAAAGCACACCCTTCACAGACCTCCTTGTGTTCATTAATTTTAGGAAGTCCTATCACCATAGCTTGAGAAGTTAACAATTTCAAGCTAGTATAATTTAGGTGACCATATCTCAAGTGCCAAAGCACACTTGGATTTACAATAGCAATATTTGCAAGTTGAGCACCCCCTGGTTCTCCAAACTTAAGGGGAAATAACCTATTTTTGGTCATAGGTACTTGTGTGATGACTCTATTACAATTGTTTTTGTCAAAAATTACACATTTGCCTTCATCAAAAACAAGTTTGTAATTTTTCTCCATCATTTGTCCAACACTTAGCAGATTATGTTGGAGCTTCGGAGTGTAGTAGATGTCATTCACATTTTTTATGCCTTCTTTCGTTGGAACCTCCATGGCTCCAATGCCTTCAAATTGCAAAGCTTTATCATCTCCCAACTTGATTCAAGATTTATAGGTGGAATCCATTGTAGCAAAGAGGTCTTCTTTGCCACTCATATGGTTGGAGCAACCAGTATCCAAAATCCAAGTATCATTCAAATTTTGTTTTGATTGCCCATAAGAAAGAAATAGATTAGATGTTCCATCTTCCTCACCATAATTTCCATATTGACTATTGCTTCCCTGAGAAGACTTGGACCAACAGTCACGAGCAAAGTGACCTGGTTTACCACAATTAAAACAAGCCTTTTTGGATTTGTCACCTCCTCATCCTTGATTGCCATTTTGGCCTTGATTTCCACCTCTGTTTTGATTTCTACCTCTATTCTGATTTCCACCTCTGCTGGGATTTCCTCCTCTGTAGTTGATTCGACCTCTACCTCTTCTTTGTCCTTTGCCTTGACCTCTTCCTTGTCCTCTTCCGGCACCCTCATTGGATGCGAAGGCTTTATCATCGCCTCCATAACTTGTTGAAGGAGATCCCTGTAATCTCTCTTCATGAGACATTAATGAACCGATTAATGCATCAAAATTTAGAGTGGAAAGGTCTTTTGATTCTTCAATGATTATAGCTATGTGATTCCATTTTTGAAGAAGTGTTCTCAACACTTTCTTCACAACTATTTCAGGTTTGATTTCTTCGCCAAGTGTTACCAAATTGTTGACAACTGCTTTGACTCTTACGCAGTAGTCACCAAATTTTTCATCTTCATTCATTTTGAGATTCTCAAAATATCATTTTAGGGTCTGAAGCCTTACTTGCTTCACCTGATCACTTCCTTGGAAACCTTATTTCAAGGCTTTCCATGCATCTTGGGCAGTTAAACAAGAGGTAATTCTAGGAAAAATACTTTTATCCAATGCTGCTTGGAGATGATAGAGAGCAGAGGAGTTGCTCTTTTGTGCTTCTTTCTTTGTTTTCTTATCTACTGCATTTAACATAGTCCAATATATAGGTTCTGTGTAACCTTATTCTACTATGTCCCATAGTCCCTTGCCTATGAGTAAGGTCCTCATTTTGATGGACCAGTACTCATAATCGTACCCATTAAATTTTGGAATAGGTAGATTATTATTGGAGGCCATAGTTGTTTGAAATAAACTAGAAACACACTTTTATTTCTCTATTACAATCAAAGCACTCTGCTTTTCAAAAGGAAAGAAAAAGAAGCTATAAATTTAGATCAAATCTAGCTTGATTCACTCTCTCGTTGATGGCCTATTCTTCTTGTTGAGGTTCTTCTATCACTGGATTCACAAAGTTGTCTGCAACTGAATCTTCATCGTCACTTATGAGAATTATTTTTGGTGAATATGGTTCTGGCTCCAGTATTTCAACTGAGTCACTGTTACTGAGATGTGGATTCTCTGACTCTTGTGGTGCAACTCCTATAGATTCTAACTCTTCAAATTTGCTGCCAAAGGAATTATCTTCTGAATCTGCTTCATATCCTGAATCTGGATGTCTTTGATGAGCTATTACTGCATTTTGCAATTGACTAAATACAATATGCAATCCATATGTGTAAAATTTTTCATCAAAATATTTAGGGTTTTCTCTTACTAAAAGAGAACAAAGGGCTTGATAGCAACCTGAAGATCGTATCATGAATGATTACAAAATTTCTACCCTTCGATGCAAATTATCCCCCCTTAAAGCCACTTAGGCTATTACACAATTTTTCAGCCTTCAAGTCTCTCAGACTATTACAAGGAATTTCACCCTTCAAGCCTCTTAGGCTTTTACACAATTTTTTACTTTTAAAGTCACTCAGACTTGTACAATAATTTCCTCTTAGGAAATGATGATTTTTTTTTTATATTGCAAAAATAAAAAAAATTATTTAATAATATTAACTAATAATAAAACTAAATATTAATAAAAAAACATTAACAAATATTTTTTTTAATTAATATTTTAATTAAATTAATAAAAAAAATTTAATACCTTTTAAATTTTTTTTATCTCTCTTTGGAGAGTTTTGAACCTATGTCAATCCCTCACTAAGCTCTTAGCTTATGGCCACTGACCAACCACACTAACTCACTACCATGTGAGCTAAGAAAAGGCGCATCCCTTTAACCACTTAATCTTTACACACTAAAAAGATTAAAAAAAACTTTTTCACCTCTCTGCGACTCGAACACATAACCGGGTGGAGGGCAAAGGCGTTGGGTTGGCTCCTCGAGCCAGTCGGGCTACAACACCCGACTTGAAGGCATGAAGTAGTGCCTTCTATTTAAAACATAGACGCATCAAATTTAAAAAAAAAACTTGGGATTCAAATATCCCACATTCACCAGGATGTGGATATATGAATCGTTTAAGAGCTCAAACGTGCCTAGTAAACTTCGATTACATTCGATACGACCTTTTTTTGAATCCCTAACCAATGGAATTTCATCACGTCACCCTGTGCCTTGGCTCCTTGCACCACATCAGCCTATGTTTCTTGGTCCGACATGTGTCCTGTCCTCCTCCATGTGTACTCAAGCTATGGGCCTGCTCCACGTCACCACCTCAGACTGTGAGCTTGCTCCACATTAGCCTCGAGAATTGTGTCAAATTTTTGCCAAGTCAACTACTTGGGATTCGTGTCCCTATCAATCTACTTGCCTCAAGATCCATGCCAAGGTCCTTGTCAGTTTTCCTGCCTTAGGATTCATGCTAGGATTTCGCTCTACGGGTCGCTCCTCGACCTTGCCTCGGGATGCATACACTATGGGCTGCTCCTCGACCTTGCCTCAGGATTCGGGTCACAACTCAAAATCCATGCTCTCCTCTTATGGGCCCTCGACCTCACCGATCTGCTCTCACTTTGATACCAAAGTGTAAAACTTAATAATTCGATTAATAGGAAAAACCAAAGTTTACAATATATATAGTCTATGTTCAAACTATAATGCAAAAAATAAGGAGAAGAAAGAGGGGAAGAGAAGAATTAGGGGAGGGAGAAAATTTGAATAGAAACTCTTCATGTTGTCGTCCTAATCCTTGCCGACCATAGTCTACTGTCAACCCAAAAGATGGGTTGAATTCCAACACCAACCACCTTCCTCCTTTGGCCTAACAATACTCTACCACTTAAATAAAGGAATGCCTTCATGTTCTTTGCATCCAATCCAAAGAAATATGAAGTAAATTTTTCTTATTTTCTCTATAACTCCTTTAGGAATGAAGGCCAAGGAGTGCCAAAACATAGGAATTACCTCAAGAACTGACTTTATAAGTGTTAATATCCCACCAATGGACAACCATATATTACACCAATGGTTAATCCTAAATTTAATCTTCTCTAAAAGCATTTTCCAATCTCTCTTCCTGTAAGTATTTGGCTTCAATATAAAACCTAGATACTTTAAGCCTTCTTGGAAATCTAAGAGATTAAAAGGAAAAGTTCTTATTAGACCCTGTTCAATCTCTTGCTCTAGACCATTAAAGCAAATAGAGGATTTTTGAAAATTTATCTCCATGCCGATAGCAATATTGTAAGTGTCTAAGATTTCCTTCAACTTTCTAGCTTCCATTAAACTACAAAAAATAATAATTAAGATAAATAAAGGACCCCCACTTTGATCCCGTTCAAGGATCCTGCCCTCTTTGCATACAAAATAGCTCTAGTCAATCCTTCAGCAACCAAAAAAAAAGTAAAAGAGATAAATGACATCCTTATATCAATCCTCTCGAGGGTCTAAAGAATTTGGAAGTTGATCCATTGATAAGAACAACAAAAGATACAAAAGAAATACATCCCATAATCCACTTTAATATCGATAGCTAAAGCCCACATGTAAGAGCATCAATATGAGATATAATTGACTAGTTATATCATAAACTTTAGATAGATCTAGTTTAAGGACCATTGTAGGAAGATTTTTTGTTTTAATAGAGTGAAGGCCCTCCTGTGCAACTCCTATGGCTTCAAAATCTGTCTACTTGCTAAAAACCCAAACTGCTCTTGAGAAATAACTTCAAAGAAAATATTCTTCAATCTAATAGCCAAAATATTTGCAATGATTTTATAGATACAGTTACACAATGAAATGGGTCTAAATTCATCAAAGGTTTTAGGCTTCTCCTTTTTTGGAATCATAGCTAAAAAAGTAGAGTTAAAAGCCCCCAAAACCTGACCACTCAACCTAAATTCCTCCATTATGCTAAGAATATCCTCTCAAAAAAATCATAGAAAACTAGAAAAAACTCCATAGGCCATCCATCAGGCCTTGGACTTTTATCCTTTTTGAAAGAAGTCATGACAACTTTCATTTATTCCTTTGCGACCTCCTTCATAAGTAACTTATTGTTCTCCTCTATCACAAAACTAGGGAAGAAAGTAGTTAACTTTAAAATTTTCCCAATTTTGACTCTATCAAGTTCTTTATAGATTATTTTAAAATGTTTTACTCCTAAATATGGTAGCTTAGCAAAACTCCTAATGAGAGCCCCTTCTTCATTATGCATCTCCTAGATAGTGTTAACCTTATTCATGTGATTAGAAAAATTATGAAAAAACTTAGTATTTTCATTCCCTTTTTTTAACCATACAACTCTACTTTTCATTCTCCATTCAACTTCTCTCACTCCAAGAATTTGTTCTTCTTAATTTCTAGTTCAAACAGTCTTGTTTTATCCTCCTCTTTAAACAAACCAACCTCATTATTTTTATAAATTTTTGAAATCTCCACCAACTTGAGATCTCTATCCATACTCTCCTTTTTAACTGTAATCCAATATGACACAACTCCTTTTATTTTTTTTAAAGCAGTAGCAAATTTAAAACTCACTGATGACCTGGAAATTTGGTCATAACCAATCCATTCTTTTTTAATCAGTTGCTAAAAATCTTCTTCCTCCAACCAAATTGGATTGAGATTAAAAGGACTGACAGGTTTTGCCTCTTGAATTTCTAATTTAAGAAGTATCGGAGAATGATCTGAGCCACCTCCAGTCTCAATCCATGACCGTTTTATGTCTATTTCATTATATAATGACTCTGAGATCAAAAATCTGTCCAACCTCTTTGAGATCCCAACTTCCCCAACTCTATTATTTCTCCACATAGACATTAATTTTATTGGTTCCAAATAAATTAAACCAACTTCTTCAATATTATGCTTGAAGTAATATGCAAGTCTATCAAGTCTTGCAAATTATTCCCATACCTCACTTCTATTCATAGTAAAATTTAAGTCCCCACCAATGATAACTCTTTCATCCCTAACACACCTTTGGGGGAAAAATCTTTCCGAAAGACCTATCTATTTTCATAGGGACCATAAAAATTAATAACTGATAACCTCAGACCCAATTATTTAAAAAATAATTTTGTCCACAAGCTTGAAATCATAAAGGAAGAATTAATTAAGGATACTGAGTTTTTCCAGCCAGTCAAAACACCCCCTAAAATTTTGGTAGCATCTAGAGCCAAGACTTCCTAGTCCCTAAGAAATTTACTTAACCCTTCAATGAATTTTGTACTTGTCCCCATGGTTTATTGTAGAAGGATAACATCCAGATTATGAATTTCCACCAGCCTGGATAAGGTAATTATTTTAGAGGGACTACCGAGACCTCAAATATTAAGGGATAACAAGATCATTTAAACATCTTAGAGGGGTTTTATCCCGCTCTAAGGACCCCTTTGATAGATTTTTGTTTACCCTGCTGAATTTCCCTCAAATCCTTCTTGTGCATGAAACAAAAATGATTTCCTACCTATTGACGTAGTGGAAGATTCCTTTATATGATCCAGACCTAACCCCAACCTTCTAACAACTACACAAATTTTCAGCTCATATTTCATTTTCCTATAACACAACAAATATCTACAAGAGGAGCCTGTATCCAAACCATCCCCTAAAATAAATACCTCCCTATAAGATTCACCCGATAGGTCACAAATACTTCTCCAAATAGTAGAAATATTTGGATCACAATCCCTATTCAATATGTTTGAGGTTATTGATCCATTTTACAAAATCTTAGAAAATTCATTGTCCCTGGGACTTCTCTTCAAAGATTCATAAGGCAATTGTTGATCACCAATTTGACAACATGCACCAAGGCAAGGGTGGACCAACGATGCAACATATAATAATCGTCATGTTGGGACTGTTGGTCATCAAATCTGCCCAGGAAAGGATTTGGGTAAATGAATGCGCCCTAGACCTGGACCAACATTGAAAGGCCGAAGAGAAGAGATGTTCCTCGTGCCAATATTCGAAGAAGGACGACTTCTATACTACACTACTTCGATGTTTAAGATAAGGGTGAAGGAAAGAGATAAACAGAGTAAGGGTATAGAAAAGAAATAAAAGAGTAAGGGAAGAGTTTTCAGTAGTTTAGTGGTGGGAAAGAACCAGAAGCATGATTACTAGCCAATAACTTGGAACAACAGGAAAGAAAACCAAGAATAAATGAAATGAACACAGTATTATCCCTCCTATGTATCCTCTAGATGATTTCCAGGATTCTCCTTTCTCTTTCGCAAAAATTCAGGGTTCAGAGTAACGACGATTACGAAAAGTGAATATAGCAAAAACACTATTCACAAGCAACATAAAATAAGGCCAACACGACGTCTTCCTCTCCTATGTATCCCTCAGGAAAATTTTAGGGTTCATTCCCCAATCACACACTTAAATACAGAGTTCAGAATTATAGTATGCAAATGAAGAAAGATGAAAGAAATAAATGTAGAAGGCAGCATACAAGAGAGAAATAGAGTCCAAAGCTCTTTAGTATTAATCGCAGGAATACAAGTTACAATAGCTTTCTAGCAGAAATTTCCCCCCTCTTTTACATTACAATGCCTAGGTTTTTATAGAGGACCCGACCCTCTGAGCCATTATTGCACAAAATGGAGGAGTACACCCTCGAAACCTGAGAAGTCGGCTCCTCGTGGCTCTCGTGACTGAGCTCTCAAATCTGTTACCAAAACTGGCAACTGTGACTAGGTGAACCATGGAAACATGCATTAATGAGATGTCTAAGCGTCCTTGGCTTCTGGGTGCAATACTCAAGTGGCAGTCATGCTCGTTGAGCTCTTCATCATGGACTGATACTTCATTTCCTATTGCTAAAAATGAATAACGGGCTTACCGGGCATGAAAAAAATGCATTTATGAGGCACTTGATTACCTCAGGAAAAAATCTGGCTTGGAGCGCGTGCCTTTTGAAGCGCTTCGCTATATTTTCATTTGCACTTCACTTCACAATGGATTCGAGCCGAAGATCCTCCTTGATTTGCACTTTGCATGGCAGATCTTCGCAA
Source organism: Wollemia nobilis (assembly GCA_028583015.1). NCBI lineage: Eukaryota > Viridiplantae > Streptophyta > Pinopsida > Araucariales > Araucariaceae > Wollemia > Wollemia nobilis. The sequence goes on from JAQPPZ010003229.1 coordinate 599,492, forward strand.
AACAGCTTCGAGGGTGGTGAGAGCCGAAGTAGATTTCTTCCTCAAAATGGGGTCTTCACTTCTCGCTGCTTCGTTGTGCCAAAAATGCTTCGATGAGGTCCTTCACCCGAAGTAGATACTTTGTTGATGAGTCTTTGAAATGCTTCATCATGATCCTTCTTCAAAACTGTGGTTTGGGGGTATTTCGGCCGAAGTGCATTCTTGCCTTCAAAATGCATTTTTTTGCTTCTACTTCGGGTGAAAGTACTTCGCATGAAAGTTTTCCGAAGCAGATGCTTCGCAACGACTTTCGACGAAGTAGAAATGGTTCACTGGCACGGGGGCCCGAAGTGGGTGCTTCGGTGGCTTTTCGACGAAGTGTTTTCAACGTTGCGCTCCTTCAAATCCTGCTTCGCAAGTTTCTTGCCCGAAGTAATCCTTTGAAGTGCTTCGGGCCCGAAGTAATTTTATTTCTTCTTCCTTTGCATTTTGCTTCGAGTAACACAGCTTCGTAAGATTTTCTCCTGAAGTACCTGCTGGAAATGCTTCGAGCCCGAAGTAGTTTTCTTGCCTTAGCCAATTCGGACCACGATTTTTCTTCAGCGAAGCTGTTCTCTTGAAATGCCGCTTGAATTCCACTTCGTAAAACTTTGGCCCTAAGTAGCTATTGGAAATACTTCAGGTGCAAAGCTCTTTTATATGTCTTGCTAGAATTTCTTCTTCGGCAATGCTGCTTCACAAGGTTTTCGCTCGAAGTAGTTTTTTGAGGGACTTCAGGCCCAAAGTAGTTTTTATCCTTAACTATTTCTTTTGACGAAGCTGTATTCCTTAGCTTGTTTGGCAGAGAATATCTTTCTTCTTAATTTTATGTACAAGGGGGTGGCAGGGAAAGCCAAAATTGCTGCAATGCTTGAAAATGTTGTTTCTAAAAAAAACAAGGGAACAAATTCATGAAATTAAAAGAAATACTTTACAAAAATTCAATTTTTCTACCCCATTATGCAATGTGACAAAATTGTCAACATTCTTGGTAGCTCGCGGGGCAACGAGCTCATCTAGGTGGGAGAACCCTTAGCCTTGATCCGTTGGGCCAGAGTTACCTCTAGACCCTTCTCCCTTTTCTTCTTCTTCTACGGGTTGCTCCCCGGCTTGTTGTTGTTTTTGTTCTTCTTCTTCTTCTTCTGCTTCCTTTGGCATGGCTTCTTGTGACGATGATGGGGCAAGGCGATCGCAAATATTTTTCATGGTTCAACAGACATGAGCCCAAGCACCCTTCAAGAAAGACTCTTGATCTTGCAATGCTTTCACTAAAATGTGAAACTGATCGATATGCCCGATATCAGCATGTTTGGCTCTGGTATATAGATCATTCAGGCAGGATGCAATCTTGCAGTATCTCAGAATGAAATCTGTGATCTGCCTTTTCGTTATCGGCTTTGCCCATTCGTCTATATCTGAGACGTCGTCTTCAAACAAAAGCCATGCAGGCTTAAGCTCTTCCATGGTCAAATGGTTCGAACTCCTTAAATTTGACAAAACCATAGATTATGGATTTAGCATTACAATATAGCTTCTAGCTAAAGAGTGATTTTCCCTTCTTCATCAAATCCTAGAAGCTCCATCTAAGATTTCATCTTTTGAGTAACAACCTACTTAAGACAAGAAACATGAAAATAGGGTGTATGTGGGAATTTAGAGGAATATCCAACTAATATATCACTTTCTCAATGCAATAAACCACTTTTTACAGGTTTTAAAATTGAGGGGAGTATACTTGGTTTTTAGAGTTAATTGCTTATAAGTATGGAGTCAAAAAGGATTATATTTCCTACCATAAATTGTCGCTCTAAATGATGCATGTCTTGTTGATAATTTATGTGATTTGGGCCTATGATCGATTATCTTTAATGATTTGGACTACAAGCTAATGTTGTAAAAAAGTAATATACCTAGGCCACCTTGGAGGATATTAGAACATAGTCTACCATTGGTGGAGGTTTTTGTCCATATAGTGCCTTAAGTGGGCGGATATTGAGGGGAAAAGGGTAAGAAGTGTTATACCACCATTTGGTTAAGGAAAGCTAGTGAACCCACTTATATTGTTTATATTGGGAGAAATAATGAAGTTAAGTACCCAAATATTTATTCAAAATATCTATTTGGACATCTGAAAGATAGTGACAATAAGAGGATATATTCAACTCAGTATCATTCAGAGTTAATAATTCCTTCTAACAATTGCCAGTAAAAATATGGTTATGATAGTTAACAATAGGCTTGGGCATGCCATACAATAGAGACAACGTTGAGGAACACCTTGGCAACCTTACTAGTTCTGAAGGGATTCTTTATGACAAAAATGAGCATACCTTGAAAGGTATTCCACCATCATCAAAATTACCATTTTGATCTTAGATTCGAGAAGGCCCTCCATGAAATCCATGGATTTGTACTCTCATTAGAAATTAGGAATAGGAAAAGATTGTAACAAACTAGAATATATAATAATTTCCCCTTGTTTTGTTGACATACCTTACATTTGGCCATAAATTTCTTAATACATGATTTTGATCCTTTTCAAGAAAACAATTTTTTAACCCATTGATAAGTTTTTGAGTATAAAAAATGACCAGCTAGGGGAGATGCATGCAATTCATTTAGAGTACTAGTCATGATTATGGAAGATAGAGGAATATAAAGTTGATCCTTACGGGGAATACCATTGGCATATGAGAATAAGGAAGGAGGTGGAGAACTAGTATCCACATCATGAATGTTGTAAGTAACCTCTAGATCTAAATACCAATCCTTCCAAATTTGTGAAAGGCATTATAGAAAGGGACTAAATATCACACTGATAGAAATGATGTCCTCAAGTTTATGAGATAAAATATTCACCACCATAATAATCCTCTTCCTTCTTGTACTCAATGGAAAAATCATAATCAAATATCTTGGTGAACCATTTAATTTGTTTGAGGTAAGAGAGATATTGTTTCAGGAAATGCTTTAGGTTGCTATGGTCACTCTTTATAATGAAGTGTTGTTCCAATAAATAATCCCTCCATTTCTCCATAACATATAAAATGGATAACATATCCTTCTCATAAGTGGATCTACCTAGATTATTGTGGGAGAGATAATTATTTTTAAAGGCCAATGGCAGACCATCCTACATACAAACAACTCTAATACCTATCCTTAAAGCATAACATTCAATGAAAAGGTTTGCTAAATCTAGGAGTAGACAAAATATGGGTGGTATTCATTGCCTCCTTTAAGGCATGAGAGGCTTGGAAAACTACTTATAACCAAATAAAAACATCCTTCTTAGTGAGAGTTGTGAATAGGGTTACAATTTTACCATAGTTGTGGATAAATTTCCTATAACATCTAGTAAGACCTAAAAATCCATGAAGCTACTTGAGGAATTTAGTCCTGGGCCAATATTACATGGATTTGGTCTTATTAGGATTCATATTGATCCCTTTCTAATATAATATATGTCCCAAGTATTCTACCTTAGGTACACCAAAGGAACACTTGGACCTCTTGATAAATAGCTATTTCATATTTAATTGGTGGATAACTTGGTCAACATGAATTAAATGAGCTTCCCAAGATTTTTTGTAAACTAAGATATCACTAAATAAGACTAACACAAACTTGTAGATAAAATGATGAAAGATAAAATTCATGAGACTTTGAAAAGAGGAAGGAGCATTAATAATATCAAAGGGAATGACTATGAACTCACAATGATCCTCATGTATTCAAAAAGTAGTCTTGGGGTATATTATTCTCTATATATAATTTTATGGAACCCAAAATACAAGTCAAGCTTGGTAAAGTATTTAGCACCATGCAATTCATCCATCAAATCAACTATAATAGGGAATGTAAACTAATGTTTGATCATGATATTGTTGAAAGGTAAGAAAGTAGATAACATGCACCAATAATTATCGTTCCATCATACCATGGCTAGCAGAGAGGAATAAGGACTAATGTTTGTATGGATAATTCCTTGCTCCAATATCTCCTAAACTAGCTTCTGAATCGTAGACTTCTAAGGCTAGGGATAGTAGTAATGACAAACATTTGGAGGTTGAATTTCCAAAACTAGGTGGATAGCATGATCATATGTGTACTTGTGGGAAGACCCATGGTTTTGTCAAAGATATTTGTATAATGATCAATAATAATTTATAAGTCTAAAAGTAGAGCTAGGAGTGACTTAGAATATTAGACTTCCATGCAATTGATATAGGCAAATAATACACAACTACCTTTATTTAGGATTCTTTTCATATTGAGAGCTAACCACCTTGGAAGGAGGAGGTTTTATTCCTTGAATACAAATGAACTTTTATTTTTCTAGCTATTTAATATATAATTATTGTATATTATTAGTAACATATCCAAGCTGTGAGACCCATTGTGCTCCCAAGATGACATTTCACTACCTAGATTCATGGTAAAAAATTGGCCAAACCAAATATAATCTCCCATATGGATTCTAAACTTAGCTATATGACCCATAAGTAAGCTATTCCTATTTTTAATTAATAACATTTGTCTTGGCTCATACTATGTTATAGAGTCATAAAGCTTTTACTATTTTGTTGTCGATAAAGTTATGTTTGCTACTTGAATTGATCAACACATTGATACATTGATGTTTATAAGTATTGGACCTTGATGGTATGGTAGGCATGGATCCCCATTACAAAAACTATAAAAAGAGCCATGGTATCATACTCTTGCTTCAACTAGTGACTCCTGCTATGAAAACCTTGATCTTCATCCTTTTACACAACTGCTTCCTCAAATTCTGCTAGGATATTTTATCATCGCTCACAAGCATAATCTTGAGGATAACATGAATGATAGTTGTAAAAAATTATCCCTAGGGATGCTTGTAATTACAAAAATTTATGTGATATGATCAAGGATTGAAATCATGGTAGGGTTGTGGATGAGATAACTAGAGCTTCTTTTCCATTGCCACAACCTGTATTGTCTAGTTGCAGTTACATGTCCCTCGCTTGTCAAGAATGGAAACCTTAGGAAATTTTTGAATTTTTTTTTAACCTTATCCTTTTTATTTTATTTATCAGACCCTATCATAACTCCTTGAGATTCTAACCTCTTTCCTTGTAAGGCATTGGTTAATGGATATATAGTTGGTGTATTTTCTTCACCCTTCTTCTATGTAATAGGTTGACTAGATGTAGGTGGACCCTTATTCTTTAGATGCATGTGTGGTCATCCTCTTCTTAGCATGGTGGTGTTTGTACCAGGATTAAAATATTTCTTTGATTCTTCTTAAGAATTTATTCATTGCTCGATAGCTAATTTTTTCTTACTCTTAGTTTCAACTCGTTGATTGACACACACTACTTGATCTTTAAAAGGAAATTCATTATCATATTTGAAGATGCCAAAAAAAAAAAACACATTTTTAGATTAGACCAAGTTGATACTGATTATTAAACTATCCCTACTAGATTTTCTAAAATAAATGGATGATATATCTATTTATTTACCATTAGTGGTCGATTTGTAACTAAAGCCTTCTGGCCTAATGTTGTAGCCTATTATGCTTAGTATTACTGGTTGTACATATTTATTTAAGTTTTTGTTATGGTTATGGTGCATTTTGTTGGATTATGCTTGACATTATAGGTAAATAATCACATGGTGTTGACATTTGAATTTAGATGACCATATTGTTTTGCACCTAATTGCCTACTTAGTTCACAATTTGGCAAGGAACTTGGTCTCTTATGAGCTATGGAGTCTTTTATTATTGTCAATGTGATTGTTCTGACCCATCATTTGGTTGCAAGAAATTGGTTTACATGTTTTCTACATTAGTATAACTCACTAGAATTTTCATCATCTCATTCACTTGGACTTGTATTTCATCATTTTCATTTTGAGATAAAGAGGTGGTATTAGTGTTAGCACGAGATAGTGGAACTGATAAAGCCAATAATTAAAGCTATAAAGTGAAATATATGGGGGTATATTTCCCAAGAAAGGTTATTATATGGATTACTTACCTATGGGTAAGTGTGTGTACTTGGAAATAATTAGGTTATCTAAATATTTGGGACTGGCACCATGGTTGGAGGAGGTCCTTAGGTTTACAAGGTTTGGTTTTGAACCATGTATTTTTCATAAGCCATGAATGGGGTAGGTAGTAATTTACTAATTCTGTTGAGAACATCCTCTAGTTAAGATACTTTCTCAAAGGACCTAAACAAGATGGCATGGTTAGCGTTGCAAACCATCAAGGCTAAATGTAGTTGAAATCCTTTGATATAGTAAGGAAAAACTTGCTCATTTGATATCAAATATTTGGTGGTATCATATACAATATTCTCATGACCTTTGTATTATAATCAAGAGTGTTTTATCAAGGATACCTTTTCATGTCATTCAACTAACAAAGATTAGAGTAACTATTTTTCTAATTGCTAAATCTTCTCATCAATAGTTTGACTATGAAAGTCCAATTTGTGACTAAATTATCAATAAGACTTCTATACCATATGATGACCCTATATCTTAATGAGTAAATTAGCAATCAAACCATGATATCTTCCTCTTAGATTCAATGAATTAATTTCAATGTGGATAATTCATTGAGGTTGTGATGGCGGACGGGAAAATCACACACAGTCACACTCACGCGATTCCCAAATTTTTCTTCTATTAAATTTGGAAATACATACAATAACAGCCCGCAGGCTTTACATTAACCAGCGCTCGGCTTGGTTCTTCTCTTACTCACACTCTACGTGCGATCTTCCCAAATCCACCACCCCCATTCTATTACAATGCTTGAGTTTTTATCGAGGTCTCGACCCTCTAGGCCATTAATGACCCTTCTGGAAAAATACATTAAACAAAACCTGCAAAATCGGCTTCCCCGTCGAGTCTTCAATTTTCCTTCCATAATTGGCCAACTGCCTCGATCCGCCATGAAAGCACGCATTAATGAGACCCTTGACCTGCAACTGTCATTTTGTCAGACTGTTCTTCTGAATTGTTGCTCGTGACGTCGCGATATCGTGACCATTCCGCCTTCCAACCCTCTGCTTTGATTTATGTCGCGATATCGCGACGTCGTGAAATCGTGACATAAATCAAAGCAAAGGGCTGGAAGGTGGCGGAAAGGAAAATCACACACAGTCACACTCACGCGATTCCCAAATTTTTCTTCTATTAAATCTGGAAATACATACAATAACAGCCTGCAGGCTTTACATTAACCAGCGCTTGGATTGGTTCTTCTCTTACTCACACTCTGCATGCGATCTTCCCAAATCCACCACCCCCATTCTATCACAATGCTTGAGTTTTTATTGAAGTCTTGACCCTCTAGGCCATTAATGACCCTTCTGGAAAAATACATTAAACAAAACCTGCAAAATTGGCTTCCCTCACCGAGTCTTCAATTTTCCTTCCGTAATTGGCCAACTGCCCTGATCTGCCATGAAAGCACGCATTAATGAGACCCTTGACTTGCAACCATCGTTTTGTCAGACTGTTCTTCTGAACTGTTGCTCGCGACATCGTGATATCGTGATGTTGCGATATCACGACCATTTCGCCTTCCAGCCCTCTGCTTTGATTTATGTCGTGATATCGCGACCATTCTACCTTCCAGCCCTCTGCTTTGATTTATGTCGTGATATCGCTACATCGCGATATCGCGACCGACTTTTGCCTTGTAAAAACGGCCAACAAAACACTTAGAAAAATTTGGTAGATGCAAGATTGCCTTGCTACTACCGGATGCTCCTGCATTAGACACCCGGGGTGAATGGAGAAGTGACCTTCACTTCTGTGCTGTTCGGTCTGCGTCTTTTGTAACATATCCAAACGTGCACCTGCCTCTACAGCCCGCTTAAACCCCGTCTCCTGGCAAAAAAAATTTTTGCCTTCTACCAAAAAAATTCTGACACTGCTGCACACCTTCTCGTCCACTGCCTGTAATGGCTTTAACTTGTGGCGCACTCCATCTTTTGTCAAGGAGTACATATTTGCACGACCATCATGCACTGCACTCTGATCAAACTGCCATGGCCTTCCTAACAGCAAATGGCAAGCATCCATGGGAAAAACATCACACAAGACTTCATCCTGGTATCTCCCAATATTGAACGTGACTAGGCACTGTTCACGGACCCATGCTCTATGGTCCTTCTGCAACCACGCAATCCGGTACGGATGCGGGTGTCTCCTCCTTTCCAGCTGCAACTTAGTGACCATTTCGTCGGAGACTAAGTTATCAGTACTTCCATTGTCTATAATAACATTACAGACTTTACCTGAACTTTTGCACCTCGTGCGGAATAGGCTCTTCCTCTGCTCTGGTTTGTCTTCCTCCTCATTCAGCAGGACTCTCCTCATGATCATTACTTCTCCTCTCTCTGCTTCTTCAGAATGCTCTGATTCAGCATCTTCATCTACTACAGCAGCTCTGGCAGGACCCTCAGGTCTCTTGTTCATCCTCTCGCGGTTTTGGGGACACTCGTATGCCTGATGTCCCTCTTCTCCACAGTGGAAACAGGTTCCACGAAACACTCCTCTTCCATACCCACGTCCAGATCTACCTCTTCCTCTTAGGTAGCCATTGTTCTGAACTTGGGGTTTGTAATCATCACCCACTTTCTGTTCTTGGCTGCTGCTAGCTTCTTCTTTCTTCTCCTCTTTTCCCTCATCTTTTCTTCCACCCGTTCTCTCTCCCCGACCTCTTCTGTTCTGCTTACTCTCAAACCTTCTGTTCAGCTTTTCTTCAACCTTCAGAGCAAACTGGTAAGCATCTTCAATGGTGCTCACCCGAACTAGGCTCAACTCTTCCTGGATACTGGGTCTCAACCCATTGATATAACGGGCCACCTTCTCCTTGCTTGCCTCTAAATGGCCAGTTCTGATGGAGATCTTATAAAACTCCTCTGTGTACTCTTGGACAGTTTTGTTCATCTATCTCAAACTCTGCATTTTTCTTAGAAGATCCAATTCATAATCACCTGGGATGAACTACCTCTTCAGCTTCTCCACCATTCATGCCCATTTTGTTATCCATTATTTTCCTCTTCTGTTTCGCTCTAGCTGCACTCCCTTCCACCATATGCTGGCATGACCCTTCAGCTTGGTCTTGGCAAATCTGACCCTCTCAGGATCTTCAATTTCTTCATACTCGAAGTATTCTTCCAGATCGTTGATCCAGTCGATCAGTTCCTCTGGATCTAGATTTCCTAAGTACATAGAAACCTCTATCTTTGGCTTCTTTCCAATCTGAGAGATGGCTTTGTACAACCTGGCTTGTGCAGGATCTATAGCCTCTTCTTCTTCTTCAAACTGGTTTTCTTCTTCATCCACTTCGTCTTCACTGCCTTCATCTCTTCTTGGCTCCGATCCTCTATGCATCTCTTCCTGTAGGGCTTGTATTTGCCTCTGCAAAACTCGGACATCTTTCGCTGTCGCCATGCCTCTCCCACCAACAGGTTTTCTTCTTGGAGGCATTTTGCTCACTCTCTCAAGCCCTTCCACAGATCCTGGTGTAACTGCCTCACGTCCGACGATCTGTTACACACTCAGGAACTTCATGCTCTGATACCATCTGATGGCAGACGAGAAAATCACACACAGTCACACTCACGCGATTCCCAAATTTTTCTTCTATTAAATATGGAAATACATACAATAACAACCTGTAGGCTTTACATTAACCAGCGCTTGGCTTGGTTCTTCTCTTACTCACACTCTGCGTGCGATCTTCCCAAATCCACCACCCCCATTCTATCACAATGCTTGAGTTTTTATCAAGGTCTCGACCCTCTAGGCCATTAATGACCCTTCTGGAAAAATACATTAAACAAAACCTACAAAATCAGCTTCCCCCATCGAGTCTTCAATTTTCCTTTCGTAATTGGCCAACTGCCTTGATCCGCCATGAAAGCACGCATTAATGAGACCCTTGACCTGCAACCGCCATTTTGTCAGACTGTTCTTCTGAACTGTTGCTCGCGACGTCGCGATATCGTGACCATTCCGCCTTCCAACCCTCTGCTTTGATTTATGTCACGATATCAGGATGTCGCGATATCGCAACCATTCCGCCTTCCAGCCCTCTGCTTTGATTTATGTCGCGATATCGCGACCGAATTTTGCCTTGTAAAAACGGCCAACAAAACACTTAGAAAAATTTGGTAGATGCAAGATTGCCTTGCTGCCGTTGGATGCTCCTGCATCAGGTTGTCTAAAGTGGTCTTGCTTTGATTCCCATAAAAAATAGACAAATACTTCATAATAGTGACCAACATGGAGCTTAAACTATCAGGTTTAAAGGACTTTGATATGCCTAATTAAGTAGATGATTTTATGTCCTTAGTAAAATTGGTTCTTGGTAGAACTAAGAATCTTGTCTAAACTGCATTTGTAGTGGGTATTGTGTTTGATCTTGAGGTGGAGCCACATATGCCTTAGACAGTGGTATATATTAGAATATTTGTTGTTGTTGTGGGACTCCTAGGGGAAATTGTTAGATCGCATGAAACTAGGTTTGGAATGATAAATTTGGATTTTGCAGGGAGGTAGGTTTTGATAATATAAGTTTTAGGATTTGATTTCTTGTGGATTAATTATAACTAGTGGATTTTGTAAGCCATACTATAAAATTTACTAGTTTGATGAGGCCATAATCTACTGAAGATTTGTGAAGTTGGATGGTTAGATGGATTTGTTGATTTTGAGTAGTACCATGTATTCCTTGTGCTCCTAGTTGGCCAAGCAACTCTTGCTAATTTTGCATAGTGCTCTAGTTAAATTAATGGTGGAGTTATTTACCATTGGATAGTACTAATATTTAGATTAATTTTTTTTAATTGACTATGGGACATGGGTTGGTCTAGAGATGTTGATAGGTTCAAAATACCCACTTGCTCACTAGATCCTAGTTGAAGCTTACCAACACTTGTTTGAGGAATGCTTTAGAAATAGGAACTTAGTATCATTAGCTTTTAGCTTAATCCTAGTTGTGGATTAGACCATATATGCAAGGTGTGTCTAATATAGGAAGTAGTCATACTAGGGGTTTGTCCAATTGGGATCCCTAATTGGAGGGTAGGTTTGTGATGTAATTTGTAATTCTTGTGACACTTAGGGTACCATACAAAGGGTTTGTAGTCATAGTTGGGATGGTAAGGCTAGAGAAGGCCCAAACTTGAATAGAGTTATGAAAGGTAAGATCATGTAAGGTTGTTGAGGTAGACCGCTTCAATTGACCAGGAAGGTGAAGTAGTAGAAGAAGGTTTTTGACCTTGATTCGTTAAAGTTGCTATTGATTATTTTATTTTTGATAGTATTGGAATTGGTTTGTTAGATTTGTGAATCCACACTATAGTTTTTGGTTGCTTTCCTTTTGTATTTTTCCTTTAATAAGGAATGAATTTAATTGGACAAAATTATTTGTTAGACTATTGATTCTTGGATCTCATAATCATAGGAATAAAGCATGCGTCATTTGTTCCTACATCCATGAAAATTTGGAATTTTTAAAAAAAGTAAATCATTGCTTTTTTAAAATGGCTATCGGCTCACAATTTACTTAGAGAAATTTACAGAAAAGACAAGAAAATAAATCGTTACTTGGGGAACTAGGTAAATCATTGCCCCAAAATGGTGATTTTATCTTTCTTGGCTTGAAAACTTTTCCTTTCAAAAATTTGTATTATTTTTTTACGAAAGTAGCAAATTGCCACTTTGAAAAAAAGAGGGAAAATTTTCCATTAAAATTGAAAATTCATTATGCTAATCGTGAATCATGATTATAAGACAAAAGAGGGAGCAAATCATAATTTTATGCCTTGGGTAAAATTATTACAAATTGGATTGAATTACTAATATTTTTGACTCTACAAGTTGAGTTCATGAAAATTTCAATATGCTATTCTAAATATGGAATGTTGATCTCTTGGAATTTTTTGAATTTTGTCGCAGAGTCATCATTTCATGAAGTACCTACATTTTCACATAACAAGGCTCAAAAATGATTTTACTTAGATTTAAAATCATTATCAAAAGGAGACTAGACTAGATCTCAACATGGAAATCAAGCCTTTGGTCCCACTAGACATGCCAAAAACTAGTTGAATTGCAAAAAGGTCTAACTTCTAATGTGCCTGCAATTTTTTTTAGTAGTTGGAAGTAGGATTTTGCCTCCTTCAACCTTTGTATTTAATTTGGCTCCCCAATACCCTACTAATCTAATCTAAACTAATGCAAGAAATAAATACAAGAAGGTAAGGGTACCAGAAATTTAAAGTAAATACATAAAATTAAAATATGGTCGTAGTTGTAACAAGGAGAGTGTGTGATCAATCAACACATGAAGAAATTGAATAACATCAATGTGATCCAATATGTATAAAATAGGAAATAAAATAGGAAAAGGACTAACAAAAATGAGAGGGCGGTGTCACAATCACTATGTATTCCACCATTCAAAAGGGCAATGCCAAATTGAAGCTCAAATATCATGCATAGTCTTTCTATTATTCTCAAAATTGGTTTGAGAATACAAAATAGAGGCCATAAAGTTAGCTTTGTTCTTACAATAGATAAATATTGTTTACAATAGAGCCCTAACTCCTATTTATATAAAATTATTTGTTTGAGTTACTTGAAGTAATTAATTTCTACTCCTATTAAAATTGCTAACTTGGGGACATATTTAGAAAAATGATGCACCACTAAGTGTTACAGTCTTGTAAAATTGTATCTAAACTACTTAAAATCCTTCTTATTAGCTCTTGGTGTTATAAGATGACAAAAAAGTCACTTTCTTGACAATTTTCTCAGATTTCATGCTCCTAGGTTTACTTGCCCTAAAAACCAATGATTTGCTTGTTTGAAAGGAAGGATTCACTACTATTCAAAATAGTGAATCCCTCATTTAGGGGAAATCACACCTTTGGATGGATCACACTTTTGATCAAAACACATGATTTGGAATAAATCATTGCTTCCATACTTAGTTTATTTTTTTTATTCTTCAAAACTTTGAGGGCCTGCAAAGGTGTTCTTGGCGGGCTTTAAAATTGTGACTTTATTTTTCATGGCCTCTAATTATCAAGAATTTTAAGGTATTAGTTGAGCTTCTATAATTACTAAATAAATAAATTCATATCTATTATAAAACTTTATTCTCATTAATATACATCATTCAATAATATACAAAAATATCAAACCATTTATCAACAAATAACAATACTTAATGAATATTCCACACAATGAGACAAAAATTGATAATATCCTTAAGGTAGGGCAACACCAGTAGTATTAATTTAGGAATTAATAACTCCATAATATCTTCCAATATGGAAGTGCCGTTTAGATAAGGTGAAGCCTTATAACCACTTAGAGAGGGCAAAGTCTATTAAATGCACCAAAGGTGACCAAATATTAAATTGAATAATGATTAAACCTTACAATGACATTCCCTTGTTAATATACCTATATTATAATGCTACTTTGGGAGGTTATATCCCTAACCATAGCTGACTCCTAAACCATTATCCAATTCATTTACAATATAATATTACATTATAATCAACCCTGGGTTATATGTGGCCCATGCTAGTTATCCATAATACCCATATACAATATAATACCATATCCCCATATACCTATCCCTAGGTACCATAACATTCCACCCTCCTTAGAAATTTTTCATCCTCAAATTATGAGAAGAAACTAAATAATATGATCTTCTATGCAATGTTGACAACTGGTACCAATCTTGACTATCCATCCATATAAGTAAAATTTTGATTTGATGGTGGTCTTCCATGTTCTAGGTTGTCATTATGCTATCCATAATTGTTCCATTGGTTCCATGTTTCTATTTTTTTACTCTGTATTGAAAATGATTGCATATGTGGTTCCATGACATTGTTGTACCACTCTAAAATCCATACTTACTATGATTTTCTATGAAATAATTTCATACTTGATGCCTTTTTTACCCCAAGTAGATTCATGATCATATTGATGCTCTATGTCATACCTCCATTATTTTTGTCACTCATGGTGGTGTGGAGTGTGATATGTGGAAACCTTAACCTAATGTTTTGCTTATTTTGACTCTTCAACATTTTGTTCCTCTATTTTAAAATTTTCCTCATGCTCTTCTCTCATGTGCCCTTCTTTTTGTGTGTCCCTATGCTCTTCTAACAGATATTACTTGGGTATTGTTGTTGTTTCTTCCTTTGAATCTATTGTTGCCTTTGTTTTAGACTCAAATTTTGATTTCTCAGCTAGTTCTTTAACTTGTTACCCTCTCATCACTACTTCTTGCTTCTCATTGGATCTTTGCTCCTTAAGGTAAGAAATATCCTGCAGTGTTATCTTCTTTTTGTGTATCATAACTTCTTGAACTTCTTTTATACATTAGTTTTAATAGCAACCAAACAACCCAACCAATGATAACCAAGCACAATATCCACATCATCCATCTCAATAGCATAAAAATTAGAGTATAAAACATATTTGTCCATAATAATATTTAAATCTCCAAAAAATTGAACATTCTCACCCTCAAGCTATATGTCCTTAATTTTTTGCTTAAACTTGCAACTTCTTAGCCAAAGCAATATTAATGAAATTATATCTACTACTAGGGTTAATGGACATAATAATATTTTCCTTATGAATGTAACCCTAAACCTACAAAATAAAACTTTTAGATTCAAACAAATGCCTCTAACCACTCTTTGGATTATTTCACACCAAATATATGGTTCCTTTAGATTGCACACTTTCATTCTTATTTATTATTCTCTTCCTTGATCCCTTTAAATTCTTATTCAATTTCTATGATGGAATCCTTCAACACAAATATATTTTTATCCATGTTTTTAGTTCCCATTTACTCGGGAATGAATTTTTAAAAAAATCCCAAGGATAAGTAAAGCTACATAAATATCCTTTGTAGTCTACTAGAAGAGATGCCCACTAGATAACAACTTCACCATTTAACAAATTGGAAACACGATATTACCACAGACTTACCAAATTATGAATTTTTACATTTCATCAACCACTCTAACATTTATATCATTTTCTCTAGAAAATTTGGGCACATCTATGATCTCAACCCCAAAAAATGACAATGCAAATTAGGGTTTATGGACTAGGGATTCATAAAATTTTATCATCTGAAACGTCATCCAAAATTTTTTTACACTATCTTCCAAAATTCTTTATGTTTTCTAAGTATATCCAATGAAATATCTTTAATAGATCATTGACTGATTTGAAGCTAACATTCGATATAAATATCATTCACATAAATAAGTGCACCCACAAATATCCTTTAAAACCAACAAATAGAAAATGACTTGCTTAATCTAACTAAAATATATCTCAAATTGCATTTTTTGAACAAAACACAATTTGAAAAAATGTCATTATCCCTATTTTAGACGATTAACTTCATAGGGTCATATCTCTCTCAAAACAATTCAAATTCCTTCATGTGACCACTAGCTTTGGAGCCCTTCAAACAAAATTTTGTAATAATCATTTGAATATAACAACTCTATGCAAAGATATCGCTCTTGTAAGTTGAGATATTTTTTGAAAAATTGCCTATATTATGCAATCCACATAAAAACAGTCCCCACTTTGCTAGAATTTTTGCTCCGATACCACTTGTTAATAAATTTGATTCTTGTTAACATAAATCATCCAATAATATATAACAATATCAAATCATTCATCTACAAATAATAATCTCATTTAATATTTTACACAATAGGATAGGGATAAATAATACCCTTAAGGTAGGCTAACACCAATAATAATTCTTAAGGATTAACTCCATAAGATCTCCAAATACGGGAGCATCACTCAAAAAGGGCAAAGTCTCTTAAAAGCACCGAAGGTGACAAAAGATTATAAATTGGATAATGATTTCACCTTACAATGGCAATATCCCTTCTTTATATATCCATCTTCTAATGCTATTTTGGGGAGGGTATAACCCCTGACCCTAATTGACTCCTAAATTCTTATTCAACTCATTGTTATAATATAATATTAGAATACAATCAATCTTGGGTTATGTGTGGCCCATGCCAACTTGTTAAGGTACCTAGGAATAAATATTTGGGGATATATTATTATATTGTATAAATTTTGGCATGGGCCACACATAACACAAGGTTGATTTTAATGTAATGTTATATTATATTATATTATATTATAATATTATATTAGTAGTAGGCTTCCCAAAGTAGAATTAGAAGATGGGTATATAAAGAAGAGATATTTGTCATTGTAATCATCATGGAGATCAATCATATGTAATCATATTTGCCCACGAAGTGGCTTATGGGACTTTGCCCTCCTTAAGTGGCACTCTCATCTTGGAAGATGTTATTCCTTCCTTAAGGAGTATTATTGGTGTTTTTCTACCTTAAGGGTATTATCTATCTCTATCTCATTTATGGATTGTTATTGTGGATAATTATTTATGGATGAATGATTTGATATTTCTGCATATTGGTGAATGATTTATGTTAATATATGTTAATAAGAATAAATTTTTGTAACAAGTGGTATCAAAGCAATGATTCTGGCAAAGTGGGGATTATTGTTTGTGGATAGCATAATTAGGGTAACTTTTTTTGGAAAAATATCTCATCTTTTAGGAGCTATATCTCTACGAAATGTTGTTCGATTCAGATGATTCTTGGATCAGTTTATGCGAATTTAAAGAGCTTTAAAATGAGTGGTCATATGAAGGAATATGAACAATATTGAAGGAGATACGAACTTTTGAAGTCAATTATCTAGAACAAGGTCAATGACAAATTTTTAAATCGTAAATTTTTGAAAGATGAAATTTAGGCAGAAATGTTTTTGGAAAAATGTCTTATCTTTTAGGATCCATATCTCTACAAAAATTTATTCGATTCAAATGATTCTTGGATTAGTTTTTGCATAATTTGTAGAGATTTAAAATGAGTGGTCATATAAAGGAATTCGAGCAGTATTGAGGTAAGTATGACCTTTTGAAGTTAGCCGTATCGAACAAGGGTAGTGACAAATTTTCAAATTGTAATTTTTTTGAAAGATAAAAAATGTTAGTTTGGGTAAGCAAATCAGTTGCAGTTTATTTTGTTTTGAAGAAAAAATGCAGATCTCATAGTTTGTGTGGAATTTTAGCTTTAAATAAGTGGAGAGATATATTTTCATAAAACTCTAGTTTGCATTGGGGCATGATATATATTCTCATAAAACCCTAGTTTGCATTGGGGCATGAACTATGGAACTTCAAAAAAAAATTTGGAGTAGATGATATTGATGGTAGACAATGGTGGATATTGTAGACACCAAAACAACACCAATTCTATTATGTGGCTACAAGCACTGACCGAATTGGCATACATAGCCCCTAGGGTAGCCCCCAAAGGTTAAGCAGTGGTCCTAACCACTCCCAAAGAAGTTTTGGAAGGTCATAGGTCAATTTGGCACTTTTCAAGCATTCTACTCCCTATTCATTCCACCCTGGGATGATTAGAATGCTATTCTCCCCACCTCGGGATAATTAGCAGCAATCGCTCCAAGGTGGGACGAATAGCAGGTTTGACTGGAAAAAAGTCAAACCTTGACAAATGGCAGCCCAGATCTGCCACTCAACTCCACCTCCAAGGCATGGGAGTGCGAGTGAGATTTTTAGAGCTCAAAGATGCAGTCATGGAGGCCTAAATCAAGGAGCCCTTAATCAGGGAGGAATCTTCTCTCCCTTGACAAGGCATGATGGCAAAGTGGTGCCCCTACATGCGCATTCAAAGAAGGCCCTAAGGTCTATAAAATGGTGAGCCTTCTCACCCCAAAAAAGAGGATAGAGCTGGAGCATTTGGAGCAATGGAGTGCTGCCAAATTGTGCCCCATTCCTCTTTGTGTTTCCTACATCCATAATTTCTATTTTGGGAGAGAGGTTATCGGGTGAACACTAGGAATGCAATACCAATCCAAAATCCAAGAAATTGGCCACAATCCCACACCAAATTCATTGAAACAACCCCCTAGGATGTTTTGGACCCATCCCACCTGGATTGGTGTCAAAACCAGGTCTCAAACGACGGGCGTCCTGCCCCCGGGTGCCCCCCAAACTGCTGCAGTCCTAATTGTCCCACCCCGGAGTGATTATAAATATGTGAAGAATTTCTCTACTATTTTCTTTTGTATTATGTTCTATTTGGTTTACTTATGCTGATGTTCAAGTTTCATTGCATTCTGACCTGTTTTGACCTTGTTTTTATCATTTTACGCGTTTACTAACATATAGGGAGTGCCTTCGAATACGGGACAATATGGGAAAAATATTCCAAATATGACCTTATAGGTTGTCCCAAAATGCTCCTTTTTGTCTAAACCCAAGTTTTCAGGAGTTTTTGAGGCCTCTGGGCTAGACATTTGCAAGGTTGCTTTTGCATGTTTTGTGACAGTCCTAATCGTCCCACCCCAGAGCAATTAGAAATCCATGAATTATTTCTCGACTGTTATTTTTGCAATGTGCATATGATGATGTTTCTATGATTTTGTCAAATTTTGAATCCATTGTGACATGTTCTGACCATCATTTTGCTATTTTATGTATTCACTAGCTGGAGGCCCTAGGGATTACATGTTTTTCCCTCTATCCGCATATGCTATTAACTGTTTGTTGTTTATTTGAGCATATTATCTCAACACCAGGAACATTGGAGGGGAAGCAAGGAGAAAATTAACACATGGACGCAAGCGATGGAAATTTTTGGCTCGTCCATTTCAAATGTGGGCATGCAGAGGACACTGGAAGCGTACCATCTGTTGATGTAACGAACTGTATCAAACGCTCTGAGATATAGAGGTGGGGTAGATGTATTATAACTATATTGATAGCAACATTAATAAAAAGAGGCCCCACTTTGTTTTTCTTACATCTAGTTTCATTTATGCTTTGTTTCCTGCATGCATTTGCTTCTCGTATTCGTAGGGCTTAGCATTTGCACCATTTGTATCAATTTTGTTTGCATCATAATCTGGCACGCCATCACCCCGCATTCGGATTTCAGTGGCAATCATGGTGGGACCCTGTACCCTGCTATTGGTATCAAGTTTTTGATCAAAATTTTATGTTTTTCTTGCAGGTGTGTTAATCCTTAGGGCGTTGGACTGCTACTCGTGCCACCCTGTGGCGAATACAGACTTGGAATTCGTGCCACCCCGAGACTAATACAAATTCATCTCAACCTAGGACAAATACAAACCTGATATTTGTCCCACCCTGGGGCGATTAGCTCTTTGTACATTTTCTGAGCATAAACTCAGAGGCATCTGGTTTGGGCAAAGAAGAGGTAGGTTTTTTGAACATCCTCTGTGTTTTTTTGTTTCTGTCTTTGTAATTTTTTTGTTTTCTTTGCTTGCATAGGGAAGTTTGCTGCATGTTTTCTTTATTTGCATAAGTAAAAGGAACCACATACACCACATAATTATATTAACATCAAGGAGTTGGTTTTAATGCCCCAACACTTGATCAAGACCAACGGTGGATTTCATCACCACCTTGGCTTGCATTTTGCATACATAACCCTGATCACGACTGTTGTTAGACGTAAATCCTGATGAAAGCTGACCAAGTGTAATAGGGGTGATTCCCCATGCATGATGATAAGTCTTCTATGGTAGGTGTCAAAAATAGAGCGATCCCCCTTTTGTACCGCCTATGTTCCACGTACTGTTTTGCTCTCACGTACCAATAGTTTCCCTCACATAAGGACGGGTATATTGAGAGGTTTGGTATAACGACCTGGCAATGGTATATTGAAGGGATGACCATTTTGGAGATATAAGAGCCCTCATTATGCATGAATAATAAAATTTTCTTTACACGGTTTGCACAACAAAAATCAAAACACACTAAACCAGATTTAGGATACACATTTAATCTGTAAACGAGATAATCATTTCTTTGTTTGTGTGGTCCCTTTTGTTTGGTGCAACATAAAAAATTGTAAAGGAGATAAAAACATACATATCTTGTAGAGAAACACCACCATGGTGTATATCCGTAGCCAAGCCCAATCACGGGAAGAAGCTGTGGAAAGTGTACAAGGAGGCACTAGTCGCCTCCGTTATAGCCCCAAGGACTTGGTTATACCACCTTGGCAGCCTGACCCACAACGTGGTCCACACTATGCCACTACAGAAAAGGACCATAGAAGCACCCCTTTGGGGGCACTTTCGTTCAACATAGACCCTTTTAGGAGGATTACATACATGGGAAGGCTCCCTTAGATGCTCATTATGAGTGGCCACTGTGTGATGAAGCACTAGAGTAGCATAGGGTTCACAAGGAGGGACCACATGATTATATCATCCCCCCTCTACCCCTCATTATTGTTAGAACTAATAGACCAAATCTAGAGTGCAAGGCTCTTCAGAAAGGGCGAGCCAACTCTACCCATCTATTTCACATGTATGAAAGGGAGCACGAGGAAAACCAGTACATTCCTCAAGAGCAATACATCGCGTAGGAGCAATGCGCCTCTACACCTGCTAATTATCAAGATCACCTGTTGAGGCCAGAGCCTTAGGTGAATGCCGCTAACCTCGACAGAGAAAAGCAAACCATAGAGATCTCAGACCACCACGATCGAGATAGATATGTAGGGGAGGCATCTAGGCCTCCTAAACATAGGACGGTGGAACAAATTGACTTGGAATTTGCCAAACATGTCGCCCGCCAAGCGCAAATCATGTAGCTTAGGCAAGATCAACAACAGTTAGAGCAATCGTATCATCTTAACAAAGAGTGCATTTGGCTCTAGACAGATGAATTGCTCTAGAATAATATGCATGAGAGGATTCCAACCCCTCACATGCATAGGATAGATATTTATGAGAGGCACAACCCCTTAGTACGAGACAGGTCTCCACGACCTTATCAAGTGTTGCCTGCAAGACCTCCTAGACCTAAGCGGGAGGCCACCCCTAGAACCAATGACGGGCGTCTTCCTCAGGCACTCGTCCATGTTTATAGGACACGCCCAGAAACTCCTCAGGAAGCCTATGAGGAATTTGAGCAAGAAGAAGAGCAGGTTGAAACACCCTACCAAGGCAGGGGGTGCTACCCGACTACCCCTCCATAGGCCTCAAGTTCCTCACAATTCACAATGGGAACAAACCAAAGAAGAGGAAATCAAATCCTCTGATGCATACAAAGCATTGCTAGAGTGCTTAGATTCTGTGGAGACTAAGACTTCAGGGCCCCAAAAGCCTACCTTATGCCAGCTCCGCAGTCACCCTATGCATCCTTCAGTTCCAGCACCCCCATACCCCGACCACTTTAAAATGCCTCAATTGACAATTTTTAGAGGGGATGAGGATGCCCAAGAGCATGTAACAAGGTTACTGAGTCAATACTTTGGCATTCAAGACAATGATGCATTTATTCTGAGAATGTTTATAACCACGTTCGTAGGCCCTGCCTCGGATTGGTTTACCCAATTGTTGAAACATAGCATAAACAATCTAGACCAGCTAATGGACGCGTTCCTTGAATGTTTTGCCTTCAACACCAAGAAGAAGGCATCCTTAAGTGACCTAGCTGGCCTTAAGTAGTATGATGATGAGACCATAGCCACTTATGGGAATTGGTGGAGGAAATTGCTTTCAAAGCTGCCTTACCTCACTAGGGGTGGAAATTCCTACATTGTGTCACATCCTCGAGGGTGAGATGACCTACAATATTTTGCTATGCAGGCCTTGGATCAAGGACATGAAGTGTGTCCCCTCGATAGCCCACCAATGCCTAAAATATACATACAAAGGGCAAGTACATGTAGTCCTAGCAGACTTAGAGCCCTTTAAGTATTGCAATGCGGTGCAGCTGATGCCACAATCGACCCTTCCATCGATACATTTGGACTTTCAATTGAATTCGTCCAAACAGGGTCCGATTCTGCCTACATCCCCGCTATTAAGTCCCTCAACTCACCAACCGGGCCCATCTTCGTCATCTGTTCCTTCACCAATGACGTCACCTATGGTGGCCACACCGAAGGACAACAGGAAGAAGCCCCTAGAAGAGATACCACCATTAGTCTCAACCATCTCTATCGACCGAATGGAAGTCGAGACACCTGGTTCATCCAACATGGAGTGGACTCAGGCAGAAATCCCATTTCCTCCCCCTTAACCGTCGA
The DNA here is from genome assembly GCA_028583015.1 of Wollemia nobilis. NCBI lineage: Eukaryota > Viridiplantae > Streptophyta > Pinopsida > Araucariales > Araucariaceae > Wollemia > Wollemia nobilis. The sequence goes on from JAQPPZ010003229.1 coordinate 621,748, forward strand.
TGATTATCGTTGAGATGGCCAATACGGGCCTAGGGGAGTACCTAGTTTGGAACATTGTGGCAACACCCACGCTCTAATCCATGTAAGACATGGGGAGACCTCGCCTCCCCATCGACACTATTGTCCCTTTAGGCTACCCACCAAATTAGACAAACTTTGTATATGGGGGCCTTGACAACGACATCAAACCTTACCTACAAGAGGAAGAGGACGAAGAGCCATTTGATGAGAACGTCGACTATCTGTCTAACCTGGACTTTACCTTGAAATACCTTGGCCAATGTAATTGGCATGGATATGGATTAGGCAGATACGAATAAGGAATGCGCATTCTTTGTCAACCAAGATATCAGATGCCATACGATAAATCAAGAGTAGGGTTCAACCACCCTTTGCCCCTTGACATCTTGGTACAAAATATGCAAGGCCTAGGGCTAGGCAACAAGGATGGGTTGGCACAAGATCGATATGCCAATCCCAACACAACATATACATTGGGGATTATCTTCCATTGTTAACAACAAACTCTGTTGACCTCAATAACTCCTTCCCTTCGATCGAGAAAGGGGAACGTTCAAGAAATTACCTCCGAGAGGGATATAGACAAGATCAGGGGGGATCTTCTGAAGACGATTCAGAGTATGAGGTAGCACCTTGGGACCCTTTCAAATTCGATAACAATCACTCGCAAGTGACACCCATAGACGACTATCAGGAGAACTTCATGACAATGTTCCCCTTGAATGCTCCAATCGAGCAATTGCCACCTCAAGAGAATTCGGTCCTATCGTAAAGAGTGGAACAACCCCGATGGGACCAAATCAACTTGATCGAATAGAATTAGCCTCACGTACCGCATGTAGTTGTCAGAGCCAATGAAGTCCTATGGATCTTCGATAGCGACTATGAAGATGAGACTGAGATGGCATATCTCAACCATATGCGGTAGCAAAAACACCCCATGGATATTGACGATATGTTTGAATAGCTAAACATGGGGCCAAGGCATAGGTGGAATTTGAACCAAGCATAGTTGGACCAAGTGTTGCATCTGCCACTTTAGGCATACAGATAGCACATTCCACCCAGAGACCCTATAGAGCCATCAGTGCCAAGGGCAGACCCTGTCCTTCTATCCGCACATAGGGCCGATCCATTCGTACCAATACCCACAGAGCCAAATCCAGGATATAAGGATCACCAAGGAAGTCTGAGTCAACGCCCCCATGGTAATAGGGACTAAATTCATTTCATCAACATGATATCCATTGACTTAACCACCCCCATCCACAACCCATCCGATCCAACATGACCATTGTATCTAGACCTAGATGCCATAGACTGGACCATCCTCGTTAGAGTACTGGCCTTGCGGTGGTATATTCCATTTCACCCCAGGATAGCCTCAGAATATCTTCCATGCTGAAGAGGAACCCGACGTTCCCAATGCAGATCTAAATTCAACGAATGATATCCACCTGATCTCGACTTCACATCAGTTGGAGGACGGATCCCACATGTCAGTCGAAGAGACGACTGGCATAGACATCAGCTCTGATCCAATGAATCCGTAGATCATCAAGCTGGGGGTAAGTCTATCCCCCAAAGAGTAAGCCGATTACATTGCCCTTCTCAAAGAGAAGAAGGAGGTTTTTGCATGGTCCTACAAAGACATGTCGGGGCTAGACCCGTAGCTAGTCATGCATAATTTAACGCTTGATCCAACAGTCAATCCAGTCAAGCAAAAGCTACGTAAGATGCACCCAACAATGGCCTTAATGGTAAAATACGAGCTACAAAAGATGTTGGATGCACATTTTGTCATCTGCGTAGATTACCCACCATGGTTGTCCAACATGGTACCCATCAAAAAGCCTGACAGGAGGATTCGCATATGCACCAATTTTTAAGATCTAAAAAAAGCAAGTCCCAAGGAAAATTTCCCCTTGCCTAGCATTGATGCATTGGTAGACACTACAACAGGCCACAAAATGCTTTCCCTCATGGATGGTTTCTTGGGATACAACTAGATTCGTATCAATCCCGATGATCAACTAAAAATGGCATTCACGATGCCTTGGGGGACATTTTGTTATAAGGTCATGCCCTTTGGCCTTAAAAACGTTGGTGCCACCTACCAACGCGCTATGACATACATCTTCCATGATCACATGCATAAAACTTTGAAATATTATATGGATGATTTGTTGTCCAAATCTCTTTTGCGCCAAAATCATCTTGATGACCTACGCAAGATCCTTGATCGCCTCATCGAACACAAAGTTAGACTAAACCCCAAGAAGTGTGTATTTGGTGTCACATCTGAAAAACTCTTGGATTTCATAGTCTCAAAATGAGGCATCGAGGTAGATCCAAACAAAGTCAAGGCAATCCTTGAGATGCTTCCCCCAACCACCATAAAGCAGCTAAGAAGCTTGTAGGGTAAGGTCACGTCGATCAAGCGCTTCATAGCGCAGTTATCTGACAAGTGTCGACCCATGAATAAATTATTACACAAGGGGGTAGCATTTCATTGGGATGATGAGTGCTAGTCAGCCTTCGACGACATCAAATAGTTCTTGGCTTCGTCACCAGTATTGACACCACCTAGACCAGGAGTGTCGTTCTACTTATACATCTCAGTTACTGAGGTGGCACTAGGCGCCATGCTGGCCCAAAAAAATGAATTACATAAAGAACAAGCTAATTACTATCTTAGCCGCACCCTAGTCAGTTATGAACTTAACTATGCATACATTGAGAAGCTATGCTTGGCAGTGGTATTTGCCACCAAAAAGCTACACCATTACATGCTGAGCAATACGACGTATGTTGTGTCTAAGGAGAATCCATTGCAGTACATGATGAGTCATACTTATCACAGTAGTCGCACGATGAAATGGATCATGTTGTTGACGAAGTTTGACATCGAATTTATTGGACAAAAGTCCATCAAAGGTCAAGTCATCGTCGATCAACTAGCAGAGGCTCCTCTCGAAGACGATCAGCCTCTGACCATAGAGCTACCCGATGATGGGGTCTTCCATGTCTCAGAATCTCCAGATTCTGAAGAGCCTGAGTCACAGGCCGACATAACCTTATTCTTTTATGAATCTAAATGTGAGCAAGGGGGTGGCGTGGGAATTGTATTTTTCACACCGCAAGGGGCTCCAATGCCTCTATCATTTAAACTTGATTTCTTGTGCACCAATAACAATGCTAAATAAGAAGCCTTGCTCATAGGTCTTCAGGAAGACCATCACCATGAACATCAAACGCTTGAATATCTTTGGTGATTCGCTGTTAATTGTCAACCAAGTGAAAGGGGTATTCCAATGCAAATGCCTAGTTCTACAGGCCTACAAAGCCCTTGTGGACAAATTCTTGGCAAAGCTTGAATGGTACGACATCGAGGCACTCCCTCGATCATCGAATCATTTTACGGACACTATGGCCTCCTTGGGGTCACTAATCCCGCAAGACCCTTCCGGTGAGATGACAACCATTCAAGTCAAAACATTATCACAATCCGTGATGGAGCGTGCAAGCTCTGACATAATGCCAGGAATCCACCTGATCCAGATTGAACCATCTCAGGATAGGTTCTCTCGAATCCATGATAGTATGAATCGCGCCAACTAGGGGTCTTTGTTCTCTCCAACCCCTCTTAATAGCAACATAACGCTATTTCTACAAGTTCTTTCCTGCTCAGCTTTTGCTAGGGATGAACTTTAAGAGGGATCAACCGTTCATATCATCGAGGTTTCTGATCAACATGATTGGTACACACCCATAAGAGACTATCTCAAGCTAGGTAGCCTCCCACTTGGATTGTCGTACGTCGTAAAAATATCACTCAAACAGAAAGCGGTAAAGCATGTCTTGCTAGGAGATATTTTTTACCATCAGAGCTACAAAGGGATCCTCCTCCATTGCTTGGACTAGCAGGAGTCCGCTTGGGCGATCACCCAAGCACACGATGGTACATGTGGTGGCCACTTCAGCGGTATGGCCATCGCAAAGCACATTATTTGCATGGGCTATTATTGGCCATATTTAGAGCGATATTATTGTGCATATGTGCGAAAGTGCATGAAGTGTCAACACCATGCTAACTTGACACATGTACCTTCTCAGGCCTTGTAGCCGATCCAATTGGCTTGGCCATTTTTGCAGTGGGGCTTAGATCTCATCGAAAATATCTCCCTTGCATCGTCAGGTCATCACACGTTCATCATAACGACCACAGAATACTTCACCAAGTGGGTGGAAGCAATTTCTCTTACCTCTACGACTGGGCCCCGCATTGTGGAGTTTATTTTACATAACATCATGTCATTTTGGTATTCCATCCAAGATCATCTCGGATAATGGGACGTCATTTAAGAACAAATATGTGCGTGCTTTGACAACAAAGTACAAAATTCAGCATAGTTTTTCAACACCCTATTATCTGTGGGCAAATGCGCAAGTAGAGGCATACAAAAAAACACTAGTCGCCATCCTTAAAAAGATGGTCATAGATAATCATAAGGATTGGCACATCCAAATACCACTTGCCCTGTGGGCTTATCGCACTAGCATTCGGACGCCCACTGGGGCCACTCCTTTTTTGCTGGTGTATGGCTTCGAGGCAGTTATGCCTCTCGAGTTGGAAATACCTTCCCTACGCATATCAATTCAAGATTTCATCGATGATGACACTGCGGGGCAGGTCTGGTTAGACCAACTTACATTGCTCGACGAACGACGCATCAATGCTCTCGAGACGTATCTATCAAGAGCGACTTAAGAAAGCATATAACATGAAAGTTCACCTAAGGGACTTTCAGGTTGGTGACCTGGTCTTAAAATAGAACCAACAAAATTCTAACTTTTTGTCCCATTTAAGGGACAAGTTTGCGGTAAATTGGTTAGGTCCTTATGTAATCGACAGTCGAATAGGACCTAGAACATACCAACTCGCATCTCTTAAAGGAATCAAGGAATTAGAACCCTTGAACATCAGTCATTTGAGGCCATTCCACATTTAGAGATCCATCGCCCACCCAAAAAGCTCCAAGGGTTCCCATAATCGCTTGGTCAACCTAAAACGCCCCAAAGGTATCTATCACCCCTTTGGTCAAACCAAAAGCCCCAAGGATTTTCGCAATCGCTTGGTCAACCTAAAATGCCCCAAAGGTATCTATAATCCCTTTGGTCAAACCAAAAGCTCCAAGGGTTCTCACCACCGCTTGGTCACCCAAAAGCTCCAAGTATTCCCACAATTACTTGGTCAACCTAAAACGCCCCAAATATATCTATAAATTCCTTTTGTCAAACCAAAAGCTCCAAGGGTTCTTGCCATCGCTTGGTCACCCGAAATGCCCCAAAGGTATCCAACATCCCTTTGGTCAAACCAAAAGCTCCAAGGATTCCCACAATCTCTTGGTCAACCTAAAACGCCCCAAAGGTATCCATAATCCCTTTGGTCAAGCCAAAAAAATCCAAGGGTTCTCACAATCGCTTGGTCCAAAACAAATATTCAAAAACAAAAAAAAATAAAAGAAAAAAACAACATATAATCAAAAATAACATAAAAATTGCATCTCACTTTCATGCATATTCTTAACAATCAAAACACAAAAAAGAAATGAAAACTGCATTAGGCATCGCATACATACATTGCATATTTGCTGGTCATACATGTCAAAAGCACCATAGACTCTAATTACTTGGCAAATCCATTATTTTTCCAAATTCAGTCAATTTTGTAAAAAGATCCATAAAGAATAACACCCTTTGCATTTTCGCCATATCATAGTCAGTTGTCTGCTAATGTCTTTAGGGTTTTTCGTCACTCAATTGTCTTTAGATTTCTGGTCAAATGCTGTATGAAGTTAGACTAATTTTTACAAGGTAGAGTTTTACTTGGATCACGCCTTGTTACATCACGTCCCAACACAAGCTTAAAACACATAAAAATTCCCAAGTTGTGTGAACGCAAGAGAAACTTACAAAGCAGTCTAGGGTACTGTTGAGTGGTATTTTCACCCAGTTGTGAAAGTACACTCTCCTTTAGGATTTGGGTTCCAAATCCCCTCTTGCAAAGAAGTTAAACAAACAACTTCTCCAAGGTCTCTGATGTATTAGCATTTGCATATGTGTATTAGTAATCTCAAATAAAGATATTCAATTTAAATGCTTGGAACACCTTAGTGATTGCAAGTAACTGTAAACAAGGGGCAATGTTGGTTTATTTCACCATGAAAATTTAGTGATTGTTCATTGTTTTTTTGGATTTTGAAAAATTTTAAATGTTTATTTTAATGCCTGAAAATTTAAAATAAGTTAAAATTTCTGGAAAAATAAAATGCAGAAAAATGAAAATGAAATGCAAAAAACTGAAAATAAAATGCATTCAAGTATGATGCTATCCTATTTCGACAAAACCGAAGATGTGAGGTCTCCATGCATGCAACCTAACCTATTGGACTTGCAAAACAAGCACAATCCCCATAGACTAAGTGCTGGTTCCTCGGGTTTAAAATAAATTTCAGGTTCAAGCATTCACATGAAGCAACCAAACAAACTTGCATTAACTCCATCTACAAACTCGAAATCTGAAAATGAGAAAAGAAATAGACATTAAATCCATAGCATGCAAAAATAATCTCCTTCTTTCTTGCCCACAAGATGTAAATTTCTAAAAACTTCTGCATTAAAAATATGTCATTTTACAATAGCAGAATTTCTGGTTTTCCCAAACCAGTCCATGGAAGAAAAACGACTCAAACAGGTCCAGAATGGCACTCTCGCCTTCAAATCTGCAACTCTGATCGTAGCAATTTCCAACCCCTGTCCATGAAGAAGAAAAACTAGTCTACGGAAGAAAAATAGCCCAACTAGGTCCAGAATGGCTATCTTGCCTTCAAATCTGCAACGTTACTTGCAGCAGTTTCCCACCTTTTCTAGCCTCTTTGAATGGCGTATTTAAACTTCTAAAAAAATTGTTTCTCCTTCCATGACGGTTTGTTTCATTTTTCGATGGTTGTTCGTTTCACCTTCCCTGACTGTTCGTTTCATTTTCCAATGGTTGTTCGTTTCACCTTCCCTCGTATGCGTATGTGCTTCGGTTTCCATTTTGTGGCCCTTTGCCGTGAAAATGTAACATGTCGTGATATCGCAACACTTTTTCTTTTTTATCTCTTGGCCACGAAAATGCAACATGTCGCGGTATCGCGACACTTTTTCTTTCTTCTCTCTCTCTTTGCTTTGAATCGCGAAAATGCAACATGTCGCGATATCGCGACACTTCTTCTCTTTTGACCGCGAAAATGCAACATGTCGCGATATTGCGACACTTTTTCTCTTTTGGCCGCAACGATGCAACATGTCGCGATATCGTGACATTTTTTCTCTTTTGGCCGCGACGATGCAACATGTCATGATATCGCGACACTTTTTCTCTTTTGGCCGCGACAGTGCAACATGTCCCGATATCGCGACACTTTTTCTCTTTTAGCCGCGACAGTGCAACATGTCGCGATATCGCGACACTTTTTCCCTTTTAGCCGCGATAGTGCAACATGTCGCGATATCGCGACACTTTTTCCTCCTTTGGCCGCAACGGTGCAACATGTCGCGATATCGCGACACTTTTTCCTCCTTTGGCCGCAACGGTGCAACATGTCGCGATATCGCGACACTTTTTCTCTTTTAGCCGCGATGATGCAACATGTCGTGATATCGCGACACCTTTTCTATTTTAGCTGCAATGATGCAACATGTCGCGATATCGCAACACCTTTTCTCTTTTGGCCACGACATTGCAACATGTCACGATATCGCGACACTTTTTCTCTTTTGGCCGCGAAACTGCAACATGTCGCGATATCGCGACACTTTTTCTTTTTTGGTCGCAACAGTGCAACATGTTGCGATATCGCGTCACTTTTTCTCCTTGTGGTGTTTTGCTTTTTTCTTTGATCTTTAGCCTATGGGCCACTTCGGTCTTCTTGGAACACATGTAAAAAAGGTGGGTCCCCAATTTTGGGGTACGTTGTGGAGCAACCACAACAAATGGTGACTCTACTGGAAAATGCTCCCGAGCATTTCGGTGAGAACTCAACCTGAAAACACACAGACTCAAATACAAGCGTCAACAAATATCCCAAGAATAAAACTAGACAAGAAATACATGAAGCATTAGAATTATTAAGCATCAGCTCAGTGTGTGCAATGTGCTTCATTCCCTATCGTTTGAAACTCGTTCAACTTTCCATTGTCAGTTTCACTTATGATTCGTATGTAAGGCTATGAATGATTTGTGCAGGATTTGACATATAACAACTATGTTAGAGATATAACAACCTGCTTTGCAAAAGCTCAGGCTTTCTAGTATCATGAACAAACATATTAAAACTGTCAAACCCTCTTAGGACCAAAAATATGTATACTTAATTAATTTACTAGATCCCAAAGTTGGTTATGTGCCCCTACCATCTTGAACCCATGTGCAAGTGTAAGTGAAATCAGAGCTTTGGGGAATAGGATTCCCAACCTAAACGATATGGGAATTTAACCCTATCCTTACTACTCTGATATAGAGTTCATTACCTCATATTGAACAAAATGATTCAACCTATTATGGATGAAACCGTCAGTGCTAGCTCTGTCCGTTTGAGCAGTCAATGGTCTTGCTTTTAGACAAGACGTGTTGCCACGCATGAGCATACTCCATTGCCAGCCAGGTGTCTATAGCCCCGGTGGAGATTAACCCCATAATCCATGGTTTGGCTTTACTTTTGATTTCTTGGACCTTGGGGATGACTACCCATCCTTGCAAGGGACATGTAGTACGATCCTTCCAATCCAATATCAATGATGCAATAAAAGTAGAATGAAAAATATTTTCTTTGGAATTTCAAGTTCTTGAGTGGGCAAAATAGAAGCTTTGGGGAATCGGATTCTCAACCTAAGCGAGATGATAATTAGACCCTATCCTTACTACTCCATGAAGGTCAAATCAGAGCTTTGGGGAATCGAATTCTCAACCTAAGCGAGATGAGAATTAGATCCTATCCTTACTACTCTGATTTTAGACTTTAAGCACTATAGGAGTGGTAAAAATCACTGTTTTAAGGATTATGTTGCATGATAGGACAAACACGAAATACTCCTTTTGCCTCACCTTTTCTTCCAAGTATGGTTTTGACCATTTTGCTCAAGATCCTCTTTAATATGCGTAGAACGTGCTTGGTTCAAGATAGTTCGGGCATCAATTCCCAACCTTAAGATCCTTTTAATGTATGTTATGTAATAACCCTAAGAGGATTCGACACCTTTTCAATTATTGTACATGAAATGACGATGCAACTGAGATGAAATGTATATGCAATGCATAATGTACCATGAGATATGAATGCATTGCTCCTTTTGAAATGCGGATGGAGTATACCACCTACTTTGCCATAATTTATAAAACTAACAACTTCATACATCACAAGTTCCAAACGATATTCTTTAATGTTTGCGATATTCGTGGAGCTTTCTGCAATACAATTCCGATGTTTCATATTCTCCTAGTCTTAATCAACATTCATAAGGACCTAAGCTAACATCTTGCTTCTTCTTTTTTTCTTTTTTTTTAAAACAAACCAAACGTGTCCAAAGGACCAACACACAAAACTTAAAACCAAAATGAGATCCAATCCAAAACCAAAACACGAAAACCAAAATTATATACAAATGTACAATATAATGCAAGATGGTGCAAAAGTTTGGATTATCATTTTCCCGGATCTCAAACCTGATTGGAATTCTTTAAAAGACGTATGACGTGATACGCATACCAAGTCTTGTAGGAATCCAACAAAAACAAGATCAAATCAAACAAAGAAACAAACTTCCACTTGCCCCTCTCACCATACCAATTTGATTTAGTTTCATTAATATTCCTATGGTGGAGTTTCAAGTTTTCAAATTGATTAGACAATGATTGATATTCAATTCCTTTATGTCTATTCTTTAAGATGTCCATTTCGCACTTTGATTCATGGTGTAGAAATAAACTTTCATTTTCATTCAATAAAGCCATAACATTAATAATATTTGAATCAAACCATTCATTAGGCAAATCTTCATTCGAATTTTGCATGGTGAAACCAAAAAGGTGAGATTTTACCTTTGGCATGTTTTCATTTGACCTTACTTGAAGAGGATTTGAAAATTTCTCTTTTCTCTCATGACATTCATCATCATGTAGCACTTGTTCTTTCTCCATGACTCGTTTATCAAAGGCACCAAACTTAGGTACCCAATTGAAAATATGTCCATCCCTTTCAAACCATAAGTCTTGTCTATCTAGGGGTGGTTTAACTAACACATTTCCGTGATCAATCACTTGGGTTGTTTTGGGCAACGTGATATTTTTAATTGGATCGTCAATGATATCAAACCCAAATGATTTAGGTTTTGAAATTTTCTCATTTTGAAATGGCATAATCATTGTAGCACAAGTAAGTGGATCAAGATTTTCAATTTCTTTTCCTCCAAAGGAATCTAAAGAAAATGACTCTCTTTCTTGATTCATGGTTGTAGAATCCTTATCATGTTCCAAAATTTGATGAGATTCAAATTCCTCTTCCAAAAATTTCTCAAATTGTACAGGATTTATAGTATCCTCATGTGAGGAAGCAATTGAGTTATCCTGCATATTAATTGACACAACAAGTTTATTAGAAGATTTAGATTGATAATATTCTTCCCATTTCTTCCACAAATCATAGTAATCATCCTCCAAGTTCAAGTTGTGACGCTCAAGTACTCCTTCTTCATCTTCTGATTCATCAACATGTTTCTCATCCCATTCATCTTCACCTTCCATAGATGGTCCAGTTATTTCCAAAAGTGGGTTATTTCTTGAATTCAAATTGGTAAAGCTATCATAATCCAAATTTGTAACCCATGATTCAATTTTATCACAATTTGGAAGGTGTGGATCCTCTTGGTCATCACTCTCTTGACGATATAGAGTTTCCACCACAAAAATGTTGTCCTCTCCTTGCTGATGTTGGGGTGGACCCTTATTTGGCACAAGTTCCAAATCATCCACTTGAGCTTGAATACAATGGGTATACATAGCAATTTCGGGACAATTCCTTTCATTATGCTCCTTTGTATTATGCAATCTACACCCCTTTTCCCACGCAAAATCAGAAAGATTAAGAATGGAACTAGAGTGAATTGGTCCTGTAGAAGTATCTATCCGATTAGCAATAGGGGAAGGCACACCCCCATTGTTTGGATTCGTATTCCACTGTCTCCCTCTATTGTTGGAATTTCGATTTGGGTGAGGGGCATGGGATTCATACTTCTGTTTTTGAACCAAATCATTACTCAATTTTTGAACTATCCTTTTGAGCTCTTCAACCTCTGAATAAATCTCTTTCGGTTGAGCTATGTTATTGCTAGTTCCAATAGGATTTGCGTAATTGGTGAGATCTTGACTTAACATTTGAGTTGGATTTTGAACCACTTGATTTGCGTAGGGATTCACACTTTTAATAGAAATTGGATTGGGTGCGTAAGTGGGTGTTGATGAATATGGTTGTTGATAAGGCAAAGCATTTATGCCTGATATTTGCGGTTCCATGATCTGATTCATCATAGGAGCTTGACCATATGGACCATATTGTCCTACCATAGGCATCTAGGAAAACCCATAACTCTGTGGTGTCATTTGTTGTTCAATGGTCATAGCTTCATTGTAGGCTAGAGCAAGCGTGGTAACTTGAGGATTTCGCCTTGCAAACATTTTCGTCATAGGATTCAATGCCCCAAAATATATTTGCAAAGCTACTGCGGGATCAATGGCAAAATGCCGAATTGTTCTATTATAGCACTTTTGAAATATCTGATTAAAAGTTTGGATTGGATCACCTTGGCCTCTTTTGCATGTAATGAACTAATTATAAATGATTGTGGGATCTAATGGTGACTCGAATTGGTTGACAAAAGCATCCTCCATTTGCGTCCATGACGTAATGGAACCAGTAGGTAAGCAAATATACCATTCGTAAGCCACTTGGTCTAGGCTCATGGGGAAGAGTCTACAAGCCACATCTTCATGTTGAACTTGTAGTCTTATAAAAACATCCCTATAGGCCTGAATATGTTCTTCTGCGGTCCTTGGGCCATCTGGTTTGTATTTGGGCAAAAAACTCTCTATATTCTTAGGGATCTCGTGAATATCCCCTGCAATATTCAAAGGAATGTTATGGGCTCCGTACCAAGGAGGTGGTGGAGGTTGGGCCATTTGATTCAAAATTGATTATGATAACCCTACAAGAACCGTGGAAATGGTACTGATAATTGGTACACTAGTGGCAAATGACACCACCAGTGCAAGTCCGCTAGATGCACCTGACATAGAAGGATCTTCTGTAACAAGAATATCTGGTGGAACCACAATTTGCTCGGTTTTATTCCTTGGATTCCTATGAGTGAGTGAGAGGCTTTGGAATATGTTTTCCTCGATTTTTTTGGACCTAGTTGCGATGCGATGCGGTGGGTCTAGCTTGTAAATGAAACTACCCTGCAAAACCTGATAAAACTCTCAATACCTCAAAGAAAACCTGCGACACAAAAAAAATCTTGTAATTAATGAAATTCAAAAAATAACTTCAAAAATCAATTTGTTAGTCGTGAATGAAAGAAGTAACCATGACAAAGCAGTATTCTAAAAATGTAAGTTTCTGATTCACCATATTGCATATGCGCAAGTGAAGAGCATACTCCTAGTGTTGTAGGCTTTCTGATTCACAAGATCGCATTACACGCAAGTGAAGAGCATAATACCGACACCAAATACATTTTTAGACAAAGTAATTCCTTACAAATAAGCATGACATGAATAGCAAATATCAAACATGTAACGTATGAATAATCATGTCAGCATCAACCAAGAGATGTATCCATTAAAATCAAATGAAAGTAATTGCATGGAGACAACTTTGTTAGTCAAGACCAAAATTTTTGAAATCAAATCAAAACACATTATTCCTGTATGAACAATCAAAAGCGTTAGAACAATGCATAGCGATTCATGTCCTCCTTTTAACACTACAAGGTTTTATTGTTAAAAGAGGGCTAAAGATAATAATCAATAGGGCATGAAATATTCAAAATTTAAATCCCTATAGCATTTAAATCACTCTAAAATAAAACAATTCAGGCCCTCCTTCTAGCGCCAATCTGTTGAGTGGTATTTTCACCCAATTGTGAAAGTACACTCTCCTTTAGGATTTGGGTTCCAAATCCCCTCTTGCAAAGAAGTTAAACAAACAACTTCTCCAAGGTCTCCGTTGTATTAGCATTTGCATATGTGTATTAGTAATCTCAAATAAAGATATTCAATTTAAATGCTTGGAACACCTTAGTGATTGCAAGTAACTGTAAACAAGGGGCAATGTTGGTTTATTTCACCATGAAAATTTAGTGATTGTTCATTGTTTTTTTGGATTTTGAAAATTTTTAAATGTTTATTTTAATGCCTGAAAATTTAAAATAAGTTAAAATTTCTAGAAAAATAAAATGTAGAAAAATGAAAATGAAATGCAGAAAATTGAAAATAAAATGCATTCAGTATGATGCTATCCTATTTCGACAAAACCGAAGATGTGAGGTCTCCATGCATGCAACCTAACCTATTGGACTTGCAAAACAAGCACAATCCCCATAGACTAAGTGTTGGTTCCTCGGGTTTAAAATAAATTTCAGGTTCAAGCATTCACATTAAGCAACCAAGCAAACTTGCATTAACTCCATCTACAAACTTGAAATCTGAAAATGAGAAAAGAAATAGACATTAAATCCATAGCATGCAAAAAGAATCTCCTTCTTTCTTGCCCACAAGATGCAAATTTTTGAAAACTTCTACATTAAAAATGTGTCATTTTACAATAGCATAATTTTTTGTTTTCCCAAACCAGTCCATGGAAGATGCATCTAGGCCACGACGATGCAACATGTCGCGATATCGTGACACTTTTTCTCTTTTGGCCACGACATTGCAACATGTCGCGATATCGCGACACTTTTTCTCTTTTGCAGTGCAACATGTCGCGATATCGCGACACTTTTTCTCTTTTGGTCGCGATAGTGCAACATGTCACGATATCGCGACACTTTTTCCTCCTTTGGCCACGACGGTGCAACATGTCGCGATATCGCGACACTTTTTCTCTTTTAGCCGCGATGATACAACATGTGATATCGCGACACCTTTTCTCTTTTAGCCGCGATGATGCAACATGTCGCGATATCGCGACACCTTTTTTCTTTTGGCTGCGATAGTGCAACATGTCGCAATATCGTGACACTTTTTCTCTTTTGGCCGTGAAACTGCAACATGTCGCGATATCGCGACACTTTTTCTTTTTTGGCCGCGACAGTGCAACATGTGATATCGCGACACTTTTTCTCCTTGTGGTGTTTTGCTTTTTTCTTTGATCTTTAGCCTATGGGCCACTTCGGTCTTCTTGGAACACATGCAAAAAATGTGGGTCCCCAATTTTGGGGTACATTGTGGAGCAGCCACAACAGGTACCATAGGTGAAACGTTATCCTGCTCATCCCCCTGTGCGAATGGTTCAAGAATGCTGAGAATTGACAAAAGGACAAGCTCTTCCCCATCCAATTCCCCATAATAAATAGTGGTTTTCACCACTATCAAAAATTCCAAACGCCTCTGATCCCCAAAGTCGTAAGGATTCGTACTACACACCCCTGAAAAGGATGGGTAGTCATCCCCAAGGCCTAAAAGGATCAATGCCATTCATAAGCAAAATCCCAAAAGTCCACCATCAAAAATCTCAAAACACCTTTGATCCCCAAAGTCGTAAGGATTCGTACTACACACCCTAGAGAAGGATGGGTAGTCATCCCCAAGGCCTCAAATATCAATGCCATTCCAAAGCAAAATTCCCTACCACCTTTGGTCCCCAAAGTCATAAGGATTTGTACTACACATCCCTGAGAAGGATGGGTAGTAATCCCGCCAAAAGGATCAATGCCATTCACAAGCCAAAAACCCACAAGCTCAACTTGGAAATCAAAATGCCAAATCTAAATCCTCAAAAGGCAACAATAAAAATAATAACAGTGGTTATCACCACTACTCAAACCCCTTGCTAAAAAAAAAAAAAACAAAAGAGAAAAATAAATAGTGATTTTCATCACTATGTATGAGAGCAAGTATCCCAACAAGTTGAGCAACCGAAAGACGTCTGAGATTGAATCCATGGAATTCTCAGCATTTGAAGAACCATTTAGGTGATCCTCATTACAGGTTTGGTGGATAGCCTACCTGGCAATGGCGATATCCTAAACGCATGACGATATGTCTATCACATTAGCTTTGCATGTGTGTAGACCAATGTTTGCATGTGGATGAGCTAGCTTATGGTATTCTAGATTGCGCCATATATTAATCTTACTAAATACAACAAATGATTTAGTGAAGCTAATTAGGTGATCCTCAGTACAGGTTTTGTGGACAACCTACCTGGCACTGGCGGTATCCTTACAAATACCACATAAACGAACTCAATCGCACACACGGGGATGTGAAATAACTTGGTCAAACTCAAGTCTGATTCATACATTTTTTGAAAGTCTTGTAAGATAATGTACAGTCTTGATTAGTTAGTTAAAGCAGCTGAGTCTCAGAAAAACCTTAACTACATTTTAAAACAATTATCCTACATTTCATTATCACCATCAGAAATAACAAAACATCAATTACAAATACAAAGTTATTTCATAAACCAATCACATAGTACAGAAAGCCAGTTAATCCTATACAGTCTATGGTGCCACCACATGCATACCAACAAATCATTTTATCCATGCCATATGCATACATCCATATAGTCAGAAACATCCATAATAACATTTGCATACATCAACATAATAAATGTGCATAAAAGAGCAATAAACCATAACAAGTAAAGAGAGTCATGTATATATTAAGTCAAAAATGCCCCCGGGCTACAATAAAACGGTCCTCTGACCTCACAAAAAAATCAAAAACTCAAAATCCTAAAATCCTAGGGAGTCGGCCACCATGATCACGCAGGATCAATGTGACTGGAACTACTCCCAGTGGTGTGGGTCTTATGGGACCTCTTAGGGTGGCTATTGCCAGCCCTCACATCATGCCCACTAACACTACCCTCACCCACCCGCCTGCGATGAGAGGATGTAGACTACTCATTCTCACTGCATCTCGTACGACGCAATGATCCAGTGAGCTTAGGTAACTATCCCTCGAGGTAGATAATCTCGGCCTCCAACTCCACCCGGTATCGACCCCACTCCACATCCCGTCGACGGTACGCAGCCAATGTGTCATCCCGTTGCGCCAACTGAGCCCGTAGGATATACCTCACGACTCTGTGATCCTCCTCCCATCTCTATAGTAGATCCTCCAATCATGCTATCTCAACACAAAACCTAGCCTCCATATCCCTTGGGACTACCTGAGGCATGGGCATCTCCGAGATGGCATGCTGCTCCGACACCCACTGCTCTGGGATGTCCTGTGTATCCGGCTACTCTGAAACCCCTAAATCATCCCCAGTCAAGTCATCTACCTCCACCATGTCTGCATCATCGAGCGGAGCCCCCCAACCCTCCATGGGTGCCTTCGCACCCCCACTGCCTGCTGCTGCCGCATCCGAACCTTCTAGAGGTCCCTCACCCTGCCATCATCGCATCGTCCACCACTGGTCGTACTCTGTAGTTATCTTGACATCGTCCATGTCGGGGACATCAACCACTACATCAGACTCCTTGCCCAGCGGTTCAATAATCATCCAGGCTAGAGTCCTCTCATTGCCCCGATGTCGATAGATCAAGGGCTCACCAGGAAATCCCTGGCGCACCCCAAACTGTCGAGTCACCCGGATGTACGATAAGTACTCCTACTCTGTCCCATGTCGCCCGATCAACCATCTCCCCCTGCGCACCCACTGAAGCCACTCTCCAGCCTCAGGCCAGGCTGGACAGTCCCAATATGACCGCCAGAACACCTCTTCTGGAGCAAGACGAGCGAAGGCATCAGTATAGTGCCCTACGACACTTGCCCACCGTCGAATCTACCCCTGCTCCTCTGACCTCCGCCATAGAGCAGCATACCCAATCTCCCTGTCCACCATTCCACCCCGAGTGGTCCAAGGCAACCCCTGCGATCGCTCCACAGCTATGTGCTGCCACCCCCAACACTGCAAAAGATAGCTGCACCCGATCCCCTTTCACCTCCGACAGCGGACCTCGTACAACTCATCGTAAAGCTGTGCCAATAGTGTCTGAACCCACCTCATAATAAGTGGTGCTATTGTCGAACACTCCACCAGTCTGAACACCACCTCGAGCAGGTTCCAAGGGAACCTCGCACCTGAGGAGTCAGGAAGCATAATGTTGGAGATGAGGGTCATGAGCAACGTATGCCTCACCCCCAAAATGCCCTTCTCTAGCCACCACCGCACCAAAATCCCGCCAATCAGGCAGTTTGCCTATGCCCTCTCCATAGCCCTATCCACCCCCATCTTCGTCGCCTGCCCAAAGCACCATGTCAGCACTGTCGTTCGCTGATCATGGGGAGTCATCCGAATGGGCAGTCCGTCTATCAAAATTTGTAGAATTTGATACACATTCTCTAAAGTCACCGTCATATCCCCTGTTGGGAGATGAAAAGTATTGGTGCGGGGATCCCACAGATTGATCAAGGCAGTCAGATATACGTGATCCCCCACCACAGGCTCCAAACGCGTCACCTGCTTGAGCCCAAGGGCATCAAGCCACTCCCAATCTGCAACCGTCAGCACCTCCAGGGCATCAGAGAACACAGTCGGCTGGCGGTGCCGACTCCTAACAACCTGCAAAACACAAACACAATAAAAAAAAAAAAACAAATTAGGGTTTCAACCTTAATTTAAACAAAAATAATCAAATAAACTGTATAGACGAAAAACAAAAGTATAGAACTGTATAGCCAAAGTACAGATAAATCAAATAAACTGCACAATCAAGAACAAAAAATGTAATAAAACAAATTCATCCTAGGGTTTCAACCTTAGTGTGAACAAAAAAAATCAAACAAAAAAAATATAAACTCATACTAGGGTTTTTTTACCTTAAGTGTGAACAAAAAAATCAAACAAAACAAACAAAAGCAACTAGGGTTTCTAACTTTTAAGTGTGAACAAAAAATCAGATAAACACAAAAACAAATTTCATACTTGGGTTTCTAACTTTAAGTATGAACAAAAAAAATCAACTAAAAACAAAAAATTCATACTAGGGTTTTTTAACCTTAAGTGTGAACAAAAAACTCAAATACACACATAAAATTCATACTAGGGTTTTTAACCTTAATGTGAACTAAAAAACAAGCAGAATAACGCTAACAGACATTTTATATGTGCATTTTAAAAATTCATATAAAAACAAAAAAAATAATAACAAATAGAGAGGAGCACCTACCGGTCTCGCCTCGGCTCCGCCACTCGAAGATCCGGTCCTTGCACTCATGGTGTCCACAAAATTTTGGCAGTGCTCCACTACGCAAGCTCACACTCCTCCTCACAGCTCCAAATCGCCAGAAAAAAAAAAAGATTGCAAATGAGCCCAAAACCTAGTTTTGGCCCTTATATAGGCTCTTAGGCCTATAATCGTTCCACCCTGGGACGAGCGCTCTAGTTAGCGCTTGTCCCACCTTGGAAGGATTACCAAATTGCTATTCGTCCCACCCTAGGACGATTACAGAGCAAAAAATAAAGCAACAAAACTGCATCCAAAAAATGCACCAAAACCAGCAATAAAGCTACCAAACAGAGGTGCCCATGCACTTGATATTATTGGCATGCAAAACCGATGTCAGGGTCACAAATTATCACTATGCTACTCCCTAAGAAGGCTACCATAGTCTGATCGCTCCACGGGAGGAAGGATTTTCGACAATTTCAACCCCAACAGGCGTCACAACAAAGGGTCAAAACCCACCAAAAAAAACAATAAAACTATCGGATAAAGGTGCCTTTGCACCTAAAATTCTTGGCATGAAAAATCGACGTCGGGGTCACGAATAATATTTATCCTACTCCCTAAGAAGGCTAGTATAGCCGGACCGCTCCACGGGAAGGAGGATTTTCGATAATTTCTACCCCAATAGGCATCAACAAAAAGGGTCAAAACCCACCAAAAACATGTCCAATTATTGGAAAACTGCACACGTTCAATGAAAAACAACTGAAGGCACCCTTACAAACGCCATCTTGGGTTAAGCGACTCGTCGCTTTTCTTATTTTGGTCATTCCATCATCAATTCGTCGCTTGAGGGGGTAGTCACACTTAGTCACCAATCAAAAAATACACACCCGATCAAGGAAATGACATGCATTCAAAGAATCATTGACAAAGACAATCATGCCCCTGCTTGAGGCAGCAAACAAGCAATAATCACAAGCTGATCAAACACTTGGTATTTTGGAATCATGAACTCAAGGTTCCCATAGATAAAAGGTTGCGCCCTTTTCCTATTAATGACTGAACAATGTCCAAGATCAAGTAACACCTCACCGAAAAAAGTTAACACTTAAAGTAAGCTCCTTAGCTTGTCAGAAGCAAGGATTCAAGAAGGCGTGCCCTTTCCATACTTGGGGAATCAAAAGTTGGTTAGGTTACTAAGAAACCCTAATCATTAAGTGCTTTGGTTATCTATTTTTGCTTAGCACTACGCCACGCACAGTGCATCCCAAAAATGGGCATCTGTAGACACCAAAATAGCACCAATCCGATTATGTGGCTACAAGCACTGATCGAATTGGCATACATAGCCCCTAGGGCAGCCCCTAGAGGTTAAGCAGTGGTCCTAACCACTCC
The DNA here is from genome assembly GCA_028583015.1 of Wollemia nobilis. NCBI lineage: Eukaryota > Viridiplantae > Streptophyta > Pinopsida > Araucariales > Araucariaceae > Wollemia > Wollemia nobilis. The sequence continues at coordinate 641,674 of JAQPPZ010003229.1, forward strand.
CAAAGCAGTTTTGGAAGGTCAGAGGTCAATTTGGCACCTTTCAAGAATTCTGCTCCCTATTCGTTCCACCCTGGGACGATTAGAATGCTATTCGCCCCACCTCGAGACAATTAGCAGCAATCACTCCAGGGTGGGACGAATAGTAGGTTTGACGGGCAAAAAGTCAAACCTTGACAAATGGTAGCCCAGATCCGCCACTCAACTCCACCTCCAAGGCATGGGAATGCGAGTGAGCATTTCAAAGCTCAAAGAGGCAGTCACGGAGGCCTAAATCAAGGAGCCCTTAATCAGGAAGGAATATTCTCTCCCCTGACAAGGCATGATGGCCAAGTGACACCCTTGCATGTGCATTCAAAGGAGACCCTCAGGTCTATAAAATGGTGAGCCTTCTCGCCCCAAAAAATAGGACAAAGCTGGAGCATTTGGAGCAACGGAGTGCTGCCAAATTGTGCCCCCATTCCCCTTTGTGTTTCCTACATCCATAATTTCTCTTTTGGGAGAGAGGTTATCGGGTGAACACTAGGAACGCAATCCCGACCCAAAACCCAAGCAATCAACCACAATCCCACACCAAATTCATTGACACAACCCCTAGAAGGTTTTGGACCCATCCCACCTGGATTGGTGTCAAAAACAGGTCTCAAACAACAGGCGTCCTACCCCCGGGTGCCCCCCAAACTGTTGCAGTCCTAATCGTCCCACCCTGGAGCGATTAGAAATACATGAAGAATTTCTCTACTGTTACTTTTACATTATGTTCTATTTGGTTTATTTATGCTGTTGTTCAAGTTTCATTGCATTCTGACCTATTTTGACCTTGTTTTTATCATTTTACGCGTTTACTAACATACAGGGAGTGCCTTCGGATACGGGACAATCTGGGTAGAATCTGCCAAATCTGACCTTCTGGGTTGTCCCAAAATCCCCTTTTTGTCTAAAACCAAGTTTGCAGGAGTTTTGGAGGCCTCTGGGATGGACATTTGCAAGGTTGCTTTTGCATGTTTTGTGACAATCCTAATCGTCCCACCCCGGAGCAATTAGAAATCCATGCATGATTTCCTTACTGTTATTTTTGCAATGTGTCTCTGATAATGTTTCTATGCTTTTATCAAAGTTTTAATCCATTGTGACATGTTCTGACCATCGTTTTGCTATTTTATGTATTCACTAGCCGGAGGCCCTAGGGATTGCATGTTTTTCCCTCTATTCGCATATGCTATTAACTGTTTGTTGTTTCTTTGAGAGCAGGATCTCATCGCCAAGAACATCGGAGGGGCAAAAAAGAGCACACGAACACACGAACGCAATCGACGACAACGTTTGGCCCGCCCATTTCAAATGTGGGTATGCAGAGGACACTGGAAGCGTACCATCCGTTGATGTAACGAACTGTATCAAACACTCCGAGCCCTAGACGGGGGGAGATGTATTGTAACCATATTGACAACAACATTAATAAAAAGAGACCCCGCTTTGTTTTTCTTACATCTAGTTTCATTAATGCTTTGTTTCCTGCATGCATTTGCTTCTCGCATTCGTAGGGCTTAGCATCTACACCATTTGTATCAGTTTTGTTTGCATCATAATCTGGAATGCCGTCACCCCGCATTAGGCTTTCAGATATATTTTAAGTCTTTATACTTTTATGATCCTTATTGAAAATTCCACCTTACTACACTTTTAGAAAAGGAAGCTAGAAATTGGTTGTTAAGTTTGACTAAAAATAATAAAGGGTACACTTAGGAAGAAGTGGAGCATGCATTCTTAAGTCATTGGAACCCCTATAAAAAGATAGCTACTTTGAAGGATACACTCAAAAATTATGTAGAAGAAATAAACATGCTTCAAGAAGAACAAGAGGAACTAGAAAGAGATCTTGAGGGAAGGGATAAAAAGATAGATAGTCTGTTGGATGTCATCAAAGACCTTGAAAAGAAACTATAGGGAATTCAAAATGAGTAGAATGAAATGAAAGGAGAATGGAAAGTTTGCAAGAAATAGAATGAAGACTATGGAAAAGAAATAAAGTTACTCAAGAAGGAGAAAGAGGAAAATGTTAAGGAAGATGGTGAGAAGAATGGAACCACATCTTTGGATTTTCAAAAGCAAGAGAAGGATAAAAAGGGTTTAAATTCATCTAAAAGTTTTATTTTGTAGGTTCACGAAAGCATTCAAAAGGAACATGTTATTATTTTCATTGATCCTAGTAGTAGATATAATTTTATTAATATTGTTTTGGCTAAGAGGTTGCAAGTTCAAGCAACAAAAATAAAGGACATACATCTTGAGGGTGAGAATGTTCAGATTTTTGAAGATTTGAAGATCACCATGGATAAATATGTTTTACATTCAGATTTTCATGCTATTGAGATGGATGATGAGGATATTATTCTTGGTTAGATTCTTTGGGTACTGTTAACATTAATGTGCAAAAGAAGTTTATGAAATTATGGTACAGGAAAAAAAATATAACATTACAAGATATTTCTCAGCTTAAGGAGCAAGGATCCAAGGAAAAACAAGAAGTGGTTGTAAAGAAACAAATTGAAGAACCTAAAATAGAATCCAAGAAGGCATCAACAACAACAAAGTCCATGTAAGAAGTAGCAACAACCGAGTCCATGGAAATAACAATAGCAGAGTCCAAGGAAGCTTTGAGAGAAGAGCACAAGGACACACCAAACAAAGAAAACATGAAAGAACAATGTGTAGAAGAATTTAAAATAATGGATCCAAATGTTGAGGAGTCAAATAAGGTAGAACATCAAGTTAAGGTTGCACCATATCACCATCCACACCACCATGAGCGACAACAATCTTGGAGGCATGGCTCAAGGCAACAATATTATGGTTCTACATGGAATCATAAGGGCATCAAGTATGGCATGTTTGGCAGAGAAAGCATAGTGATCCTGGTTTTCAAAGTGGTTCATCAACATCAAGGAACAAGTGGACCCATCATTCAAATTATCAAAATACAGCAGTAGAAGCATTGAGCCAACGAAGCGGATTTGGATACTCAAGTGGCAAAATGGCATACCAAAATCAACGTGTTTCACTAGGATGGATGGATGATCGAGATTGAGATCAATTGCTAACATTGCTTGATAAATCATATTATCTTGTTTCTTCATATATTTCAAGGACAAAACATTTTTAAGGAGGGTGGCATGTTAGGGTACCTAGAAATAGATATTTGGGGATATATTATTATATTGTATAAGAGTTGGCATTGACCACACATAACCTAAGGTTGATTGTAATATAATATTATATTGTATTATAATATTATATTATATTAATAGTAGGCTCCCCAAAGTAAAATTAGAAGATGGGTATATAACGAAGAGATATTTGTCATTGTAATCATCATGGAGATCAATAATATGTAATCGTCTTTGCCCACAAAGTGGCTTATGGGACTTTGCCCTCCTTAAGTGGCACTCTCATATTGGGAGATCTTATGGAGTTATTCCTTCCTTAAGGAGTATTATTGGTGTTTCCCTACCTTAAGGGTTTATCTATCTATGTCTCATTTGTGGATTGTTATTGTGGATAATTATTTATGGATGAATGATTTGATATTTTTGCATATTGGTGAATGATTTATGTTAATAAGAATAAAGTTTTGTAACACAACTATCCATAATACCCATATACAATATAATATCATATCCCCATATACCTATCCCTAGGCACCATAGCAAAATCGAAAGGACTAACATAAAGCAAAAGGGTAGTACCACAATCACTATGAATTCTACCATTAAAGAGTAGTGTCATAATTGAAGAGCAAATGACATGCACAATCTTTCTATTATTCTAAAAATTGATTTGAGAATACAATGTGGAGCCCATAAAGTGTAGCTTTGATTTTTTCAAGAGACAAAAAATGTTTACAATGCAGCCCCTAGCTCCTATTTATAGAAAATGATTCACTAAAGTTATTGGAGATAATTAATTTCTACTTCTAGTAAAATTGCTAACTTGGGGGTATCTTTAGCAAAATGATGCCCCACCAAGTGTTACATTTCTACAAAATTATCACTAAATTTTAGGAGCCTTATGATTATCTCTTGACACCTTAAGATGACAAAATTATTGCTTTCTTAAAGATTTCCTTGGATTTCATGCTCCTAGTTCTGCATGCCCCGAAATCAAGGATTCACTCATATGAAAAGAGCGATTTGCTATTCTACAAAATAGTGATTCGCTCATTTAGGGTGAATTACACCTTTGGCCAAATCACACTTGATCGGAGCATGTGATTCAAAATGAATCTCCCATACTTAGTTTATTTCCCATTATTTTTCAAAACTTTGGGGACCTACATAAGTATTCCTAGGGCCTCAAAATTATGACTCCTTGGTTTTCATGGCCCCTAATTATTGATATTTCGAATGTAATAACCAAGCTACTACAATGAATTAAAAAACAAATTCCTCTCCAATAAAAAGTGCATTGCATGGAAGATGCTTTGCTCTTTGGCTTACTATACAAGCATCTACAATTACTTGTAGAATTTTATATTTTTTAAAATAACTATGTAGAAATACAATATAATAGAATAAGAAAAATCTAACTACAAAATTGGAAGATGCTAAAAAACCAAATGGTCTTTAATGGTTCTTAGACTTACGTGGTTCTCAAATTTCTAGCCATACATAAAGAGATATTTGTTGGAAATGTAAGTTATGTAAAAAGGGAAACAATTAAATTAGAACGATGTATTAGAGTAATGAAATTCCATCATAAGAATAGGCCAGTAGGAATAGCTTGTAGAAGAACATGCATTGTAATGATCTAGTTACAAAGTAAAACAACCAACTACCCTCCACACATGCTTCAACGTAGATGTCAACAAGGGTGAAGAATCCCATATAAACATATCAAAGTAGAATGAATATTTAAACTATTGTTTTAGTTTGAAATTCCCTCGAAGATACTACTTTCCAATTTTAAATTTTGAATTCTTTTGATGATTACAAGCCTTAATAATTTAAATTTAAGAATCATTCCTTAAAAATATCATCTTTGAAACATTTAAAAGTTCTAAGTGGTGCTACAATGATGTTAAATAACATCACTTGTAATATCATTTTAGTACTACTTTAAAATTACCTTAACATTATTTTAATACCAACCAAAAAAAAATAATCAAATAATCATGACACTTTGAGAAAATTTGTGGCGCTAATAGCCCTACCATAACACCAATAGTTGCATTATAACACCATGGTAAAGCCAAACATTAACTCATTGCAGCATCCATTTAGTGACAGTTCAATGTCACTTTAACATTGAAAAATAGTTACGTAATTTGTAGTACAAAGAATACATAAAAAATGACATTACAACTTTAAATCTAATAATATACTCTTAAATTGTGTAAGATAGTGTAATTTTATTATAAAAATATAATTATATTTTCTCCTTGCATTGTCATTATATAAAATTCAACTATAAAATATGAAATTACAAATCATACGACTTTTTGTTAAGCCTCACACCACCACATACCTTATATAAATTTTGATAAACCTAATAAAATCAGGTAAAAAAAGTGAAATTAATTGATGTCAATTCACACCTCCATCATGCATCACACCAAACCATCTTTACACATTTTATTTGTTTTCGATTAAATTTGAAAGACGATTTTCTTCAACTATATCTCCTTCCCATATGAGTTTGAAGTTAAAAAGATTTTCTTCAACTGTATCTCCCCCATACAATTTACCTCATTATACTCTCTAGCTTCCTTAAAGCCATGAAAATGCAAGGCACTGTTTTTGGAGGTCAAAGAGCCATCAGAATGGCACTGCTTTTTGAGGTTAACGAGCCATCACAATGGTGGCTACATATGAAGCATTAAGATGCAACGAAATCCCACTCTATAACAACCACAAATTGCTTGGCAAGTGATGAAGGCCCTCCTTTCTCTTGAAAATAAATAATGATGTATAAATCTGTTGATTGCGTGGGAGGTTGGTCTCTTTTGTTTTTAGTCACTGATATTCTTTTTCAGTTTATTGTGAATGGCCATCCGTGGTATCTGGTTGGTTCCCTAGTGGTGGTTTTGCTAGTTTGTACTGTTTTGTTCCTATCTTTTATGGTCCCTATTTGTAAAAGTTTGGAAATCCTTTTAATACCTTTTCTTTCACCTAATTAATGATAATCATGATAAATTGAAAATACTAAACTGTTTTTTTTTTTTTTTTTAACATATGTAACACATGTAAATCATAAATCATGGGAGGAATACTATGCAACATCAAGTTTAGAACACTTGCAAGTTTACAAACCACATTCCAAGTGTTTTGATTTTAACAAAGTCACCTAAGGCTTATCCAGCTTCCAACCTCGTCCAAGTATTGGCCCCTACATTAATACCGATGCAATAAACTGAAGGTAACCTATCTATCAGGCCTCGAAGATAAGCCACCATCAAGGCAATAATTTTGTGTTAGCACCAAAGACAATTGCATGCTGGGTAAGTTGATTTGATAGAAAATCTTCCATTTTATTTTTTTTTGGCTATGGTTGCTATGTTGGAGCCTTCAAATATTTGTTAGATTTTATAGATAAATTAAGTAAAAAGTTCTAAAGACGCTCTCTCCTATTTACAGGAAGTGCTATGGTTTGTCCCTGAAACAAAGATTTTCATAATTAAAAATTTTACAAATTGAGTCTATCAAACCTTACATATAAATTTTATATCCTCTTCTTCAGTTGCTAGAACAACACCCAAGTGAGAAGAAATGTTGTTGGCCACAAATTTGAGTACTATGTTGAGGAATTCAAAAGAAATGTCCTTATTAAATAATTTAATTCATCTGGCTTCTCCAACTGAGAAGCATGTCCCGCATCCTCTATTACTTCCAACTTGGCCCTGTCACCCAAATGCCTACATAGAAATTTGAAGTTAAAAGCCTGGTGTTTTATTTAAGGTGTGTACGAAAATGGAAAATGGAAAGTAGAAGGCATACCTTTTCAATCTTTGCCCCAGATCCAATGGGAAAACAAGGTCATGCTCACCCCATATTATAAGTGTTTCCTGCAGGCAATGCACATAAAATGTAATATACCAGATTTGTGTGGGGATGAGATTGGTAAATAGATTACTCCCCTTTGGAGCCCAGGAGGGCTCCATATAAATCAAACAATTCTTCTCCATCAACTAAACTATAAAACAGTCACATATCTCTAAGAGCTGCAATTTTGTAAAAGTTTCTTAGGCATAGAATCCTAAAGTTAGATCCAGTGGTAGGACACATGCACAGGTGACATGTGATTATTGAAAGAATGTATAGGTGTCGAGCCCATTGGAATGGAAAATATCAATAAGTTCGAAGTTCATAATAGTTGCTGAAATGTTGCATTTCATAAAATAAAAAACACAAAATTATTGTGAGGCAGTGTAATGGTAAGATGGTGCTGGTTTTATGTAAGTCTTACATGGGTAGAGTCGAGTACATTTGTATTTTATCAATATAGAGGAATACCAGGCCCAAAAGTGCAGTCTTCCTAGTGTTATGTATTTACTTACAAGATCCTCCTCTATGTATTTGTGATCCTTGTACCTTTTTCTTCCTAGTTTGTATGGCAATTACAAAATTTACTGTCAATACTCATCAATTTCATGAGACTCAAAATATTCAAGTAACTTTTAGTTTCTATATAGAATAATGTAATAGTTTTCACAAAAGTTTCACAATTTGGCCTGCAGTTGGAGGGTAATTGGTTTGGGCAAAGTGCTTGCACAAGCCTGGCTTCTGGTTCAATCCCCAAATCCAACCATTGGGAACAGTAGAAAACTGTCACAATATTATTAAACTTCCTCTCAAAAAAATTACAAATCCTATTTTATAAGGGGAAAAGGGAAAACAAATATAGCCAATTGGCAAAAAATAATTCATGAAGCTTTCCCCGGTAAAGTGAGACAACAATAAAACTATATATCTTGATATTCAACATCCAAGAAAGCAAGTCTGGAAACACACTACGGCACTCTTAATGCTATAGAACTTCTTTAGGAACTTATGCCAAAGGAAGCTCGGACATTAAGTATAGACAGAATCCAGATAACATACAGGGATCCTCTGTTAGGTTATGAAGTTTTTCAGTTTAAGAATGGTTGTCTTTGAAGTTTTTCTCTGGAGACAAGGGGGCTCTGTCCTTGATAAGCAAGAAAAAGAAATGTTCAATCTTGCTTCTTCCCCTTGGCTTACATTATAGAGTTGGCACTTTGTGGAAAATATCTTTAACTTCAGGCAAGAAAAATAAATGTTCAACCTTGCTTCTTTCCCTTGGCTTACATTATAGAGATGGCACTCTGGAAAATATTGTCCAAACCTTGTACAAACTTATGTTTGCACAATAAGGATAAGCAGGTCGGTGCTAGAGCAAGTCCCAAGTTTGTCTTGAAGTGGGACATATCTGGAGATTACGGATCAAATAAATTATTCTTATGGCATTTTATTAGAACGGAGTTAATTTGATATCTTAACCATGTTTTAGATGTCACAACATAGTTGATTCTATGAAGGATTGTGTCTTGTGACTACTGCCCACCTCAAAAACTACCAAGAATCTAACTCCTTCAATTCCAATCTTGGACACAATTCCAGGGAGCAGCAAAGTGTTCAATAACATTTTCTCTCAAATTTAACCCTGGCCAGTCATTGCATTATGAAACAGTAGTAGACATCCGAATCATGTAGACAATGATAAGTTCTACAAGAGCTCAGATTATTATGTGGCTTACTTAAAATAGTTAAAAAAACCAAGCTAAATAAAAATACAAATTGGTAAGAATACTTTTTTGGATGATTCAAACAAGATATTTGTCATACTTATAGGGCCATTTGCAGCTGTGGTAGCACTAAATTTGCACTATTTGTGGTTTATTACTAGGAAAATCAAAAGTCCTTTTCATTCCCTAGTAAATGACGTCTGAAAAGTCAAACAAGCCTTGAGACAAAATTAACTTTCCATTCTTTTGGCCTTTCATTTGAAAATATTTCTACTATTGGAGGAAGGAATAAACCTGCACATGCTGTGCCAAAGCAGAGACCTATAATGAAATTGAAAAACCACAGGGACAATCTAAAAGAAAAAAGGTAGATCCTAGAGCTTTTGATGATACTTAATAGATGTCACATATTTAAAATTGCCAATAACCCAAAGACGCAAACTTGTGCAACATGCATTAGTTTTTGTTGCTGGAATTCTTGATTCATTCATTTTAAGAATCCAAGTCTACAGGCTTCAGGGTCTCCAAAAGAACTGAATAGTATTTTTGGATCTAATAGTTGTACTGCCTCAAATCAACTAGAGGACTATGGAGGCCTTGCTTTATATTTTCTGTAGTGATCAACTCCATTTATTCAAAACAAAATTGTAACGTAGAGAACAAACAATAAAAATGTTTCCTAGATATGGCAAATCCATTGTTGGAACTTTCAATCTTTATGCCACTAATCATAATAAATCAAGTATATAGTTACGAAGTATCTCAGCTTCCAATTTACTAGGAGACCTCATAGATTTTGCTGGGAGACTCCAACATGGTTGACGTAGGTAGCGACAGGTCGATAGTTTTGGCTTACATGAATTCTAAGTTAAATTGAATGCTTAGACACATATCAAAGGTTTTTTTGGACTTAGAGGCCAGTTTCTTCTGCTGGGATTCCACATCCAGGTTCACAAATAGCCAAATCTACTTGAAAAATCCTGGTCAACTTGCATTCAGCATTTTGTGCAGAGAACAGATGAGATTTATCCAGGTTTGCAGGACAATTGCTATCCTTTTCAGTGGTCTTCTTTTAATGAAATCAGAAACTGATACCCGGGCTAAACATTCCTACCAAGCTAAATTCTTGTTGGAAAGATCGTCGCTAATATGATTTATCATGCTTGTAAGTCTTACTCTGAGGTACGGAAAATCTCTGTCATCAGACTACGAGCTTACCTTTGGGTCAATTTTACAATTTATGCCTCACTCTTTTCTGGTAAGATGATATGCCCTTCACTTCCGGCATTCTAGAGCAACGTGATAGAGAACAATTTATCAGCCAACATTGATGGAATAAAAAATTATGTAGCAATAGCTTAATAATGAACAAATATTGAGTCAAGGTTGTCAAAGCAAAATTTGCAAAGAATATATGCTTCTCAGCTTGAGAAGTCTCTTGCATTTCTTTTGGATTGTCCCAAGCTTAAATATTTCTAAGTATTTTTTGCACAAATAAGAAAAAGTTATTATTCAGGCTTCTGTTTTTGGGAAGTGTTTGTTTTGGGGAAAAGCATTTGCCACATAGGGCGTCGCTTTCTTCTCGCCTATTTCTGGGATTAAGGTCTTTAACACTCTTTGGGAGTTAAGGAAGGGATGCAAATTTGAAGGGGTTTAATCAATAATGAAGGAGAAGCTGTTAAAGCTTTGTCGGTTGCCAAACTAGTTCCGTAAATGAAAGTTAAGATGGACGCAGGAGATCTGACAGTGAAAGCAGTATGGTCACTAGATTGAGGACGTTGTTGGTTTCTCAACACCGCCTTCGTTAACAAAAATAAATAAAACAGTTACAAACCTGGAAGGAATGGCTATACATTTGAAATCCTTCTTCCTTTTGATACATGGCAGTTTTATAATGCTTCTTATACATCTTCAGAACAAACTTCTAGTCAACATAAGCTGCTTGTGCCCTAGAGATGAGAATAACTTGAATAAGCTCCCTTGAAATAGCTTGTGGTCTTTAAGGGTTAACACCTTGTCTGCATTTTCTGAATGTCCTCTCCTTCCTTTGTATTTTTTGGTAGTTTAGTACTAAGACCTTCTGATGTAATTTCTTTGAAGAGCTAACAGATAGGCTTTCAAGTCCTTGTAAGTGTAAGATTTTGTATTATCAATATTTTTAATTGATATTGCAAAAAGTTAAATTCTTCAAAAGAGCATCACCAAAATTTAGTTAAAGCAAGGTAATCAAATTTCATCCAAATATAAGCTAGATAGAACTTCAGTGGTCAAACCAATGGCATGTGCTTGTTGTTTTTGCAGTCTAGAGGCTCGTTAGATTATGTAAACCATGAATGAGAAGGCCCAAGAAAACCACAGAATTGACAAAAGGACTAGATCAAGTAAGAGCTCAGAAGGGGTCTTGAGTTCTTAAATTTGGCTTAGCAAGTTACCTGAGTTAAAACAGGAAGTGGTGGAGCTGCTTCCTTTCCTATAACCAGCTGTTGTAACAGTTCTATTTTCTGCTCCCTTTGTTCGGTGTACATTGTCTGTCTCAAAAAGACCATACATTTTGTTAAGAAGCCAGTGAAGATAAATTTCAAACAAACACTAAAGTTATCAAAAATATAGAGCTGAAGAAAGAACAAAACATTCAAGGAGAGAACGGACCATACATGCCTAAACACTGTTTTTAAAAATCGTACCGATTTAATATTAAGCAGAAAAATCACCGACCAAAACAAAAGTTAGACGCAGAAAAGCAAAGCATGAAAACTGATAACAGAGATCTTTGAAGACTTTAATGTACCAAAAAAACAATTAAAGATGTTACTATAGTCAAATAGCCCATCAAACCAATTAAAGAATTCTTTTATAGCGAGACAAATATAGGGACTATGATCTTCCCAAATAAGTCCATATATTTTTTTATATGTTTTACTGTCCAATTTGGCCCTATTGGCTGAAACTTTGCTAAATAATTGGAATAGTTGTACACGGGATATGTAATTTTCATGTGAAAAGAAAACAGAGCATATGTGAAAAGAAAACAGAGCATATGTTAAAACAAACCTAGAATAAAAACTGCAAACAAAAATATGAATAATAGATAAAATGTTGGACTCAACAACATTTATACATGCAACTTTAGAGCAACTCTCCAATACTACATGCAACTTTCTTTTTATAATCATAAAATGGGAGGGTTTTTTAATTTGCCCACCCAAATAAACAATCTTTTAGAATCTTCTAGGGCTTTACTAGTCTTCTGAAATCTTTTAGGGCTTACTAGTCTTCAGAATCTTTCTGTCATACCAAAGAACTTTTCAAAAAATTCTGTCACTAAACAAGAAAATCATACAGCACCTGCACATTGTAACACATCTAGAGGTAGATGGATATTTTGATCTACTAGGGGCATATTGAATGATGGGCTGAAAGAGGCCATGGTAAAAATTTAAAAGTAAAATTAGGATCATAGTGACAGCACCTGCACATTGTAACACATCTAGAGGTAGATGGATATTTTGATCTACTAGGGGCATATTGAATGATGGGCTGAAAGAGGCCATGGTAAAAATTTAAAAGTAAAATTAGGATCATAGTGACAGTATCTAAGTTTGATCAAATATTAAAGTGTTACTGATTTTCTTATATATTAAAAAAAATCGTGTTACCGATTTCTTAATTAAAAAATCAAAATAAAAAGAAAAAAGAAAATCAAAATCAGGAACGAATTGCATAGATGTCCTACATTGATAAAATCCTGGAGAATGAAGGAGGGAACCATTCTGAGAGGCTTGTGCATTGAAAACTCGATCAACATCCTCAAATTGTCAGGTGTTTGAGGCAGCAGGATATCAGCCACAGTCTTGGAATCATTGTTCCTCAACAGATCATTACTATCATGAGGCACCATGCACACGTTGGAGCTGATAATAATAACTTTGTCTACTGCCTCAGGGTACAGATGAGCGAGCCTGTATGCCACAAACCCACCATAACTAATCCCACCCAGGTGAAACCTGCTCACCCCCAGATGCTTCAACACCATCATCACTGACTCTGCCTGAAACAACTCAGACCTCTGACTGCCTGTAGAGAAGGATTTGCCAAAGAAAACCAAGTCAGGAATATACAGATTGAAATTATGTAATAGGGGTCCGATCTGTGGATGCCACTGCCACATTGCATTCGCTCCAAAACCATGAATGAGGACTAGGCTTTGCTTTTTGGGACAAACCGTTTTCGGCACCCAGCAATGCATCTGAGTAGCTTTGTCAAGTTGGATGAGTTGGGAATTCATGCCAGAGTATACGAAGTATTGTTGCAGCCACCAGTCCCTCCATGATATAAAACTGAACAAGTTGAAGTTGCTCATTTTTCCGTAAAGCCCGGAGATGAGATGGGCGAGGAATGTGCAGTACAGACAATGGCAGTAACGAGCATCATGGATCTAATCACCTTTATAGAGAAGATTCTGTTTGCGTCTTGTTGCATGGTGTCTCGTTAGCAACAATTATTGTTTAATTTTATTTTTTTATTTGGTTATTCTGTGATATTTTTAGTGGTACTAGTTCAATCTTTTAGATTCCTACAAATTTTAAGAGGAAACTTAGGTTTGAATCTTGTTAACAAAATACAAGATAATATTCTAGCTTTATTGTAATATCTGTTTTAATCCATATAACCATTAAAAAAATCCCATGTGTTATAAACATTTTAAATGGTATAATGTGTTTATTGTAGCGCTACTATGATGATGTAATATAGATGGGATCTGTTTCAATCCATATAAGCATTAAAAAAAATCACATGTGTTATAAACATTTTAAATGGTATCTTTTGTTTTTGGTGCACATGCCAATCATCATTTTTGTTATAAACATTTTAAATGGTATCTTTTGTTTTTGGTGCACATGCCAATCATCATTTTTGTTATAAACATTTTAAATGGTATCTTTTGTTTTTGGTGCACATGCCAATCATCATTTTTTTATTTTTTTATTTGTTAGATGAAAAAGACAACAATTATTTTTTATTTTTTTAATTGAATATGAGATTGAAGTAATAAGTTAGTTTAAATGAGAGGGTTGTATTATAATATATTTTTATGATTGAAATTTTGGATCATCTACTCTTTCTAATTCTAAAGTTTTTATCAACCAAGTCTCCTCTTTCTAGTTTTAAAGTCTTCCTTATTATTCAAACTTTGTATGAATTTGAACCTCAAACCTTTATTTAAAATTTTAATTTTAACATTTAAAGTTTGAAAGTCTCGTCATGAATTTCAAAGTCTGGTTGATAAATATTTCATATAAAAATTAAAGTTTGAAAGTCTCTGCCATTAATTTCAAAGTATAGTTGATAAATATCCTATATCACCGTGAATGTGGTCTGCAAGGACACGTCACTTGCATTATTCATGATGGATGATGTGACCTGAATTCATCCCATGATAAATATGTATAAAAAGTACTACTCAAAATATATATATCCCATATAAAAATATTCAAACTATATAAATTATTAAATTAAATAAATAACATATTCTTAAATATAATTATAAGTCATATTAATAAAACCATCTACAAATACAATTAAATAAATAAATTACAATTAAATAAATATATATTTAAACAAATAAATCCATCTACAAAAATTATCCTTATATAACTTTTGGTATTTTAATAAAACGTTAATTTTTTATTTATTTTTTTCCCTCTTCACCTTTCCCTATAGTATGCAGCAAAGGGCAATGTTAGTAGATAGTAAATCTAGAAACATAAGCAAAATCTTTCCCATCAAAAGCAAACATATTAATAGTGTTATAAAATGGAATGGAGGTAGTAGAATGGTTTTTCCCGAACGTGCAATAAAATAGTAATATGATGACTTGTATAACCAAAAAAATAATAATGTTCAAAGTTCAAACCTTAATATAAGTAAATGCATAAGTAAATACATAAGAAGTGAATATGTTCATCAAAAAAATAAAAAATAAAAAAATAATAATATTATAAAATAATTTATTTATGTGTTTTTTAATTTATTGGTATATATATAACATTTATATAATTATATATTAATATTTGTTTAAAATTAATTTATACTATTAAAATTATATTGATTTATAAGATTTATTTTAAAATATTATATTAAATAATTGTTATTAATTAAATTTGATAATAAAATTTGTGCTTTTTTTAATTTAGCGAAAAATTCTTTGCGGGTCGTTTTGGTATGAGAAACCATGATCCGTCAAAATTCACGCCCGACTCTAACCGTAGCATAATCAATTTGAATTTTTAATTATATTAATTTAATATTTTATTTATAAATATATGATAAATGTTAATATAATTAAAATTTATAATTTAATATATTAAATAAAGAAGTTAGTATATTCTTCATTTTCAAAGGTTTTTAGGTGTGTTCATGTCAATTTTATTGTGTGTTTTCTAAACATAGGATTTTAATTTAAGCATGTCAGTTTTTTTTTAATAGTGTAATCATGTTATTTAAGTATATACTTTGAATATATATCTTGAAGTAAATTAGGATTTATAATGGTTTTAAGGGTCTTAAAGTATGTTAATCTATCAATTTACTATGTAGTTTATATATTATTTTTTAAATTTAAAATGTTAATTTTTTTTAGTGATGATTATATTATTTGATTATATATGATGATGTAAATTAGGATTGATAGTATTTTTATAATGTAATGGTCTGATTATATTATTTTATGATTTTGTTGGGATATTTTATTTATTTATTTATTTTTGACAATTATATATATTGAACTTGGGTCTTTTTCTTAAAAGTCAAGATATTTAAATAGTTGAGCTCATTTTATTTGATATTTAAAATTTTATTAATTAATTTAGTTTGGATTTATAATTTTGATGTGTAATAATAGTTAAGTTATTTATAAACAAATTATGGTAGGAATTTATGTTTAACTTAGATTTTATAATTTATAATTTTGGTTTTACCAACATTCAATATTTTTATTATGAAATTAGACAATTAAAATTTGTATTAGTCGATTGACCTAGATAAATTTTGAAGAATTCTTCAATTTTACAAGTTTCCAACTTTATCTATGTATACTTTTCAATATAAACAATGACATGGACGAGTGTGTGAGTGTGTGGTGGTTGTGTGTTAAATTCCCTATTGATAAGCAAAACTCTTGGCTTTACGAGAGGTCATGGTTGGGAGGAGATTGCTCCAACCCCATAGGGGTTTCTCACACTAACCAAATCCAATAAAAAATAAGAATAAATTATATATATATATATATATATATATATATATATATATATATATATAATATATATATATATATATATATATATATATATATAATTTATTCTTATTTTTTATTGGATTTGGTTAGTGTGAGAAACCCCTATGACCATGCTCAAGGCTTGGCATTCCCATCCCACCATGACCTCTCATAAGGGGAGAGTTGAACTTATCAACGAGGAAATTTAACGCAGCCACACATATGTCGCGATTTGAACCTTGAACCTCTTGAAGAAGTGAACCCTTGCACCCCAAGACCTTTTATTTTGGTTAGTGTGAGAAACCCCTACGACCATGGTTTGAACCTTGGACCTCTTATATAAGAGCCAAAGCCCTAACAGTTGAGCTATATGTTGTGAGGAAATATATATATATGTCCACTGGATAAAGATGAAGTCAACTG
This sequence comes from Wollemia nobilis, assembly GCA_028583015.1. NCBI lineage: Eukaryota > Viridiplantae > Streptophyta > Pinopsida > Araucariales > Araucariaceae > Wollemia > Wollemia nobilis. The sequence continues at coordinate 658,125 of JAQPPZ010003229.1, forward strand.
TACCTCAAGATCAAATTTAGGCAACCCGATAAACAATCGACCTCTCTTTGAAGTAAAATTTTAGGGTAAAGCATGAGTTTTAAAAAGGGTTTGGTCCCAAGATTGAATCTAGGCAACCCGACAAACAATTGGCCTCTCTTCAAAGTAAAATTTTAGGGTAAAGCATGAGTTTTAAAAGGGTTTGGTCCCTTGTGTAGTGGTTTGAACTTGTGTCTTCTAGATGAAAACCCAAAGCCATATCACTATGGCATCCCACCAAAGACTGAAATTTGTAAGGTAAAGCACGGGTTTTGAAAAGATCCTAGTCCCATGTGTAGTGGTTTGAACCTCGATCTCTTAGTGTTCAATTGTTTTCTTAACTTGAATGAGCATTCATATTTCTTCCATATATTTTTTAATAATTTTCTTTGAAATTTGAATTTTATTAAATATTTTTCTAAAAAAATATATATAAGAAAATATGTAATATTTTCAATGAGTTAATTGTTGAATATTAACTTCTAAAATTAACTTGCTTTTGTATTTTTTTCTTTAGAACAATAAAAAAGAAATTTAACTTGAGTAAGTTAAATGATGAAGACTTTGAAACTTATTAAAAAAAAATTCAATTCAATTCCTAAAAAAAAATATGGTTAAATAATCATATATTACAAAATAAATAACACTCAACGGAGATAATAAACAGTTTTTCACTAACTAGCTTAAAATCAACAAACCTTACGAAATAGGGCTAGTAAAATAAAACCCTTTACATTCCCTTATCTACTTAGATAACCTATAATCTCACATGTTAAAATCTACTTTATTTATACTTTACATAATAATTTTGAAATTCCAATTAAAATTTATTATCATTTTATAATTTAAAACATCGTATTTCTTACCATCTTTATAGAGTGATGCTACCATATTTTTGCCTTTTGTTTATTTCAAGGACCTTTTGGTGGCTAACACATGACTAATTTTTCATGGGTTGTATAGTTGGTCACCGATAATATAAAATGATATTATTCAATGCATTTTGTAAGGTTTAAAATTAATTTAGTTAAATTTTTAAAAATTATTTATGAGTATTAAGTTCTTTTAATTTTAGGAAGGAGGTTGGGAGTATATGTTTGGTGCACTGCATACCAAAAAAAAAAAAAAAACTTTTTAAGTCTCGTGGAACCGGAGAGTCCTGATTAATAAGGGATACAGGGAACGGTTTTCCTTAGCATAAGTCCTGGTTAATAGGGGATATGAGGAACGATTTTCCTTAACATAAGTCCTGGTTAATAGGGGATATGGGGAACGATTTTCCTTAACATAAGGTTTTAATCCCATGGAGGAACAACGTAGCGTTCTAGAGGAACAACGTAGCGTTCTAGCTCAGCTCAGCCTCCTCAGTTATATTTCCTATTGGTAAGCATAGCTCTTGATTTTAGGAGGGATCATGGTTGGGGGGTTGGAAAGCCTGCTCAACCTGCTCAGTTATATTTCCTTGTACGTTGGTCGTAAGAATTTCTCACACTAACCAAATATAATAATAAAGATTAAAAATATATATATATATTATAGAAAAAATTGTAAATCTATAATTATTAATATTAAGTTTTAAATAAATTTTATTGTAAAATTTATATATATTTTAAAATATTATTATTATATTAGATGAGGAAAATTTTAGATTTAAATGTTGTTATATGTAATTATGATGTTATATTAGTGAAATCTATTTCAATTTCATACAACACATTAAAAAATAAATTAATAGTAAATTTTAAATAAAATTAATTAAAAAACTATATATTAAAAAAATATATAAAATTATTATCACATTCTTGTAAAAGTTTTTTAACATGCAATGCTTAGATCTTAGATATTTGTATAAAAACCAATAAAATATATGTTTCTATAAATTCATACATGGTAGCTTGAGGGAGAGAAACATGTTGGCTACGCTAACATTAAAGGTGTATTGAACGTAAAGAGCACTATGTTAGATAACTAAAATTTACATCTGGTTGTCATGTTAAGTCAATAGCCTTACTCTTTTAAACCCTAGATTCCATTGTTTAGTATTGGAAGTATAAGTTTACTAATGGCACTCCATGCATTCTTAATCTATCTTAGTTGCATTAACTATTTTGCATATATAGAACATGTTTGTATGTAAATTTCAAACCAATCTAGTGTGCAAACATGGTAGTCACCCAACACAAGTCAAAGTTTTGTTAGTAATAAATATTTATTGGTCTCTTTATTCTTTTGAAGGTACACGTCCTTTGATAAAATCTATCTATTTTTAAACGAAAATGACATATTTAAAAAAAAAATTGTAATATAAAAGAGATTAGTAGGTCTTATCTTTTAAATAGGTTTTAATAAAAATTTACTATAATTTAGTGTTATGGGACAGCGCAACTGTCTGGAGTTTGGTTTTTTTAGGAAGATCTACTGTTCAAACCACCATATTATATGTTAATTTTTTATTAATAAGTTTAGCTCAGCCTTAAACTTCTTTATAGGGATTTCTCACACCAACCTAATGAAAAAATTTATCAAAGGATTGAAATTGTTTCATGACTAGTGGTCAAAGATTGAAATTGTTTCATGACTTAATTTAATTTTAGGGGCTTCTCATCACATCATGTAGAAAATAAATCTAATCAATGCAAGTTGTCTTTGGTTTTATTTCTCTAAGTGAAACCATTTTTTCTTCAATAAAAAATCATTTTTCTCCTTACACAATTGTCCATGTACCCCATGATTCAATATTTGGAGGCTTCATAATAATAAGGACTTGGATCAACTCTTCTTCAAGAGGTCCAAAGTTCAAACTCTGGTGTGATCATAATAATAAAGATTTGGAGGCTTCATCCATAATCACAATAATAAGGACTTGGATTGACTCTTCTTTAGGAGGTCCAAAGTTCAAACTGTGGTGTGTGTTTCATTTTTTCTCCTAACACAATTGTCCATGTATTCCATGATTCAATATTTTTTGTAACCCTAAAAATGGGTAAGAAGAAAAATCATAATAATAAAGATTTGGAGGCTTCGTCCACAATCACAATAATAAGGACTTGGATTGGCTCTTCTTTGGGAGGCCCAAAGTTCAAACCGCAATGTGTGTGGTTGTGTGTTAAATTCTCTATTGATAAGCTTAGCTCTCCCCCTTATGAGAGTCATGGTGGGATGGGGATGCCCAGCCTAAGTGTCGGTCGTGGGGGTTTCTCACACTAACCAAATCTAAATATGAAAAAAATAATGATTTGCAGGCGTCATCCATAATCACAATAATAAGGACTTGGAGGATGATGATAACCCTAACAAACACCACCTTATCTCTACTAAGATGCAACTGTATAAGGCCACATGAGAGAGCTTGTTTGCGTCCCCTTTTGCTAAAGATGTAAGGTCAAGCTTACGACCAAGTAAAGCATTTAAACTTTTAAAGTTTAACATTTTTTAAATTTTTTATGTAGTTTACATTCTTGTAGTTTACGAATGTAAATTAATACTTTGAAAATTATCTTTTTTTTTCTTTTTTGGTAGATTTATGGTGGAAGGATTATGGTTCTAAAACACCTACTTTGCATAGGATGGTTGTTTGCATCTTGAATAAGTCTTGTAGCTCTTCTAGATGTGAGTGCAATTGGTCTCTATTTGAAACTGTACACACCAAGAAGCACAATAGGTTGACCCAAGTGACCTTGTGTTTGTGCAACACAATCTTAGACTTCACAAGACAAGTGGAGGCTAGTGAATCCTATGAGACAACTCAATTGGATGAGCTATATCCACTATGTAATTGGATTGTCGAGTCCTTTGGATACCGAGTTTACTATAGAATACATTGAGGTACTTGAGAAGGAAGCAAGATTGGAGGAGATATACCATCATGATACCTCACTTGAACAACCTCTAATTTGTCCACTATTTTAAAGTCAAAGCCAACCATCTAGTGAAGGGGAAGAAAGGGAAAACAACTAGTAGTTTAAAACTTCTTTATATTTTGATATGTTGCATTTCTATGATATATTTGGGCCGGATTTGCTGATGTATAAACTGTAATTGTACTCTTTTTTATGAATATTTAATATAAAATCAACTTTTTGTAATTGTACTCTTTTTTATGAATATTTAATATAAAATCAACTTTTTGTAATTGTACTCTTTTTTATGAATATTTAATATAAAATCAACTTGTTGTTTAAAATGTTTTTTTTGTTTTTGTTTACTGAAAAAAATTCTTTCTATCGTTTTTTCCTGAGTTTTTTTTGAAATTGATGATAAAATCTTCAAAATTAAACTATCTAGTTTATTGCGAGTTCCGAGTCTTCCAACTATGTTTATGACAATAATGCCCTACTACCTGATTCCCAAATGCTTTGGAGTATGTTTGGAAAGTTTTTTTCCAGCTAGTCTAAAAAAAAATAACTATCAAAACTGTTGAATATAGCTTTTACTTCTTTATACTCTCTAGCTTACTTGAAGCCATGAACATGCAAGGCACTATTTTTGGAGGTCAAAGGGCCATCACAATGGCACTGCTTTTTGAGGTCACTGAGCCATCACAATGGCTACATATGAGGCATTAAGCTGCAACGAAATCCCACTCTATAACAAACCGCAAATTGCTTGGCAAGTGACGAAGGCGCTACTATCTCTTGAAAATAAATAATGACATATAAATCTGTTGATTGTATAGGTGTCAATGTAATGATAATCACGATAATAATTATAAATTGAAAGTGCATTGGTTTTGTAATGCTCTATCTATCAAATTGTCATGTTGAACTATGTTTTTAAACAAGTGTAACACATGTAAATCATTGGAGGAATACAATGCAACATCACGTTCAGAGAACTAGCAAGTTTACAAACCGCATTCCAAGGGTTTTGATTTGAACAAAGTCATCTGAGGCTTATTCAGCTCCCAACCTCGTCCAAGTATCGGCCCCTACATTAATACCAATGCTATAAACTGAAGGTAACATATCTATCAGACCTTGAAGATAAGTTACTATCATGACAATAATTTTGTGTTAGCACCAAACACAATTGCATGTCGGACAAGTTGATTTGATAGAAAATCTTCCATTTTAAGTTTTGGCTATGGTTGCTATGTTGGAGCCTTCATATTTGTTAGATTTTATACATAAATTAAGTTAAAAAATCTAAAGACTCCCTCTCCTGTTTACAGGAAGTGCTATGGTTTGTCCTTGAAACAAAGATTGCCATAATAATTTCTGTGTAACAAACCTTACATATACCCATGTGTTGTAGGTGAGTTGGAGAGGGTAGGACAACTTCCAAGGGAAGTCTCTGGTTCGAATCTCCACCCTACCAAATGCACATTGGGTACCCAAAATCCAGTTGAGAAAGCTGATGCGGTCAGGGCCGGGCACGACTCCTGTTGATGGTGTAGAATCCTTGGCTGTGGTTTCTCAAACCAAAGCAGCCCCGCAAGAAATTTTTCGCTAAATTCAAAAAAAAAAAAAAAAAACCTTACCTATAAATTTTATATCCTCTTCCCCAGTTGCCAGAACAACACCCAAGTGTGAAGAAATGTTGTTGGCCACAAATTTGAGGACTATGTTGAGGAGTCCAGAAGAAATGTCTTTATCAAATAATTGAATTCATCTGGCTTTTCCAACTGAGAAGCATGTCCCACATCCTCTATTGCTTCCAACTTGGCCCTGTCACCCAAATGCCTACATAGAAATTTGAAGTTAAAAGCCTGATGTTTTATTTAAGCTGTGTAGGAAAATGGAAAACGGTCAGTGAGAGGCATACCTTTTCAATCTTTTCCCAAGATCCAATGGAAAAACACGGTCATGCTCACCCCATATTATAAGTGTTTCCTGCAGGCAATGCATAGCATAATATGTAATATACCAGATTTGGGTGGGGATGAGATTGGTAAATAGAAAACTCCACTTTGGAGCCCAGCAGGGCCTTATATAATTCAAACACTTCTTCTCCATCAACTAAAACTTTAAAACAGTCACACATCTTTAAGAGCTGAAATCCTAAAGTTAAAACAGTCACACATTTTTGAAAGAATGTATAGGTGTCGAGCCCATTGGAATGGAAAATAGCAGTAAGAGTTCAGACTCCATAAAATAAGAAACATAAAATTATTGTGAGGCAGTGTAATGGTAAGATTATGTAAGCCTTACATGGGCAGAGTTGAATACATTTGTAATTTATCAATATAAAGGAATACCAGGCCCAAAAGTGCAGCATTCCAAGTATTGGGTATTTACTTACGAGATCCTCCTTCATGTATATGTGATCCTTGTATCTTTTTCTTCGTACTTTGTATGGCAATTATAAATTTACTGTCAACTTCATGAGACGCAAAATATTTAGTTAACTTTTAGATTTTATATAGAATAATGTAGTAGTTTTCACAAAAGTTTCACAATCTGGCCTGCAGTTGGAGGGCAATTGGTTTGGGCAAAGTGCTTGCACAAGTCCGGCTTCTGGTTCAATCCCCAAATCCAACCATTGGGAACAGTAGGAAACTCTCACCATATTATTAAACTTCCTCTCAAAAAAAAAAAAAAGTACAAATTCAATTTTTGTAAGGGGAAAAGGTCAAACAAATATAGCCGATTGGCAAAAAAAAAAACATTCATGAAGCTTTCCCTGCTAAAGTGAGACAGCAATAAAACTATAGATCTTGATATTCAGCATCCAAGAAAGCAAGTCTGGAAACACACAACGGCACTCTTAATGCTATCGAACTTCTTTAAGAACTTATGCCAAAGGAAGTTTGGACATTAAGTGTAGACAGAATCCAGAAAACGTACAGGGATCCTCTGTTAGGTCATGAAGTTTTTTAGTTCAAGAATGGATGTCCTTGAAGTTTTTCTCTGGAGACAAGGGGGCTCTGTCCTTGATAAGAAAGAAAAAGAAATGTTCAATCTTGCTTCTTCCCCTTGGCTTACATTATAGAGTATAGAGTCGGCACTTTGTGGAAAATATCTTTAACTTCAGGCAAGAAAAAGAAATGTTCAACCTTGCTTCTTCCCCTTGGCTTACATTATAGAGATGGCACTCTGTGGAAAATATTGTCCAAACCTTGTACAAACTTATGTTTGCACTATAAGGATAAGCAGGTCGGTGCTAGAGCAAGTCCCAAGATTGTCTTGAAGTGGGACTTGTCTGGGGACTACGTGGATCAAATAAATTATTCTTAGGCATTTTATTAGGACGGAATTAATCTGATACCTTAACCTTTCATTGGCATGTTTTAGATGTCACAACATAGTCGATTTTACGAAGGATTGTGTCTTGTGGCTACTGCCCACCTCAAAACCTACCAAGAATCCAACTCCTCCAATTCCAATCTTGGACACAATTCCAGGGAGAAGAAAAGTGTTCCAATAACATTTTGTGGGACTTGAGTGGTTTATGAGCCCCAACACATGCCAAACTCTATGCCAATGAGATAGCAGGCTTAAATGTGGAAGTCCTTGGTCCCGCTTATGTGGTACTCCTCACCCCTATTAACATCGAATCCGGCATGTGTGTGGGGGTAGTTGGCCCTCTTGCTTTCTAACCGGTTCATGTGATGTTGTGTTCCCATACAAGCTGTTTATTTCTAGTGGTATGTTCCTATGTTGGAATTCCGTTCCACTTTAATACCTCTTCTTCTCAAATTTCAACCCTGGCCGGCCATTGTTCCAGAACTGCATTATGAAACAGCAGTAGATATCCGAATCATGTAGACAATGATAAGTTCTACAAGAGCTCAGATTATTATGTGGCTTACTTAAAATAGGAAACAACCAAGCTAATTTAAAAATCCATATTGGTAAGAATACTTTCTTGGATGATTCAAACAAGATATTTGTCATACTGATAGGGCTATTTGCCGCTATGGTAGCCCTACATGGCACTATTTCTGGTTTATCACTAGGAAAATCATAAGTCCCTTTCATTCCCTAGTAAATGACATTTAAAAATTCAAACAAGTTTTAAAACAAAATAAGCATTCCATTCTTTTGGCCTTAAATTTGAAAATAATTTCTGCTATTGGAGGAAGGAACAAACCTGCACAAGCTGTGCCAAAACAAAGACCTATAATGAAATTGAAAGAACCAGAGGGGCAATCTTAAAAAAAATCTAGTGCCTAGAGTTTTTGTTGATACTTAATAGATGTCACATATTTAAAATTGCCAATAACCCAAAGATGCAAACTTGTTCATCATGTATTAGTTTTTGTTGCTGGAATTCTTGATTCGTTCACTTTAAGAATCCAAGTCTACAGGGTTCAGGCTCTCCAAAAGAACTGAGTAGTATTTTTGGATCTAATGGTTGTACTGCCTCAAATCACCTACATTACTATGAAGGCCTTACTTTATATTTTCTATGATGAGAAACTTCTTTTATTCAAAACAAAGTTGTAACGTATAGAATAAACACTAAAAATGTTTCCTAGATATGGCAAATCCATAATTGGAACTTTCAATATTTATGCCACTAATCACTATAAATCAAGTATAGAGTTAAGAAGTATCTCAGCTTCCAATTTACTAGGAGACTTCACAGATTTTGCTGGGAGACTCCAACATGGTTGACGTAGGTAGTGACAGGTGAATAGTTTTGGCTTACATGAATTCTATGCTAAAGTGAATGCTTACACACACATCAAAGTTTCTTCTGGACTTAAGGCCAGTTTCCTCTGCTGGGATTCCACATCCAGGTTCACAAATAATCAAATCTACTTGCAAAGTCTTGGTCAACTTGCATTCAGCATTTTGTGCAGAGAACAGATGAGATTCATCCAGGTTTGCAGGACAACTGCTATCCTTTTCAGTGGTCTTCTTTGATTGAAATTAGAAACTGATAACCGGGCTTAACATTCTTACCAAGCTAAACTTTTGTTGGAAAGGCCGTCGCTAATCTCATTTATCATGCTTGTAAGTCTTGCTCTGAGGTACCAAAAATCCCTGCCATCAGACTAGAGGTTACCTTCGGGTCAATTTTACAATTTATGCCTCGTTCTTTTCGTGGGAAGATGATATGCCCTTCACTTCAGGCATTCTGGAGCAACATGATAGCGACAGCCAACGTTGATGGAAAAGAAAATTCTGTAGCAATAGCTTAATAATGAACAAGTATTGAGTTAAGGTTGTAAAAGCATAATATGCAAAGACCATATGCTTCTCAGCTTGAGAAGTCCCTTGCATTTCTTTTGGATTGTCCCAAGCTTAAATATTTCTAGGTTGTTTTTGAACAAATAAGAAATAGTTATTATTCAGGCCTCTGTTGTTGGGAAGTGTTTGTTTTGGGGAAAAACATTTGCCACATAGGTTGCTCTCTTCTCACCTATTTCTAGGATTGAAGTCCTTAACACTCTTTGGGAGTTAAGGAAGGGATGCAAATTAAGTTAAAGCTTTGTCGGTTGCTAAACTAGTTCCGTAAATGAAAGCTAAGATGGAAGCAGGAGATCTGACAGTGCTAGCAGTATGGTCACTAGATTGAGGATGTTGTTGGTTTCCCAGCACTTCATCGCTTTACAAAAGAACCAGTTACAAACCTGGAAGGAATGGCTATACATTTGAAATCCTTCTTCCTTTAGACATGGCAGTTTTGTAATGCTTCTTATACATCTTCAGAACAAACTTCTAGTCAACATAAGCTGCTTGTGCCATAGAGGTGAGAACAACTTGAATAAGCTCCCTTGAAATAGCTTGTGGTCTTTAAGGGTTAACACCTTGTCTGCATTTTCTAAATGGCCTCTCCTTGCTTTGTATTTTTTGGTAGTTAAGTACTGAGACATTGTGGTGTAATTCCTTTGAAGAGCTAACAGATAGGCTTTCAAGTCCTTGTAAGTGTAAGATTTTGTATTATCAACATTTTTAATTGATATTACAAAAAGGTAAATTCTTCAAAAGAGCATCACCAAAATTTAGTTAAAGCAAGGTAATCAAATTTCATCCAAATATAAGCTAGATAGAACTTCAGTGGCATAACCAATGGGATGTGCTTGTTGTTTCTTTGCAATCTGGAGGCTTGTTAGATATGTAAACTATGGATGAGAAAGCCCAAGAAAACCACAGAATTGACAAAAGGACTAGATCAACTAAGAGAACATCAGAAGGGGTCATGAGTTCTTAAATTTGGCTTAGCAAGTTACCTGAGTTAAAACAGGAAGTGGTGGAGCGGCTTGCTTTCCTATAACCAGCTGTTGTAACAGTTCTACTTTCTGCTCCCTTTGCTCGGTGTACAATGTCTGTCCCAAAAGACCATACATTTCATTAAGAAGCCAGTGAAGACAAATTTGAAACAAACAGTAAAGGTATCAAAAGTATAAAGCTGAAGAAAGAACGAAAAAACATTCAAGGAGAGGACGGACCACACAGGCCTGAAAACTGTGTTTTAAAAAAGCGTACCGATTTAATATTAAGCAGAAAAAGCACCAAACAAAACAAAAGTTAGACGCAGAAAAGCAAAGCATGAAAACTGATAACAGAGATCTTTGAAGACTTCAATGTACCAAAAAACAAGTAAAGATGTTACTATAGTCAAATAGCCCATCAAACCAATCAAAGAATTCAATTATAACCAGACAGACATAGGGACTATGATCTTCCCAAATAAGCCCATATTTTTTTATACACGTCCTACTGTCCACTTTGGCCTATTGGCTGAAACTTTGCCGAGTAAATTGGAAAAGTTTACTCGGACATGCAATGTCCATCCAGAGGTGGATGGATAGTCTGCTCTACTTGGGGGACATATTGAATGATCGGCTGAAAGAGGCCGTGGTAAAAGTTCCAAAGTAAGAAGAAAAAAGAAAGACAAAATCAGGAACGAATTGCATAGATGTCCCACATTGATAAAATCCTGGAGAATGAAGGAGGGAACCATTCTGGGAGGCCTGTGCATTGAAAACTTGATCAACATCCTGAAATCGTCAGGTGTTTGAGGCAGCAGGATCTCAGCCACAGTCTTGGAATCATTGGTCCTCAAGAAATCCTTCTTATCATGAGGCAACATGCACACATTGGAGCTGATAATAACAACTTTGTCTACTGCCTCAGGGTACAGATGAGCCAGCCTGTATGCCACAAACCCACCATAACTAAGCCCACCCAGGTGAAACCTGTTCACCCCGAGATGCTTCAACGCCATCATCACTGAATCTGCCTGAAACAACTCAGACCTCTCACTGCCTGTAGAGAAGGATTTCCCAAAGAAAACCAAATCAGGAATATACAGATTGAAATTATGTAATAGGGGTCTGATCTGTGGATGCCACTGCCACATTGCATTCGGTCCAAAACCGTGAATGAGGACTAGGCTTTGCTTTTTGGGACATACTGTTTTTGGCACCCAGCAATGCATTTGGGTGGCTTTGTCAAGATGGATGAGTTGGGAAGTCATGCCACAGTATATGAAGTATTTTTGCAGCCACCAGTCTTTCTACGATATCAAACTGAACAAGTTGAAGTTGCTCATTTTTTCTAACAAGATTGCACTAGTAGTGTTGACTAACCGCAGCACCATGAAGGGGGATTTGACTGAGTGGATTAGCCTTCACCTTGGCCTTGTATTAATAAGGTGTTTAAATACAGAGATTATATTAGACATTAATGTTTTTAGGTTTTGGTGTACTTATACCAATAGTAGAGTATGATTATTGGCTTCAAGCAAGGGTTTTCATATTTCTGAAAAAAACAATATCTTGGGTTATAGAGTCTCAGGGGACAGAGCAATGGTTTGGGTATTACCTCTTCTTCAAGCAAGGGTTCTCATATTTCTAAGAAAAACAAGGATATCTTGGGTTATAGAGTTCCAGAGGACAGAGCAAAGGTTAGGTTTGGGCATTGACTTTTCTTAAGGGTATTGGCTATGTGTTAAATTCCCTATTGATAAGCATAGCTCTTGGCTTTATAAAAAATCATCCTTAAAAGACATTGTTCAACCCTATAAGTTGATTGTAAAAATTTATCATAAGAAAAAAACCTATGACTGTGACACAAGAAGATTGGGGAACTCTACAAGTCGAAACTCTGGGAATAAGATGGGCGAGGAATGTGCAGTACAAACAATGGCAGTAACAAGAATAAAGGATATAATCACCCATAATACAAGATTCTGTTTGCATCTTCCGACATGGCGTTTCGTAAGCAACAATCATTACGTATTTTAAAAATCAGTTTTACCTACGTAATCACATAGGGTGGTGTAAACATCTTGTTATAGGGTGGCACTAATCATGGAGTATAAGTACAACTGTGGCTACACTATTTTTATTATATTATAATCATATGGTGGTATAAACATCTTACATGGAATATCACATGGTGGTATAGACATCCATGTGATATAGACATCTAACATGGTATCTCTGGTCTTTAGTGTACATAGCATCAATCATAGAATAAAGGGTCTTCTTATGTTTCCAATTGACATTACCAAGATGAAACACCAATTACATACAATTGAGGTGTTTAACAAAAACATTTTTTATTTTCTTAATTAATTATATCGGATTGAAAAAACCTCTACTGCCATCACTTCATGGCTACATGGCTATATGGTGGTATTATAATAAAACAATTATGCATATATCATTTAATAAAATTTGAACTTTGGTTTTTTTTTTTAATTTAAGAAAAAAAATGGGTTTTGATAATAATAATTTATTATTAATTCTTTTATATTTCAAGTTTTGTTTGTTATATTGTGGTATAATCTCTTCTTTTTAGTTCCAAAGTTTTCATTATTAAATCACTCATGTTGAATTTTTTTTTTGATTTGGTTATTGCGAGAAACCCGACGTACAGGTCTGAGCAGTCTCCTCCCAACCAAAGTTTTTATTATTAAACCACTCATGTTGTACATTTTTTTTTTTAATTTGGTTATTGTGAGAAACTCCATATGACGGACGTACAGGGCTGAGCAGTCTCCTCCCAACCATGACTCCTCTTAAAGTTGAGAGTTATGAGAAACCCCCTGGGCTGAGCAGTCTCCTCCCAACCATGACTCCTCTTAAAGTTGAGAGTTATGAGAAACCCCCTGGGCTGAGCAGTCTCCTCCCAACCATGACTCCTTTTAAAGTTGAGAGTTATGAGAAACCCCCTGGGCTGAGCAGTCTCCTCCCAACCATGACCCCTCCTAAAGTTGAGAGCTATGAGAAACCCCTATGACGGACGTACAGGGCTGAGCAATCTCCTCCCAACCAAACTTTTCATTATTAAACCACTCATGTTGTACATTTTTTTTTTTTGATTTGGTTATTGTGAGAAACCCCTTGTGAAGGACGTACAGGGCTGAACAGTCTCCTCCCAACCATGACCCCTCCTAAAGTTGAGAATTATACTTGTCAATAGGGAATTTAACACAAAGTCACCACACACACCCACCCCCTCACACACTCGTCCACGTCACAGTTTGAACCTTGGACCTCCTGAAGAAGAGCCAAAGCCCGAACCGTTGCCGTTGCATTGCATCCTCAAGTGCACTCATGTTGTAATTTTAATATGCAGAACTCACTTATGCTTTACTTTTTAATATGCAGAACTCACTTAGGCTTTACTTTTTAATACGCAGAACTCACTTATGCTTTACTTTTTAAGAATAACTCTTGAGTTTTTTTTTTTAATAGGTTAGATCAGGATTGGAACCGTCGTGTCGTGTGCACTCAATAGAGTCAAGTTAGCCTACTACCTTTGCCCCAAACAAGGCTTGCCTCAAAGGTTTGAACTCGGGTTTCTTCAAGTTCCCAAAACTTACCAATACACCAACCCTTGGGGCTTAAACTCTTGGGTAAAGAAAAACCTCTGGAGGCCACCCATCCATACCATTATCTAAAGGGAAGCCACAAGAGATATTTTTAGTGTTCATTTGATCTCACATTTGTACAGGGTTTGAACCACCCATCCATACCATTATCTAAAGGGAAGCCACAAGAGATATTTTTAGTGTTCATTTGATCTCACATTTGTACAGGGTTTGAACCTCGAGACCTCTCAAATGGAGGGAACTATTTGAAATCACCATCGCCCCACACTCACGAAGGATATTGAAACCATATGAAACAACTCTTGTAGAAGATGTTGTTTATCTAATATACAATCATACTTAAATTATCAAAGGAATATTATAACTCGATTAAATTTAAACTTTAAACTTTTATTTAGAGTTTCAAAGTCTTTAAAATATTTTAAAATATAGTTTTGTTTTTTAGTAAAAAAACTAGATTATATTAAACATTATAACATTATGGAGCTAACATTATCCACTAGCTCAAAAACAAAATGAGGTGGATAAAGAGTAAAGCATCCATAACTATAACTATAACCTTAGTTATCAAGTTCATTCGAATTCGATACTTATTAAGTTCAAAAGAAATTCGAGATGTTTAAAAATTCGTAATAAAATTCGATATATAATAAACGTATATATATTTTCACATAATTTTTTTAATAAAAAATTTAAAAATCAAATATACAATAAATATAAATATAAATATAAATATATATATATATATATATATATATATATATATATATATATATATATTTTTTTTTTTTTTTAACACATGAAAAGATTCTTAAAGGTTAAATCAATATTTTTTTTGAAATATAAATTATAAGTTTTCTATCAATTATAATAAAAAATCATAAAAAATAAAAAATTGTTAGATCATGCATAAAAGAAAGCACTTAAAATATCTTATATCATTCAAGTTTAAAAAGTAGAAAATTTTAATTTTAGGTTTCATTAGAAGCTAGGGTTAAAGAGCAATATTTTTTCTTTTATTTTAGGGTTAAGGAGCAATGTTTTTTTTCTTTTATTTTAGGGTTAAAGGAGCAATGTTTTTTTTTTTTCAAAGAGAAGTGTTTTTTCTTTTAGGGTTACAAAGCAATGGTTTTTTATTAGGGTTAAAAAGCAATGTTTTTCTTTCTTTTATTTTGAAGAACTTGCAGATTAATTGAGACAAGGAGCATTTTAAATAGCAGGTGCAGGAATAATGAAACCTCCAAATGGGATATTTGTTTGTCAACTGCACTTTCAGAGCTATCCATTCTCTCAAATGATGATAAAGAAATAAAGAAAATAGCATCCCAATAGATTGAAAATTGTTGCTTCGAAAAATTTCAAGCTTCCAAATTGCACGTTGTAGGAGGGAGATTGCAAGAGGGTTTGTTCATAGCTACTGTGTTTATAGTGCTTCCTTTGTATTTTTTTAAGCTAAAAATTGATTTTAGGGTTTTTAATGCTTGTTTTTTACCCAATTTTTTTTGGCCGAAATTAAGGTTTGTTCACCGAATTCATTCAGACAACGTTTTAAATTCGATGTACGATTTTCAAATTTCATATAAAAATTCAACGAATATGATAACTCACACTAAGACTATAACGACGATAACTATAACTATAACTATATCTATATATATAATAAAAGTTAATAATAACAAAAAGACTATAATTATATCTTACTGCAATACATTAAATGTTAATACCTCGAAAACTTGTTATATAAAAAAATTATAAACATATTTTTTTATAATAAATCTTAAAAAAAAAAAAATCTATATTCTTATATTTCTTCTTTAAATATAGTTAAAAAATAACATTGATCAAAAGAAAAAAGACACTGAATAGAACGTATAATTAAATAATAGCAGCTTTCTAAATATTGTTATAGGTCATACTTATAACTTATATCTAAATTAAATTAAACACATATTTAAACAAATAATATCATCAATAAGGATTGCTCTTATTTTAGTAAAACACTAAAAATTACTTTTCTTTTTTAATTTTCTTCAACTTTCCCTATGGTATGCGCCACCTGACTTTTTTTTTTTATTTTATATTTTAAAGAAGGGTAATAGTATAGACTATAGTAAATCTAGAATGATAAAACTATTATTATGTTAGTTCTTCTTTCCGATTGATTGTCTTTAGTAATACTTTTTATACATATATATGTGGTTGTGGGGATTGAACTCGAGTAGACCACACTTATGTAGATCGATAGGAAAAATTGGCTTATTTTTACCGTTGATAATATAAAATGATTTAATTATGCATTTTTTAAATTTATTTATAACTTTATACATAAAATAAAGCCCATTAACATAATAATAAAAATAATCAAAATGGTGATAGTTTAATTGGTTAGATTTCTTAAAATTTAAAGAAGAGATCAAGGTTTAAATCTTACCAAGCGATACATGGTTAATATCTAAATTGTTGTGATACCACTATATCGTGATGATGTAATACGGGTAGGGCCTGTTTCAATCTCATATAATTAATTGAAAGAATAAAAGAATTATTGATCAATCTTTGTGAAGGATTATGTTTTATTTTTTAGGAGCCATATCTTCGTGAAGGGTTGTCTGATTCAGCTGATTCTTGGACCAATTTGTGTGAAATTTGAATAGCTTTAAAATGAGTGGTCATATGAAGGAATCCGAGCAATATTGAGGGAGATACGACCCTGTGAAGTCAGCCATCCGGAACAAGGGTAGTGACAATTTTTCAAGTCATGAAAAACGAAATTGCAAATATCTGTCAACTAGGGTTCGGATGATGGGAGGAGCAATGGAGGGCTAGGGCTTTAGTGAGGCAAGACATTCTCTCTGGGCATAGAATTTTTCAGCTAAGTTTCTTTTTCCTTTCTTTTATCTTAGAAATTTTGCATGCAAATTATTATAAATTTTTTATCAAATATTATATTTGCTATAGGATATTCTGGTAAATTTTAGTAGATTTTGAGTTTTAGTTTCCTTCCCATGGACCGATTTATAGCTAAATCCTTAGAATCATCTCTAGTAGTAGAGGTTAGTGAGCGCACCACAGAGGATCGATCCTCGTTGCTCAAAGATAGGGCAGTTTTGGTAAATTTAATGGGTATTGGCCAAGGGCTTCAACCTTGAGAAAATGGATTGATAGGAGTTGGAAGTCTCCAGGAGTGAGTCTATCCTTTCTTCCCAAAGGTTTCTTCCTAGCCATTTTTTGTTCTAGGGAAGAAAGAGATAGAATCCTAAAAGGGGGTCCTTGGTTTATGGGAAGAGCAGGACTCTTCCTTACCTGTTGGTATGAAGGCTTTTCACCTAAAAATGTAAATCTATCCCTAGTACTAGTTTGGGTTAGGATGTATGGGTTGCCCATTGAATTTTGGGAAATGGATACCTTCAAGGCAATAGGCAACACTCTGGGAGAATTCCTTGAGATTTCAGAAACTACAAAAGATGGATTCTTGGCTATTTATGCTCGGATATTGGTCATGATTGATATAAGTAAAGCTTTACCAAAATCAATCATTCTTAAGTATGGGGATAAGATGTGGACCCAAACCATAGATTATGAAAACATATCTTTTAGATGTAGAAGATGTCATGAGGTGGGGCATATTGAGAGATCATGCCCTAAGAAGAGCCCAACATAATCATATGTAGAAAACCGCAAGAGAAACTTACAAATGGATATGGATGAGGATGGTTTTCAACTTCCAAAAAATAGATCTAGACAAATAAAAGCAAATAAACAGTGGAGACTAGTAAGGAAGGATATTGGAAGAAATACCAACTCTTTTGAGGCTTTAGCCTATGAAGAAAAAGTAGATCAAAGCTTAGAGGACACAAGACAATAGGTTCAACATATTAACAAGGAACCATCTATTCAGTATGATCCTGATTTAGGGATGAACATTCTCGATGAACCTAAGGAATGTGTCTCATCAGATTTTGAAGACTCTCTTGAAGTACCATGCACCATTCAAGAGAAAAAAATTGGTAAAGAAAATGCAATGTTAGATGTTAATACCTCTACCATTAATAAGGAAATACCAAAAAATGAGTAGGACAAGTCAAAAGCTTCTGTAGTAGAGCCAAGAGAGGATAAATTTGATGAAAAAGAAAGTTGTGAAAGAATATTGAGGAATAGAATAATAAGACCTACTCCTGATACAGGCAAGGCAAAAAGAGGAAAACCCTCAAATTATCAAGCGAGATCCAGGGAAGCAAGAGCAAACATAGAGAAAGGAACACAAACTAAGTTGGTTGAACTTCTCTTTACCAAACAACAAAATGATATTGGTAATTCGTAGGTGGGGCCAATAGCCCCTAATGAGACATGATTATCATCTCATGGAATATAAGGGGTGCTAATGCCCCCTCAAAGCAGAGGTGTATCAAGGACCTCTGTTTAAGTAATAAGCCTGATATTCTTTGTATCCAGGAAACTAAAATGACAAAAGAAGTTTCCAAAACTATGAAAGCAGTATGGGCGAGATGTGAATGGGATGCTATGGATTCTGAAGGAGCGGTAGGGGGAATTCTAACTTGTTGGAATCCTATTAGAACCTCTTATGTAACCATTCTTAAAACTAGGCATTGGATAGCCTCTTTAGTCACATGCTACTTTGCAGATATTTATTTCATCCTTATCAATGTCTATGGACCTACAACTCAGTCAGGTAGATTAGAAGTTTGGAGTGGGATTGAAGCCTTTATGAGAAGTAAAGACCAAGAAACCTGATTCATGATCATAGGAGATTTTAATGCCATAACCAAGTTGGATGAAAAATTTGGGGGAATTAGGAAATTAACCCAAAGTATGAGAGATTTCTCAGCTTTTATTCAAAATAATAATCTATGGGAGGTTGAGTTTGAAGAAGACAACTATACATGGACCAACAATAGGAGAGGCCAAAACCTAATAGCAAAAAAATTAGATAGATGCATACTCTCAGATCATTGGCTAGATGAAGGGACTTGTGCTAAAATTAATACCTTGACAAGGATTGGTTCAGATCATTAGCCAATAAGAGTTAAAATGGTGGTAAGTGAATTAAAAAATATCATATTTTAAATATGAGTAGATGTGGGAAGACCATCCTCAATTTGTTGATATGATAGCACAAATGTGGAATTCTTTAGGAAATGATGGGTTGTATACACTTCCAAAACAAATTAAATCAATGACATCTAGATTAAAAGAATGGAACAAGAACACTTTTGGAAATATTTTTGAGAAGAAAGAAGAACTAAAAGATAAACTTTCAAAATTTCAAAAAGGTGATCATAATAATCCAAGCTCAGAGGAAAGGGAGTTGCTTAGTGAATATCATAATATTTTGAGTAAGGAAGAGAAATTTTGGAGATTAAAATCGAGATAGACTTGGTTAAAAGGAGATAAAAATACAAAGTTTTTTCATAGGATGGCTATAGTACAGAGATCAACATCTAGAATTAGTAGAATTAAATTAGTAGAAGGGGTTTGGATTGAAGACTAGAGTGAAATTAGAAAGGAGGCAAGGTCTTTTTATCAAAATATTCTAGGATCAGAGGAGTTTGAAGTTCTTAATGATAAACTTCTACAAGAAGTACCTTCAATTATAATAGATGAAGACAATAGGAAACTGATGGAGCCTATTACTCTAGAAGAAGTTCATTTAGCTCTTTTCTCTTTTAATAAGGATAAATCCCTAGGTCTAGATGGGCTCTCTACAACATTCTATCAACATAATTGGGATATAGTGAAGGATTCTTTATTGGTGGTAGTGGAATAGTCTAGGGTAAAACAATACATACCTTATAAAATAAATGCAACATATCTTACCCTGATTCCAAAAAAGAAGGATGTATAATTGTTTGATTCATTTAGACCCATAAGCCTATGTAATATGGCATATAAGATTATCTCCAAAGTGATGGTGAATCGATTAAGACCATTGTTAGACAAAATTATTTCAGAAGAGCAAGGAGGATTTGTGAAAGGGAGACAGATTCTAGATGGGATCATAGTAGCTCATGAAGTTATACATTCAACAACTTCAAGAAAAGAGAAAGCAATGATCTTAAAACTTGATATGAGTAAAGCCTATGATAGGGTTAAATGGGATTTTCTTTTTGTAGTATTAGAAAAGTTTGGATTTGGGAAGAAATGGGTTAGATGGATTAAAGCTTGTGTCTCTATAGTTTCATATTCAATGTTGGTCAATGGGTTAGTAACAAAATCATTTAAAGCCAAGAGAGGTCTTAGACAAGGAGATCCTCTATCACCATATTTGTTCATTATTATGGCAGAGGTTTTGGGTAGGAACTTGAAGAAGGCTAACAAATATGGGCTTATAAGTGGACTTAAGGCTAGTAATAACATCGACAACATCACCCATCAATAATTTGTAGATGATACAACCCTTTTTGGGAGGGCAAGGATAAACGAGGCCAGAGCTTTGAATAACTTATTAAAGGAATACGAAAGAGCATCAGGGCAAAAAGTTAATAGGAAAAAATCCAAAATTTACTTCCTAAACACTCCAACTAAAATCAAAGTAGGGATATACAGGTTACTTCAAATGGAGGAGGCAAATTTCACACCAATTAAGGGGAGAATGAGGATAGAATTATGGAATCCAGTTATAAGTAAAGTTTAGAATAAACTACAAGCATGGAAAGGTAGATGGTTATCATTAGCAGGAAGAGTGCAACTAATTAAATTAGTCTTACAAGCCATTCCAACATATTATATGTCATTGTATACTATGCCAAAATCGATAGAAAAAAGTTTAATCTATATTATGTGATCATTTTTGTGGTTAGGATTACATGATAAAAGGAAATTTCCTTTGGTGAAATGGAGCAAGGTGTGTGATGATAAAACTAGGGGAGGTCTCGGTTTAAGAGTTCTTACGGATGTAAACTTAGCTCTTAGGGGAAAAGTAATTTGGAGATTGTACAAAGAGAGTCAAAGACAATGGGCAAGAATTCTTCTAAGTATGTTGAGCCCAATGACCCAAGCTTAATATTTACTACATTCTCTCTACAAAATGGTTTTGCACTATGGAACAGTTTAAAAAAATCAATTGATCTAGTGATTAAAGGTTTAATATGGAGAAAAAAAAAATAATATGGGTAGTGGGAATTGGAGAAAAAATTCTATTTGGATGGATACTTGGTGTGATAAAAAACCACTCAATCTAGATCCAATTTTGAAACCATGGATGAGATTACTTCAAGATAAATATGGTGATAGGGTTTCAAATATTTTGTACAAGGATCAAGAAGGAAGATACAAATGGAAAGAAGATTTTTTTACAAGTATACAAGACATTGATGCTAGGAGGCAGTTGAGTAGAAAGATAACAACAATGATTATTTTGAGGGGAGCCAAGGATAAATTGATTTGGGAGTTGAATAGCTTAGGAGAATACACAACAAGAAGTGGATATAATATAAAGCACCAACAAAATAGGAATATCACAAGAATATGGAGAGATATTTGGGATAGCCCAAGCATTCCTAAAGTCAAAATGTTTGTTTGGCTAGTAGGTCATAGAAGAATTTTATCCTAGGATAACCTTATGAAAAGGGGTTTTCATGGCCCCTCACAATGTGTTCTTTGTAAAAAGGAGGAGGAGAGTATAGACCATCTCTTGGGACATTGCTCAATAGTCTAGAAACTATGGCAATGGATTCTTAATATGTTTGGTAAATGCATGGTGATGAATGGAAGAATTGAAGAATGGTTAAAGCAACAATAGAGCACTTTTAAAAGTGAGGCTTTATAGACAATCTGGGATATATCAAAAGATACAATACTTTGGACTGTATGGCTAGAAAGGAATAGAAGAATATTTAAAGGAAAGGAAAGCAATTTAGAGGTAATGAAAAGGAAGATTTGTTTAGCCATAGAGGAGTCTAAACCAACCCTATCAACTCACCCAATCCCTAATCTGGAAGTAGAGAGCCTTGATAGATGGAGTCAAGTCATCAAATGGAATTATGATGTTGGGTATAGGAGAAATAAAAAGAAGGTAAAGAATATAAAGTGGAAACCACCAGATGTGGAGTTGGTCAAATTGAATTTTGATGGAGCATCTAAAGGAAATCCAGGACCAGTAGGAGGAGGAGGAATAATTAGAAATAATAGAGGGGATATTTTGTCTCATTATGCTTTCAATAGTGGATTTAAGACAAATAATGAAGTTGAAGCTTGGGCGGCTTTGGAAGGGTTAAAAATATGTAAACAAATGAAATGGAACAGAGTATGGATGGAAGGTGATTCACTCATAGTAATAAATGCAATTTTGAGGAAAGCAAAGGCTCCATGGAACATACAAGAGATAATTGTGGAAATTCAAGATCTTGCTAAAGAGTTTGAAGAAATCAGGTTTACACATATATTAAGGAAAGGAAACAAATGTGCAGATAGGCTAGCCAATAGAGGGGTTTTAATTGAGGATCGTGAAGTTAAATTCTCTTTTCCATGGTTAGAGGAAGTAGTAAGTTTAGTTGAAGCTGGCAAGAAAATGTTGACTGCCTGAATCAAATAATGATTAAGATTTACTTTAATGTTTTTCATTGGTAATATTTGCTTTATTTTATAACATTAATGTGTTTTCATATAAACTATTTATTATAATTTTTGTGGTTGCACTTGTGCTTCAGGAAGGAAACTAGCAATCTAGATCTGGTAAAGTGGACTATGATAGTGTGATGTTTTGGAAATATTACTCTACTAAGATGCAATGCATAGATAGTAGAGGTGAAGTTTTGGTATTGTGAAGGCTGTTGTAGGAAAATGTCAAGAAGGAACCGAATTCGATAGAAATAAAAAAAAAAAAAAAAAAAGGGGGGAAGGGAGGAAAATTGATCAATTGGGGAAATTGTAGACAAGGGATTCTAGAGGAATATTGCGCCCTCCTTCTGGAGTTTTTGTGCAGGATTTGGCCTTAGATACTGCCACGTCTTTTTCTTCCGTCACCTCGGGCGGTGGCTCTGCCCTTTACCTCATGGCGGCCGCTCACTCGGCAAGCTCAGTTGATCCTGCCATTGTCGGAGCTCAATCTAAAAATGTACCAAGAGGTAATGTTGCTCTTCTTCAAGTTGTTATCCCTGCTCATGAATTTCAATCTGCTTGTCAATGGTTTGAATGTCATCACTTGGTGGGGTATTTTTTGGGTAGAATCCCCAATGATACTTTGCTTCGTACCTGGGTCAACCAAGTTTGGGGTCCTTATGGTGTCAAGGTTTCGAATGTTCAGAATCTTACCAAAGGGTATTTTTTGTTTCGCTTTGATGACCCTGTGCATGCACAAAAGATGTTGGCTAAAGGACCTTGGATGGTTAGGAATTCCTTGCTTATTTTGCAACCCTATACACGGGATTTCACTATTGCTAAGGTCTCTTCCCTGGAGGTTCCTGTCTGGGTCGAGTTCCCTGGTCTTCCCATTCCCTTTTGGAATTTTTTAGATAAATTGGTTGCTCCCTTGGGAAAGTTTATCTGTTTTGAGCCTCCTCGTTTCTTCTCAGCCCGACCCACTAGGAGGGTATGCATCAAGCTTGACCTTTCCAAGGATTTACCTGAGGAAATTGAGATTAATGTTGGAGATTATACCCACAGACAAAGGGTGGCCTATATTAATCTCCCGAATACCTGCTTTCATTGTCAGTCAGTTGCCCATAAGATAAAATATTGCCCACTTATGGCAGGTAAATTCCAACAAAACCCTCCTCCAGCTCCTAATAATTCTTCTGTTCAGGCACCTGGTGCCTCGGCATCTAGTGCTCAGGCAGCTAGGGTTACTGGGGGGCAAGAGGAATGGCAGGTGGTTAATCGATGAAATCGCTCCTAGAGTGCATTACAGTCCCAAGCTCCTGAGAGTGCTTCACAGCCTCTTTTGTCACACTCTGCCCCTGTTGTCACACCACCAGCTTCTGTGCCTCAGGATGTTTCTGTTCGACAAGCTCCTATTGCTCCTCCAGAAGTGCAATCCATTTGGGTTCCTCCGAATTTTGCTCAAGTTGTGATGGCCATGCCGAGTTCTACTACCTCTCCGGAGGAATATGTCTCTGATGCCTTTCGAAAACCTTCATCAGAAGGTCAGTCTGGTTATAAAGTTCGTCATTCCCGTAGCCCTCCGAGAAATAATCTGCATTATGATAAGCACCACCAAATGGAGGAGGCTTCTCGTGTTTACCAGGATGGTCAGGATCAGTATGCTTCTAACTCCTTCGGGTCTCTTGTTCAGTTGGGAGCCTCTGAGGATGTTCTGGAACTTTCGCATACTGATAGGTCTTAATGATTTTCTTCTCATGGAATGTAAGAGGACTGACGGATCCAGTCCGTAAATATATGATCCGTAGTGAGATGACTTCTGTCACTCATAAGTTTGGCAATATTGATGTGATGTGTTTACAAGAAGTGAAAGTTTCTAATTTTAATCTGTAGTGTATCTATAATTTTTTGTGGCCTCGTGGTGTTTTCCATGTAACGAATCATTCCAGTGGGATAGGTGGAGCTGTCACTTTTATTTCCCCAAAGTGGCACTCGAATATTGTGACGTGGGGAGTGGATCCGTCCAATCAAGCAGTCTGGACTTTGTTGGAATTACATGGTAAATCATTTGGAGTTATTAATGTTTATGCTTCGAATAATGCTCCAGAAAGGTGTGCCTTGTGGCGGTGGTTGGCTTTGTCTCTGCCTCTTGCCACATGGGTGATGTGTGGGGATTTTAATATGGTGGAAAAGCCTTCTGATAAAGTTAGTTTATCTCCTAACCGTTGGTGTGCTGGGGAGCGGGAAGCTTTTTATTTTATGAAAAATAAGTTGAGTCTTAGTGATCCTAATATCTATTTTTCTCCTGCTAACTTTTCTGAAGCTCAATGGTTTACATGGTCAAATTTTCAAGCAGGCGAAGCTAGGGTGTTAAAACGCCTTGATCGAGCCATGATCTCTTCCAGTGAGACTTTTAAAATTGCTAGGGTTTCACCTTCTCAACCTCCTATTTTGGTTATCCCAGGTACTATTTTGTCTGATCATGCTCCTATTCTTTTTTTTGTGGAAGCCATTCTTCATCAGCCCCGACAATTTCAGACCCAGTTTTATCTTAATGTTTCCTTCCTTCATCACCCGGCTATGAAGGCTCATATTTGTAGAATTTGGAATTTGCTTTCGAGACCCTCTAGTGACTTTGGTTGGGTTTCTTGGTGGAATGCTACTATTTTTAGAACCACCTCTTTGCTTCGCACTTTGGGAGTGGAAGTAGCCAAGAGGAGGAAGAAAGCTAATTTGGTTTTGAAGTCGGAATTAGTAAAAGTTTCTGTGCAGCTTGAGGCTAATCCTTTTTGTTCTGATCTTCAAGCTTTCATGGCTGCCCTTCGACATGAGCTTAAAAAAGTTGATATGTATGAAGCCAAAGGAGCACAATTAAGGGCCAGGATGCATTGGTTAAAGGTGGGTGACAAAGTCTCTAAAGAATTTTTCAAGCGCCTTCGCCCACCTGCTCATACTACCCAATTCACTGCTCTGCAAGTTGATGGTCAAAGGTTCACATCTCTTGATGATATTTTTGGAGCTTTTGTTAATCATTATCAAAGAGTGTTTGCTTCTCAGGGCCTTACCCATGATAGAGTGCAAGCTCTAGAATCCTGTTGTCAAGTCATACCTACTAAGCTTACTCAAACTCAGCGGGATTTTTGTGATGCACCTTTAACCCTGGAGGATCTCAAACAGGCTCTATCTCAGATGGCAAATGACAAAGCACCTGGATTAGATGGTTTCCCTTGTGAATTTTATAAAGAATGTTGGGACTTGGTGGGTTCTGATTTGCTGCAAGTGTATAAAGAGGCTATGCTTACTGGGTCATTGGGGAATCTCATCAACAAAGGTAATGTTAAGTTCATTCCAAAAGGGGAGACCCTGAACTTATTTCTAATTGGTGGCCAATCACCTTGCTTAATGTCAGTTATAAGATAATTGCCAAGGCTTTAGCTCTTAAACTCAGACCTATTCTTCCTGAGATAATCAGGCATGAGCAGACTGGTTTTGTTCAGAACAGATATATTCTGGATAATGTTATTGTTGTTTGGGAAGGGATGGAATGGGCTAGATCCTCCGGTCAGGATGTTCTTTTCCTTAAGATTGATTTTGAGAAGGCTTATGATAGAATAGAATGGTTCTTTATTACTTCTATGCTAAAGGCTCTGGGGTTTGGCCCTTATTTTATCAGGATTGTACTTATGTTATTCAAAGATGCCTCTGTTGTGTTAACTCTGAACAAGAGACAATCTCAGAATATTCAATTAGCTCGTTCTATCAGACAAGGTTGTCCATTGGCGCCTTCTTTGTTTATTCTTGTTGTTGAGGCCTTTGGTTATCTTCTAGCTCATAGATCTGCTCAAGGATTGATCAAGGGAATTTATCTCCCTTCCTCCCCCAAGCAGTTGATTAATGGTCATTTTGTAGATGATTCTTTCTTGACTATTGCAGAAGATGAGATCTCTGTTACTCATGCTTTAGATTGTCTTCATACATTATGCTTAGCTTCTGGCTCTAATATTCAATGGAGAAAAACTTCTTGCTATAGACAGTCTGGAAAAGATATGCCTACCTGGTTAGCTGATAAGCCTTGGAAGTGGATTCAACCTGGGGAACCCTTTAAATTTTTGGGTATTCCTTTTGCTTTTTTGGGTTCTCCTGCCCGTTTGTGGGATTATGTTGTTCAAAAGGTTGAGAAGAAGCTTATGTATTGGTGTACCAAAAAATTATCCTTAGCTGGCAAGTTTCAGATTTGTTCCAAGGTATTGGCCTCTACTCATGTGTATTACTCTTCTTGTTGGGTCCCTTCCAAGACTTGTTATGCCAAATTGGAGAAGTTGCTTCGAGATTTTCTGTGGTCCAATGTTGTTGGTAAGAAGGGATTTCATAGGGTGGCTTGGGATATTTGTTGTCTTCCTAAAAAATTTGGAGGAATGGGATTGTTTGACTATCAGCGACAAGGCTTTTCCCTCTGTGCTAAATGGATTGTGAGAGCTTTACAGGGGGAGGAAGCCTGGAAACTTTTAATTCATCACTGCCTCTCCACAGGGCTTCCTTTTGGTAAGAAGGTATGGAAAGGGCTTGATTTGCAAACCATTCTTACAACCCCTGTTCCAATAAATATTTTTGGGTCCTTTGTTATGCAAAGCATTTGGAAGGCCTGGGAGGCCATTAAACCCTGGATTTCTTGGAAAGGTCACAAGGGGAAGCTGGGGGCTTCAATACCTTTGCTTAATGTCTGGTGGTCTTCGGCCATCACTTTGCAGGGGACTCCCCTTGCTCAAGTCCAGTGGATACATGCTCAGAAATTTTATAAACGAGGTATTGCTCGGTTATCTGATTTCATGGATTTTCATTCAAGGTCTTGGATACCTTGGGAAATTTTTAGGAATTTTTTTGGTTTATCTTCTGCTGATAAGACTACTTATGAGGTTGTTATTGATTCCACTCCTTTATCTGTTTGGGGTAAAGTTTTTCGATATTATCAGAAACCTTGGTGGACTGATTGGTCTTGGCCCAAAGATGTTTCTCTCACCAAGTATAAACCTCATTTGGGATACTCTTGGCTTTCCCCTGTTGTGCCTATGGCTGAGAAGCTTAATTCTAGGTGGGATGTAGTATCTCTTCAGTCCAGATGGAGTCTCAGATTTAATACACTCTGGGCAAAGTATCTTGAACCTAAGCAAGCCTTTTTTGCTTGGAGTTTATTGTTTCAAGGGCTTCCTATTGGTCAACGACTTAGATATTTGGGTGTGAATGATATTTCCTGCAGATCTTGTGGAGCAGAGGAGGATGTGCATCATCTGTTTTGGTCTTGTGTGAGAGCTCAAGAGGCTTGGCAGTGGATTTTCTCTTTTTTTCAGACCATATATGATAGGTCCCTGTTCTTGGGTGAATATTTTGTTAGGGGATCCACTTGAGTTTTTTGAGAAGCTTGTTCCTGTGTGGCATATCTTTAGAGTGGGGATTCTTTTTCATTTGTGGAAAACTCGCAACAGAGTGATTTTTAGCCAGCAGGAGCCTTCTTCTACTTTTTCTCTTGTTGATAAGTATCAGGTTTTCTATGATTGTTGGTTGCAGATTTCAGTGCAAGCAGAAAAAGTGAATATAGAGCTTCATCACTTACGGGACCTTATTGATCATTGGGGTAATGCTCCTTGTGCAGTGAATCTTGTTCCTCCAGCCCCTACACAACAATGATGCATAGTCTATTAGTTGTTTTTTTATGCAGTTCTCTGTTTGGTTTTCTTGTGAACTTCTGTAAGTTATTTTGGTAGCTCTGCTAGCTGTTTAGCACACAATTAGTGTGTTGGTTGTGTGCTCGGGGTGTGCTAATTCCACCCACCTTTTTTTGTATGATTAAGCCATTTTAATATAATGTTTTTTTCATCCAAAAAAAATGTCAAGAAGGATGTAGAATTTTAGAATATTTGTATTCACACATAAAATTGAAGAAATCTAAAAAATGAAAATAAAAAATTCAAACATTTTATGTAAAATGATGTAGGTTTTTAGCTATAATATCTCAATTAGCCCTAGTGGGGGTGGCGTAGTGGTGAAGGCTTGGGGCTGCAGCAACGGTTCACCAACTGGTCTCAGGTTCCAATCCAGCTGCGGGTGTGTGTGAGTGGTGACAAATAGATGGGTGTGTGCGTACAAGAAAAAAATAATATCTCAATTGAGAAGAAAAGTGAATCTATTTGTAAACTCTCAAAGCTCTAAATAAGAGAGTTGTGATTTGTCAAGGGTAAGGAACCGAGTACAATCCCTTGTTCTCCAAGAAAAAATTATATTTATAGATAAAATATATTTATATAATTATATATTAATATTTTTTTATGATCAATTTATATTATTGAAATTTTGTAAGATTTATTTTAAAATATTATATTTAAAAAATTATTTTTTAATTAAAAAAATTATATTATTTATAAGCAAATAAAAAAGCTACATCATTTGCCTGAGTATTTAAATAAGGTTTTCATCCAAAATTTTATAGATCTTAAGTACATATTACCAATTATATTTAAAGATTTTTTTTTGTGTATATTAGAGGAATCGTTAACTCATAATATTTTATCATCGCCTCATTGTGGATTCAAATCCTGCTCATTGTTTATCACTATAACCTCCAATTGCATTAGATAAATTTTTTAATATAATCAAGACGATGACATGATACACCCTCCGATACTACGAGGCCCAAGGATTTGAACCAGGGTCTCCACACTCCCGTGGAATGCTTTTGACCAAATCGCCTAACCCTCAAACCTTATTTAAAAGTTATTATTATTATTAATTGAATAATTTTTAAGTTTTTTTAATTATATTATTTTAATATTTTATTTATAAATATATAATGATAAATGTTAATATAATTAAAACTTATATTTTCATATATCAGTTAAAGAAGAAAAAAATATTTTTAACCTTTAGTTTATTTATTTTATTTATTTAAATAAAGGGAATAATTTTCTGTCCCACCTCTTTAAATGTTTACTCTAAATGAAGGGAACCTGAAAAGACTGAGATTGAAACCACCAACCTCAAGTTGGTAAAATACTTAAGCGAAAAAAACATTATCACTTTTAGGCTTAATTTTACACAAGTTATATATTCTTCATTCTCATTCTCAAGGGTCTTTAGGTGTGTTTATATCATTTTTTTTAGGTTTGGTTAGTGTGAGAAATCCCTCAGGGTTGAGCAGTCTCCTCCAACCACGACCCCTCATAAAGTCGAGAGTTATGCTTATCAATAGGAAATTTAACACACAACCACCACACACCCACCTTCTCACACACTCGCCCATGTCGCAGTTTGGACCTTGGACCACTCGCCCATGTTGCGGTTTGGACCTTGGACCACTCGCCCATGTTGCGGTTTGGACGTTGGACCTCTCGAAGAAGAGCCAAAGCTCGTTGTGATGTCTTCCCTAGGATAAAAACCTTTGTGTTGTCTTCCCTAGAACAAAAACCTTTGTTTAAGGAAAATCATTCTTCGTATCCCTAGGGGTTAGGAATTTCCGTTCCACGAGGCTTGTCCCATCCGGGTGAACCCCTCAAGCTAGCTGAGGTTTTTTTTGTATCTAATGTAGGACACAAAGCTTAAACCCTGGACCTCTTTTAGAATATTGGAGGAACTTACCAGTAAGGTTGGTGCGAATTAAAATCTTTGTTAAGGAAAATCTTTCCCCATATCTCTTGGGGGTCAGACCTTTCCGTTCCACAAGGCCTGTCTCATCCGAGTGAACCCCTCAGGTTAGCCAAAGTTTTTTTTTATTTGGCGCAGGTTGCCAAGCTTGAACCTTGGACCTATTTTAAAGGATTGGGGGAACTTGCTAGTGAGGTACATGTGCATATGTGTTTATATCAATTTTACTATGTATTTCACAAACATAGGATCTTAAAATTAATCATGTAGGTTTTATTTATATATCTTGAAGTAAATTAGGACTTATGGGAAAAGCTAGGGTTTCAACTATGATAAGTGATGGAGATTGGGCTAGGGTTTTGAGTATCATTATGGTCCTCAATCTTGGTAGACCAATGCATAGCATTGGTGCCATAGAAGGGAATGCATGCGATAATGGCTCCTCTCAATCGATTGTGCAGGTTTGTGCTGAGAATGGTCCACAAGGTAACCCTCATTCTGTTGATGTAATTCTTCCATTACCTGAAGTTGATTCTGCATGTCACAGTTTAGAATCACTCACCCTTGTCGAGTATTTTGTTGGACGCATCCCTAATGAGTCTTCCCTTAGGGCCTGGGTTAATGCAACTTGGACTCCTCATGGATTCAAGCTAACAATGGTTCAAAACCTTACAAAGGGTTTTTTTGTTTTGCTTTGCGAAAACAACCCATGTTAAGGTGATTTATGAACATGGCCCCTGGTACATGAGAAGTTCTCTTCTTGTTTTTTCTCCTTGGACCCATGATTTTTTATTTTGAGGAAAGATCTACTAAAGTCCCTGTGTGGGTGGAATTCCCAGGACTCCCTCTACCTTTGTGGCCCTTTCTCAATCGCATAGCAACCCCTTTAGGGCGTGTCATTTTGGTGGAGGCGGACAAATTTTTCCATGCACGCCCTCAAAAATGTGTTTGCATCGAGATTGATATTTCTTGAGATCTCAAGGAGTCCATTGACATACAAGTTGGTGACACTGTGCTATCCCAGTGGGTCCTCTACATTAATTTACCCAACACATGTTTTTGGTGCCAGTCCTCAGCACATAAGATCAAAGATTATCCCTTGATGCCACATAACAGGGACAAGCAGAGCCCCACCACACCGAGTGCACCCACTCCTCAACCTCAGGAGGATGGTTGGACAACTGTGGGAGGGCATAAAAATCCACATTTGGCTACTTCTAAAGGTACACAATTGAAGTTGGCACATGTCTCACAACCGATAAAAAGGTATGAAAAGGAAAAAGTTGGTCCCCCAGCTGAAATTACCAGCAACGAGGCTCCTCAGTCTCAACAGATTCATACCCCAAAGGATGCAATAGAGGTTGCTTCATAGTCTACCCAATCGGCCAATCCTCTAGTACATTTCCCCTCGACTAACACAAGGTGCTCTTGTAGCTCGAGAAGGGGATCTGCAGAAGAAGATGTCGCTCCAGAGAAGTGACTTCATATGACCAGTGTTCAGTTAGGCAGTTATGTTCCTGATTCATCCAACAACTACAGTGTGTTGGAGTATCTTAGCGGTGGTGAGAATATGTCATTGGATGTAGAGCCTTCATCGATGGAATTGGCGATTCCTACGGAGGAAGCAAAATCTAAAGTTCCTTCCCCTTTTGTGCGGTTTCGGCATTCTCATAGTCCTCGACAAGGGAAAGAAGATGGAGTCAGTCTACCCGAAAAAGGGTTTCAGCCTTTCAACTCAAGAATTCCAGCACCTTTGCGGCATTGGAACGACACAAAATGACGAAGCAATAAGTCTACTTAGTGCCTAGAGCTACAGTTCTACAGTTTAAAGTTTTTTGTTACTCTAGTTTATTTTTCTATGCTTATTTATGTTGTGTATTCACCCTTTTAGGAGTTGGTTCCGGTTTTGATTGTATGGATGGCCTTGCGCCCCGAGTTTTGGTAATTTCAACTACTTTTTTCTTTTTATTGTAACCTCTTTTATTTTTATTGAATATAATTTTTGGTTCCAATAAAAAAAAATTAGGACTTATGATGATTTTAAAGGTCTTAAGCTATGTCATGTAATTTATATATTGTTTTTTTAATGTAAATGCCTAACTTTTAATTAATTTAAACTACAAGTCTTTACAACAACAAAAAATGGGTGCATAGGTACACCCCAATAGGTAGTCACACTAACTCAGGTTAAATTAGGAAGCGGTTACTCAAAACAACAAAAATAAGATTAAACCTGTCACCAACCAAAGCAAGCACTAAATCATGTCAATCATGAATTAATTTATACATTATCTCTTAATTTAACTATGACATCTTCTTTACTTATGTTATTATTTTTTTGTGTGGTGATCATATTATATGAGTATATGATGGTGCAACTTAGAATTGATAGTGTTTTTATAATGTAACGGGTTCGGACTATATTATTTTTTTGGTAAGTAGTGTTTGTATTTACAATGGGTTTTAACAAGGATCCCAAAACCTGATTACATAAGCAATGGGCCTAGGGCATCAATCCCTTGAAACTGAACACCAAAACAGAAATCCCGCCCAACGGTAACAGTAAGCATGAAACAATCCCTCTCAGCGGGAAACAAACAAATAAGAAAGAAAGTAGTTTTGGAGATCCACTTGACCAGGGAGTAGCCAAAAACCACCATTAAGAAGATCCCGCCAACAGAAGCAAATAAAAACCATTACAATAAAATCTCGCCTCGCAGGAAGCAGTCAAAACCACCACAAACAGTCCCACCTAGCGGGAAGCAACAGGGAAATCCCGCCATCCGGGAAACCAGAAAAAAAGAAAGGATCCCGCCTCGCGGGAAAACCGACGGATTTGGCGGATCCCGCCCTGTGGAGAAACCATCCCGCCCATCGGGAAAACATTCCGTTCAGCGAGATCCATCTTGCAGGAAGCCAACAGCTAGCACAGAGAGGATCCATCCCATCAGGAAGCGACTAGAGAACTGCACCACGAGGAACCCGCCCCGAGAAAACAGAAGAGGATCTCGTCTCGAAAAAACAAAAAGAAATAGCAGGTTAAGGGACCAGGGATCTAGGGCCTGGGAATCCCGAGCGGGAAGAGGAAACAGTCACAAGGATGGTATCCTTAGGAACCAAAACAGTGGGATCTATGGTCTGCATGCATAGATCAGACCCCCCCAAGAATGAAACATGCAGCAAAAAAAGGATACCCAGCAGCAGGGACCAAGAATCCCGTCCAAGCACAAAGGCAGCTTCAGGGAACTGGGACTGGGAATGGGAACAACCCAGACAGGGAAAAGCCCCCCCCAAGGCCAAACCAGATGCCCAGGATGTCCACCAAGGAGCAGAGCCAGCACAAAGAAGCCTCCATGCGGGAATAATAGCAGCCAGGATCCCGTCGAGGATTCACAAGCAAAAGGGGGAAAGAGGCCCCCCCAGACCACCCATAAAGCTGTGAGGACCTCAAGGGAGACCCCAAAAAGTTGTCCAAACCCTAAACCGTCACCTCCACCGCATCGAGAAACACAGGGGACCAGATCCACGCGAATAACCTGCAAAAAACCCCAAGGGGAAGCCTGAGGGAAAAAGGGAAGGGATCCCCAACCAAACAGGGATCCCTGGGAAGCACTAGTCCGAAAAAACAAACAAGGAAACCCTAGCCGACCGAGAGGGGCACAAATAGTGGAGAAGGATCTCCCCCAAGGAGATCATCTGCAAACAACCACTCCCCGGGAGGGATGACCTGGGTTGAGCCAGGGACTAGGCAGGAACCAGGAGCCATGGGAGGGGGAGCAGGGGAGGGACCAGAGCCCTCCCCTCTCTAATTTCTTCCCTCCGTCGATGTGACTGCATTTAATTTGGATGCCCTAAAAAAATTACATGTCATTTTGTTATTTTTATTTTTTAATTGACTAATTTTTCAAACTATCATTTGGTTCCCTATGGTTCGGTTCGGACTATATTATATTGTGACTATGTTACGATATTTTATTTTAAACATTTTTACATTGTTTGGCAAGATTTTAACTTGGATATAGTGGCATATTCCTTGATTGGAATTTCGTTCACATTAATATCTATTTATCTTAATAGTCAAGATATTTAACTAGTTGGCTCACATCATTTAATATTTTAAATTTTATTAATTATTTTAGTTTGGATTTGTAATTTTGGTATTTTTTCCAATGAGTTTATAAAGTTTTAATGAGGGGTCCTCATCCCTCATAATGAGTTGAGTGGGGTTTAAACCTTGGACCTCTTTAAGATATGCCAAAGCCCTTACCCATTGCAGTAAGCTTGTAACTCATGTAATTTTGGTATATTATAATAATTAAACTATTTATTAAAATTTATGTTAAGAATCTCAATTTAATTTTTTTAATTTATAAACATACTTCCATAAAAATAGGTATGTAGTTCTTAATCTTAAAATTAATTATTATAAATTATTTTTACATTTGTTTAATTTTCAAATAAAGTTTAACCAATACATATCACCTTTTAACCTTTTATGGTTAAAGTTACAACCTCAACCATCAAATTTATTTATTTTCCTACTATCTTAATCTTTGTGTTCACATCTTAACATTTAAGCACGAATTATTTTTCAATATAATCTATGATAAAAAATTAGAATTTTAAAATAAGAGGTTCATATTTTAAACTTAGTCGTAGTAGGATTGTGCACTAATACATATCAAACAAAAAAAACATCCTCCATAGAAATCATCCCCACATAACCATTACTCATATAAATATTAAAAATCTACTTTATTTTATTAAATATAATTAATTAATATTTATAAAATTTTATATTTTAAAAACAAATAGTTATAAAAAATTATGAAACAAATTTATTGACATCTTATAATTATAATTTTTTTTCTATTTGGGTAGTGTGATAAACCTCTACGACCAATGCATAGGGTTGAGCAGTCTCCTCCCAAACATGACCCCTCGTAAAGCTAAGAGTTACACTTATCAATAGGGAATTTAACACATAACCATCACACACCCACCCCCTCACACGACCCATCGTAAAGACGAGAGCTATACTTATCAATATGGAATTTAACACACAACCATAACACACTCGCCCACACCGTGGTTTGAACCTTGGACCTTTCGAAGAAGAGCCAAAGCCCGAACTGTTGTGTTGTCCCCCTTGTGACCTCTTTTTAAAATTTTGTGGTTAGTGTGATAAACCCCTATGACCGATGCATAAGGCTGAGCAGTCCCCTCCCAACCATGACCCCCTCTTTTTAAATTTTTGTGGTTAGTGTGATAAACCCCTACGATCGACGCATAGGGTTGAGCAATCCCCTCCCAACCATGACCCCTCGTAAGACCAAGAGCTACACTTATCAATATGGGAATAACACACAATCATTTGGATATCAACAGGGTGGGCACAGGAGGAATGAAGCCTTGTCGATCTCTACAAGCACATAGGTCATTCCTAGCTGCACCTTATATCTGCATGGTGGACACAAGGAGAATGGAACTTGGGTCGGCTTCTACCATCACCCAAGACTTTCACCAATTGTGCTACACAAGCAGATATTTTATAATTATAACTATATCAACATTCAATTTTTTTCTTTTTTAACAAGTTATATGTGGCTTCTATTTGGGGCCACTCCCATCAAAATACCAAAATTTTACATTTTGTGCATTATATATTTTTTATCACAATTTTTCATTTCTTTTTTCTTAAATATATTCTTCAGCTTCTTTCTATATTTTTGAAGTGTTATATTTCCACAATCAGCTCCTTGACATAATTTTGATTAAGACATAAAATCTCACTTGACTAGTTGCCTTCTAAAATTTGAATTTCACCAAGATGAAGATCAACACCATAATTCGTTAATTTATCTGTTACCTCATTTCCTTGCCTTCTAAAATTTAAATTTCACCGAGATGAAGATCAACACCATAATTCGTTAATTTATCTATTACCTAATTTCCTTGCCTTCTAAAATTTGAATTTCATCGAGATGAAGATCAACACCATAATTCACCAATTTATCTGTTACCTGATTTCCTTCTCTATAAATATGCTCACATTACCAGGAGATTGCCTTTGGTAATAGATGATGAACATCAACAATAATATTATTTGTTATCTATCTCCACATTCATTTTTTTTAATAGCATTGATGATTATTTTTTATCTATCAACAATAATATTATTTTTATCTATCTCCACATTCATTTTTGTTAATAGCATTGATGATTATTTGTGAGTCCCCCTCAATTGAAATATATTTCCATCTTTTTTCTACTACAATTTTAATCCTTGTAAGAAGTACCCTAGCTTCTACATAGTTGTTAGTTGAAGTTCCATATGATTCTAAATAAGTGAGGAGAATTTTGCCTTTACTATTTCTAAAAACACCACCTCCACCAAATTTTCCTAGATTTCTTTTAAAAACACCATCAAAATTAATTTTGATAAACCCATTGTTTGGACCTTTTCATTTTACTATAGATCGAAGTAGATCCTTTTTTTTAATTTCGTTGTTACGGATGACTCTTCCATGCATGTTCAAATCATGTAGCCAAGTTATTAGCACCTCTTTTTCTACAATTGAGACTTCCCATGATGAGCACCATATTTGTAGATATTCTACAAGAGAGGCAATAATATGGTTCCAAACTTGGGTATGATTTTAAGATTTATTTTTAAAAATTATGTTATTCCTTTCAAGCCATAAATTCCAACAAATAATAGCAAGGCCAATCCTCCAAAGAATACATAATGCTTTAGCTTTGAAATAATTTATCCAACATTTTATCAACTCTTTCAATGTTGATGGAGCTACCCAATATAATTTCATATTTTTTTTAAAATAACCCCAAATGGTGTGAGCAAACGGACAATGATTAAATAAATGGTCTGGTGTTTATGAATCTTTCTCACACAAGGCATATCGAAGGATCCATAATATCATCTTCTTCGTAGAATCACTCTCGTAAGAATCTTACTTTGAACAGCTAACCAAATAAAAGTCGAGGTCTTAGGGAGAGCCTCTAATGACCAAAGGTTCTTCCAAGAAAAAGCTTTGGGAGAAGGAAATTTTGATTATTCTAAATCCTCATATCCCAACTTGATCGAGTATCCACCATTATTTAATAAATTCCAAACCAAATCATCCTTTCATGTAAAATTTAGTAAATAAAACTCTCAAAGCATCTTTTGAAGTTCATCTATAATTTGTTTGAGTTCCTCTCCTTCGGTGTTTTTGCTCATAATAATATACTCTCTAATGTTTGGACCTTTACATGCTAGGCATGCTTGAGCCAATTGTTTCCATTTTGAGTCAAAGATAAGAGGATAAGGCTTCAACCAAGCATGATACCAAAAATTTGCATAACTTCCTTCATTGACTGACCATCTAATATGTTTCTTTATCAATTGCAAACTCTCTGATATGAAGTTCCATATTGATGATCCTTTGGGTAGAGTTCTTTTCCTAAATAATTTCATTGCATCAAGAGAACCTATATATTTTTGAAGTAATATTTTTACCCAATTCTTTCCTTGATCTCCGAATAATCTCCACCCAAGCTTTGCTCCTAATGCCAAATTCATAAGTCAACAATTTTGCAAGCTTGCTCCTCCAATATTCTTTCCTTTGCAAACCCTATCCCACTTACAAAGAGAAAACCTAATTTTTTTCTCACAACCTTTCCATAGAAAGTCTCTTTAAATTTTATCAATTTCTTATGTAATCCCTATTGGTAGTCTTGAAAGTGACATCATATAAATAGGAATTGATTGCAATGTAGTCTTTATGAGTTGTAGCCTTCCTGCCATGGTCAAGAACTTATCTTTCCAACCTGCCAGGAAAGCTTTCATTCTATTAAAAAAAAAGATCCAAAGCTCTTTTTTATTTCTTTTATTAGACAAAGGAATACCCAAGTAGGGTGATGATTTTTTTTTTTAATTTAAAACCTAAAATATTCACAATAATTTGTTATAAATCTAGGGCAATATTAATGAAAAATCCTAGATTTTATAGTATTTACCAACTATCTAGTAGCCTTCTCATAGCATGATAATATTGATTTAAAATCCATGGCTTCAATGAT
This sequence comes from Wollemia nobilis, assembly GCA_028583015.1. Classification (NCBI taxonomy): domain Eukaryota; kingdom Viridiplantae; phylum Streptophyta; class Pinopsida; order Araucariales; family Araucariaceae; genus Wollemia; species Wollemia nobilis. Next base: position 696,147 of record JAQPPZ010003229.1, read on the forward strand.
ACAGGGATGGCTTAAAAGAAAAGTATCATCAATAAATTGGAGATGAGATTCAAAGGGACCGTTTTTTGTAACTTGAATACCCTTGATTTTTTCTTCCATTTTTGCATTTGAAAAGGCTCTCCCTAATGCTTTTGCTAGAATAATGAATAGATAAGGAGAAAGTGGATCACATTGATGAAGTCCTTGGAGATGAGATTCAAAGGGACCGTTTTTTGTAACTTGAATACCCTTGATTTTTTCTTCCATTTTTGCATTTGAAAAGGCTCTCCCTAATGCTTTTGCTAGAATAATGAATAGATAAGGAGAAAGTGGATCACATTGATGAAGTCCACAAGATGACTTGAAGTACCCAACAGGAGAACCATTGATCAAAATAGAAAATTTTGTAGTGCTATAACAACATTTAATCCAATCATACCAACTATAGTCAAAGCCAAACTTTTTGAGAATATCATGTAGAAAATTTCAAGAAACCCTATCATATGCTTTGTTCATATCTAATTTCAAAACATACCTAGTTTTTCGTGGAATGAAGAGAATATATAGCCTCTTGTGCAATAATTATACCATAAAGAATTTGTTTACCATGAACAAAGCCACCTTGTTCCTCTAAGATAAGACACCCTAGAATGTCCTTCAATATGTTTGCCATAATTTTTGAAATGATCTTATAAATCATATTACAAAGGCTTATTGGACGAAAATTATCAAAATATTTTATCGCCTTTCTTGGGAACCAAGGTAATAAAAGTAACATTGATCTCACTTATTATAGCCTTTATTTTTTGGCCTCTTCAACCACAACTAACATATCACTCTTCAATAAATCCCAAATGTTTTGAAAGAAAATTGCAAGAAATCCACCAGATCCAAGTGCCTTGTTAGGATGGAAAGAGAAAACTGCTTCATGGAGCTCCTCCATAGATATCTTCTTCATCAAACCTTTATTTTATCCCTGAGTGATAATTGATGGAATATTTTACAAAAAAAATTCTTGTACCTCCTTATCTTGCCTAGAATTTGAAAAACTATTTTTGAAATAATTAATTGCTTCCTTCCTTATATTTTCTTTGTCCTCAATATTTCTTCCATCCAAAGTTATAATTTTTTTGATATGACAAACATAATTTTTTTTTTTTGCTGTAGCATAATTTTTTTTTGCATTTCTATCTCCTTGAGCCATTTCTCTCTAGATTTTTGGAACCAATATGACTCCTTTTTCAATGCATTATGATAATTAAAAAGTAATTGTTTTTCTTTCACATAAGAATCCTAATCCATTCCATTAATTTCTACTATCTCTTGTAAATTTTTGAGCTTGGATTCAATTTTTTTCTTTTCTTTAAAAATATTACCAAAATATTTGGCATTCCGTATCTTCATTTGCTCCTTTAAGTATTTCAACTTTTGAACAAAACTGTACATACATGATCCTTCAAATTTTGATTCATCCCACCATAACATAACCATTTGGAAAAAATCAATGTCTTGGAGCCACATAGACTAGAAGTGAAATGGCTTTGGATGACCATTATTAGGTAACTCACAAGTCAAAAGAATGGGTTTGTGATCTGATCTTGCTTGCAATAAAATATCTTAAGAGATTGTATACTTTGTTGTAACCATTTATTGGATAACAAGAATCTATCTAGTATTTTTGCTATATGATTTTTCCCAATGAGTCTATTATCCCATGTATATTGAAATCTTGAGGGACTAACATCCCAAAGGTCATTTGAATTGACAAATAAAGCAAAAATATTCAATTGATTTAGACCATCTTGGAATGCCACCCTTATTTTCCAAACGAGATAGAATAGTATTAAAATCAACCCCCAAGAATCCGTAGATCACAATGAATCATCATTATATTTGACAAAAATATGCTAAGGTCCTGTTGGCATTTTTGCCACATTTATTTGATTGTTGTTTATTCATGCATAAGTTGTTGAAATTCTAACTCCTCTACAGGTTTTGATGCAAAAAATGCCTAAGTCCGAAGACTGTCGCGAAATCGCGACAAAAAATAGCATGGAGAGCCAAAGTTGAAAACCGTCGCGATATCGCGACATGTCGCGTTATCGCGGGTCGGATGAGGAGAGAGAAAACAAACGCAAAGTCGTAGCGATTTCGCGACGTGTCGCAAAATCAGCGATCAACGGCAGCAGGAGGGCAAAACCGTCGCGATATCGCGACGTGTTAGATTTTCGTGGTCAAAATGGTCAACGGAGGCTGAGCGACAAAGTTGTAGCGAAATCGTGACAAAACCAAGCCAAGGACGATGATAATCAAATTCGTCGCGATTTCGTGACGGAATAACGAGCAAGGCACATAAGGCAAAAGACGTCGCGAAATCGCGACGCGTCGCGTTTTCACGGCGTGGGTGGACAGAAAAGCTTAAGGCGTAAATACGTCATGATTTCGCGACATTTGTGGGATGAAGCCAAGCAAAGCGAAGGATGTAGCGAAATCGCTACGTGTTGTGTGGTCGCGGTTCAGGTGGATGAAAAGGTTGAAGGCACGAAGACGTCGCGAAATCGCGACAGGAAGTGGGAACAGTGGAGAATGCAAGCAAACGTCGCGATTTCGTGACACAGTGAGCAAGAAAGGCTTAAGGCAGAAAATGGTAGCGATTTCGCGACATTTTGATGGAGCTGAGCAAGACAGAACTTGTCATGATTTCGCGACATTGTTGAGGCTAAGGGCAAGAAAGAAGTTGGCGTCGCGATTTCATGACATTCATGAAGATAACGGCTAGCAGCAAGAAATGGTAGCGATTTCATGACACATTGTTGAAGAAAGACTAAGTGCAGAGAATTGTAGCGAAATCGTGCAGTGTTCCATTTTCGCGGTTAACGAACAACAAAGTCCAAGGAAACAGAACTTGTAGCGAAATCGTGACATGGTGGAAGTTGAAGAAACACAGAGGCAAGAGTGTCGCATTTTCATGAGTTAGAAGCAGGACCGTACAGCGTGCGTAAAAATCGTAGCGAAATCGTGACATGTCGGATTTTCACGATGTAAAAGCCAAGACTGAGCAGTGGGAAGATAGTGTAGCGATTTCATTGTCGCATTTGTACGACATGGAGATAACAATGAAAGTGCCAACGGGAAAATGTAGCAAAATCGTGCAATGTCATGTTTTCACGATTTGAGAAAAAAAAAAAATGTAGCAAATCGGGTCGCATTTCGAAAACAAGCGGAGAAAGAGCATAATTGTACGGACGTCGCGAAATCGTGCAGTGTCGCATTTTCGCGGTTCAAGGTTGCGAAGGAGATATGGAAGCCGAATACGTAGCGATTTTGTGACATGGTTGATTTTCGTGGTCCGGAGGTAAGAGAAGCGTACGGAGCAGAAAGACGTCACGATTTCGTGACATGTCGCGTTTTCACGACTGTTACGATTTCACGCTCGAAAGCGGTTCAAACGGCCCGATGCGGTTTTGTGAGTTTCGATGATTCAAAGCGCTCCAGAATTAAATGTGTTGCTACTTTTCGATGTGGTCAAGGTAGAAGAACGTGCCCAAGCTACCAGAATTGAAGATTTCCATTATTCGAAGTTGTTGTTCATGATTTTTCTAATGGTTTCAAGCATATTTTCAAGAACAACAATTTAATGAAGACGACCGACTCCTCCTTATGGCATTTAATTTCTGGTTTCTCTGAGGCTGTTTAAGGATATCATCTCCTTGTTTCCATTGCATAATTTGTAGATCTCGAGGAGGTCCGTTTCATATTTTTAATGCTGCAAAGAGGCAAGACCTCTATATAAATCAATGTAAATCTCAAGAACAAGTATCGGGAGTTTGAGAGAAACTTTTGCTGAAAGCTTGAAGTTCATTGCATGAATGGAAGATAATTGGCCTCTGATTTTGCAAGCAACTATTTGTGTGATTTTTCTTTCTATTATTTACATTCTTAATATAACACTCATATTCCTTATTTGCTGCTTCATTTGAATTCTGAATGTTGAGTTTGAATATTGCTTGTGAGGGAGTGAGTTCTGGAATGTGATCTTGGAGGGATTTTCTGTGCAAGGTTGTAAGAGAATTAAGTTGATATCTTATGTTATATGTTGTTGTTGTACTTAAAGTGATATGCTGTTATTCTTTCCTGATCTAACAAATTCGGCCTACGGCTATATTTCCCATCTCTTTCCATGTATTTCCTATTTTTTCTGCATATTTGTAATTCCTTTCCAGCAACTCTAATCTAAAATCAAACTTAGAAATAGTAAGGGAACCAGCCCACTCTGGAGATTGGTCTGGGAGACATTTCTTTCTCCCAACCTTTCAATGTTGGCCGGGTCTAGGGTGCTTAGTTTTAGAAAATCCTTTCCTGTGGCAGATTCGTGACCAACAGTTTTTGGCACGCCCGGTGGGACAGACTTCTTCTGTCTCAAAAAGATCCCATAGTGTTGAAGGTTTAATGTTCACCTTCATGCCATAAAGTTAGAACATTTGGTGACTCTGCAGTACTCAGAAATCTCTGAACGTGGATGCAGTGAAAGCTGTACTTCATGATCACGAGATCATAGTCTAAAAAAGTTGGAGATCTTGTCGAGTTTTTTGAACTTGACAACACAAGAAGTGGTGAGCATTCTAGGTTGGTTTCCCCATCGCTTGCATCATCTGCCATATCCACACAAATCCCTGGTATTGTTACTAGTTTTCCATCTTCTCAATTACATACACTAGTTCCAATGGCCCAATATCCTCCACCTAGGCAGTTTTCAGCATGGAACAGCTCAGGGGCCTTGAATCTGCAGGCTCAAAATCCAGTTCCCCAGGCTGCCTTGAAGGCATTGCCAACTTATGATGGTACGGGAAAGACTGCATACGAACATATTCATGATGTAGCTTCTCTGGCAGCCATTCATGATATAACAGATGAAGATGTAATGGTGAAGTTACTAGTGTTATCCTTGAGAGGAAAATTGTTGTACTGGTATAGATCTCTGCAACCGAGGCACTATTGCATCCTGGGATCAGCTAGGAGAACTTTTAGTTAAGAATTTTTATGAACAGGCTGACCCATTTTCATTATTGCACCGGTTTAATGCAATCCGGAGGCACCCGCAGGAGGCAATAGCAGATTTTAATGTTCGCTTCACCGGGAGCTGGCAGCGAGTGCCTGAAGGACTTCGCCCTACCCCTGAGCAAGCTACGTTTTACTACCTTCGAGCATTCAATACAGATATTGGCTTGGCGATCAGGCAGTCCAATGTGATGACTTTCTCGAAACTGTTCGAGCAAGCACAGAAGGCGGAGGCGGACTTGATTGCAATCGACAGGCTTCCCCCAAAGGTAGCAATGCCCATTTTACCTGATATTCCACAACATTTATATCCTAGTTCTTTTTCGCAATCTATGTCTTCTATGTACCCTATCCCATCATGGAATTCTAGTGCACCTCAAATTGCACCTATCCCAGCTCCTCAGCTGTCTACTTCAGCAAATCTCCAGTTGCCTGCACCCAGCATTCTGCCATTCCCTGCTTCCACCTCATTCCCAGCATTACCGGCACCACCAGCACCTTTGCCCTTACCAGCACCTCCTGCACCTGTAAACCCTGATCCTTATACAACACTCTTGCAAGAGGTAAAATCTGCCAATTCTGCAATAAGAGCAATGGGTAATAAGATCACGCTTATTGAAAGGAAGCAAGCTGAGCGAGATTTCCAGCCTAGGAGATTTCAACCCCCGCCTATTACTAGAGAACAAGTTGCTTCAACAAGCAAAGCACCCGAGAAGAACCTGACTATTTTGGCAAATGAAGATGCAGTCCTTGCTGAAAGAACATATTGGTGTTCGACATGCAATGATCCCCATGGAGAAGACACCTGCATGGTCCATCTGAATTATGTGCAGACATTGGCTGCTAGTTCTTCAGGAGGGCAAGTCAATATGATCTCTGAGGCAGGCCATAGCTTGATGCTTCCATCTGAAGAGCAAGTTTCAGTTCTCACAAGGACTGGAAAGAAGTCTGTTACAGTAGATCCTGCTGAGTTAGAACCGTTAAAAGTGCCAGCTGATTTGAAGAAGCCAGTGAAAGCTCCTGTGCCAGTTTCAAAGCCTGATGCGCCTATTTTTCCGAAAGATCCTGTTTCCCACAGAGTTCAAGAAAAGGCTGCAACTGCACAGGCAAGATCAGAAGCAGAGGAGCAAGCTAGAGAAAAGTTGAAGTATCCTTCATTGACGAAGAGGCTAAGAGTGGAAGCCACTCAACAATATCGGAGCAGATATGAACATCCTGTTGAAAAGAAGGAATCTGCTGCGGTTGCATACAACATTGTCGAAGAACTGAAGAAGACCCCAGCTAAGGTTAGTCTTTACGATGCATTGCAGTTGCACGGGCAGGTAGATTTATTGCAAGAATCTTTAAAATCTATGAAGGATAGTGAAAAGGGTCCTACCCAGACAATTTATGCTCAAGCCTTAACCACTTCTATCACTGGTAAAAATAGACCACCCCCATTTTATCTATCACTGCAAATAGAGGGTTGGATCGTGCATAACTGCATGATCGACTCTGGAGCTGCTACAACTGTCATGCCAAAGGCAGTTTGCGAAGTTATGGGTATGGAATACACACGAAGTAGCCCTGGAGTTTTGCAGTTAGATGGCACTCCTATGAAAATGGTGGGTGTAATCAAGGATGTCCCGATTGTTTTGCATACTATGCCTCAGATTACAGTCATTCAAGAGATTGTTGTGGTAGATCTAGAACCCTATTTTAGTATGTGCTTATCCAGAGAGTTTACTGCAAAGTTGGGAGGTTACCTTGCACTGGATTATTCCCACTTGGAGATCCCTTTCAAAGGTAAAAGACTCAGGATTCAGAATGAAAAACCTTCCTCTTTTCACATTGAAAAGTTGGATGAAGCAGAAAAAAACATGCAGTCTGTTAACATGCTAACCGAAGAGTTAGAGGATTCTGATTTGATGAATGAGGTTTTAGATGAGCTCCAGTTGGACGATCAGTTTTCCATGCTTGATTTCAATGCTATGCTGGAAACCGAAATCGGTTGTTATTCCATCACAAGACCCGAGGGTGGCACAAGGCAGGTATTTCCTAACCAAGATGATCAGAGCTCTATTACAGATCAACTATGGAAGTTATATTTCGATGGGGCAAGATGCAAAAATGGTGCAGGAGCAGGTATTGTTTTGATTTCTCCTTCTGGTTTACAAAGAACATATTCATACCGTCTTACTTGGAATTGTACTAACAATGCTGCCGAGTACGAAGCATTATGCTTAGGCTTGAAAAAGGCAAGAAAGTTGGGAATCGAACAACTACAGATTTTTGGTGATTCTGAGCTTATTGTAAACCAAGTAACAAACAGGTGTATTTCTAAGCAGCATTATCTCAAAGCATACCGCAACCAAGTTTGGGACCTGTTTGAGTTTTTCACAGCTCTAAAAATTCAAGCCATTTCTCGAGAGCTGAATAAGCATGCAGATCTTCTAGCATCTCTTGGAGCCAATTTTTCTCCTATTGAGCAGGTAGTGAAGAAACCAAAGACAGTAAGGATGGTGTACAGGCCGAGTGTCCCAGACAAGGATACTTTCTGGCAAGTCTTCGAGGATGATGAGCAAATTGTTAACTTTTTGATTCAAGAAGCTGCCACTATCAAAGGGAGAACCTTGGAGCACGAAGAAGCTGAAGGTCTAATTCAATTATGAAATAATCACATTCCGAAGGGTCTTATAACTCTAGAAAGTTTGTTTGATCAGCATGATCGGTCCAAGAAACATCGGATTGAGATTGATAAAAAAGAGTACATGGAGTTGCAGTTGGAACCCAATAAGGTCATTAAGATTGGAACTGATTCTACTCCTGATGAACTGCAAGAAATCAAGCAACTGTGTCAAGAATTTTCTGATATTGTGGCTTGGAGTTATGAAGATCTAAAAGGATATGATAAACAGATTGTTCAGCATACTATTGAGTTGGAAGAAGGAGTCAGACCCTTCAAGCAAAAGCAGTGACCAGTAAATCCAAATATTGAGACTCTTATGAGGGCCGAGCTTGTGAAAATGCTGCAAGCCAAAATTATATACCCGGTTAAGCACTCGACTTGGGTTGCTAATCTGGTTCCAGTTCGAAAGAAAAATGGAGACATACGACTGTGTGTAGATTTTTAGAATCTGAACCGTGCATCTCTGAAAGATCATTATCCCTTGCCTTGCATTGATCAGATACTGCATGTTGTTGCTGGGGCTCAGCGTTTTTCACTGTTGGATGGATTCTCTGGATATAACCAGATTTGGGTTAGGGATGAGGACCAGTACAAGACAACATTTACAACTAAGTGGGGCACTTTTGCTTATCAGCGAATGCCTTTTGGACTATCAAATGCTGGGGCCACATTCCAGAGAGCCATGGACATTGCATTTGAGGAGTTTTTGAACAAGATTATTGTTATTTATCTTGATGATATGACTGTCTTTTCACATAAACGGGAAGATCACTGTTCTCACTCGAGGCAAATCTTTGGAAAATGTAGAGAGTTTGGTATTTCCATTAATCCAAAGAAGTCGGTTTTTGCAGTGAAGGAAGGTAAACTCTTGGGGCATGTTATTTCAGAAGATGGTTTGGCAATAGATCCAGCTCGAGTTGAAGCATTGAAGAAACTATCACTCCCTGCCAATAAAAAGGAGCTACAGTCTTTCTTTGGACAGATTAATTTTATCGGGAAGTTCATTTCTGATTTTGCCCAGGTTGTTAAACCTATGACTGAGTTGTTGAAGAAGGATGCAGACTTTAAATGGACAACTCAAAGGAAAGAGGCATTCCAAGAAATTAAGGATAGAATAGCGCAGGCTCCTGTACTAATTAATCCTGATTATTCAAAAGATTTCATTCTGTATGCAGTTGGGGAAGATGAAAGCTATGCCACAGTACTCACACAGAAAGGAGACGATGGGAATGAAAGGCCCATTGCTTTCCTTAGTCAGGTTATTTTACCTCATGAGGCAAAGTATAATTTCATTGAAAAATAGGTGTATGCTGTCATGAAGTCTCTTAAAAAATTCAAGCACTTCATATCTCAGAGTAGAACAGTTGTCTATGTTATACATCCTGATGTAAGAAATTTCATCATTCAAGGTGAGATGGGTGATAAACGCGTTGGTTGGGTCACCAAGATCCAAGAATTTGATGTTGAGATTCATCCGACCAAGCTAGTGCGTGGTAAGGCTTTATGCCAGCACTTAGCAAAGATGGCAGCATCTGGTATAGTTGAATATCAAGCAGATGATCTTGCTAGTGATGACAATCTGATGAACCTCTTAGTTCAAGAACAAGATTGGGCAGATGACCTCGTTACCTATTTCACAACTGGTAAATGCCCTTCACAGTTGAATGCCTCACAACGGAGAAGATTTCGTCTGCAAGCTCTTAGGTATGTTTTACTGCCAGAAGGATTGTTTTTTAAGAATATTGATGGCGTTCTTTTAAGGTGTGTCAAGGAATCAGAGAAGGCTAGACTCCTGGAGGAGTTTCATTCTGGCATATCAGGAGGACACTATGCAGGTAGACCGATGGCTTTAAAAATAATTCGAGCTAGTTACTATTGGCCAACCTTGTTCACAGATGCTTTCAGGATTGCCCAAGCATGTGACAAATGTCAGAGGTATACAGGAAGAGTTAGGAATGCATCACTGCCTTTGCATCCAATTCAGGTTGAAGCACCTTTTCAGCAGTGGGGGTTGGACTTTATTGGGATTATTGATCCGAATTCTTCAACTGGTCACAAGTATATTTTAACTGCTACAGATTATTTTACGAGATGGTCTGAAGCTATTCCAACCAAGGTCGCGAATCAAGGAGTGGTGATTTCTTTCATTGAAGGACTAATTACACGCTTTGGCATTCCTGATGCTATTATTACAGATAATGGGACTCCATTTATTGGAGCTGAGTTAGCTGAATTTGCAAACAAGTATGGTGTTTTCCTGAAAACATCCTCTAACTATTATCCTCAGGGAAATGGCTTGGCAGAGTCCACAAATAAAAATTTGCTCCGGATTTTAAAGAGGTCTTTGGGGGATAACAAGAGATCATGGCACCTTCTACTGAATCAAGCTTTATGGGCGAGATAGGATTTCAATCAAGAAGTCTATCAAGACTTCACCATACGCCCTGGTATATGGAAAAGAGGCAAGGTTGCCTGTTCATCTAGAGTTGCCAGTATTGCAGCAGTTGCAGGAATTTCAGGATGATGAAACAGATATAGATTCCTTGGATATGCGGTTGGCTCAGTTGTTACAGTTGGAAGAGCAACGTTCTTTGGCCTATGAGGAGTTTGCTAAGCACACACAGGTTATTTCAAAGTGGTTCCATAAAAATTTTGTAGATCGTCCACTTAAGGTGGGTGATTTGGTCCTGAAATGGAATGAAAACAAAGCCAAGCCTGGGAATCACAAGAAGTTTGATGCTCTGTGGGAGGGTCCCTTCCGCATTGTCAGTGCTGGTGCAGCAAATTCGTTTCATCTGGAAGATTTGGATGGCAGCCCACTTCCTATTTCAGTGAACGACTTTCATCTGAAAGCCTACACTTCATGAATCGACAGTCCAGTATCACCTTGTATATAGCAAAAAAAAAGAAAAAAAAAGAAAAAGAAAAAAAAAAAAAAGAGTATTGTTTTCATTTGTCCACTTCGGCTCTTTTTGCATGCGAGCCCAGGTACGTGTTTCTTTCTTTTTTCTTCTTCTTTCCTAGCAGTTAGTGGCTTCCTATCAATTTCTTCCTTCCCCTTCCTTTTTCTTCCCTTCCCTTCTTTATTCCCTTCTTCTTCTACTCCTTTTCTTCTGCAGTAAAAAAAGCCACTGCTGTTGTTTCTTTTCCCCTTTTCTACTATTCCCGGTTCTTCTTTTCCTTTTCTTCTAACTACATTGTTGTTTTACGCATTTATCTACAGTTCATTTCCCCATTCCATTCTCATTCCATAGCCTACACATTCACTGATCATCATTCTGTTTATTCCATTCACCTCCATTTTCCTTTCATAGCAGCTGGTAGCACAGAAGCACTCTGTTACTGTCTACCACATCACTTTCCCCCATTCCATTATTCCATCATTCATCATTTCCATTCCATGATCAGTTCAGCTAAATACCGATTCTTTGAGTTTCATTCATTCAGCAAAAGTTGTTGCAGCAGTCCATCGAGATGAACCCCAACAGCCAGCTTTCTGTTCTAAGTTTTCATGACTCTGTTGCCCAATGGATTCAGGCCTGGGATTCGTGCATACAGTAGAACTGTATACCCCGCGAGCCGCCAAGAATGTTGGCATTTTTGCCACATTTATTTGATTGTTGTTTATTCATGCATAAGTTGTTGAAATTCTAACTCCTCTATAGGTTTTGATGCAAAAAAATGCCTAAGTCCGAAGACTGTCGCGAAATCGTGACAAAAAATAGCATGGAGAGCCAAAGTTGAAAACCGTCGCGATATCGCGACATGTCACGTTATCGCGGGTCGGATGAGGAGAGAGAAAACAAATGCAAAGTTGTAGCGATTTCGCGACGTGTCGAAAAATCGCGGTCAACGCAGTCAACGGCAGCAGGGGGCAAAACCGTCGCGATATCGCGACGTGTTAGATTTTCATGGTCAAAATGGTCAACGGAGGCTGAGCGACAAAGTTGTAGTGAAATCGCGACAAAACCAAGCCAAGGACGATGATAATCAAATTCGTCATGATTTCGGACAGAATAACGAGCAAGGCACATAAGGCAAAAGACGTCGCGAAATCGTGACGCATCGCGTTTTCACGACGTGGGTGGACAGAAAAGCTTAAGGCGTAAATACGTCATGATTTCGTGACATTTGTGGGATGAAGCCAAGCAAAGCGAAGGATGTAGCGAAATCGCTACGTGTTGTGTGGTCGCGGTTCAGGTGGATGAAAAGGTTGAAGGCACGAAGACGTCACGAAATCATGACAGGAAGTGGGAACAGTGGAGAATGCAAGCAAACGTCGCGATTTCATGACACAGTGAGCAAGAAAGGCTTAAGGAAAATGGTAGCTGATAAGAAGTTTGATTCGACATTCATGAAGATAACGGCTAGCAAGAAATGGTAGCGATTTCGTGACACATTGTTGAAGAAAGACTAAGTGCAGGGAAATGTAGAAAAATCGTGACATGGTGGAAGTTGAAGAGATACAGAGGCAAGAGTGTCGCATTTTCGCGAGTTAGAAGACCATACAAAGGTACGAAATCGTGACATGTCAGATTTTTGCGATGTAAAAGCAAGAGCGGGAAGAAAGCATTTTCGAAAAAAAAGAGAATATTACGACTCGTGAAATCATCCGTTTTCCGGTTCAAGGTTGCGAAGGAGATATGGAAGCCGAATACGTCGATTTCGTGACATGGTTGATTTTCGCGGTCCGAAGTAAGAGAAGCGTACGGAGCAGAAAGACGTCACGATTTCGTGACATGTCACATTTTCGCGACCTATTACAGTTTCGCGCCAAAAAGCGGTTCAAACGGCCCGATGCAGTTTTGTGAGTTTCGATGATTCAAAGTGCTCCAGAATTAAATGTGTTGTTGCTTTTCGATGCGGTCAAGGTAGAAGAACGTGCCCAAGCTACTAGAATTGAAGATTTCCATTATTCGAAGCTGTTGTTCATGATTTTTCTAACGGTTTCAAGCATATTTTCAAGAACAACAATTTAATGAAGACGACCGACTCCTCCTTATGGCATTTAATTTCTGGTTTCTCCGAGGCTGTTTAAGGATATCATCTCCTTGTTTCCATTGCATAATTTGTAGATCTCGAGGAGGTCCGTTTCATATTTTTAATGCTGCAAAGAGGCAAGACCTCTATATAAATCAATGTAAATCTCAAGAACAAGTATCGGGAGTTTGAGAGAAACTTTTGCTGAAAGCTTGAAGTTCATTGCATGAATGAAAGATAATTGGCCTCTGATTTTGCAAGCAGCTATTTGTGTGATTTTTCTTTTTGTTATTTACATTCCTAATATAACACTCATATTCCTTATTTGCTACTTCATTTGAATTCTGAATGTTGAGTTTGAATATTGCTTGTGAGGGAGTGAGTTCTGGAATGTGATCTTGGAGGGATTTTCTGTGCAAGGTTGTAAGAGAATTAAGTTGATATCTTATGTTATATGTTGTTGTTGTACTTAAAGTGATCTGCTGTTATTCTTTCCTGATCTAACAAATTCGGCCTACGGCTATATTTCCCATCTCTTTCCATGTATTTCCTATTTTTTTTGCATATTTGTAATTCCTTTCCAACAACTCTAATCTAAAATCAAACTTAGAAATAGTAAGGGAACCAGCCCACTCTGGAGATTGGTCTGGGAGACATTTCTTTCTCCCAGCCTTTCAATGTTGGCCGGGTCTAGGGTGCTTAGTTTTAGAAAATCCTTTCCTGTGGCAGATTCGTGACCAACAGGTCCTTCAAAAATTTCACAAGGAGTAACTATAGTTGGAGCATATACATTTATAACCCCAACTTTGATGTTTTCCTCTTTCCTGCAAAATAATCCAACAACCCGATTACTTTTTGCTTCTAATAGTTGTCCATCCCATTGCATTTATCCCATATTATTGCAATACCGCTTGAAGCTCCTATAGAATAAATTGCTAAAAAATCACCTATCTTCTAAATCTTCTTAAAAACATCCTTACATTCCTCACTGTTCAATTTTATTTCTTGTATTAAAATAAACTTAGGGATATAACAACCTATTAATTCCCTAATAACTATTTTTAAAGGGTTTTATTCATACCCCTAATATTCCATGATATCATTTTCATCATCAACACTTTTTATTTTTATTAGTGGGCTTAGCCCCACTTGTTAACATTTGTAATATTTTTATTTGGCTTCCCAGATCAATATCCTTTTGAGTTTCTTTTTCTCTTTGTTCATGCTTTGATGGCCTTTCTCTCCTCCCATTCCTACCAACACTCTCATCTTCATCAATATCTTCTATTTTTTCATATTGTTCAAAATGAGACTTATCTTCTAAAGATTTATGTTGCCCTAAAGATTCGAAAGTGCAAGGAATAGCCTCATTAGCATTTTCTTCTTTATGTTGCCCTAAAAAATTTAAATTGCATAGATGATCCTCCATAGTTATCACTTTCTTATGTTGTCCTGAAAACCCTAAATTTCCTTGGATATCATCCATAATATTTTCTTTACTATACTACTCTTGAAATCCTAAAGTGTAGGGAATACACTTTGTACTAATTTATTTTTTATTGTAAGAAGAATATTTTAATCTACTTGAGGATAATAAATGTGATTTACTTGGATTAAGCTTAACCTCCTTCACTTCATTTGATTTAAAATTTATCTCCCCATATTCCTTTGTTTTAAAATGTTCCTTCTCTTCCTTCGCATCTTTAGATCTTTCTATATTTGAACTTGCACATTGTACTTCCTCATCCCCCATATCATTTTTTCTTCTAATGGTTTATTCAAGTGAACTGTAATGGCCTTTGCCATATGATGATGTAGAGGGATTTTTCTAGACACTTTCTTAGGAGTGGAAAATCCTTGATTTGACCTAGCTTCTCCTGTGATATGATATTGTTTCAAATTGAAGCTACCTTCATGCCTAAAATTTTCCATATTTTCCTTCATTTTTGCTTTGCAGTTTCTTGCCATGTGCCCAATTTCATGACATTTGTGACATAAAAATGCAATATTTTTATAATCCACTTGCTGATACCATTCTATTGATTAAGATTTAATCCTAATCGACTATAGTAAAAGTTTAGAAATATCCATGGTAACACATTCGAGTGTATACAACATGTCTTCTCTCCTTAGTAGTTGGTCACTCTTAGAATAATTCACCTAGAGTATTACCAATATTCTTCAAAACATCCTTATTGATGAGTTGATAAGGAAGTCCAAAAATCTTAAGATTTAATCCTAATCGACTATAGTAAAAGTTTAGAAATATCCATGGCAACACATTCGAGTGTATACAACATGTCTTCTCTCCTTAGTAGTTGGTCACTCTTAGAATAATTCACCTAGAGTATTACCAATATTCTTCAAAACATCCTTATTGATGAGTTGATAAGGAAGTCCAAAAATCCTAATCCATATCAGAAGCATTTTAATAGTTTTTTATATCCACAAAAAATATCACTCCAAGGTCTTAAATATAATGCATATTTGCCCCTAAACCACAGGCCTCCATCCAATATTTTATCCCTTATTTTTGAACTAGAGAAAATAATAAGGAAAAATCCTTTGGAAGAAAAGTCATGGAGTAATTTAAATTCAATACCCACTTCCACTTGATCCAATTTTGAATCTCAAAAAAACCTGGCCAATATCTATGAAACTTACATATTAACCCTCTAGTTTTAAGAACCATTATATCATGCTCAATTATCTCATCCTTGATAATCACTTTTGGTGTAGAATTTGCTACTTAGACTGGGTTTGCCATAAATTCGCTCTTCCTCTTATTTCTAGCTAGGGCATCCATACTTCCAACTTGGCCATTCATACTTTCAGTAAGGACTTTCACAAATGACTTTCTTTCCATGTTACTTGGATTTTCTTCAAATGAATCCTTTAAATTATCCTAAGATCTAGAATAAGAAGTGGCACTTGTTCCTTGATCACACTTTGCTTTCTACTTTTTGCTTCCCTACTCACACTTCCTCCTCACTCTCGACCTATGCTTGCACTCACTTTTGGTTGCACTCACTTCTGAATCGTGCATGTGCTCGCTTTTGGTTGCACTCACTCTTGGCTCGTGCTCGCTTCCAAGAACATTCAACATTTTTATTTTGAATTGTTTTAGACATTTTTTTATTATTCACCTCTATTAGTTTATCATTAACCTAGATAAATTTTGAAGAACCCTTCAATTATATAAGCTTATCATCTCTATTTATGTATAAAGTATACTTTATATATTTAAAAAATAATTATTTTAATATTATGTTGTAATGAATTTTATTTTACTAATATATTATTATCTTAGCTTGAACAAAGATTCATGTTTCTTCTATATATTCTCTAATATTTTTTTTGAAATTAGGATTTTGTTAAAAAAATTAAAATATATGATATAAGAATATATGTCATATTCATTATCACTATATACACCTAAAAATCTCACATGGCCCTTCATTCCATCATAATGACTAATCAATTTGTAAAACCCACAAAATTTGCATAAATTAGCCTAAAAACACTATTCATCACCTTAAGCCCCCTTGGCCACTTAAGCCCTTTCCTATGCTAAGCCCTTGGTCACCACATGACCACCCCTTTAGCCTAAACTAGGGACACATCACCTAGTCTACCCTTTGACTAGTTCACCCTAGCCTAACCTTGGTTAGCTCCTAACCTTGGTCAAACTCCACCCCATGGTCAACCTAACCAATGGACACATCACCTAGTCTACCCTTTGACTAGCCTAGACTCCACCTCACCTACTTAATCTCAACTAAAATCAGATTCAGTCTAATCAAGGTTACCTTTAACCATTTCTCCCCACAAATCCCCATGTGCATTTAGAGCCATAAATGACATTTGAGGGCTTTTGGATTTTAAAGCATGGGGTAAGGATGAGTCACCTTCCATATCACGTTAGTAAACCCTTAACCCATAGTTAACTCAACTATTGTTATACCTTGAATCTTGCTCCACTTCACATGCCCCTATGCATTCAATAACATTTGAAGGCTTTTGTACAGTTAAAAGCATTTAAAAACAAAATCACTTTCCACCCAACATGCCATAAATGAAATTTGGATACTTTCCTCCACTCATGCATTTATGTGGGATGACTCACCTATGTCTATTTATAGCATATGAATGGATGAGCACTCTCACCCAAGGCCATTTATGAAGCATGACACCTTGAAGGGGAAACCTCGTAGGACACCTTAACCCCCCCTAAAATTGCCAAATTCTATAAATAGAGGCCCATTTCATCCATTTTGATCATCCACCATTTGCATACCCAAACTCTGCCAAAGTCCATCTAGACTACACTACACTCAAACTCTCACTTTGTTATCAATATCCATTAATCACCATACAAACCCTTTTTTTACACCCTTTTTGTATTGCAAGTTGCTCTTATTTATAGGTTCAAAATGTGACTTGATGAGGATAGGACCTCTAGCAACAATAGAAGATCCATTTTGACAACCACACAATTTTATCTTGATATCATAGTCTCAATCGCAAGGTAACTTACGACTCAAATAGTCGCAGGTTAACTTGAGACTCCCTTCCAGGGTTAGTTTCAATCATCAGCAAGGCAAAAAACTCTCCAACTTTTTTTTTTGGATATCACAATCTCGGTCGCAAGGTAGGTTGCGACCCATACAATCACACCTTAAATTGTGACTTAAACAAGACCTATTTCAACTAAAGTCACGCTCACTGTTTTATCCATAACTTTCACATTTAGACTCTGATTAACCTAAAATTTTGAGGGTAGCTTTCTACAACCAAAGGAAGGTTCCCATAGAATTTAATTCCATTTTGACCAATAGAATTCTAGTCTCAAGGCAAGCTATGACCAAATCCAAGGACCTATTTTCAACAACCAAGAATATTAGCAAACTCTCCAAGCAGGTAAGTATCACCGTCCTAATAAATTTTGTAACTTTTATCAATGTTTTTGTAATTAATTAGCTCTATTCATTTAGTGTATTTTATCTATAATCATGAGGGTTCTGATTGAGACAAGCCCCAAAATGTTCTAACAAGTTTTTGTAGGGTCATGCAAGTTTAGAGGATTGGTGTGACTAACAATGACCCACGAGCAATAAGCCCACTCCTTTTGAGGACCTCTTGGAAGATATTTGGTGTTGTTGAACCATTCATTGGAAGAGGTTTTTCACCTCCAAAAACCCATTTTGTAGCCTTCTAAGGCACTTTTGTAAAAAGGACATCTTTGTAACCCCTTTTGAAATTATCAATTGCAAACAACATAGTTTTCCATCAGTTCATTCTAGCAATCACGGTGGGACTACCCACTTTGTATATATTTTTTCTAATTTTTTATCTTGATTAACTGATATTTTTATCATATTTTTGTGCTACCATGCTAGAAAATTAACATAGAACCTCCCAAAACCCTGAAACACACCTCAGGTTCAAGGTAGCAACCTTTCTAGTCTACAAGCATTTTAGTTGCAAGGTACCCTGCAACCATTTTAGTCACAAGGTAACCTAGAACTATTTCAGTCTCAAGGTACCCTATGATTGAATTTGAGATGTAGTTCAGACCCAAAAATTCATTTAACATGCATTTTTAGAGGCTAGAAACCATAGGTAAGCTCTAAAATCCTTGTCTATCTAGTTCAAAACAATAGAAAATTGTATTTCTATTTTTCACATGTTCACTTTTCAAAAATCCCCAAATTGCTCTGGGTAGTCTACAAAATCTATTTTCTGTATTTTTTTGCTTTACAAAATGCACCAAATTGCTTTGGTCACACTTAATTTTGCTTGTTGATTGCACAAAAATGCTCCAAATTGCTTGATCAAATCATAAATTTATTTTCTTTGCTTTCATAAGCATTAGTTAGACTATCACTTGCATTACCTAGGATTAAAGCATTTGCACAAGGTTTGAAGAGGTCTTTTATCCTCTTGATATTTATGAGTTGAGACAAATCTTGATTCGCCGCATACATAATGCTCTAAAAGACATCTAGCCATAGCCTTAACAAGTATATCTTGGCTAGTGCAAACAGAATTGCATGAATAGCCATTAGATGAAATCAAGTGATTTTCCTTAGTATAAGATTTTGCTTTTACAAAACACAACTTCCCTCATTTATCTTACACACAGTTCATTTCAAAAGATGGACTTTCTTTTACAAACATCAAAAGATATTACTCTTGTTTGCTTAGATTAGTTTCTTTTATGCATTCCAATTTTCATAAGAAAAATACACTCACACACTCATACACATTTCAAATATTGGTAAGGTTGGGCTTCATCACAAGCCCTAATCAAGACCAACGACATTGGATTTCATCTCCTTCCATCAGCTCACCCCCTAAACACCATAGTAACCTTGAGTGATTTTTTGGACTTCATCACTAGAGAATCACCTACTCTTGAGAGATCCTTGAGGTAGTTTAGGATTAGATGCCCCTTATCACAGGGCTTTATATAATTGTTGAGTGTGCAATTATCATTTTTGACTAAGCTTGACTGAGGGTGAAGCGAAAGATCTACTGGGCCAATAACATGTCTTAAATAGTGCCACCTATTTCATAAGAGGTTCTATATATCTCCCCTTTGGTTACCCATATACATTACCTTCATTAGAATTTATTTGCTCGTTTGTGTATAGTTGCTTCTTGCATACCTTTGGGTATCGTGGGAGACTGTGCATGAACATACCTACATAGGTCATATCCATCACCTCTCTTTTCTATTTTAGGATTTTTCTTCAATATTAATAATACACAAACAAAAACATAAAAGAAAAAAATAGCATAAAACTCCACAACAACATAGTTAATTCAAAATACACAAGCATCCACAAACACACCTTGTCACAAAAACTGCTTGTTGTTTGCTTTAATGGTTAAATAGGATGATTTATGTTACAAAATCTAATAGAAAACTCTAAAAACAAGCTTTTAAATAACCTAAAAAACAATACAAACAACTATTTTGCCTCTGTAACCTATTTTCATTAGAGTCACAAGGTAAGTTGTGACAAAAATTAATCACAAGTTAACTTGCGATCAAAACCTGTATTAGACAAATAGATCCAGTAAAACCAAAAACACATAGGCAAACACCCCTCTTGGTCAAACTATATTCTCAACTCGGTTTCACAACCTATCACCCTTCAATCACGATCCTCATATAAGGTTAATATTGAGAACAAACACTCCTAGCTATGGAGGCTTCTCCTATAATCCCTTCTTCTCCAACCAATTCATTAGGGTGCTCTAAGGAAACAACCTCCACCCATTCTCAAAGTTAGTACAACTCTTCTCATAACTCATCTTCAAGTACCATATTGTTGCATGGATTTTCATCTTATGATCAACCCCTATAGTATCAAGCCAATCACTTGGCTTCATCCTCAATTCATCATGAGGATAACATGCCTCCCTCACCGCACCAAGCCACACCGTATCATTTGTGACCCCTTTCGATATCACCTTCTCCACCTCTTCTTCACTCACCTCGATTTCTGTCTCAAATCACCTAGCTAATTGGAATTCCATAACTCCCTTGTACCTCTATTCCACCTCCTTTACCATATTCATATCCACATCCTTACACATATCAATTACCACACCTAGCATATATCTCAACCCCATTCCCACATCATTAGCACCTCCTTATATAGACATGCAACATATCTTAGAGTACCTTAATCATATCGAGCCATGATTGAGCAATTGTAGGTATCAACCACATGCCCATAGCCTGGATTTACAAGGTACTACAATAAGTCCACCACAACAAATGCCTCATCCTCAATAATGGGGTTACTTACAATTGTCCCAAGAAATCACCCCATATCCACCTAATTAACCTTTCGCTCACCTACAATGATCTCCTTAACCACCTTGCAATTGGGGTTCCCTCTTAGATCTAGTCAATGATATCTTTTAGAAATTATACAATGCAGGTCACATTACCTTACCTAATGTAAGACTAGAAGATCCAAATATGATAAAACTCAAATGGTGTAACACACACCAAGTTTTCCTTTACCATCATCAACAAGGGCATGACATCACACATTGTCGCACCTCTAAGCATTATGTTCAAGATCTACTCGATCAAAAAGTTATTCAAATTGACATTTGCCTTGTCCCCTCCTAATCAAAACTCCTTTCTTCCTCTCTTCTTCTTCCTCTCCTCTTCCTTCTTCTTTCTTCATTCACCCTATTTTCATCATCAATTTTTCATCTTCTTTGTTTTAATTTAGCAACCGAAGAAGTTCATCCTCTTCCAACAAATTTTTCACAATAGGGGATTTTGTACCCTTCCAACCAATTTATCACAATTGGGGGAGTTTCCTCCCCCTCAAATCCTTATAAATTGGAGGACTTCATTCTCTTTCAAACCATATTTTTATCTTGGAAATTTTGCATCCCTTTCAACCAATTTTATGACTGGAGGAGTTGGCATTTCCCTTATGTCTTATCATTTGTCATGTAGTCATGGTAATGCCACCAAACCTACCAAATTAGTTATAATATTTAAAGGTTGTGTCCTTTGCCTTGCTTTCTCAATCACAAATCAAGTACCAAGTTTAAAAGGTTGTATCCTTTGTCAAAGGTTGCACCCTTTGCCTCACTTCACAAACACAAATCAATCGCCAGGTTATCAAAGGTTGCATACTTTGTCAAAGGTTATGCCCTTTGCCTCACTTTCATCATGCACTCAATCCCCAGGTTCAAAATATTGCATCCTTTTATCAAAGATTGCATCCTTTGCCTTGATTTCACCAAACAATCAATGTCAGGTTCAAAGGTTGTGTCCTTTGTCAAAGGTTACGCCCTTTGCCTCACCATCATAATCAACCATTGCTCCAAAGAGTAATTTTATTTTTTAGTTTTCACATAAATCCTACTCCAAAGAGAAAATCCACCTTTTGTCTTAGCATAGATCTTGCGCCAAATAGCAACTTTACTTTCCTATTATAGCATAGCATTTGTAGAATCTCTTAGCAAACAAGTTTTGCCAAAAAAATCAAGACATTTAGATAATTATTTTTAAATCTCTTAGCAAAAGGCACCAAAGACTCCAAATCCCTTTGGTAAAATTTCAATTTCAGTTCAAAGGCACCAAAGGCCCCAAATCCCTTTGGTCAATTTTCAATTTTAGTTCAAAGGATCTAAAGGTCTCAAATCCCTTTGGTAAAATTTTAATTTTAGTTCAAAGGCACCAAAGGCCCCAAATCCCTTTGGTCAATTTTCAGTTTTAGTTCAAAGGCTCCGAAGGTCCAAAATCCCTTTGGTCAAATTTTAATTTCAGTTTAAAAGGCACCAAAGACTTCAAACCTCTTTGGTCAAATTTCAACTTCAATTCAAAGGCTCCAAAGGCCCCCAAATTTCTTTGGTAAAATTTCAATTTTAGTTCAAAGGCTCCAAAGACCCCAGATCCCTCTAGTCAAATTTCAATTTTAGTTCAAAAGGCACCAAAGACTTCAAGCCTCTTTGGTCAAATTTCAATTTTAGTTCAAAAGGCACCAAAGAATCCAAACCCTTTTGGTCAAATTTTAATTTTAGATCAAAGGCACTAAAGGCCCCAAATTCCTTTGGTCAAACTTAAATTTTATTTCAAAGGCTCCAAAGGCCCCAAATCCCTTTGGTTAAATTTCAATTTCAGTTCAAAAGGCACCAAAGACTTCAAACCTCTTTGGTCAAGTTTCAATTTTAGTTCAAAGGCTCCAAAGGACCCAAATACCTTTGGTTAAATTTCAATTTTAGTTCAAAAGGCACCAAAGACTTCAAACTTTTTTGGTCAAATTTCAATTTCAGTTCAAATGCTCCAAAGGCCCCAAACCCCTTTGGTCAAGTTTCAAATTCAGTTCAAAAGGCACCAAAGACTTCAAACCTCTTTGGTCAAATTTTAATTTCAATTCAAAGGCTCCAAAGGCCCAAAATCCCTTTGGCCAAATTTCAATTTCAATTTAAAAGGCACCAAAGACTTCAAAACTCTTTGGTCAAATTTCAATTTTAGTTCAAAGGCTCCAAAGGCCCCAAATTCCTTTGGTCAAATTTCAATTTCAGTTCAAAAGGTACCAAAGACTTCAAACCTCTTTGGTCAAAGTTTAATTTTAGTATAAAGGATCCAAAGGCCCTAAATCCCTTTGATAAAATTTTAATTTTAGTTCAAAGGCTCCAAATCCCCCAAACCTCTTTGGTCAAATTTCAATTTTAGTTCAAAGGCTCCAAAGGTCCCAAATCCCTTTGGCCAACTTTCAATTTAATTTCAAATGCTCCAAAGGCCCCAAACCCCTTTTGTAAAGTTTCAATTTCAGTTCAAAGGCTTTAAAGGCTCCAAACCCTTTTGGTAAAATTTTAATTTTAGTTCAAAGGACCCAAAGGCTCCAAATCCCTTTGGTCAAGTTTCAATTTCATTTCAAAGGATCCAAAGGCCTCAATTGGTCAAATTTTAATTTCATTTCAAAAGGCATGAAATACTACAAATTTCTTTGGTCAAATTTAATTTCAGTTCAAATTCTCCAAAGGCCCCAAATACCTTTGGTCAAATTTCAATTTCAATTTAAAATGCACCAAAGACTTCAAACCTCTTTGGTCAATTTTTAATTTAAGTTCAAAGACTCCAAAGGACCCAAAACCCTTTGGTCAAATTTCAATTTTAGTTCAAAGGCTCCAAAGCCCTTTGGTCATTTTTTCTTTTAGTAGAATAGGTGTTTCAAATCTCTTTCATAAGCGAGGGGGTGTTAATCCTCCTTATAATTAACTCAATTTTGAATATGGGGGAGTTTGTATTCCCTAAAACAATCTTAAAGGATAGAGGAAACATCCATACATTCTATACCTGACTCAATCAATCAAGGCTCTCACATTCTTGTACATTAACTATCAAACATTACAAAAACACAAAATACAAAAATAATAACAATAATAAAAACAAAAACAACCAAAATTATCCTTTCAAATTGTATCTTGCATTTAATTTTCCTCATTTTCTATTTTTCCTATTTCTATGATTCCTTTTCTTTTTTCTTCTTATCTTCCTTTCTTTGGTTTCCTATCAATGTTGTATGGTCACGCATGAGCGGTTATATACCTTTGGTTGGTTTCATTCTTTTCTCTCTTCTTCCTCTATTTTCTTCATTTTCTATCATTATTTTCATTTTCCATTATCTTCTCACACAACCATTTGTGCTTCTTCATTATCTATTCATGTTGATACCACCAAATATTGATATTCGATTTATTTATCACATGCATACACACATACAATAAATATCCTAATGTGTAGATTGAGTCAAACTTTTGGATGCACAAATTTTTGTTAGCATATCTCATTTGGTTCTCCTACTCAATGACACGTTGGTTGCATGTTATCAATGTCCATAAGTATTACATCATGTCACATAGTCATGCCTATCATTATCTTGCACTGCTCTTTATCATGTTGTCATGTCAATCAACTTGTTCATATGTACACATCAATTTACATACATCAAACCAATGAAGAATTAAGCATACACTTGTTAGCACAATTGTAGTGATGTTCAATCCTATTCTTTGGTTTATTGATAATGTAAATCTCTTATGTTATGCAACCATTTATAGTCAATCCAATAAACCTTTACCGAATACCATCAAATTCTAATATATTTCAAAGCTTCCCCTGGTTGATTTGAGTTCTTTTATGGACCAATCACACATCAAACACTAAGTCAATTTTGAGCATAGAGAAGACAACACCTTGCATATGTTGGCCACCTAGAAAAAGTAACCTTTCTCATCCAACCATTTGCATGATCTAGCCTTGAGGATCGATAAAAGGATAAGCTACAAAAAAAAAAAAAGCAAAGCAAAAAGAACACCACAAATGAAAAAAAAGAAAAAAGAAAAGAGCACTATTAAAAAGATTAAATCCCTGAGGTCCTAAGGTCCATAGATCATGGGGCTAATCTCCATCGGGGCTATAGATGCCTGATTGGCAATGGAGTGTGCCTTAAAAGTGGCAACATGTCTATCACATTAGTGACCTTCTTTTGTATAGACCATTGTGTGCTTGTGGATGAGCTAGCTTAATAGGCTAAGTTTACAATTGGTTAGTCCAACCTCACTCAAAATGGATAAATGAACATCATGTGCACACATAGATCCATGATAGGCTTAATAATTAGTTAGGATAGTCAAGATTTATGTAGGATATTGATTGACTACTAGATGAGTTTGATTGTTCAAACTATAGTGTTTGACTTTCTAGAAATTCTTCTAACATCCAACAACCCAAAGAACAAGGAGCGAACAACATCACAAATTGTTTTTCCAATAGCAAGTGTTCTCTTCATCACGTTTGTACATTGTCCTAACATTAGGTTGCTCAATGCACTATGCACAATTATTAGTTGCATACTCAAATCATCATTTACATAGACTTTTTGTTGTTGGGTTATTAGTTCCTACTGCTGGGCCATCTGTGCCCTTTGCTGATCCATATGCTCACTCATTTGAGCTTTATAGATTTCCATTTGCTCATGTTGTTGGTTTAGCTATTTTTGCATAAGCTAAATCATTCAAGCCATATTATCATCATTTTGCGTAGCTCTTGCATCTGTGGACTCTTTCTCCTTCCTGACCACTCATCGTGGTACATCGGCAGCTTGCACCCTTTTTGACTCTCTTACAAGTCATATTAGTCCCTTCCCCAGGACCTCTGCAATCTCCTCTTGCAGATTAACACTGGTCCTCTACGAGGTACCTGCCATACCTAGTAAAAGAGTTATATCAGAACAACTATCCATGTATATTTAGCCAGGGTTTCACAACCTAAGCTCTGATACCAACTGTCACAACCCAAGTTTACATACCATAAAATATTTTTTTATAAGAGCATACTTAAAAGTCACACCTGTATGTTGTTTAACCCGTTTAATGTAGCACAAGGTATAGAAGAAATTGCACTTCAAGTTTTCCTACCACTACAATTGGTTACTTAAGTGCTCGATACTGGCTAGCTTCTCGCAACTAATTACCATTAGAAGATCATACCCTTCTCCTGGTATACATAGGTCCTGGCATGGGTTGGATCTTCCAAGGCCCATAACACCTAGAAGAGTGGACGCATTAATTCCCTTGTTCCAAAGCTCAAGAACTCGCAGTTCATAGATTGTTTCAAAGTCTAACTCATCAAATTTATGCTTTGGAACTAGCGTTGCTATGCATGTGACTGATCATTGACCTTCTGCTAAGGTATGATCAGGGGTCTACCATCACATGGTCTTGGACCGGATTTTCTCAGTTCCAGTTTCGACTGACAATAATGTTGCCCATACCATCTACCGCTGGACCTTCCAACCCCATAATCCAGCTCTCTGGTCATGAAACTTGTTGGTGATTCCATAACCGAAGTAGTCTCGTGAGCATCCTCACTTGCTACCTTAGTGTTTTTCAGAGACAATGTCCCATACCATTGTCTCTTACCCTCTCAGTGATGAACCTCTATCAGTGTTGAGGAATGGATAACACTTAATCACGATAGTCACCAAGGCAACTACTAGATCGGGTTAGCGCCATCCTTCTCGATAAGCACTATAATATTCTTATACAAAGTGAAAGTGTCTGATGATTTATTTCTTCAAGTTTAGTAAAAATATCATAATACATATAGGCATGTTACATAATATAAGCATACCGGTTTGTTCATGCAGTTACATAAATCAGTAAGCTAACTCATAAGATAACTTTTTATTAAAAAAAAATCTAAATCTTGAATTTTACTAACTTACATTTGAATTCATACAACTACGATTTAATTTAACTATCTAGAAAGCTACCTTTAACCATAAAACTATTATTTTTAATCAAATTGTTAGCCTCATAATCACTTAGGAAGTCAAGCATCTATGAAAATAAGCATAATTATTTATTTGTTTTTCTTGCGAAGGACATTTCGTAATAATATTCCTCTATTCTATTTTCATTTATTTAAAAGTAAAGTCATCACAAGATAAATTCCTTAAATAAATATCATACAATTCCCTATATTTCTATAGAATAAATTACATATGTTCTTACAAAATTAGAACAAGCTAACATATGTCCATATTATCAAATGCTCTTACTTATCTTAACATTTAAAGTCCTAAATGCACCTATTTCTTAAAGTAAAACTACCCATTGCTTAATATAACTCTACCAGCAAGGATAATAATTCTCAACGACAACATTAAGATTAGAGCAATACACTTTCTAAAGAAAAATACATATTATTTTTAGTGAAGATTAATATTTAACCACCTACAAGCATCATTTAAAATTATTAAATTGTCTTGTCAAGGAATTCAAAATTTATGACTGTCCACTTGATATTTCTACAGTTTAATGTTCACCATCAGCTTGAACGGATTGAACTGAGAGTTATCTAAGGTAAGGGATTTTACCTTCTTAAATCAAAGCTTATTGGTTATCTTACCCAAACATTTCCAGCGCCTCCTAAGGATGTATCGGCTTGCCCAATGCGTCATCCCACGAGTTGAAAGTCTGAAGACTTATATTGTATATGTTTTATACACCCATCTAAGTTTAAAAATTTTACCTCGAGCTACCTAAGGAG
Source organism: Wollemia nobilis (assembly GCA_028583015.1). NCBI lineage: Eukaryota > Viridiplantae > Streptophyta > Pinopsida > Araucariales > Araucariaceae > Wollemia > Wollemia nobilis. The sequence continues at coordinate 723,437 of JAQPPZ010003229.1, forward strand.
TAATGCTGAGAAAAACTACATAGTTTACCTTATATTTAACCCAAAATAATTCTTGATAGCACCTATGCTTCATAAACCAGAATGCACTTAGATCAAGGTTTTCATTTGAGCTATTCAAGGTCTTTCATTCGATGAAAGGTACACTTTTCAGCCACCAAATACTGACTTGAAGAGTTTATTCTGGCTTATGACAGGTATATATATTTAATAAAATTCTTAATCTATAGTCGTGAGCACACATCACGCTCCTATCAAGGTAAGAAATGCACGATCAACCCTTGGCTTCAGTTCTTCCTATAACTCGTAGGTATCTTATAAAATTAAAATTTAAAGAATATTTCCTCATAAACTATTATGATAAAATTAAAAAAAATATTAAATACTATACATCAGACTTTTAATATAAGTATTAAGAATTTAAGTCATATTCATTCAATGTAAAAACACTCTCTCAATGAACAAAGGCAGTAAAGTATTTTAAAAATTTGAAATTCAAGATAGAGAGCAACGCGATTAGAGCGCAGTAGGTTTGTTTGCTATGTACATAAATCAAAGACTCATCAATTTTTTTTCTTAAAATAAACATCCTAGGTACAACAAGATTAGAATCCACTCTTCTCCATGGAAAAACAATCAAAGAATAGAATGCTTGATATTACGATCAGCGCCTTCACAAAATAAGAAATCCAAAGCATCCACCTCTTTAATCGACTCCATAGCATCGAAGCTCTAGAATACAGCAGTGCATCACACTGAATGCGTTGAGTGGTTATTACCTTTCGTGAATCCACTCACAGACAGAGACAAGGGCTTGGAGGCTTTATTATAAATATTGGTTCAACTTAGCCCTTTTAATGTGACTACATGAACAGTCAATCATGCAGAGAGTACAGGCTAAGAATGCAATCAAGAATGATTTTTTTTTTAAAACTTCATTGTAGTGCAAAGTGCAGCAACTCAACATACGTAATTTATTTAATTTTTAAAAAAACCCATAAACATACAATAATAGCAACGAACAACAATGATCATTGGTATTTCCACAACATAATATAATGGCATACACACAGTAAATTCAATGGCATTCACAACATATATATAAAATGATATTCACACAATAAAAACAAAGGTATCCACAACTTATATATTGGCATTCACACAGTATGTGGTCTCCATAGAGAAACCAGATGACTCTAACGTGGTAATCGCTGCCAAACTATCCATGCTCTCACAACGCTGCCAGGTTACTCGTTAGGCGCCAATACTCCGAATAATACAGCAGCTTCTAGAATAATAACTTGCAATCCCTAGAGATATCCTTTTCAACATAATTCATGTTTTTATATAGAGGAATTTACGAAATATCAAAATGACACCTTTCAAGTCTAATATGCCAGATAATTAGCTTTAAACACATCCAGGTGGAAACATTTATGCCATCCGAGTGGAGGAGTGTTTTATTTATTTGGATATTCATTTATGTTAGTTTATACTTTATACATAATCAAAGTAGTTCTAATTTCATAATTAATTATGTATTTCATTGACATAATCATTATAGTGCACATTTCGTTTTATGTATAATATATTTATAAAATACAAAGCTTCGGTATGTTTAAAGGAATGAGTTCCTTTTCAAATTGAAAGTAGCAACATATCTATTTTTGTATACAATAATAATTTTTTATTATTTTATTATTACTATTTAATTATATATATACATATATTTTTATATTATATATATATATATATATATATATATATATATATATATATTTATTTTCCTTTTTATTTAAATATTGACATTTTAAGCAACATCAAGCAACATGCAAGGAATGCGATAGTAGTCATGTACGAAATATAGTCATGCATATATACTAAATGCAACAATAGGTAGAATGATATGCATATGCAAATCTCTACGGTGGGCTTCTATATACCCACGAGCCAAGGTGCATAAGGCACGACATCATATCCCACCTTATGTGACGCCTCTTTCCTTTGTCTTTGTCAGTGGTGGGTGTCTTCTTTCGCCTCTCCATGTATATACCTGTACTTGCATCATAGAACTTATCGCAAAATCACATTTTTCCAAGAAAAAATATAACAAGTAGTGGGGATGTTACATACTCCCCCACTAGGAATTAACACAGTCCCTGTGTTATCTAGATATTCAAATACAAATTCTCACAACATTTGGTCATATATAATATATATATATATGCAAAAATAGAAAAATATATACATTAATCATATCTACTGCATCAAGTCCCATCATGTCAATACATAAAAATTTTACATGTCATATATATATATATATATATATATATTAAATTGATTTTTTGGTCATCAATTTTAAAATAGGTAAGGAAATTGGTTTCTCTTAGCAACAACATCTTCCCAAGTGACATTTTTCTCAGAGTAGTGATCCCATTGGACCCTACATTGTTCCACAATTCTTTTCATTAGATGTTTGGTTCTGAAACCCAAAATTTTAACTGGTCGAACCTCAATGAGTTGCAAGTCCAACGACTGCAAATGGGATATATCCAATACATGATATGGGTCAGCTACATAGTTACGAAAATGGGACATGGAAAAAATTGTGGATTTTTAACAAGTTTGGTGGCAATGCAAGCTTGTAGGCAACAAGATTGATTTTGGCAACAATGTCAAAATGACCAACAAATTTGAAACTTAATTTAGTGGACTTGATTGAGCTTTTGGTCGGCTTGAATCTAAGAAAAACTTTGTCACCAATGACAAATTCTTGAGGGATTCGCTTTAATTCAGCGTAACTCTTATCACGATCAGTGGCTTCACAAAGTCGCTGGCGAATCTCTTTAAGTTGGACCTCCATGTTTCTAACCGCATTAGGACCGATCACTTCTCGATCATACAAATTATCCCACGTTAATGGTGTCCTGCACCTACGCTCGTATAGGACCTCAAAAGGGGCCATGACCAATGTGGTATGATAGTTGTTGTTATAAGAAAATTCCACCAGGAAGAGATAATATTCCCATTTACTTTGGTGGTCCATACCATACATGCGTAGCATATCTTCTAGCACTTGATTGACCCGCTCTGTCTGTCCATCCATCTCAGGATGATAAGCAGTGTTGATATTAAGATTTGTTCCCCAAAATCGGTGCAAGGCTTGCCAAAAATTAGAAGTGAATCTCGAATATCTATCTAAGATTATTATTTCGGGAAACCCATGTAGTTTTAGAATTTCTCAAGCAAACTTTTGCGCTATAGTTGTTGCATCATCACGAACACTACTTGGTATAAAATGCGCTACTTTAGTTAATTTTTCCACTACCACAAATATTGCATCATGCTAAAATCATGTCTTGGGAAGGCCAATAATAAAATCCATTGATATTACTTGCCACTTTTGTTTTGGTACATCGATCAGGTGCAGTTTTCCTCTAGGATGCTGATGTTTTGCTTTGACCTTCTGACATTCCAAGCATCTCGTAATAAATTGCACTACATCTTTTTTCATCCCTAGCCAGAAGTAATATTTTTTCAGGGTTTCCCTCATTTTAATTACCCCTAGATGTGCATAATATGGTGCATAATGAGCTTCCTATAGGATAGTTCTTTTAAGTCCTTCATTAGGTACTATTACTCTATTTCAAAAATACACCAGATTTTGCTTGACACTATAATCTCTGTATCGATTTTGTTTCTGCTCAACCTTGTTACGATATTGTTTGTAAAACACATAATTTTTTGCATCTCCATGATTTGCTCCTTTAGACCATACTGACATCTTGTAAGAGTTGCTATGTGTCTTCTCCTACTAAGAGAATCTGCCAATTTATTTTCTTTTCCTTTGATATATTCAATACCAAAATCATATTCAACTAGGAACTCCATCCATCTTCATTGTATAGCATTTAACAGAGGCTGAGTAAAAATATATCTCAAGCTCTGGTGATCGGTTTTAAGCTCAAAATGTTTTCCTAGCAAGTAGTGTCTCCAAATCTTAAGAGCATGAACTACCGCTGCCAGATCTATATCATGTGTAACATAGTTTATTTCATATTTCTTGAGTTTCCTGGATTCATATGCTACTACGGCCTCATCTTGCATCAAAATGCCATCTAGTCCTTCCAACGATGTATCAGTACATACAGTAAAATATTTGTTTGGATCAGGTATTTTTAGTATAGGTGTAGTTTTCAAATTTTCCTTAATAATTCTGAAGGCTTCCTCACACTATGTCGTCCACCTAAATACTTTCCCTTTCCTTTGCAGGTTAGTAATAGAAAATGCAAATTTTAAAAACCCCTTGAAAAATCACCGATAGTAACTAGCCATCCCCATAAAACTTCGTACTTCTGATACATTGGTTGGGGTTGGCCAATCTATTATGGCCTCAATATTTTAAGATCTACAGCTATTCCTTCGGCTAAAACAATGTGCCCTAAATATTGAACTTGTGATGTATAGAATTCACATTTGGACAACTTACCATTTAATTGATTCTTCCTAAGAACTTCCAACACTATCCTCATGTGTTCATAATGCTCTTCTCTACTTAGAGAGTAAATCAAAATATCATCCAAAAATATTAGCACAAATTGGTATAACTATTCTCGGAACACGTTGTTCATCAAATTCATAAATACAGCTGGTGCATTGGTTAACCCAAATGGCAATACCGTGAACTCATAATATCCATATCAAGTTCTAAAAGCAGTTTTATAGGTATCCTCCTCCCTGATTCTTAACTGATGGTATCCCGACCTAAGGTCAATCTTAGAAAAGATTGTAGTTCCCTTTAGCTGATCAAATAGATCATCAATTTTGGGCAAGGGATACTTATTATTAAGGGTCATCTTGGTAAGCATTCTATAGTCAATGCATAATATTAGAGATCCATCTTTATTTTTGAAAAATAGAACCGGTGCTCCCCATGGTGACACACTAGGTTTAATGTGCCCCTTTGTCAACAAATCCTGTAATTGAGTTTTAAGTTCCTACAACTTAAGAGGTGTCATACGGTAAGGGGTTCGTACTATTGGAGTTGCTCCTGGCATAATATCAATTGAAAAATCAAACTCCCTTTTTGGAAGTAGTCCAGGTAGATATTTAGGAAAGACATCCCTAAATTTATTTAATACTGGGTACTGTTGAAATAATGCGAAACTTGAGTCAATTTCCTCCTTTTTGTTCAATTTAACCATATACTGTTTACATCCTTTTCTCTAGGCTCTTTTGACTTGCATGACGGTCATAAAATGAGGCTCAAGAGATGTTCAATTTTAGTGGATACGTATTCGCTAATTAGTGTCATCCGAAAATTCCAACCACCTTTCCTCAAAATTCAGTAGGGCCTTATGGGCTTTTAACCAGTCTACTCCTAGGACTATGTCAAATGCATGTAAAGGAGCCACATACAAGTTCTAGTTAATTTTTTCAAAAGGTATTTCTATTTGTGGGTCAAATAGACATTGGTTGACCAAGTAAGTTTATCCCAAGCCATACTCGACTTGCCACCCTCTTGCCATAACCCCAGGTTTAATAGGTATATCCCCTAATATACTTTTTGAAATGAAACTATCTATAGCACCACTATCAATAAAAATGTGTACTTATCTTTTGCCTAGTTTTCCTTTAATAAAAATGGAGTAGCTTGACCCAAAATGTTAGGGTTACCTGTGGCAGCAAAAATTTTATGCAATGCTTCCTCAGTGGGATTCCTACGATCCGCTCTATTTGGAAATTTTCTAGCAAAATGGTCTAGTGCTCCACATACAAAACATATGTTTGGTCCTTCATTCTTTTCTTTATCACTTTCCTTATTCTGATTACCATTTTTACCCTGTTCCCTATTGTTGTTTTTCTTCTCCTGAAAGTTCCTTCGATTTGGTTGCCCTCTGTTCCCCTGGAATTTACCCTTGTTTCTATTATAATTTTTGTTATGCCCTCCATCTCTAAATTTCTTGTACTGATATTTACCTCTATTCTGCTTGGGATATCTCCTTTTTCTTGAATTTTCTCTTTCAATGTGCTGATAGTAAGCCTTTACCTCTTTCTGGCTTGATTCTTCATATCGAGCAGCGTCATAGGCAACTAACAATGTTTGAGGTACTTTTCTTCCCACCAGTTGAATATACTTTGGGTGTCGTCCCATAAAAAAATTATGTGCTTTGAACTTCTCCTGATCATCATATTTCGGGGCATACTTAAGAAGTTGCACAAACCTTTGGTAATATTCAATTTATCATCATATTACCTTATCGTAAGTTGGTGAACTCACCATGTTTGTCAATATAGAAATGATCATTAAGGAAGCGATCTTTGAATTATCTTTCAAATTATTCCCATGGTATATTTATCACTTCCTTCTGAGTAATTTTCTTATATGTGGTCCACCAATCTCTTGCAGGACCCTCTAAATGTGCCACTGCCCAAGTAGTTTTAGATTTCGAGCAAAATGGTTGAATTGCAAAATACCCCTCGACTTCACTCAACCAATTAATGGTGGTTTCGCCATCACCTCTTACATCAAATTTATAGATATCCAACTTCTTAATTTTCTTTTTCAGCTCTTCACCCACCTTCCTTCTCGAGGAACCTTCTGGAAACTTATTTTCAGTTTTATTTCTCTTAGTCAAATTTTTAATGAATTTTTGCTATTGGGTGATTAGTTCCTGTTGCTGGGCCATTTGTGCCCTTTGCTGATCCATAGGCTCACTCATTTGAGATTTCTAGATTTCCATTTGCTCACACTACTGGTTTAACTATTCTTGCATAAGTTGAATAATTCGAGCCATATTCTCATAATTCTACGTAGCTCTTGCAGCTACGGGTTCTTTCTCCTTCCTGACCACTCATCGTGGTACATCAATAGCTTGCACTCTTTCTGACTCTCTTACGAGTCATATTAGTCCCTTCCTCAGGACCTCTGCAATATCCTATTGCAGATTAACACTAGTCTTCCGTGAGGTACCTGCCATACCTGGCAAAAGAGATATCAAAACAACTATCCATGTATATTTAGCCAAGGTTTCACAACCTAGGCCCTGATACCAACTGTCACAACCCAATTTTACACACCATAAAATATTTTTTTATAAGAGCATACTTAAAAATCACACCTATATGTTGTTTAACCCATTTAATGTAGCACAATGCATAGAAGAAATTGCACTTTAAGTTTTCCTATCACTGCAGTGCTTGGGACTGGCCAGTTTCCCACAGCTAATTTCCATTAGGAGACCATACCCTTATCCTAATATACATAGGTCCTAGCATTGGTTGGATCTTCCAAGACCCATAACACCTGGAAGAGTGGACGCATTAATTCCCTTGTTTCAAAGCTTGGGAACTCGTAGTTCATAAATTGCTTCCAAGTCAAACTCATCAAATTTATGCTTTAGAACTAGCATTGCTATACCTGTGACTGATCATTGACCTTACGCTCAGGTATGATCAGGGGTCTACCATCACATGGTCTTGGATTGAATTTTCTCAGTTCTAGCTCCGGTTGACAGTAATGCTACCCATACCATCTACTATTGGATCTTCCAACCCCATAATCCAGCTCTCTGGCCATGATTCCTATTGGTGATTCCACAACCAGAGTAGGCTCGTGAGCATCCTTACTTGCTACCTTAGTGTTTTCCAGAGACAATGTCCCATACCATTGTCTCTTGCTCTCTAAGCGATGAATCTCTGTCAGTGCTAAGAAATGGATAACACTTAATCACGGTAGTCACCACCGCAACTACCGGAATGGGTTAGCACCATCCTTCTTGATAAGCACTATAATATTCTTACACAAAGTGAAAGTGTCGAATGGTTTGTTTCTTCAAGTTTAGTAAAAATATCATAATACATATAAGCACGTTACATAATATAAGCATACCGGTTTGTTCATGCATGTTATGTAAATCGGTAAGCTAACTCATAAGAGAACTTTTTATAAAAATAAATCTAAATATTGAATTTTACTAACTTACATTTGAATTCGTACAACTACGATTTAATTTAACTATCTAGAAAGCTACCTTTAACCATAAAACTATTATGTTTAATCAAACTGTTAGCCTCATAATCACTTAGGAAGTCAAGCATCTATGAAAATAAGCATAATTCTTTTTTTGTTTTTCTTGCGAAGGACATTTCATAATAATATTTCCCTATTCTAATTTCATTTATTTTAAAGTAAAGTCATCACAAGATAAATACCTTATATAAATATCATACAATTTAGCATATTTCTATAGAATAAATTACATTTGTTCTTACAAAATTAGAACAAGCTAACATATGTCCATATTATCAAATGCTCTTAGTTATATTAACATTTAAAGTCCTAAATGCACCTATTGCTTAAAGTAAAACTATCCATTGCTTAATATAACTCTACCAACAAAGATAAGAATTCTCAACGACAACATTAAGATATTAGAGCAATACACTTTCTAAAGAAAAAACATATTATTTTTAGTGAAGATTAATATTTAACCACCTACAAGCATCATTTAAAATTATTAAATGGTCTTGCCAACGAATTCAAAATTTACGACTGTCCACTTGATATTTCTACAGTTTAAAGTTCACCATCAGCTTGAATAGATTGAACTGAGAGTTATCTAAGGTAAGGGATTTGCCCTTCTTAAATCAAAGCTTATTGGTTATCTTACCCAAATATTTTTAGCGCCTCCTAAGGATGTATTGGCTCGCCCAGCGCATGATCCCACGAGTTGAAATTCTGAAGACATATTGTATATATTTTATACACCCATCTAAGTTTAAAAGTTTTACCACGAGCTACCTGAGGAGCAATGCTGAGAAATACTACATAGTTTACCCTATATTTAACCCAAAAGAATACCTGATAGCGCCTACGGTTCATAAACCAAAATGTACTTAGATCAAGGTTTTCATTTGAGCTATTCAAGGTCTTTCATTCGATGAAAGGTACACTTTTTAGCCACAAAACACTCACTTGAAGAGTTTATTCTGGCTTATGACATGTATATATATTTAATAAAATTCTTAATCTACAGTCGTGAGCACACATCATGCTGCTATCAAGGTAAGAAATGCACGATCAACCCTTGGCTTTAGTTCTTCCTATAACTTGTAGGTATCTTATAAAATTAAAATTTAAAGAATATTTCCTCATAAACTACTATGATAAAATAAAAAAGATTAAATACTATACCTCAGACTTTTGATATAAGTCTTAAGAATTTAAGTCATCTTCATTCAATGTAAAAGCACTCTCTCGATGAATAGAGGTAGTAAAGTATTTTTAAAATTTGGAATTCAAAACAGAGAGCGTAATTAGAGCGCAGTAGGTTTGTTTGCTATGTACATAAATCAAAGACTCATCAAATTTTTTTCTTAAAATAAACATCCTAGGTACAGCAAGACTAGAATCCACTCTTCTCCATGGAAAAACAATCAAATAAAAGTCTTCTTGATATTACGATCAACGTCTTCACAAATTAAGAAAGCCAAAGCATCCACCTCTTTAATCGGCTCCATAACATCAAAGCTCTGGAATACAATAGCGCGTCACACTGAATGCGTCGAGTGGTCATTACCTTTTGTAAATCCACTCGCAGACGGAGACAAGGGATTGGAGGCTTGATTATAAATATTGGGTCAGCTTCGCCCTTTTAATGTGACTACATGAACAGTCAATCATGCAGAGAGTACAGGCTAAGAATGCAATCAAGAATGAATTCTTTTAAAAAAAAAAAAATTATTGTAGTGAAAAGTGCAGCAACTCGGCATACGCAATTTATTTGTTTTTAACAAAAACCCATAAACATACAACAGTAGCAATGAACAACAATGATCATTGGCATTTCCACAACATAATATAATGGCATACACACATCAAATTCAATGGCATTCACAACATATATAGAAAACGATATTCACACAACAAAAATAAAGGTATCCACATCTTATATATTGGCATTCACATAGTATATGGTCTCCATAGAGAAACAAGACGACTCTAACCTGGTAATCACTGCCAAACTATCAATGCTCTCACAACGCCGCTAGGTTACTCATTAGGCGCCAATACTCCGAATAATACAACTTCTAGAACAACAACTTGCAGTCCCCAAAGATATCCTTTTCAACATAATTATCATTTTTATATAGAGGAATTTACGAAATATCAAAATGACACCTTTCAAGTCTAATATGCCAGATAATTAGCTTTAAACATAACCAGGTGGAAACATTTACGCCATCCGAGTGGAGGAGAGTGTTTATATATTTGGATATTCATTTATGTTAGTTTATACTTTATACATAATCAAAGTAGTTCCAATTTCATAATTAATTATGTATTTCATTGACATACTTATTATAGTGCACATTTCATTTTATGTATAATATATTTATAATATATAAAGCTTCGATATGTATAAAGGAATGAGTTCCTTTTCAAATTGAAAGTAGCAACATATTTATTTTTGTATATAATAATATTTTTTTATTATTTTATTATTACTATTTAATTATATATATACATATATTTTTATATTATATATATATTTTTCCTTTTTGTTTAAACATTGACATTTTAAACAACATCAAGCAGCATGCAAGGAATGCGGCAGTAGTCATATATGAAATTCAGTAATGCATATGCACTAAATGCAACAACAGGCAGAATGATATTTATATGCAAATTCTACGGTGGGCTTCCATGTACCCACGGGCCAAGGTGCACGAGGCACGACATCATATCCCACCTTACCTGACGCCTCTTTCCTCTGTCTCTGTCAGGGGTGGGTGTCTTCTTTCGCCTCTGCACGTATACCTGTACCTGCATCACAAAACTTATCGCAGAATCACATTCTTCCAAACAAAATGATGACAAGTAGCGGGGATGTTACATACTCCCCCACTAGGAATTAACACAGTCCCTGTGTTAGCTAGATATACAAATACAGATTCTCACAATATCTGGTCATATATATATATGCAAAAATAGAAAAATATATACATTAATCACATCTATTGTATCAAGTCCCATCATGTCAATACATAAAAATTTTACATCTCAAATACATATAGTAAATTGTCTTTTGGTTATCAATTTTCAAATAAGTAAGGAAATTGGTTTCTCATGGCAGTAACATCCTCCCAGGTGGCATTTTTCTCAGAGTAGTGATCCCACTGGACCCTACATTGCTCCATAGTTCTTTTCCTTAGATGTTTGGTTCTGAAACCCAAAATTTTAACTGGTCGAACCTCAATGAGTTGCGGGTCCGACGTCTGCAAATGGGATACATCCAAAACATGAGATGGGTCAGCTATATATTTGTGAAGGAGGGACACATGGAAAACATTGTGGATTTTTGACAAGTTTGGTGGCAATGCGAGCTTGTAGGCAACAAGACTGATTTTGGCAACAATGTCAAAAGGACCAACAAATCTAGGGCTTAATTTGGTGGATTTAATGGAACTTTTGGTTGGCTTGACTCTAAGGAAAACTTTGTCACCAATGACAAATTCTCGAGGGGTTCGCTTAAGGTCAACATAACTCTTCTGACGATCAACGACTTCACGAAGTCGCTAGAAAATCTCTTTAAGTTGGATCTCCATTTTTTTAACAACATCAGGACCGATCACTTCTCGATCATCCAGATTATCCCACGTTAATGGTGTCCTGCACCTACGCCCATATAGGGCCTCAAAAGGGGCCATGCCCAACGTGGTATGATAGTTGTTATTATAAGAAAATTCCACCAGGAAGAGATAATCTTCCCATTTACTCTGGTGGTCCATACAATACATGCGTAGCATGTCTTCTAGCACTTGATTGACCCACTCGGTCTGTCCATCCATCTCAGGATGATAAGCAGTGCTGATATTGAGCTTTGTTCCCCAAGCTCGGTGTAAAGCTTACCAAAACTCAGAAGTGAATCTTGAATCTCTATTCGAGATGATTATTTTGGGAAACCCATGCAGTCTTACAATTTCTCGAGCAAAATTTTGTGCTATAGCTGTTGCATCATCACGAACACTGCCTAGTATAAAATGTGCTACTTTGGTTAATTTATCCACTACCACAAATATTGCATCATGCTGAAATCATGTCTTGGGAAGGCCAACAATAAAATCCATAGATATTACTTGCCACTTTTGTTTTGGTACATCGAACAGGTGTAATTTTCCACCAGGATGTTGATGCTCTGCTTTGACCTTCTGACATTCCAAGCATCTTGCAACAAATTGCACTACATATTTTTTCATCCCAGGCCAAAAGTAGTCTTTTTTAGAGTTTCCCTCATCTTAATTACCCCTGGATGAGCAGAATATGGTGCATAATGAGCTTCCTGTAGGATAGTTCTTTTAAGTCCTTCATCATTAGGTACTATTACTCTATTTCGAAAATATACCAGATTTTGCTTGATACTATAATCTCTGTGTCGATTTGGTTCTTGCTCAACCTTGTTACGACATTGTTTGCAAAACTCATCATTTTTCTGCATCTCCATGATCTGCTCCTTCAGCCCATATTGACATTTTGTAAGAGTTGCTATATGCCTTCTCCTACTGAGAGCATCTGCCAGTTTATTTTCTTTTCCTTTGATATATTCAATACCAAAGTCATATTCAGCCAGAAACTCCATCCATCTTCGTTGTCGGGCGTTTAGCAGAGGCTGAGTAAAAATATATCTCAAACTCTGATGATCGGTTTTAAGTTCAAAGGGCTTTCCTAGAAGATAATGCCTCCAAATTTTAAGAGCATGAACTACTATTGCCAACTCTAAATCATGTGTAGCATAGTTTATCTCATGTTTCTTGAGTTTCTTGGACTCATATGCTACTACGACCTCATCTTGCATCAAAACACCACCTAGTCCCTCCAATGAGGCATCAGTACATACCGTAAATTATTTGTTTGGGTCAGGTATTTTTAGTATAGGTGCAGTTGTCAACTTTTCCTTAAGAATTCTGAAGGCTTCTTCACATTGTGTTGTCCACCTAAATGCTTTCCCTTTTCTTTGCAGGTTGGTAATGGGAAATGCAACTTTTGAAAACCCCTTAACAAATCATCGATAGTAACCAACCATCCCCATAAAACTTCTTACTTCTGATACATTGGTTGGGGCTGGCCAATCTATTATGGCCTCAATATTTTTAGGATCTACGACTATTCCTTTGGCTGAGACAATGTGCCCCAAATATTGAACTTGTGATGTATAGAACTCACATTTGGACAACTTACCATATAATTGATTCTTCCTGAGAACTTCTAACACTATCCTCATGTGTTCATCGTGTTCTTCTCTATTTTGAGAGTAAATCAAAATATCATCCAAAAATATTAGCACAAATCGGTCTAACTGTTCTCGAAACACGTTGTTCATCAAATTCATAAATGCAGTTGGTGCATTGGTTAACCCAAATGGCAATACCGTGAACTCATAATGTCCATATCGAGTTCTAAAAGTAGTCTTATAGGTATCCTCCTCCTTGATTCTTAACTGATGGTATCCCGACCTAAGGTCAATCTTAGAAAATATTGTAGCTCCCTTTAGCTGATCAAACAGATCATCAATTCTGGGCAAGGGATACTTATTCTTAATGGTCATCTTGTTAAGCATCCTATAGTCAATGCATAATCTCAGGGATCCATCTTTCTTTTTGACAAATAGAACCGGTGCTCCCCATGGTGACACACTAGGTTTAATGTGCCCTTTTTCCAACAAATCTTGCAATTGATTTTTAAGTTCCTGTAACTCAAGTGGTGTCATACGATATGGGGTTAGGACTACTGGAGTTGCTCCTGGCATAAGCTCAATTGAAAAATCAAACTCCCTTTTTGGAGGTAGTCTAGGAAGATCTTTAGGAAAGACATCCCTAAATTCATTTAACACTGGGTATTGTTGAAATAATGCGGAACTTGAGTCAGTTTCCTCCTTTTTGTTCAATTTAACCACATACAGTTTACATCCTTTCCTCAAGGCTCTTTTGACCTGCATGGTGGTCATCAAATGGGGCTCAAGAGATGTTCGATTGCAGTGGATACAGATTCATCGATTAGCATCATCCGTAAAGTCCAACCACCTTTCCTCAAAATTCAATAGGGCCTTATGGGCTTTTAACCAGTCTACTCCTAGGACTATGTCAAATGCATGTAAAGGAGCCACATACAGGTGCCAGTTGATTTTTCCCTGAGGTATTTCTATTTGTGGGTCAAATAGACATTGGTTGACCAAGTAAGTTTATCTCGAGCCATACTCGACTTGCCACCCTCTTGCCATAACCCCAGGTTTAACAGGTATATCCCTCAAAATACTATTTGAAATGAAACTATCTGTAGCACCACTATCAATTAAAATGTGTACATCTCTTTTGCCTAATTTTCCTTTAATAAAAAATGGAGTAGCTTGACCCAAAAGGTTAGGGTTACCTGTGGCAGCAAAAATTTTGTGTGGTGCTTCCTTAGTGGGATTCCTACGATCCGCTCTATTTGGGCATTGTCTGGAAAAATGGTCTAGTGCCCCACACGCAAAGCATGCATTTGGTCCATCATTCTTTTGTTTATCACTTTTCTTATTTTGATTACCATTTTTACCCTGTTCCCTATTGTTGTTTTTCTTCTCCTAAAAATTCCTTCGATCTGGCTGCCCTCTGTTCCCCTGGAATTTACCCTTGTTTCTATTATCATTTCTGTTACGCCCTCCATATCTAAATTTTTTGTACTGATATTTACCTCTATTCTGCTTGGGATACCTCCTTTTCCTTGAATTTTCTCTTTCAACTTGTTGATAGTAAGCCTTTACCTCTTTTTGGCTTGATTCTTCATATCGAGCAACGTCATAGGCAACTGACAATGTTTGAGGTACTTTTCTTCCCATCGGTTGACTGTATTTTGGGTGCAGCCCCATAACAAACTTATGGGCTTTGAACCTTTCTCCTGACCATCATATTTTGGGGCATACTTAAGAAGTTGCACAAACCTCTGGTAATATTCAATTACCGTCATATTGCCTTGTCGTAAGTTGGTGAACTCACCATGTTTCTCAATATAAAATTGTTCAGTAAGGAAGCGATCTTTGAATTCTCTTTCAAATTCTTCCCATGGTATATCTACCGCTTCCTTCTGAGTAATTTTCTTATATGTGGTCCACCAGTCTCTTGCAGGACCCTCTAAATGTGCCACTGCCCAAGTAGTTTTAGATTCAGAGCAAAGGGGTTGAATTGCAAAATACCCCTTGACTTCACTCAGCCAATTAACGATGGTTTCACCATCACCTCTTCCATAAAATTTAGAGATATCCAACTTCTTTATTTCCTTTTTCAACTCTTCACCCACCTTCCTCCTCGAGGAACCCTCTAGAAACTCACTTATATTTTTAGTTTCCTTTCTCTTAGTCAAATTTTCAATGACTTTTTATTGTTGGGTGATTAGTTCTTACTGCTGGGCCATCTGTGCCCTTTGTTGATCCATATGCTCACTCATTTGAGCTTTCTAGATTTCCATTTGCTCACACTGTTGGTTCAATTGCTCTTGCATCAGCTGAATCATTTGAGCCATATTCTCATCATTTTGCGTAGCTCTTGTAGCTACTGGCTCCTTTTCTTTCTTGACCACTCACCGTGGTACTTCAACAGCTTGCACCCTTTCAGACTCCTTCACGAGTCATCTTGGTCCCTTCCTCGGGACCTCTGCAATCTCCTCTTGCAGATTCACACTGGTCCTCCGTGAGGTACCTACCATGCATCAAAAGAGTTATGTCAGAACAACTATTCATGTTATTAGCCAAGGTTTCGCAACCTAGGCTCTGATACCAACTGTCACAACCCAATTTTACACACCATAATTTTTTTATAAAAATATACTTATATGTCACACATATATGTTGTTTAACCCGATTAATGTAGTACAAGGTATAGAAGATTTGCACTTCAAGTTTTCCAACCACTGCAGATGGTGACTTAAGTGCTCGGTACTGGCCAAATTCCCACAATAGATTGCCATTAGGAGACCATACCCTTCTCCTCGGTATACTTAGATCTTGGCATGGGTTTGCTCTTCTAGGGCCCATAACACCTGGAAGAGTGGATGCAATAATTCCCTTGTTCCAAAGCTCGGGAACTTGCAATTTATAGATTGCTTCCAAGTCAAACTCATCAAATTTATGCTTTGGAATTAGCGTTGCTATGCCTGTGACTGATCATTGACCTTCCGCTAAGGTATGATCAGGGGTCTACCATCACATGGTCTTGGATCGAATTTTCTCAGTTCCAACTCCGATTGACGATAATGTTGCCCATACCATATACCGCTAGACCTTCCAACCCCATAATACAGCTCTCTTGTCATGAGTCACATTGGTGATCCACAACTGGAGTAGGCTCGTGAGCATTCTCATTTGATACCTTAGTGTTTTCTAGAGACAATATCCCATACCATCGTTTCTTACCTTCTCAATGATGAACCTCTATGAGTGCTGAGGAATGGATAACACTTAATCATGGTAGTCGCCACCGCAACTATCGAAACGGGTTAGCGCCATCCTTCTCGATAAGCACTATAATATTCTCACACAAAGTGAAAGTGTCTGATGGTTTGTTTCTTCAAGTTTAGTAAAAATCTCATAATGCATATAGGCATGTTACATAATATAAGCATACCGGTTTGTTCATGCATGTTACATAAATCAGTAAGCTAACTCATAAGAAAACTTTTTATTAAAAACAAATCTAAATCTTGAATTTTACTAACATAATTTGAATTCATACAACTACAATTTAATTTAACTACCTAGAAAGCTACCTTTAACCATAAAACTATTATTTTTAATCAAAGTGTTAGCCTCATAATCACTTAGGAAGTCAAGCATCTACAAAAATAAGTATAATTCTTTCTTTGTTTTTCTTGCGAAGGACATTTCGTAATAATATTCCCCTATTCTAATTTCATTTATTTTAAAGTAAAGTCATCATAAGATAAATGCCTTAAATAAATATCATACAATTCAGTATATTTCTATAGAATAAATTACATCTGTTCTTACAAAATTAGAACAAGCTAACATATGTCCATATTATCAAATGCTCTTACTTATCTTAACATTTAAAGTCCTAAATGCACCTATTGCTTAAAGTAAAACTACTCATTGCTTAATATAACTCTACCAGCAAAGATAAGAATTCTCAATGACAGCATTAAGATATTAGAGCAATACACTTTCTAAAGAAAATTTCATATTATTTTTAGTGAAGATTAATATTTAACCACCTACAAGCATCATTTAAAATTATTAAAAGGTCTTGCCAATGAGTTCAAAATTTACGACTATCCACTTGATATTTCTACAGTTTAAAGTTCACCATCAGCTTGAACGGATTGAACTGAGAATTATCTAAGGTAAGGGATTTGCCCTTCTTAAATCAAAGCTTATTGGTTATCTTGCCCAAACATTTCCAGTGCCTCCTAAGGATGTATTGGCTCACCCAACACGTCATCCCACGAGTTGAAAGTCTGAATACCTATATTGTATATGTTTTATACACCCATCTAAGTTTAAAAATTTTACCACGAGCTACTTGAGGAGTAATGCTAAGAAATACTACATAGTTTACCCTATATTTAACCCAAAAGAACACCTGATAGTGCCTACGCTTCATAAATCAGAATGCACTTAGATCAAGGTTTTCATTTGAGCTATTCAAGGTCTTTCATTCGACGAAAGGTACACTTTTCAGCCACCAAACACTGACTTGAAGAGTTTATTCTGGCTTATGATAGGTATATATATATTTAATAAAATTATTAATCTACAGTCGTGACCACACATCACGCTGCTATCAAGGTAAGAAATGCACGATTAGCTCTTTGCTTCATTTCTTCCTATAACTCGTAGGTGTATTATAAAATTAAAAATTAAAGAATATTTCCTCATAAACTACTATGATAAAATAACAAAAAATATTAAATACTATACATCAGACTTTTAATATAAGTCTTAAGAATTTAAGTCATCTACAATCAATGTAAAAGCACTCTCTCAATGAACAGAGGTAGTAAAGTATTTTTAAATTTTGGAATTCGAGACAGAGAGCAGCGCGATTAGAGCGCAGTAGGTTTGTTTGCTATGTACATAAATCAAAGACTCATCGAAAGTTTTTCTTAAAATAAACATCCTAGGTACAGCAAGATTAGAATCCACTCTTCTCCATGGAAAAACAATCAAAGAATAGTCTGCTTGATATTACGATCAACGCTTTCACAAAATAAGAAAGCCAAAGCATCCACCTCTTTAATCAAGTCCATAGCATCGAAGCTCTAGAATACAGCAATGCGTCACACTGAATGCGTCGAGTGGTCATTAACTTATGTGAATCCACTCGCAGATAGAGACAAGGGCTTGGAGGCTTGATTATAAATATTAGGTCAGCTTGGCCCTTTTAATGTGACTACATGAACAGTCAATCATGCAGAGAGTACAGGCTAAGAATGCAATCAAGAACGCATTCTTTTTTAAAAAAGAACTTCATTGTAGTGCAAAGTGCAACAACTCGACATACGCAATTTATTTATTTTTAATAAAAACCCATAAACATACAACAGTAGCAACGAACAATAATGATCATTCTCATTTCCACAACATAATAAAATGGCATACACATAGCAAATTCAATGGCATGCACAACATATATATAAAATGACATTCACACAACAAAAACGAAGGTATCCACAGCTTATATATTGGCATGCACACAGTATGTGGTATCCATAGAGAAACCAGATGGCTCTAATCTGGTAATCGCTGCCAAACTATCAATGCTCTCACAACATCGCCAGGTTACTTGTCAGACGCCAATACTCCGAATAATACAACTTTTAGAATAACAACTTGCAGTCCCAAGGAACATCCTTTTCAACATAATTCTCGTTGTTATATAGAGGAATTTACGAAATATCAAAATTACACTTTTCAAGTCTAATATGCCATATAATTATCTTTAAACATAGCCAGGTGGAAACATTTATGTCATCCGAGTGGATGAGTGTGTTTTATTTATTTGGATATTCATTTATGTTAGTTTATACTTTATACATAATCAAAGTTGTTCCAATTTCATAATTAATTGTGTATTTCATTCACATACTCATTATAGTGCACATTTCATTTTATGTATAATATATTTATAATATATAAAGCTTCGGTATGTTTAAAGGAATGAGTTTCTTTTCAAATTGAAAGTAGCAACATATTTATTTTTGTGTATAATAATAATTTTTTTATTATTTTGTTATTACTATTTAATTATATATATACATATATTGTTATATTATATATATATATATATATATATATATATATTTTATTTAAATATTGACATTTTAAGAAACATCAAGCAGCATGCAAGGAATGTGGCAGTAGTCATGTACGAAATACAGTCATACATATGTACTAATTGTAACAATAGGTAGAATGATATGCATATGTAAATCTCTATGATGGGCTTCCATGTACCCACGAGCCAAGGTGCATGAGACACGACACCATATCCCCCTTACCTGACATATCTTTCCTCTATCTCTGTCAGGGGTGGGTGTCTTCTTTTGTCTCTGCACGTATATACCTGTACTTGCATCACAAAACTTACCGTAGAATCACATTCTTCCAAACAAAAAGATAACAAGTAGCAGGGATGTTACATTAAAACCCATAAAATTTGCATAAATTAACCTAAAAATATTATTTATCACCTTAAGCCCCCTTGGCCACTTAAGCCCTTTCCTACGCTAAGCCCCTAGTCACCACATGACCACCCCTTTAGCCTAAACTAGGGATACATCACCTAGTCTACCATTTGACTAGTTCACCCTAGCTTAACCTTGGTCAAACTCCACCTCATGGTCAAACTCCACCCCATGGTTAACCTAACCATGGTCAACCTAACCAATGGACACATCACCTAGTCTACCCTTTGACTAGCCTAGCCTCCACCTCACCCACTTAACCTCAACTAAACTCATAGTCAATCTAATCATGGTTACCTTTAACCCTTGCTCCCCAAAAATCCCCATGTGCATTTAGATCCATAAATGATATTTGAGGACTTTTGGCTTTCAAAGCATGGGGTAAGGATGAGTCACCTTCCACCTCACCTTAGTCAACCCTTAACCCATAGTTAAATCAACTATGGGTAGACCTTGACCCTTGCTCCACTTCACATCCCCTTGTGCATTCAATAACATTTGAAGACTTTTGCACAATTAAAAGCATAAGCACTTTCCACCCCAACATGCCATAAATGACATTTGGAGACTTTCCTCCACCCATGCATTTATGTGGGATGGCTCACCCATGCCCATTTATTGCATATGGATGGGTGAGGACTTCTCTCACCCAAGGCCATTTATGAAGCATAACACCTTACAGGACATATTATAGGGGATACCTCATAGGACACCTCATGGGGTACCTCAACCGCCCCTAACCTTACCAAATTCTATAAATAGAGGTTCATTTCCTTCATTTTGATCATCCACCATTTGCATACCTATACTCTGCCAAAATCCATTCAGACTACACTACACTCAAACACTCACTTTATTATCAATATCCATCAATCACCATACAAATCCTCCTTTTGCACCCTTTTTGTATTACAAGTTTCTCATGTTTGCAAGTTCAGAAGGTGACTCAACGAGAATAGGAGCTCTAGTAGCAGTAGAAGATCCATTTTGACAACCCAAAATTATGTTTGGATATCACAGTATCGATCGCAAGGTAACTTGTGACTCAAATAGTCATAGGTTAACCTACGACTCCCTTTAGAGGTTAGTTTCAATCATCATCAAGGCAAAAAACTCTCTAACTTTTTATCTAGATATCATAGTATCAATCACAAGGTAGGTTGTGACCCAAAAAGGGTTTGTTTCAGCCAAAGTCATCCTCACTGTTTTGCCCATAACTTTCACATATGGACTTCGATTGACATGAAATTTTGAGGGTATATTCTTGACAACCAAAGGAAGGTTCCCACCAAATTTCATTCCATTTTGACCATCATAATTCCAGTCACAAGGCAAGGTGCAATCGACTTCAAGGACCTATTTTTAGCAACAAAAAAAAATTAGCAAACCCTCCAAGCAGGTAAGTATCATCATCCTAATCACTTTTATGACTTTTCTCAATGTCTTTGTAATGAATTAGCTTCATTCATTTAGTATCTTTTATCTATAATCAGGAGGAGTATGATTGAGATAGGCTCACAAACATTCTAACAAGTTTTTGTAGGGCAATGTAGGTTTAGAGGATTGATGTGACTAATGACGGTCCACAAGCAATAAGTCCACTCCTTTTAAGAACCTCTTGGAATTAATTTGGTGTTGTTGAACCATTCATTGAAATAGAGTTTTCACCTCCAAAAAATCATTTTGTAGCCTTCTAAGGCACATTTGTGAAAAGGACATCTTTATAATCCCTTTTGAAATTATCAATTGCAAACAACATAGTTTTCCATCAGTTCAATCACAATTGTTTTCAATGATTAAATTGTTGAATATTGACTTCTAAAATTAAATTACCTCTGGTCCTTTTCTCTTTAGAACTATACAAAGGAGATGATGAAGACTTTGAAACTTAAAAAAATAGATTCAAGGTTCAAGTCCTATGGGATAGGGTTATACAATGCTTAGATAATGGAATATGGTTGGATAATCATATATACGGTAAATGACATCTCCTTAAGGATCATATCATATGACCTATACTCTTTTGCACGATAAAATCTACTTTATCTTTACCTTTTACCTATATCTAATAATTTTGAAGTTCAATTAAAAAATATTATTATTTTATAATTTAAAAAAGCATATTTCTTATTGTCTTCATAGAGTGATTGTAGCCTATTTTTACCTTTTGTTTATTTGAAGAACCTTTTTGTGACTAACATAGGACTAATCATTTTCTTTTTCATAGGTTGCATGGTTGGTTAACCATAAAATAAAATGATATCTATTAATGGATTTTGTAAGGTTTAAAATTAATTTATTTAAATTTTTTTAAAACTATTTAAATAATAAGGTGTATTAATTTTTTTTAAAGGTAGGGTTTTAAAAAGGTTACCTTTTTCTTTTACATCAACTTAGTCACATTGATCTATTTTGTGGCGCTCATATTTGAACCTTGGTGTGGGCTACATCAACTATTTGTTCCAACTATTGAACCAAGGACCCGTTGGCAAGGTGTATTAAGTATTTGTAAACCTATAATTGTTAGTATTATATTTTTAATAAATTTTATTGTAATATATATATATATATATATATATATATATATATATATATATATATATATATATATATATATATATATATATATATATATAAATAATCATTATCATGAAGGGAAAACTAAGATTTAAATCTTGTTATAGTATCACTATGTGGTCATGATGTAATATTGGTGGGACCTATTTCAATCTCATATAACACATTGAAAAAACATAGGAACACAATAATTTTTCAGGATCAGGAGAAGTCTACTTGGTAGGTCTCCTTCCAAATCATCGAAAGTTTCAATATTGTAAGGTTTCGGCAACAACAAAGGTAAAAAATAAATCATCCCTCCAAAGATCAATAAGTCAGGGGCTTGGGGCTTTTTCGATGGGGCTATACAAGGGGTCCCTAAAGTTTGTGGAGTAGGAGGATTACAATATATTTGACTCATTATTTAAATTCAAGGCTGGATTGGGAGAAGGTTCTAATAATTATACTGAAATTATGGCACTCAAATTGTTGGTTAAGTTGGTAGAATCAAAAGGAATACAAAAATTCTAAATTTTTAGAGACTCACAAGTGGTAATAAAATGGATGCTTTGTGTTTTTAGGATGGAAAACATGATTCTACAACCCATCTTCTCTAAACTAAAAGAAGTGGATTGAAGTGAATCTTTTACTTTTTAGCATATTTATAGAGAACTACATAGGGAAGCAGATGAACTCTAAAAGGAGGTGCTTCATATTGAACCAGGTACGTGCTTAGTACAGGGATTCAGTGAGGGTAATGCACTACAAATGGTCCATATCTCTATCTTGGGAGATTAATTCACTCTAGTTAAAGCAAGCATAGTTAAAGCAATTTTTTTAGAAAAATTAGAAGTCAGTGATCTAAAGGATATTATTTGACATATTGAGAAGGTGTTTGAAAATAAAACTTAGCTTGATAAATATAACTAGCTATGATGTATAAGTGACCTGATTTTTAGGTCATTATTGAAGCTTTGAAGAAATGTTAAAGAGGCATTTGAAGAATGCAATTTTATTTTTTTATTATTGGTAAGAGGGGTTTTGAAAGGTTCTCGTAACATTTTACAAAAAATTTCCAATTAGGAAAAATAATCCCAACCATCTGAATAAAAAAGAAAATATTTTTTCAAAACAACTAAGAAGAAAGACAAAATTAGATAGAGAAGCCCTCGTAGGGGCAAAGAGGAAGCCTCAAAGGGCAATAAGAGAAGTCCTCGCAAGGGACTTTGAGCCAAAAACCATCATAACCTGCAAAGAGACACATAGTTGTTGAGGCGAACTGTATCAAGACGCCCTTCGTCACCCACCAGATTCCTAAACTCAGTCAAAATTTTAAACTGGTACTTGTACTCCTCTAAAAGAGCATCTGCTTGAGCCAGGATTCCTGCAATCTCACGAGCAAACAAAAGGTTGAAACAAAAAGTTTCTATAGGAATTCACAGTCATCCCTCATCCACCAAAAGAGACCAGTAACTATGATTCCCGAATTTGATTTGGAGTAAAACCTGCTCATGTGTTTGGGGAACACAACAGGTAGATCCATTGTATCAGTCATCACGCAACAAAAATATTGCAAGTGGTGTTCATTGAAGATGATATGATTACACTATCTCCATGTATGACTCACAAAAATATTCTTCATGTTGAGCCATAAGCTCCACATGCCCCAAGCATTCATTTTGTCAAGGTGAAGCCACTCATGAGAGTATATGTTGAAAATAGATCCAATGAACTTAGAATAATTCCACGGATCAATGAAACCTTCGATGATGTGTATTGAAAAAACTATCAATCTGAGGTGGGTTCCCTATATTGGGACACCATAACATTGAGAAGATGTATATACCTAGGAAACTCGAATTCTGAGAAAAATCACAAAAGAGATACAAGCATGGGATTGTCATTGATTAGGGGGGTAGGAGAAATTTCATTCCAAATGGTGAGGTTAGGCATAGATACCCCTAAGTTAGCTAGGAATTCAACGGATTGGTTTCCTTCCCTAAAGACGTGTTGAATAATGACATTGGGGGAAGAGCTCAAAAAAAACTTTGCCTCTGAGATTTAGCTAGAGATTTTCCAAGATGTTGACTGGGTGCCTATAATGCTTCTAATAATGTTCGTAGAGTCACCTTCGATAATAAGGTTAGGGTAGTTAATTATGGACATGAGAGACAAACCTTGGAAGAGAGCTCGAGCTTTAGCAAAATGATTGGTTTAGACACCAAGATGTTTTGCAAAGGTCAGCAAGATCTTCCCTGTATGATCTCTAAAGATACCTCCTGCTCTATCCAACCCTAGGTTGCCCTTGGAAGCACCTTCAAAATTAAACTTAATCCATCCCAAGGATGGAGGAACCCTGTTTATAAGCAAGATATCAACCATAAAATAGGGAGAGGAAATATTTCAGGAAGGGAGTTGGAGGGACTTGGCTAACCGAGCTTCACTCAGGGAATTTGACCACCTAGTGCCTTGAGTAACAAAGAGATTTTCAACTATCGCATGGATAACTCTGGAAAGAACATAGTTGGAATCATGGATGGAGTTATTGAAGGCTTTGGAATTTTGTTCACGCTAAACTTCCCATAGGAAATGGGGGAAACAAAAGGTCCAAAAGGTTTTGACACATAAAATTTTAAAGGGATTAGGCCACTATAAACATAGGTCATTTAGAGAACAAGAGGAACCCAGGCGATACCCACAGTGGAAAATAAGGAGAAAATAACTTTGAGGGAGAAATGATAGGAGAGAAAAATATGTTGGGTGGATTCACACTCTTGCTTGCAAAGGTAACAACGGTTAGGAATGGAGAGTCCTTGAATTTGGAGATTTGGAATGGAGAGGATTTTGTCCTAAACAACAAGCCAAAAATAAAATACACTTTGGAAATGAGGTGTTTGTTCCAAATGATCTTAGAAGGGAACCATGGTTGATCAAGATTTATAGTAAGGAAATAGGTGGATTTGACAGAGAAAAGCTCGTTCTCACTGGGTGCCCACAGGAGTTTATCTTCAAATGAACAATTGAGAATAACACAAAGATGCAACATGTTAGAAAAAACAAGATTACCTCTTTTTTATCTTCATTCAGATTACCATGAGGAATGGTTTTCTAGCGCTTCTTGTTAGCATCAATGAAATTGCACACCTATGTATCAAACATTATGTTAGTCACAGGTTTCAGGTAGATCAAATCAAGGTAATTCTAAAGAGGGTTATTGCCCAACCACTTGTCCTCCCAAAAGCTTATCTTCTAGTCATCACCAAGTTTCCAACGAATTCCTTTGTTGATGATCTCCCTTGTACACAAGAGGAATTCCAGACGGTAGAATTTTGAATAGGCGAAGGATCATCTAGAAAATTTGGTTGATGCTAGAGGTATTTGGCCTTGATGATATCAACCCATAGTGACTTTTGAAGGACCCTCCAACCTTGCTTGGCAATGAGGGCTAGGTTCATCTGTCTGACCTTCCTCAGCTCGATACCACCATATTCTTTCTTGGAAAAGACTTGGTCCCACACAACTAAATAGAATTTTAGTTTGTGTTCTGATCCTGACCATAGAAAATTTCTCTGGATTTGTTGATCATGTTACAAACTTCAACTGGAATACGAAATATGGAAAAAAAGAAAACATGTATGCTCTGGAGAGTGGCTTGGACTAGGGTGGTCTTTCCCGCCCGACTAAGGAGTCCTTTCCATCCTACCAATTTTTTGTGAATTCTCTCAATGAGTGGAAACCAAAGAGATTTTTGGCAGTTTCATCAAAATTGGAAAACCAAGGTAGGTAGTAGGAAGATCAGCAATGGTACAACCAAGGATATCAGCTATGCGAGTTTACCATCTGGGGGGTGTATTGAGAAAATATAGTTTACTTTTGGAGAAGTTGATTTTTTGACTAGCAACAGACTCAAAGGAAAGAAGAATAGACTTGATGATTTTGGCTTGGAGAACAGAGATACGAGTGGTAAGACCCTCGATTAAGACAAGTAGAGAATAAAATTAGGGTCTGCTCGTCACACCATGTAGAGAATAGATCTAATTAAGACAAGTTGTATTTGCTTCTATTTCTATGAACTTAAACCATTTTTCTTCAACTTCATCTAAATAATAATTCCTTTTCCTATTAACACGATTGCCAATGTATCTCATGATTCAATATTGTTTGTAACCCTAAAACAAGGAAAGAAGAAAAATCATGATTAAAAGTATTTGGAGGCTTCATCCATAATCACAATAATAAGGACTTGGAGGATGATGGATAACCCTAACAAACATTGCCTTATCCTTGTTGAGTTGCAACTGTATAAGACCACAAGAGGGAGCTTGTTTGTGTCCCCCTTTGCTAAAAAAATATTCTTTTAATCTTTTATGCAGTTTACGTTCTTGTAGTTTATGAATGTAAATTAATACTTTCAATTTTTTTTTAGATTTATGGTGGGAGGACTATGGTTCCAAAACACCTACTCTATAGAGGATGTGTGTCTGCATCTAACTATTTGCATTTTGAGTCAGTCTTGTATCACTTTCGGGTGTGAGTGCAATTGGTCTCTATTTGAGATCGTACACACTAAGAAGCACAATAGGTTAACCCAAATGAACTTGTGTTTATGCAATACAATTTTAAGTTTCGCATAAAATAAGTGAAGGCTAATGAATCCTATGAGGCAACTCAATTGAATAAGCTAGATCTACTATTTAATTGGTTTGTTGAGAGTTTTTTGGAAACTGAGTTTATTGTAAAGGACATTAAGACACATGATAAGGCCAACCATCTAGTGAGGGGAAGGAAGAGAAAGCAAATAACAGTTTTAAATGCTTTATATTTTAAAATGTTTCATTTGTATTATGTATATTGGTTTTGTAATGTTCTATCTATCAAATTATCATGTTGAATTGTGTTTTGTTTTTTAATTAAGCGTAACACACGTAAATCATTCGAGGAATACTATGAAACATAAGTTTAGAGCAAAATGGTCGTCTATGACGGCACTCAACAAAATGGTCAGACGGCATTTCCTGTGTCCATCTTCTCAAGGGCGGCAAGACGGCACCCGTCTAAGGCGACAACTTTAGATATCGACCGATTTCCTTTGCACTAGAAATTGAATACGAGGCAACGCGACTTCCTCAGTCGGCTCTCTCACAGTGTGGTAGTTTCCTTCTTTGTTGAGATGGCTCCTTCAGACCTCCGTGACGTTACGAAGGTAAGGTTGCTCTTTATATTCGCGGGTCAGTACTTAAAATTTTTACAAACCTTACATATAGATTTGATATCCTCTTCCCCGGTTGCTACAACAACACCCAAGTGTGAAAAAATGTTGTTGGCCACAAATTTGAGGACTATGTTGAGGAATCCAAAAGAAATGTCTTTATCAAATAATTGAATTCATCTGGCTTCTCCAACTGAGAAGCATGTCCCGCATCCTCTATTACTTCCAACTCGGCCCTGTCACCCAAATGCCTACATAGAAATTTGAAGTTAAAAGCCTGGTATTTTATTTAAGCTGTAAGTGAGAGGCATACCTTTTCAATTTTTTCCCCAGATCCAATGGAAAAACACGGTCATGCTCACCCCATATCGTAAGTGTTTCCTGCAGGCAATGCATAGCACAAAATGTAATATACCAGATTTGGGTGGGGATATGACATTGGCAAATAGAAAACTCCCCATTGGAGCCCAGGAGGGCTTCATAAAAAATTCAAACACTTCTTCTCCATCAACTAAAACTATAAAGCAGTTACACATCTCTTAGAGCTGCATAAAATCCTAAAGTTGGATCCAGTGGTAAGACAAATGCACAGGTGGCATGTGCTTATTGAAAGAATGTATAGGTGTCCAGCCCATTGGAATGGAAAATAAGAGTCCAGAGTTCATAATAGTTGCTGAATTGTTGCATTTCATAAAATAAGAAACATAAAATTATTGTGAGGCAGTCTAATGGTAAGATGGTGCTGGTTTTATGTAAGCCTTACATTGGCAGAGTTGAGTACATTTGTATTTTATCAATTTAGAGGAATACCAGGCCCAAAAGTGCAGTCTTCCTAGTGTTAGGTATTTACTTTCGAGATCCTCTTTCATGTATTTTTGATCCTTGTAGTTTTTTCTTCCTATGGCAATTATAAAATTTACTGCCAATATTTAACAATTTCATGAGACATCAAATATTAAGTAACTTTTAGTTTTTATATAGAATAATGCAACAGTTTTCCCAAAAGTTTCACAATTTGGCCTGCAGTTGGAGGGCAATAGGTTTGGGCAAAGTGCTTGCACAAGCCCGGTTTCTGGTTCAATCCCCAAATCCAAACATTGGGAATTGTAGGAAACTGTCACCATATTATTAAACTTCCTCTCAAAAAAAAAATTACAAATCCAATTTTATAAGGGGAAAAGTTAAAACAAATATAGCCAATTGGCAAAAAATAATTGATGAAGCTTTCCCTGGTAAAGTGAGACAATAGTAAAACTATAGATCTTGATATTCAGCATCCAAGAAAGCAAGTCTGGAAACAAACTACAGCACTCTTAATGCTATTGAACTGTTTTGAGAACTTATGCCAAAGGAAGTTCGACATAAGTGTAGACAGAATCCAGATAACATAAGGGATCCTCTGTTAGGTCATGAAGTTTTTCAGTTAAAGAATGGATGTCTTTGAAGTTTTTTTCTTTAGACAAGGGGGGCTATGTCCTTGATAAGCAAGAAAAAGAAAAGAAATGTTCAATCTTGTTTCTTCCCCTTGGCTTACATTATAGAGATGGCACTTCATGGAAAATATCTTTAATTTCAGGCAAGAAATAGAAATGTTCAACCTTGCTTCTTCCCCTTGGCTTACATTGTGAGAAGGCACTCTGTGGAAAATATTGTCCAGACCTTGTACAAACTTATGTTTGCACTATAAGGATAAGCAGATCCGTGCTAGAGCAAGTCCCAAGCGTGTCTTGAAGTGGGACTTATCTGGGGATTACGTGGATCAAATAAATTATTCTTATGACATTTTATTAGAACGGATTAATTTGATACCTTAACCTTTCATTGGCATGTTTTAAATGTCACAAGATAGTTCATTCTATGAAGGATCGTGTCTTGTGACTACTGCCCAGCTCAAAACCTACCAAGAATCTAACTCCTGCAATTCCAATCTTGGACACAATTCCAGGGAGCAGAAAAGTGTTCCAATAACATTTTCTCTCAAATTTCAACGTTGGCCAGCCATTTTTCCAGCACTGCATTATGAAAAAGTAGTAGATATCCGAATCATGTAGACAATGATAAGTTCTACAAGAGCTCAGATTATTGTGTGGCTTACTTAAAATAGGAAACAACCAAGCTAATTATAAAATACAAATTGGTAAGAATACTTTTTTGGATGATTCAAACAAGATATTGTGTCATACTGATAGGGCCATTTGCCGCTACTAAATGACACTATTTCTGGTTTATTACTTGGAAAATCGAAAGTCCCTTTCGTTCCCTAGTAAATGACATTTGAAAAGTCAAGGAAGCCTTAAAACAAAATAAACATTCCGTTCTTTTGGCCTTAAATTTGAAAATAATTTCTGCTATTGGAGCAAGGAATAAACCTGCCTGTGCCAAAGCAAAGACCTATAATGAAATTGAAAGAACCACATGGACAATCTAAAAGAAAAAAGCTAGAGCCTAGAGCTTTTGATGATACTTAATAGATGTCACATGTTTAAAATTGCCAATAACCCAAAGGCGCAAACTTGTTCAACAGTAATAGTTTTTGTTGCTGGAATTTTTGTTTCGTTCACTTTAAGAATCCAAATCTACAGGCTTCACGCACTCCAAAAGAACTGAATAGTATTTTAGGATCTAATAGTTGTACTGCCTCAAATCACCTAGACGACTATAAAGGCCTTGCTTTAGATTTTGTGTAGTGGGCAACTCCATTTATTCAAAACAAAGTTGTAATGTATAGAAAAAACAATAAAAATGTTTCCTAGATTTGGCAAATCCAAAGTTGGAACTTTCAATATTTATGCTACTAATCGCTATAAATCAAGTATAGAGTTAAGAAGTATCTCAGCTTCCAATTTACTAGGAGACTTCATAAACTTTTCTGGGAGACTCCAACATGGTTGACGTAGGTAGGTTGATAGTTTTGGCTTACATGAATTCTATGCTAAATTGAATGCTTAGACACACATCAAAGTTTCTTCTGGACTTAGAGGCCAGTTTCCTCTGCTGGGATTCCACATCCAGGTTCACAAATAATCAAATCAACTTTAAAAATCCTGATCACCTTGCATTCAGCATTTTGTGCAGAGAATATTTGAGATTCATCCAGGTTGGCAGGACAACTGCTATCCTTTTCAGTGGTCTTTCTTGATTGAAATTAGAAACTGATACCCGGGCTTATCTGACGAGGGAGCATCCAACATATAAATTCATTATATTTAAAGGTTATGTACAAGTAGTTTTGATAAACTGTCAATCCGTTTTGATAACTACCAATCTTGTGTGTATAAAAAGAAAAGAGAAGAGGAAGAGAGAACAACGAGCATAAAGAGATAAGAAGAGGGAGAAAAGCGAGAAGAGAAGAGGCCCGTGTAAAGACGAGTGTAAGAGTCCGGGACGAATACAAGATATTGTAATTGTAATGTACAACCAATTCGCATATTGGCAATACCATTTAATATTCCACCTCGAATTTCTTCTATGTATACGTTTTGAATAATGCATTAAAGACACTGTCAAGTAGAAGTGTGATTCAAACGACAACATGAGAGTCGTCTAAAAGGCAACATCGTCATGCAAGGTGTTGTCTAGTGCATACCGACTTGGAAGTGTTGTTGTGCCAAGTGTCGTGTGCGACGTCATCATGCAAGGTGTTGTCTAGCGCATGCCATCTTAGAAGTGTCATTGTAGCAAGTATCATCATGCAGAACGTCATCCTACAAAAAAACCATCTAAGTGTTGTCCTGTAGGAAGTGTCTAATAAGGTGCCAACAAGTTGGGCAGTCGTGAAGTGTTGTGTAGAATTGCTGCTAGGGGAGGTTGTTGTTCAGTTGATTCCCTAGACTACATCATTTGGTATTAGAGTTGGTTTTTAGAGGTCTGCAATGTGTTGGAGGAGATATGGCACAACGAGGTAGAAGGAGACCGCGTGGTCTTGTGCCTCGACCTGCGAACATAGCTGAAATGTTTAGAGGAATCACAACCAAGTTAGATGTGATGCAGACATCTGCATGGAAGAGGAAACGATACGACTTGTCAACTAAGACAAGAGGAAGGCGAAACGATCAGACAAAGGAAAGTATAAAAGGCCATAGTGTGTGTCTTAGGGGGGGCTTTTGGATGGGATATGGAACAAACGCTTGAGAAGGGAGTGAATGTGAGAAGCACTCAGGGATGTGTTTGTAATCCGAGCAGTTCGTCCATAATAAAACTTTGATATTCATTCCTAGTACTCCAGCGTTGTGTGTTTGAAAATCTATTTTGCAGACTGTATATGTTGTTGTTGAGTTTATGTGTTTAGGTTGAAGGGGAGAACGTCAGAGTCAAGGGTAAACCATTCCAGAGCACACCGTTGAGTTTGTCCAGTCGTCTAGAGATTTCCTGACACGAGATCGCAGTCCAATCTTGTCATCGGGTGAGATTCTTGTTCAAGAACTAAAAATTAGTTGTTGATGGGATATCCATCCGTGAATGTCAATTTGTTGGTATTTGTGTCAATGGAAGTCATCAACGATTGAAGGGATTGAGTCTGTCGTCTATGACTGAACTACCCCCAT
Organism: Wollemia nobilis; assembly: GCA_028583015.1. Taxonomy (NCBI): domain Eukaryota; kingdom Viridiplantae; phylum Streptophyta; class Pinopsida; order Araucariales; family Araucariaceae; genus Wollemia; species Wollemia nobilis. The sequence continues at coordinate 755,478 of JAQPPZ010003229.1, forward strand.
CAACTTAAGGTTGTCATCATAGGAAAAACATCAACGTGTGTCTTACCGTCATAATTTTGGGTCGACCGTCTTTCCATATTTGTTTCAGAAGAACCTACCGTTGCAAGGAGCGTATATCATCCATCTCACAATATCCGTATTGGAAGGACCTTTCGTCATGAGGAGCGGTTTATCATTCATCTTCCCTATCTATTTTGCCTATCCATCTTGGAAGGACTTGCCATCACGAGGAGCGATTTGTCATCCGTCTTCCCTATCCGTCTTGGAAGGACCTACCATCACGAGGAGTGGTTTGTCATCCGTCTAGGAAGAACTTGTCATAAGGAGCAGTTGGTCATACAAAATTTGTTGTTTGCACTATCATCTGTGAAATTCGCTAACATTAGTGATTGAAGGAAACCGAATTGCTACATCATTTTTGGTATTAGAGCTAGAATATCTTTGGGGTATAACACATCCAAAGGAATGATGACACAATGGGGAAGAAGAATACCATGAGCCCCTTCAATTGTAGATATAGCTGAGATGCTGAGAGGAATTATTGAAGGTGATCGAAACTGCCCAAAGAAGAAGCATTCATCCTAAGGAGATTAGTGATAGCGAAGAAGAGGAGGTTTGCCATGCATAAGCCCGAGATGAAGAGCAAGGGGAAGAAGTAGAAGAGTGGTTGATTCGGGCAATCTCCAATATGGGTTAAAAACCAAAGATAGAAACCCCATCATACAATGGAAGCTTGAATCCAAAGGAGCTCATAGACTAGATTACCGAAATGGAGAAGTACTTTGATTTTGAATCAATAGAAGACCACAAAAGGGTGAAATTTTCCTGCACAAAATTGAAAGGGCACACCTCCTTGTGGTGGGAGCATGTTCAAGATGAAATGCAAATAAAAGGAAAGGCAAGGACTAGGACATGGGAGAAAATGGTGGCCAAGCTAAAGGCCAAATTCCTTTTGTCTGACTATCAATTGAGTCTTTTCAGGAAATTACAAAACCTAAGATAGAAGGATACGAGGGTGAAGGAGTATGTAGAGGAATTCTATAGGCTTACCATTCAAGCTAGTCATGTGGAAGGTGATGAAGAGAAAGTGTCAAAGTACATTAATGGACTTTGGATGTCTATGCAAGATGAAATTAGTATGATAAGGATAAGGACGGTAGAGGAAGCCTACCAATATGCCTTAAAGGAAGAGGAGAAGTTGTTATGGAGGCATCAAAATAATCAGAGAGGAAGACGATGATTCTCGCGTGGACAAGGACAAAAAAATAGTGGAAGGAGATAGCAAAAACAAGGAGAAGCTAGTGCTTCTCATAGTGATGACATCCAAAACACTAGAGGAGATGGAGACTTCTCATGAGGAAGAGGTGGTTTTAGTCAAGGAAGGGGTAGAGGATTCTCTAAAGGATGTCATAGGTGTGGAGAAGATGGTCATCGAGCATTTGAATGTCCAACCGCACAACAAAGTAGTAACAAAAGAAAGGAGGTTAGGAACCATATTGTGCAAGCTAAAGAAAAAAGTGTTGCTTTCCCAAGGTATGTGGAGGAGCTTGAGCAAGGAGAATCTCTCATGATGAAGAGAGTGCTCTTGAAGCCAAAGAAGAAGGAATGTGAACCTATCCAAAGGAGAAATATTTTCAAAACTGTGTGTAAATCTGGTGGCAAGTGTTGCAAGGTTATTGTAGATAGTGGAATAGCATGGATAATTTAGTATCTACTGATATGGTGCAGAAGTTGGGGGTCCATGGATGTTTGCCATGTGTTGTTGGGAAGACCTTGGGAATTCGACAAGAAGGCAATACATGATGATAGGGAAAACACCTACACCATTACAAAAGATGGTATGAAGTTTGTATTGAGTCCTTTGAAGGACAAAGAAAAAAGAGAGGACATTGATCCTAAAATATGTTTGGTTTTTGGAAAATAATTTTTGAAAGAGATGACAAAGAAGAAATCATGTTTTTCCTTGATTATTAAACCGACAAAGAGTGACATTACGGGCAAGAAGGAGGAGATTCCAAGTGAGGTGAAGGATTTGCTAGATGAATATGCATAAATTTTGTCAGAAGCATTGCAAGATGGGTTACTGCCAACAAGAAGTATTAGCCATCACATCGATTTCATTCCTGGATCAAGTTTACCTAATAAGGTAGCATATAGGTTGACACCAATGGAGAATGAGGAAATAAATAGACAAGTTCAGGAGTTTTTGGATAAAGGACTAATCTGGGAGAGCTTGAGCCCATATGCAGTACCAACAGTGCTTACACCAAAGAAGGGTGAATAATGACACGTGTACGAATTATAAGGCTATCAATAATATAACTATTAAGTATTGATTCCCATTGCTTTGCATGGATGATTTGATGGATTGCTTAAGTGGAGCAACGTACTTCACAAAGATATATTTGAAGAGTGGTTATCATCATATCTGGATTAGGGAAAGAAATGAGTGGAATATTGCATTCAAGACAAAGGATGGATTGTATCACTGGTTGGTTATGCCATTCGGATTGATGAATGCACCCAGTACCTCTATGCGGTTGATGAATGAAGTGTTAAAGCCATTTCTTGGCAAGTTTGTGGTTGTCTACCTGGACAAAATTTTGATATTCAATAAGAGCAAGGAAGAACATTTGGCATATTTGAGATTGGTCTTAAAGAGACCGGAGGAAGAGAAGTTGCTAGTCAACTTGAAGAAATGTAGTTTTATGAAGGAGAAATTAGTGTACTTGGGCTTTGTGATATCCCAAGAAGGGTTACATATGGACCCTGAAAAGGTAAAGGCCTTTTGAAGAGTGGTTATCATCAGATCTTGATTAGGGAAGGAGATGAGTGAAAGACCACATTCAAATGAAGGATGGATTGTATGAGTGGCTAGTTATGCCATTTGAATTGATGAATGCACCCAGTACCTTTATGTGGTTGATGAACGAAGTGTTAAAGCCATTTCTTGGCAAGTTTGTGGTTGCCTACCTGGACAACATTTTGATATTTAGTAAGAGCAAGGAAGACCATTTGGCACATTTGATATTTGTCTTACAAATATTGAAGGAAGAGAAGTTGCTACTCAACTTGAAGAAATGTAGTTTTATGAAGGAGAAATTGATGTACTTGGGCTTTGTGATATCCCAAGAAGGGTTACAGATGGACCCTAAAAAGGTCAAGGCCATTGCGAGTTGGTCGTCACCTAGAAGTATGTTTGAGACTAGGAGTTTCCATGGTCTTGAAAGTTTTTATAGGAACTTCATCAATAAATTCAATGGAATTTGTGTCCTGATCACAGAAACAATGAAATAAGAAAGGTGTAAGTTTAAGTGGACGACTACAATAGAAAGAAGTTTTCAAATCCTAAAGGAGAATATAATAGAACAACTTGTTCTAGTGTTTTCGGACTTCAACAAGATCTTTTAGGTAGATTGTGATGCAAGTGGGAAGTTAATATGAGGAGTCTTGAGCAAGGAAGGCAAGCCCATTGCCTATTTCAATGAGAAGCTAAATGAGGCAAAGAGGAAATACTTGGTCTATGACCAGGAGTTTTACACCATAGTTTAAGCCTTGAAGAAATGGAGGCATTATTTGCTACCAAAAGAATTTGTCTTGTTCTAAGATAATCATGCTTTATAGTTTATCAACAATTAGAAATATTCATTTGTCTTGAAGCATAGAAGTGATCATTCAAATCGGGTAGCTGATGCCTTGAGCAAAAGAAATCTATTGTTAAACATGATGCATGTTGAAGTCATGGGTTTTGATGCTATGAAGGAACTTTATGTTGAGGATGTGGACTTTAGGGAAGCTTGGATAGCATGCAATAATCCTACCGTAGGGGATAGAACACCATGGTTGGAGTACTTCATCCAAGAGGGACTATTGTTCAAAGGATGATAATTGTGCATACCATGAGGTTCAATGAGGGAGAACCTAATAAGAGAGAAGCATAGTTAAGGACTACGGGAGAAGTTTGTGCCAATTATTATTGGCCCAAAATGAATGTAGATATCAAAAAGTTTGTGCAGAGTTGTAGAGTTTGTCAACATGCAAAGGGGAGGAGTCAAAATATTGGGTTGTATCAACCATTACCAATACCAGAGATAACATGGAAAGATGTGGGCGTGGATTTTGTTCTCAAGTTGCCAAGGACACAAAAGGGTAATGACTATTTTTGTTGTCATTGATAGATTCTTGAAGATGGCACATTTTATACCTTGGAAGAAAACAAATGATGCTACCCATATTGTTGATTTGTTTTTCCAAGAAGTGATATTGCATGGTTTTCCAAAGAGCATTGTGTTAGATAGGGATGCAAAGTTTGTGAGTCACTTTTGGCGTACCCTATGGAAGAGGTTGGGTACTAAATTAAGCTGTAGTTCAGCCTATCACCCTCAAATTGATGGGAAAATCGAAGTAGTGAACAAACGCCTTGGAAATTTGTTGCAATGTCTAGTTGGTAAGAAGCCGAAGTTGTGGGATAATGTGTTAGCACAGGCAAAATATGCATACAACAATTTAGTAAATAGAAGCATGACCAAAATTCCATTCCAGATTGTGTATGGAACTCATCCTCGAGGCATAGATGAGTTGTGAAGCATAGCCAAAATTTTGAAACCCAGTGCTATGGCAGAGGATTTTGATGAGTATATGCAAGATTTACATCGTAAAGTGAAGGTTTATTTGGAAAGGAATGTCATGAAATACAAGCAACATGCTGACCTCAAGCATTGTATACAAGAATTTCATGTTGGATATTTGGTTTTGGCATACTTATGGAAGGAAAGGTTTCCCAAAGGCACTTACAACAAACTAAATTGGAAGAAGATTGGACCTTGTAAGGTCCTAAAGAAGTTTGTCGCCAATGCATATGAAATTGAGCTTCCAGAAGGCATTGACATTTCACTAATATTTAATTTCTCTGATTTATATCTATACTATGATCCACCTGGGGATGCGGATGAAGACTATACAATTGATGTTTCAGTTGAACAATGGATAACACAATTGCCAGGGAAGGAACAAGATGAAATTGAAGCGATCATAGACTTGAGAATATCAAGGAAAATGAGAAGCAAGGTCCATTATAAGTACTTGGTCAAGTGGAAGAAACAACATGGATGAGTGCTTCCGAGATAGCTAAGTATGGAATCATGGTTGTGGACTTTAAAAATGTTCATGAGCTTTGCCCATGAACATTTTTCTCTTACCCTATGAGTATGATGCGGACATCTACATAGAAGAGGAAATGATACGACTTGTCAACGAAGACGAGAGGAAGGTGAAACGATTAGACAAAGGAAAGAATAAAAGCCTATAATGTGTGTCTAAGGGGGGAGGGCTTTTGGATGGGATATGGAACAAATGCCTAAGGAGGGAGTGAATGTGAGAAGTATTCAGGTATGTGTTTGTAATACGACCAATTTATACATAATAAAACTTTGTTATTCGTTCTTAGTACTCCAACGTTGTCTCTAAAAATCTATTTTGCAGACTATATGTGTGTTATTGTTGAGTTTGTGTGTGCAAGTTATAGGGAAGAACATCAGAGTCAAGGGGAAACCATTCTAGAGCACATCATTGATTTTATCCAGTCATCTAGAGATTTTTCGACATGAGATCACATTCCAGTATTTCCATCGGGTGAGATTTTTATTCAAGAATTGAACAATAGTTGCTGACAGGAGATTCGTCCATGAATGCCAATTTGATGGTATCCATCACAATGGAAGTCATCATCGATCGAAGGGATTGAGCCTACCATCTACGACTAAACTGCCTCCCATCGACTTAAGGTTTTCATCATAGGAAAACATCAACGTGTGTCTTACCATCATAATCCTAGGTGGACCATATTGCCATATCCATCTCGGAAGAACTTGTCATCATTAGGAGTGTTTATCATCCATCTCACCATATTTGTCTTAGAAGCACCTACTGTCATGAGGAGTGGTTTGTCATTTGTCTTCCCATATTTGTCTTGGAAGGACCTATCATTACAAGGAGTAGTTTGTCATCCGTCTTGCCTATCCATATTGCCATATCTACCTTGGAAGGATCTACCGTCACAAGGAGCGGTTTGTCATCTGTCTAGGAAGAACTTGTCGTCACAAGGAGCAATTGGTCATCAAAATTTGTTGTCTACACCATCTAAAAAATCCATTAGCATTAGTGACTGAAAGGATCCAAATTGCTACATTATTTTTGGTATCAGAGCCAAAATATCTTTGGGGCATACCGCATCCAAAGGAATTATGGCACAATGGGGAAGAATAAGACCATAAGGCCCTCAAGTTGTAGATATAGCTGAGATGCTAAGAGGAATTACTGCCTGATTGGAGGTGATCGAAACTTCTCAAAGAAGAGGTATTCATCCTGAGGAGATTAGTGATAGCGAAGAAGAGGAGGTTGGCCATGCAGAAATCCAAGATGAAGAGCAAGGAGAAGAGATAGAACAATAGTTGATTCGGACAATCTCCAATATGGGTCAAAAACCAAAGATAAAAACTCCATCATATAATGGAAGCTTGAATCCAGAGGAGCTCGTAGTCTAGATTACTGGAATGGAGAAGTACTTTGATTTTGAATCAATAGAAGACCCAAAAGGGTGAAATTTGCCTGTACAAAATTGAAAGGGCATGCGCCCTTGTGGTGGGACCATGTTCAAGTTGAAAGGCAAGGATTAGGACATAGGATAAAATGGTGGCCAAGTTGAAGGTCAAATTCCTTTCGTTTGACTATCAATTGACTTTTTTTCAAGAAATTACAAAACCTAAGATAGAAGGGTACGAGTGTGAAGGAGTACATGGAGGAATTCCATAGGCTTACCATTCAGGTCAGTCACGTGGAAGGCGATGAAGAGAAAGTTTCAAAGTACATCAATGGACTATGGATGTCTATACAAGATGAAATTAGTATGATAAGGATAAGTTCGGTAGAGGAAGCCTACCAGTATGCCTTAAAGGCAGAGGAGAAGTTGTTATGGAGGCAACAAAATAATCAGAGAGGAAGAGGATGATTCCCGCATGGATGAGGACAAACAAATAGTGGAATGGGACAATAAAAACAAGAAGGAGAAGCTAATGCTTCTCATAGTGATGCCAACCAAAAAAAACGAGGAGATGGAGACTTCTCACAAGAAAGAGGTGGTTCTAGTCAAGAAAGGGGTAGAGTATTCTCTAAAAGATTTATAGGTGTATAGAAGATGATCATCAAACATTTGAATGTCCAACAACACAACAAAGTAGCAATAAAGGAAAGGAGGTTAGGAAACATATTGTGCAAGCTGAAGAAGAAAGTGTTGCTTTCCCAAGATATATGGAGGAGCCCGAGCAAGGAGAATCTCTCATGATGAAGAGAGTGCTCTTGAAGCCAAAGAAGAAGGAATGTGAACCTATCCAAAGGAAAAATATTTTGAGACCTGTGTGTAAATCTAGTGGCAAGTGTTGCAAGGTTATTGTAGATAGTGGAATAGCATGGATTATTTAGTAGCTAATGAGATGGTAGAGAAGTTGGGGGTCCATGGATGTTTGCCATGTGTTGTTGGGAAGACCTTGGCAATTTGACAAGAAGGCAATACATGATGATAGGGAAAACACCTCCACCATTACGAAATATGGTAATAAGTTTATGTTGTGTCTGTTGAAGGACAAGGACAAAACAGAAGACATTGGTCCTAAAATATATTTGGTTTACGGAAAATATTTTTGAAAGAGATGACAAAGAAGAAATCATGTTTTTCCTTGATTATTAAACCCACAAAGGGTGACATTATGGGCAAGCAAGGAGGATATTCCAAGTGAGGTGAAGGATTTGCTAGATGAATATGCATAAATTTTGTCAGAAGCATTACAATATGGGTTACCGCAAATAAGAAGTATTAGCCATCACATTGATTTCATTCATGAATCAAGTTTTCCCAATAAGGCAACATATAGGTTGACACCAATGGAGAATGAGGAAATAAATAGATAGGTTCAGGAGTTGTTGGATAAAGGACTAATCTGGGAGAGCTTGAACCCATGTGTAGTACCGATAGTGCTTACACCAAAGAAGGACAAAGAATGGTGCATGTGTACAGATTCTAGGGCTATCAATAAGATAACTATCAAGTATCGATTCCCATTGCTTCACATGGATGATTTTATGGATTGCTTAAGTGGAGCAGAGTACCTCATGGAGATATATTTAAAGAGTGTTTATCATCAAATCCGAATTAGGGAAGGATATGAGTGGAATATTGCATTCAAGACAAAGGATGGATTGTATGAGTGGTTGGTTATGCCATTCGGATTGATGAATGTGCCTAGTACCTTTATGTGGTTGATGAATGAAGTGTTAAAGCCATTTCTTGGCAAGTTTGTGGTTGTCTACCTAGATGACATTTTGATATTTAGTAAGAGCAAGGAAGACCATTTGGCACATTTGAGATTGGTCTTACAAATACTGAAGGAAGAGAAGTTGCTAGTCAACTTGAAGAAAATTAGTTTTATGAAGGAGGAATTGGTGTACTTGGGTTGTGTGTTATCCCAAGAAGGGTTACGGATGGACCCTGAAAAGGTCATGCCATTGCGAGTTGGTTGTCACCTAGAAGTATGTTTGAGACTAGGATTTTCCATGGTCTTGCATGTTTTTATAAGAAGCTCATCAAGAAATTCAATGGAATTTGTGCCCTAATCACAAAATTAATGAAATGAGAAAGGCATCAACTGAAGTGGACAACTACAATAGAAATAAGTTTTCAAATATTGAAGGAGAATATAATAGAACAACCCATTCTAGTGTCTCTGGACTTCAACAAGGTCTTTAAGGTAGATTGTGATGCAAGTGGAAAGGTGATAGGAGGAGTCTTGACCAAGGAAGACAAGCCCATTGCCTATTTCAGCGAGAAGCTAAACGAGACAAAGAGAAAATACTCGGTATATGACTAGGAGTTTTACACCATAGTTTAAACCTTGAAGAAATGGAGGCATTATTTGCTGCCAAAAGAATGTCTTGTTCACAGATAATCATATTTTACAGTTTATCAACAACCAGAGTAAGCTAAATCAAAGACATATGAAGTGGATGGAATATTTACAGGAATATTCATTTGTCTTGAAGCATAGAAGTGGTCCTTCAAATCAAGTAGTTTATGCCTTGAGCAAAAGAAATCTAATGTTAAACACGATGCAGGTTGAAGTCATTAGTTTCGATGCTATGAAGTAACTTTATGTTGAGGATGTGGACTTGAGGGAAGCTTGGATAACATGCAATATTCCTACTGTAGGGGACAAAAAACCATGGTTGGAGTACTTCATCCAAGAGGGACTATTGTTCAAAAGACAATAATTGTGCATACCACGAGGCTCAATGAGGGAGATCCTGATAAGAGAAGCATAGTCAAGGACTACATGGACATTTTAGAGTAGATAAAATGATAGGACAAATTTGTGCCAATTATTATTGGCTAGAAATGAATGTATATGTCAAAAATTTTATGCAAAGTTGTCGAGTTTGTTAGCATGCAAAGGAGAGGAGTCAAAATACTGGGTTGTATCAACCATTACCAATACCAGAGAGACCATGGAAAGATGTGGGCATGGATTTTGTTCTCGGGTTGTCAAGGACACAAAAGGATAATGACTCTATTTTTGTTGTCATTGACAAATTCTTGAAGATGACACATTTCATACCTTGGAAGAAAACAAATGATGCTACCCATATTGTTGATTTATTATTCCAAGCAGTGAGATTGCATGGTTTGCCAAAGAGCATTGTGTCAGATAGGGATGCAAAGTTTGTGGGTCACTTTTGGCATACCCTATGGAAGAGGTTGGGTACTAAATTAAGATTTAGTTTAGCCTATCAACCTTAAATTGATGGACAAACCGAAGTAGTGAACAAAAGCCTTAGAAATTTGTTGCAATATCTAGTTGGTAAGAAGTCAAAGTTGTGGGATATTGTGTTAGCACAGGCAAAATTTGCATACAACAATTCAGTAAATAAAGCACGACCAAAATTCCATTCCAGATTGTGTATGGAACTCATCCTTGAGGAGTAGATGAGTTGGGGAGCACAGCCAAATTGTATAAACCCAGTGCTATGGAATAGGATTTTGTTGAGTATATGCAATATTTACATCGTAAAGTGAAGGTTGATTTGGAAACGAATGTCATGAAATACATGAAACATGCTAACCTCAAGCATTGGATACAAGAATTCCAAATTGGATATTTGGTTTTGGCATACTTACGGAAGGAAATTTTTACCAAAGGTACTTACAACAAACTAAATTGGAAGATTGGACCTTGTAAGGTCCTGAAGAAGTTTATCGCCAATGCATATGAAATTGAGTTTCCAGAAGTCATCGACATTTTTCTAATCTTTAATGTCGTTGATTTATATCCATACTATGATCCACCTAGGGATGCAGACTAGACAATTGACGTTTCAGCCGAACAATGGATAACACAGTTTCCAGAGAAAGAACGAGATGAAATTGACGCAATCATAAACTCAAGAATATCGAGGAAAATGAGAAGCATGGTCTATTATGAGTACCTGGTCAAGTGGAAGAAACATCAGATTGAAGGGGCAACATGGATGAGTGTTTTCGAGATAGCTAAGTATGAAATCATGGTTGTGGACTTTAAAAATGTTCATTGCTTCGCTCATGAACATTTCTCTCTTACTTGATGAGTATGATGCAGATATCTGCATGGAAGAGGAAATGATATGACTTATCAACTAAGACAAGAGGAAGGCGAAACGATCAGACAAAGGAATGTATAAAATCTTGTAAGGAGGATTTTGGATGGGATATGGAATGAATGACTGAGAATTAAGTGAATGTGAGGACTCGAGGATGTGTTTGTAATCCGACCAATTCATCCATATTAAAACTTTGTTATTCATTCTTAGTACTCCAACATTGTGTTTGAAAATCTATTTTGCAGATTTTATGTGAGTTATTGTTGAGTTTATGTTTGCATGTTGTAGAGGAGAACATCAGAGTCAAGGGAAAACCACTCTAGAGCACACCGTTGAGTTTGTCCAATCGTCTAGAGATTTTTCAACATGAGATCACACTCCAGCCTTGCCATCGAGTGATATTTTTGTTCGAGAACTAAATAATAGTTGCTGACAGGAGATCCATCCATGAATGTCGATTTTCTAGTATCCATCACAATGGAAGTCATCATTGATAGATGAGATTGAGCCTGCCATGTATGACTGAACTACCCCCCACTGACTTAAGGTTATTGTCATAGAAAAAACATCAACGTGCATCTTACCATCATAATCTTGGGTGGACCGTCTTAACATGTCCATCTCAAAAGAACTTGCCATCACAAGTGTTTGTCATTCGTATCACCATATCCTTCTTGGAAGGACTTGTTGTCATGAGGAATGGTTTGTCATCCATCTAGCCTATCCATATTGCCATATATGTCTTGGAAGGACCTACCATCATAAGGAGTGGTTTGTCATCCATATTGTCTATATGTCTTATCATATTTGTCTTGGAAGGACCTACCATCACGAGGAGCAGTTTGTCATCCATCTTGCATATCCATCTAGGAAGAACTTGTCATCACAAGGAGCATTTCGTCATCAAAATGTGTTGTTTGCATCATCATCTGCAAATTTTTTTGATATTAGCGATTGAAGGGATCCGAATTGGTGCATCATTTTTTGTATCAAAGCCAAATTATCTTTGGGGTATAACATTTGCAAAGGAATGATGGCACAATGGGGAAGAAGAATACCACAAGGTCCTTGAGTTGTAGATATAGCTAAGATGCTGAGAGGAATTACAACCTGATTGGAGGTGATCAAAACTACCTAAGAAGAGGCATTCATCCTGAGGAGATTAGTGATATTGAAGAAGAGGAGGTTAGTCGTGTAGAAGCCTGAGATGAAGAGCAAGGGGAAGAGATAGAAGAGCGGTTGATTCGGGCAATCTCCAATATGGGTCAAAATCCAAAGATAGAAACCCCATCGTACAATGGAAGCTTGAATCTAGAGGAGCTTGTAGACTAGATTACTGAAATGGAGAAGTACTTTGATTTTGAATCAATAGAAGACCCCAAAAGGGTGAAATTTTCTTGCACAAAGTTGAAAGGGCATGTGTCCTTGTGGTGGGACCATGTTCAAGCTAAAAGGCAAAGAAAATGAAAGGAAAGGATTAGGACATGGGAGAAAATGGTGGCCAAGCTGAAGGTCAAATTCCTTTCGTTTGACTATCAATTAAGTCTTTTCAGGAAATTACAAAACCTGAGACAAAAGGATAAGAGTGTGAAGGAGTACACACAGGAATTCTATAGGCTTACCATTTGATCCAATAACGTGGAAGACAATGAAAAGAAAGTTTCAAAGTACATCAATGGACTATGGATGTCTACTCATGATGAAATTAGTATGATAAGGATAAGGATAGTAGAGGAATCCTACCAGTATGCCTTAAAGGCAGAGGAGAATTTGTTATGGAGGAAAGAAAATAATCAGAGGAAGAGGACACTTCTCGTATGGACGAGGACAAACAAACAGTGGAATGAGACAACAAAAACAAAGAGAAGCTAGTGCTTCTCATAGTTATGCTAGCCTAAACACTAGAGGATATGGATACTTCTCATGAGGAAGAGGTGGTTTTGGTCGAGGAAAGGGTAGAGGATTCTCTAGAAGATGTTATAGGTGTGGAGAAGATGGGCATCGAGCATTTAAATGTCCAACCACACAACAAAGCAACAATAAAGGAAATGAGGTTAGGAACCATATTGCACAAGTTGAAGAAGAAAGTGTTGCTTCCCCAAGGTATGTGGAGGAGCCCGAGCAAGGAGAATCTCTCATGATGAAGAGAGTGCTCTTGAATCTAGAGAAGAAGGAATGTGAACCCGTCCAAAGGAGAAATCTTTTTAAAACTATGTGCAAATCTAGTGGCAAGTGTTGCAATGTTATTATAGACAGTAGAAGCACAGATAATTTAGTATCTACAAAGATAGTAGAGAAGTTGGGGTTGAATAAGGAAGAACACCCTAGTCCATACAAGGTCTCTTGGCTACAAAAGGGACACTAGATTCTAGTGAGTGAACAGTGTAAGGTAAATTTTTAGATAGGATCATACAAAAATGAGGTCATGTGTGACATTATGCCCATTGATGCTTGTCATGTGTTATTGGTAAGACCTTGGAAATTTGACAGGAAGGTAGTACATGATGGTAGGGAAAACACCTACACCATTATGAAAGATGGTAAGAAGTTTGCATTGAGTTCATTAAAGGACAAGGATGAAAGAGAGGACATTGGTCCTAAAATGCGTTTGGTTTCAGGAATTTTTTTTTGAAAGAGATGACAAAGAAGAAGTTATGTTTTGCCTTGATTATTAAACCCACAAAGGGTGAAATTATGGGGAAGGAGGATATTCCAAATGAGGTGAAGGATTTGCTATATGAGTACATAGAAAATTTTGTTATAAGCATTGCTAGATGGGTTACCGCCAACAAGAAGTATTAGCCATCACATTGGTTTCAAAGCTGGATCGAGTTTATCCAATAAGGAAACATATAGGTTGATGCCAATGGCGAATGAGGAAATAAATAGATAGGTTCGGAAGTCATTGGATAAAGGACTGATCTGAGAGAGCTTGAGCCCATGTGTAGTAGCAGCAGTGCTTACACTATAGAAGGGTGGATAATGGTGCATGTGTATAGAATCTAGGGCTATCAATAAGATAACTATCAAGTATTGGTTTCCATTGCCTCGTATGGATGATTTGATGGATTTCTTAAGTGGAGCAAAGTACTTCACGAAGATAGATTTGAAGAGTGGTTATCATAAAATATTGATTAGGGAAGGAGATGATTGGAAGATCGATAAAGGATGGATTTTATGAGTGGCTGGTTATGCCATTCGAATTGATGAATGCACCCAACACCTTTATGTGGTTGATGAATGAAGTGTTAAAGCCATTTCTTGGCAAGTTTGTGGTTGTCTATATGGACAACATTTTGATATTCAATAAGAGCAAGGAAGACCATTTGGCACATTTGAGATTTGTCTTATAAATATTGAAGGAAGATAAGTTGCTAGTCAACTTGAATAAATGTAGTTTTATGAAGAATAAATTGGTGTGCTTGGGCTTTGTGATATCCCAAGAAGGGTTACATATGAAGCTTGAAAAGGTCAATGCCATTGCAAGTTGATTGTCACCTAGAAGTATGTTTGAGGCTAGGAGTTTCCATGGCTTTGCAAGTTTTTATAGGAAGTTCATCTAGGAATTTAGTGGAATTTGTACCCCGATCACAAAAATAATGAAAGGAGAAAGACATGAATTTAATTGGACGACTACAATAGAAAGAAATTTTCAAATCCTAAAGGAGAAGATATAGAGCAACCTTTTCTAGTATTGCCAGAATTAAACAAGGTCTTTCAGGTAGATTGTGATATAAGTGGGAAGGTGATAGGAGTCTTGATAAAGGAATGAAAGCCCATTGCCTATTTTAGCGAGAAGCTAAATGAGTCAAAGAGGAAATACTTGGTCTATGATAATTAGTTTTACGCCATAGTTCAAGCCTTGAAGAAATGGAGACATTATTTTCTACCAAAAGAATTTGTCTTGTTCACAAATAATCATGCTTTACAGTTTATCAACAACCAGAGTAAGCTAAATCAAAGACATATGAAGTGGATGGAATTTTTGCAAGAATAATTATTTGTCTTGAAGCATAGAAGTGATCATTCAAATCAAGTATTTGATGCCTTGAGCAGAAGAAATCTATTGTTAAACACGATGCAGGTTGAAGTCATTAGTTTCGATGCTATAAAGTAACTTAATGTTGAGGATGTGGACTTCAGGGAAGCTTGGATAGCATGCAATATTCCTACTGTAGGGGACATAACACCATGGTTGTAGTACTTCATCCAAGAGGGACTATTGATCAAAGGATAATAATTGTGCATACCACGAGGTTCAGTGAGGGAGAACCTGATAAGAGAAGCATAGTCAAGGACTAGCTGGACATTTTAGAGTAGATAAAATGATGGGACAAGTTTGTGCCAATTATTTTTGGCTCGAAATGAATCTAGATGTCAAAAATTTTATGCAGCATTGTCGATTTTGTCAGCATGCAAAGGGGAGGAGTCAAAATACTGGGTTGTATCAACCATTACCAATACCAGAGAGACCATGGGAAGACGTGGGCATGGATTTTGTTCTTGGGTTGTCAAGGACACAAAAGGATAATGACTCTGCTTTTGTTGTCGTTGATAGATTCTTGAAGATGACACATTTCATACCTTGGAAGAAAACAAAGGATGCTACCCATATTGCTTATTTGTTCTTCTAAGAAGTGAGATTGCATGGTTTTCCAAATAGCATTGTGTCGGATAGGGATGCAAAGTTTGTGGATCACTTTTTTTGTATCCTATGGAAGATGTTTGGTACAAAATTAAGCTTTAGTTCAACCTATCAACCTCAAATTGATGGACAAAATGAAGTAGTGAACAAAAGCCTTGGAAATTTGTTGCGATGTCTAGTTGGTAAGAAGTCGAAGTTGTGGGATACTGTGTTAGTATATACAAAAATTATATACAACAATTTAGTAAATAGAAGCATGACCAAAATTCCATTCTAGATTGTAGATGGAACTCATCCTTGAGGAGTAGATGAGTTGTAGAGCATAGTCGAATTATAGAAACCCAATGCTATGGCAAAGGTTTTTGTTGAGTATATGCAAGATTTACATCATGAAGTGCAGGCTAATTTGGAAAGGAATGTCATGCAATACACGGAACAGGCTAACCTAAAGTGTCGAATACAAGAATTCCAAGTTGGAGATTTGGTTTTGACATACTTGCAGAAGGAAAGATTTACCAAAGGCACTTACAACAAACTAAATTAGAAGAAGATTGGATGTTGTAAGGTCTTGAAGAAGTTTGTCACCACTGCAATGAAATTAAGCTTCCAAAAAGCATCGATATTTCACCAATATTTAATGTCGTTGATTTATTTCCATACTATTATCCACCTAGGGATGTGAATGAAGACTAGATAGTTTATTGGCATTAAATGCCTATGTAATCACACATTTGTAATATGGGTCAAAGTCCAAGGATGAGGTGTCACCTTGCATGCACATGTGAGTTGGTAGCCTTGTAGAAGATGCAATGTAGTATTTATTTGAGATTGCTAATGGAAAAAAGTGGAATGTCTAGACATCCCCTAAGGGGGGTTTACCCTTGTTATTCTCTTGTTCTAAAATGGTTTTGTGTTTGCATATTTATTTTGTTGCTCCTTATTATGTTTAGCTCTCTTCATTTAGTATCAATTTCATGTTTAGATTTAACATTTGGTATCAAAGCCTATGGTCTTGAACCTAGGCAGTTTATGGCATTGTATGAAGATATTCTATGTTTTTTTTTTATGATTACATACAAGATTAAGGACTATTCATTCTAGGGTTTGATATTCAAATCTTGTTAATGACATATTTGTAATTTTGCAGTACAAACAATGATTTTTGACACAATCCTTCATGGGCATAAGTTAAAACCAATCCTTCCAAAGACAAGTAGTATTAACTTGGTTACTACCAGCCTTTAGGCCTATATCTTCCACCAGCTATATTTAGTCATTCCAAGACCTAGCCACCCTACAAGCTACCTCCAACCTTCTAAACACATTAGCTTCACTTGTTACCCTCAGCCATATACCAACAAGGTAACAAAAAGGTCCAAAAACCACTTTTAAAACATTACAAATATTATTGGAGCTAACTTTGAGAACATTACACTAGGCAACCACCACTAGCATCCACACTAGTCTCTTTTGGGCACAACTACACCAATTATAATAGCATTAACAACCCTACAAGCTACACCAGTTACAATAGTTAATACTTACCAAAAACTTGTGGTACAACCAATAAACAATCTCAAACATTCTTCAACAACTTTGCAAAACATAGATTTGAGGTTTCAGATCTGCACAACACACTGAAATAGGAAGAATAAAAGTTATAAAATGAAACCTCATGCATGGACACCTCTACAACTTGCACAATAAAACCACTAGAACAAGCATTTCCAACCTTAAACTCTAGCACCTATTCAAAAAATAAACATATGAATACATATAAAACATAAATCCAACATATTTTAGTATGAATACATTTTGCAAATCACCTTCTCTCCTCTCATATTTATAACAAGTTGTAAACCCTTGAATCTCTTCATAAGATCTAACACTGTCGAAGCTCATCAGATATATCACTATCGAAGCTCACTATATAACAATTGTTTAAGCTTTCCAAATTTACGTTGTTGAATCTCATCAGGTCTATCACTGTCAAAAATCACCAAGTATGCCACTATCGAAACTCACCAGATCTACCACTTTCTAAGCTCGAAGCTCACCATATCTGTCTCAATCAAAGCTCACTAAATATTCTACTCTCGAAGCTCACCAGATTTGTTATTGTCGAAGCTCAACAAGATTTGAATATCAAACCCTAGCATGAACAATTCTTAATCCTACATGTAATCATGAAAAAAGAACTATAGGATATCTTCATACAATGCCATAAACTATTTATGTTAAAGACCATAGGCTTTGGTACCAAATGTAGAGTTGTCGTTATGCCAAAACCTAGAGGCGTTAGTGCGCGATACAATCTCTATATCTGAACACCTCACAAGGTGGTTAGTCCTAGGGCCTTAGGTTGGTGGTTAGTCCACAAAATCAATCCCCTAGGTGATGCAATTAGTCCAACACCCCTCTCTAATGTAACTCAGAGGGTTTTGATCCTAGGATGAGGCTATGATACCAAATGAAGATTCCCAAATAAACTTAAACCTGATAAGCAATAAAACAAAATAAATATGAAAAAATAAGACAAACAAATAGTACACAATATTTCACCTTTGAAAACCCTTGCAGGTAAAAACCCAACACAATAACCTTCTTCTTATTGCATAACCTCAACCGTTTCCAATACAATAATGAAGTTCTCTTTGTTATTGCATAAACTCAACCGTCTCCAATCCAATAATATAGCTCTCTCTATGTGTACAAACCCTAATGCAAGTGTGTAATAAATAACTGTTGGAGCCAAATTTGACTCAAACTTTGAAACCCCCAAATTTAAATTTTTGGTTTCATCAAAATAAGCAAGCATTGTTGGTCTCTTTGCATCTTATTAGGGAAGTTGGTTTTCCATAAGTTTAACCTTAAAACATTGCTATTATGTGCACCTTTAAAAAAATTGTTATATCTTAAAAAGGTTACCAAAAGTCAATCCCTTTTAATAAAACCTGACCATTAAAAAGACAAAGGTTTAGTCTCCCGAATCAATAATCATATTTGGACCTAAGTCAAGTTATAAATCATTTAGTCCTAAGGTATTAAAAGGATTTAATCAAGGGCCATGGTCTAAAAAACCCGAAATCTAAGCACAATATTAAAGTCCGAAACATAAGGTTTGAACAAAGGTCTTAATTAAAACCATTTAGGGGTATGCACCCCCATTAAAATAAACATTGAGCACATCGATCCAAATCCAATGATAGCGCTCAATCAAAATCTGATCGGATGACGACGCTCTCATAAAAGGTGCATCAAAAAGGTAAAACACCACAAGATTAATTAAAACTATTAAATGAGATTAGCGAGGGTCTAACGCATCAGATAATCATCCCCATTTCAGCTTAATCAAAGTTTAAAATCATGTGCCCCTTTGGTAACTAACCCCGTGAATTGAAGGAAATCAATGGTCGCGCCAACATTGATCGAGATCCAATGACCGCGCCAAAATCAAAACCCAAACGATGGAATGGTAGTATATCGGGTAAACATGAAGGTAAAGCTAAGATTAATCATGCATTAGTAAGGGTATAATACGTTACTAATTATCCCCCTTCAGGCTTAATCCAAGATTAATCAAATACAATAATGCACCCCTTTCGGTTATCAAGTGTGCATATTGCAGGATATCTAACGACAATGCCTCATCAAAGAGAAATCGTATGGATGCACCCGACTTAATAAAGCACCCCGATATAAAGTTCGAAGACTTGAGTACCATGGTCACAAAGATCTGACGATTGCGCTTGATCAAAAATTTGATCCAATGATGCACGTTCATCATGAATTACCAAGGATAAACAAGGCTTGAGGGTATGCGCCCCCATTCATTAACGGTCGAGCACATCTATCTAAATCTAAGGGTAGCACTCCTTCCTTACTTAATCGAGTGGTGGCGCTTTAATGAGCCAATCGAAAGATAAGCCAACCAAGACAAAGGTAATATTTTAATTAAATAGATTAGCATGATATATCGAACTTATGGTTAATATTAAAACATGCACCCTTTGATTAATCAAGCAGATCCAATGGTAGTGCTCCATCCAAGTAAAATTGAATGGATGCGCTCTATTCAGGAAATCAAATTTATTAAATATCATATTCTAAGGTCGGGGTAAAAGCCTAAGTACAAAGTTGAAAAACCTTGATTAAATGTTAAAATACTTTAAAAGACCACAAGGTAGCGATTAACTTAGGTTTTAATCAAATGGTCGCTTTTATTATGAGACTAATCCTACAGGATAAAAGAAATCGACGGTCATGCTAATCCTCCTTAGGATCCGATGACAATGCACAAGTCAAAGGTCCAAGTAATGAAATGATCACGACAAATCTCAATCGTATACGCTCCCTTGATTAAAAGAATCCAACGATGATGCAACCATGAGTCTAAAGGTTTGAGCTATGAAGATTAATCACGGTATCTTTTATTAAAATATTAGGACGAATCAACTGCATCGCAGCCACAAGAGGGATGACCGATAAAGGATTCCCACATGATTCCCAAAGTCAAAGTGATCGAACAACTGCACTTAGTCGAACAACTGATCTGGCATTAAGCCACTGATGAGGTTTAAGAATACCAAAAGCAGCCATGATAGAACCTGTGATGATCACAAACCAATAGAATCGGCAGACTCATGTTTCGAAGAGAAGATTTGATAGTTTAGCTCCCAAGAAAAGGATGATCGCTTCACAAAATGCTCAAAACAAATACCGAGGTAAAAAAAATAGGGATGTAACTCATTCACAACAAGGCACGTTGAAGGGCACTATGAAGGTCAACAACTAAGATGAAGCCAAATAGATTAGTACGCATAAGCACTATAAATCCAGATGATACTCAAGGAAGGAAAGATTCGAGCAATCAAAATAAATCCCATGGATAGTACCCAGATAAGGGTAATGTAGACTGATCAGAAGACAAATCCTGATGCTCAAGCGTGAAATCAGATCATACATATCCACTAAAAATGATAGCATACTGTGTGAAAGACTAAAATAATCTTGCTAAACATGCTCATGCCCGAAGCTCATGGCTTATAAATAGAGATAGTGAAAGAGAGCTGAAAGGCATCAATGAGAAAAACAATGGAGTACAAGAAGTATGAATGTATTCATTTTATTTTCTGCAAATACTTAAGGTGAAGAAAGCGCATGAAGAATAAAACATGGTTTCGACTTACCGAAAGTCATTCAATCCATGCTTCGACGGAACATAGTTACAAGGGGAACACTCCGACGGAATATAGTTATGGTAGCAGCTTATAGATGCTTCCAGATCTTGTTTTCCATTCCCGCCTTCCTCCTACTTATCACTGCCTCCCTCTTCCTAGGCATTCTTTCTTGACCATCCTAACATTTTTTCCAACATTACGCCATCTCACCTCCATCCATCGTGTGAAGCCATCCCCTTTCCTCTCTTCTCCCTTCACTCTATCACGTGATCAGTGCCATTCCATCCGATTGCCACTGGCATGCCACCCCTTGTCTTCACCATCACGTCGGGTCCCCCTCCATCCTTCATCAAAATTTCATAAAATTAGTCCGGTCAATCCCCAACAGTTTATCATAGTGACCAGAATAAGCAGAAGAAAATGAGTTGCATGAAAGTATAAATCCTTTTTTTAAATGAGCAGAAGAAGAGAAACAAGTATGCCAACCCACTTCAATATAAAATCTCCCTTCAGACCAAGAGTGAACTGTAACAGTCGATTCAGAACCACACCAACTGGATAGCATACAGAAGAGATTCAATCAGATGCTAACAAGTGTAGGGCCCGAGTCAAATCCAGAATAACAGATTCAAGAACCCAACCTATAAGAAGAAGTGCTCGGGTTCAGAATCATCATCAAGCAATTAGAGAATAGCATTTTTGCTAAGAGGTATACTTGAGTGCCCTTTAGAGTTGTGTTGTTGTATCTCCTTTTTGTGTCTATTTTTCTCATTCATTCTTTCTTCTTCCCCTTTCTATGCAGGATTTTGATAGGAAAGTGCTCAAGAAGTTGAGATTATTTCCTATCATATTGAGCCTGAGATTTAGAGACTCTACTATTACCATATTGGAACAAGGAGAGTAGGAGAGACTTGTTACATTATTTGAACAAATTTTCTTCATTGTATTGATATATTTATTTGAGAAAAATAGAGTTAAAAGGCATCTTGCTCACTCTACATGTAATATTTTATGAAAAATCAATACAATTTTGAGTTTCATTTCTATTATATCTTCTGTATCATGGTACTGTGTGTCATTATGTAATGGATTACATTATTTGAATGCATTATATACGTTTCTTTCATTGGTCAACTTTTAGTTTTATTACGATATTCGAATAAGTCTAAGAGTGCCAATTTTCTTTTCCCCTTCTCTCTGTTCATGTCAAAATTGTTGTTAAATTGCTATAACAACCCAATGAATCTAGGCACCGGTCTACATAAGGCATAACAAATGGTTATTTTCTTGCTTGGTCATTTTTAATACATATAGTGTTATATTAATCTGGAGCGTGTAATCAACGTTTTATCATAAAATTACCGCTAGGGTTTCCTTACCCGTTCTGTAGTTTTCTTTTAGCAATATTCGTGTTTATCATAACAAAGAGGCAGGTTGACCAGAGCCTGTAATAGCTCGTTGGTTTCAAATGGATTCTTGCAGCGTGACAATCGAATCCTATGGATGCAAGAAATGTTCCAATAGTTTTTTGGCGTCGTTGTCGGGGATAGATTCTTCACGAGTTTAGACCTGGATTTCACGACACATTTTAATCAAACGAGTGGCCAATTGGAATAAAGAACCTATGTTTTTCACATCTTTCATGTTCTTTATTTTCTTTCTTGCCCGTGTTTTTCAATTGCTTTTAAAGTGAGTTTATGTGTTTCTTGATTTTCTTGAATTATCCCAAGAACCGACTCCTGTGAGGATGAGTGTTAATATCAAGCATTCTTGATAAAGTATACGTTGTTCTTTCTGCACCCTAGTGTTGGCGACTCTGTCTGAACAAACCTAGAAGATTAAAATAAAAAAGGAAAGAGCAGAACGTGTTGGCGAACACCAGGAGAAGCGGTAAGGAGCTATTCCAGAACTCGAGAATCCAGAGGTATTTATACATAATAAGAAAACTCCACTTTTCAAGAGTACCGCTTATAATAGTAGATCAAATTCTAGCGGTAAAAAGTACGTAAAGAAAAATAAAGATCAGAATACTTTTACTGTTGATATCACTGTAGATGAAAATTTGAATTCTGCTATAGAAGATACATGTGATTATTCTCATTGTCCAATTAATAGTAATACTAAGGTAGATAACCCCTTAGATTATATTTAGGCTACCCAGACCCATATTATTGTAGGTATTGTTGCTATGAAATTGAATTTTACAATAACAATGGTTCAGGCTAATGTTCATTTGTGGAGAACTAATAGATATAGGCCTTTTGTGTTACCGGTAAATCTTAATGCCTTACCTAATAAAGCTCACAAATACCTTCCAAAATTCTTAGGAAATAGTGCAATAATGGGAGAAGATCATATCAAGAGTTTCCTGTATGCGATGGATAGTCTAGAGGTTGAACATGAAGATGTAGTCTTGAGACTATTTTTACAGACTTTAGAAAAATATGCTAGAGAGTGGTTCAATTCCCTTCCCGACAATGATATCCCAAACTTCACCAAAATGGAAGCTGTGTTTCTAAAGAAATATGGTGAAAGAAAAAATGAACAATCTCTGTTAACTGAGTTAGCCACTATGAAGAAAAAAGAGAATGAGGTTGTTAGTGACTTTAACAGAATATTTTCAAAGACCAAGAACAAAATCCCTGCCAACCTTAGGCCTAGTGATATTCAGTCTATTTGTTTTTACAAAAATGCTTTTCAAGGAGAGTTTAACTATGAGTTGAGGCAAGAACAAGCCACTACCATTGATGGTTGTATGGAAAAGGCAATGGATATAGAAAGAAATATGCTTGACAGTGGTAAGATGAAGCCTTATTCTCTAGAAGTCAACCTACCTAATAGAAAACCTAAAAGAGTAGCATTTGATATACAAAGAAGAACTAAAATTGATCCAATGGAGAAATTGACTAGTCAAATGACTGAGATGCTCAATAACATGAACAACAGGATAGCAAGAATCGAAAGAAACAATGGTAATAATGGTGAATCATCACAAACAGAGTGACCTCATGTTGATAATCATCCTCCCTTTAAGAAGAACTTCAATAGGAATTGGGGAAACAACAATGGTTCTGAAGAAGGAAATAGGAGTAGGAATAATGGTAACAATAGCTAGAAAAATAGAGATTCTGACAGAGATCAGAACAGTGTTCCTAACCCTATACCATCTACCAATGTAGTAGAAGGCTTTCCCTATTTTTTCTCTACTTGTGATGCACCTCATAACCCTGATGCATGTGGAATTCACCTAAGTGACCAACGCAATGTAGATTTACATGTTGAATCAGAAGAGGATATAAGAATCAATGCTTGTTGGTCTGTTGAAGATGAATCCAGAGAAAGGTTGTTTGAAGAAGATATGGATAAATATGCTTCAAATCATCATCCTCAAATATTAGTAGCTGAAGGAACTAAAATCTTGCAGAAATCACATGAGTCAAGATATGACAAGATGAAGCAAGGGAAATTAATCCCCATTGCTCAAGAAGTTGAAGAATTAGAGGCTACCCATACTTTGAATTTAAGAAACAGGACTATCCTAGATAGGACAGAGAAAGCCTCTACAAGTGAAACAAGAAAACAAACTTTCACAAATAAGAATATCAGTAAAGAGAAAACTGATAGAATCCTCAAAAATATTACTCCTGAAGTAATAGAATTAGAGGAAGAGATTTTCCAAAGAAGAAAGTAATAGACCACTGGATATAAAGAAGATAGAATTTGATGTTGGGTCAGAAATTAGTAAAGAAAAGGTTAACATCACATTTGGAGAACTTATGAAAGTTCAACAATACAGAGAGCAAGTCTATAGAGCATTTGGATTAGTGGAACAAAAAGAAGACCCAACTTGCCATGTTGCTAGACAAAATCAACATGATACAAGATCACCATCCTCTGTCAGACCCTTTTATGTATCATTAAGGTACAACTCACATGAAGGAGAAAGATATGTCATTCATAATTGCATGCTAGACAGTGGAGCCTCACACAATATCATGCCCAAACTAATAGCTGATCAAATGGGATTAATCTGTACTAGAGATTTTGCCCTTATTTTTGTAATGGATAGCAGACAAATTCCTTGTGTAGGGGTGATAACTGGATTGTTGGTTTTCTTAGATCAACACCCCAAAAAGGGCATAGTCATGGATGTTGCAGTAGTTGATGTTGACCCATTCTTCTCACTATTACTTAGTAGACATTGGGCAGAACAACTGGGAGGTTCAATTCAACTAGATTGGTCCTATGCTACAATCCCCATATCAGATAAGGAGAATATAATTTTATGAAGAGAACCATTTAACAAACACTCCGTAGAGTTAATTCAAACTGATGAAACCATGATAAACTTAGTAAAATCTATGGAAGAAAAATGGATGGGAGTTTACTCCATATGGCACAACCCATTCCTGGTGGAAGTACCAGAAGCAAAGAACATGGATCCAAAAGTTATGAAAATGGTAGATGTTGAATCAGATAGAGTATTAACCCAAGAAATGTGGACCATGTCTTTTGATGGAGCTAAATCCCAATCTGGAGCAGGTGCAGGTGTTAATTTGACTGATATTAAAGGAAATTACCTTGGTATTCCTTACAGACTGGAATTCCCTTGCACAAACAATGTAGCTGAGTATGAAGCTTTACTACTAGGGTTAAGGAAAGTAAAAGAATTAGGCATTAACTACTTGACTGTAACAAGGGATGCAGAGCTTATTATACAATAGATCAAAGGTAAATATCAGACCAAGCACCCTAGGCTTAAGCAATATAAAAATGCAGTATTGGAAGAAATTGATAAATTCTTAGCTTTCAATATCTCATATATTCCAAGAGAACAAAATCATGTTGTAGATATTTTAGTTGTAAATGCCTCAGGTCTAGATCACCCAGAGATAACTACAGAATATATGGATAGATTCCCAACTATTTCAGTCTATAAGCCTTCTGTGCCAGATAACATAGTCTATCTACAGGTCTTTCAAGATGATATAGATATTAAAGATTTTATGACTCTGCAAAATCAGTATGCAGATGTAATATGTGATGAAAAGGATGAAGACAAGCTAAAAGACCAAATAGGAGAGCCAGTAGAAGTAATCCAGCTGAAAACTAATAGAATACCCAAAGGATTGGTTTCTCTAGAGAGTCTATTTGATGATTTTGACAAAGCTTATAAGCCTTTAAGCAGAGAAGTAATATCTGAAGACATTAACATTGGTTCAATGAAAAAACCTAGAATAGTGAAAGTAGACATGGCCTTACTTGCTAAAGAAAAAGTTGGATATATCAATTTCTTGAAAAAGAACAAAGAACATTTTGCTTGGACTTATGAAGACCTTAAAACTTTCAAAACAGATGTAATGACACACATAATACCCCTGAAGGAAGATTCCAAACCATTTAGATAGAAATAGAGGAAGTACAACCCAACTCTGCACCCAATAATGCAAAAGGAGGTACAAAAATTGTTGGATTCCAAAATAATCAGAAAGGTAAGATTTTCTTCCTGGATATCCAATTTAGTACCAATTAGAAAAAAGAATGGGGATATTAGACTCTGTGTAGATTTTAGAAATTTAAACAAGAGTTCATTAAAAGACAATTACCCATTACCCAACATGGAACAATTATTGCAAGTAGTAGTTGGCTCAACTAGATTGTCTCTGTTAGATGGATTTTTAGGGTACAATCAAATTCAGATAAATCCAGAAGATAGACATAAGACAACATTCACTACACCTTGGGGCACATTTGAATATTTAAGAATACCTTTTGGACTAATGAATGCAGGTGCTACTTTTCAGAGGGCAATGGATTTTGCCTTCAAAGGATTAATGTTCAAAATTGTAGTTGTCTACCTGGATGATATCACAATATTTTCTAAAAATCCAGAAGATCATCTAGAACACTTAACTGTAGTTTTTGCTTGGTGCAAGGAATTTGGAATTTCTTTAAATCCCAAGAAATGCATATTTGGGACTACACAAGGAAAGTTGTTAGGACATATAGTTTCAAAAAAAGGAATAAGCATTGATCCAGAAAGAATTGAAGCTATTTCCAAAATTCCTCCTCCCAGAAATTTAAAAGGAGTTAGGTCATTCTTTGGCAAGATAAATTTTATTAGAAGATTTGTCCCAAATTTTGCAGAGATGACTAAACCCATAAATGACATGGTTAAGAAAACCGGAGAAATAAAATGGACAATAGAAAATATGGAAGCATTTAACCAGATCAAAGAAGCCATATCAACCACTCCAGCCCTAAGCTGCCCTGATTATGCAAAATATTTTAATATCTACTCTTATGCATCTGAACACTCCATTGTTGTAGTTCTTTCATAGAAAGATGATGAAAATAATGAAAGGCCAATAGCCTTCATGAGTTCATGTCTGAAAGGAGCACATCTCAAATACACCTTGCTAGAAAAACATGCTTATGCAGTCATCCAATATTTAGAACATTTCAAAGGTATATTTGGCTCAAATAAAGTTTATTGTTGTATCCCTTTTATAGCAATAAAAGATATTTTTTCTCAATCAGAGCCATTAGGAAGACCAACAAGATGGATGGTAAAGCTTCTGCAGTATGATGTTGAATTCAAAATAGTTAAAACTATCAAAGGGCAAGGTTTGGCTAAACTATTGGCTAAAAAAGAAGAAGGATTTGAAAATGTTCTCACAATAGATAAGGCATATGATGTCAGAAGAATCAATAATACCGAATGCAAATGGTATGAAGAAATTTTGTCATACTTACAAACCCTTTCATTCCCTAAAGATATGTCAACAAACAGAATGAGGTCAGTCAAGCTTCAAGCCCATAAATATTATATACAGGATGGTGTGTTGTACTGGAAACACCCTGACGGAGTATTATTAGTCTGTTTATATGAAAGTGAAATCCCAAAAATAATTAATGAATTTCATGATGGTTTCTGTGGAGGACATTTTGCTCCAAGAGCCACAACTAATAAAATTATGAGAGCAGGATATTATTGGCCTTCCATTTTTAAGGATGTATATAAATATGTTAGGAACTGTCATAACTACCAGGTTTTTGTAGGAAAAAAGTAGCTAGCAACCATGCCCCTCAAACCTAGTAATCATTGAAGCACCATTCACCCAATGGGGCATTGATTTAATTGGAGAGATCAAGCCTAATTCATCTAGCCAGCACAAGTGGATCATAACTGCAACAGATTACTTTACAAAGTGGGTAGAAGTTGCACCTCTGAGAACATCCACTTCTACCACTATCATCAAATTCTTGGAAGAAAACATTCTGACCAGGTTTGGAGTTCCTCAAAAACTGGTTACAGATAATGCACAGTATTTTGTTTCATATGAAATGGTAGAGTTTTGTGCTGAATATGGAATTGAATTATCCCATTCTACTAATTATTACCCCCAAGGAAATGGTCTAGCTGAGTCATCAAATAAGAATGTAATAACTAGAATAAAAAGGTCATTAGGTAAGAACAAAAGAGGGTGGGACAGTGAACTTAAATTTGCTCTATGGGCTGATAGGTTGTCTGTAAAAAGAAACACAGGAAGAACCCCCTATGAGATGGTATATGGAGAGAAGGCCTTATTACCTTCAAGAATAGAAAAATTGGCACTTTCCCTCCTATTGCAAGACCATGAAGACCCCAATCCCTTACAGAGAAGGCTTGACCAAATTGTCCTATTAGAAGAGCAAAGAAGAGAGACCCTTAATAGAATGATGGAACAAACCCAGAAAACCATGAAATTGTTTAATAAGAAAGCCAAGGGTACTCCTTTTTCTCAAGGAGATATAGTCATCTATTGGGATCCTAAAAATGATAAGCATGGTGAAAAGGGTAAATTTGAACCTAAATGGATTGGTCCATACCAGATAGCCCATGTTATAGGGCAGAATACTTACAAGTTGCAGACTTTGTAGGGAGAAATAATGGCTATCCCTATTAATGGCCAACACCTCAAAATGTACAATCCTTGTTGAAGGTGAAAAATATATATATATATAATGGAAAAACAAAAAAACCCCAAAAACAGAGTGATGTATTTTGTTATTTTGTGTACTAGATAAGCTTTTCTTTTGTTGTTAGCATAATTCTGAGTTGCTATACACATGATATTCTTAGTTTGATGAGTATACATTACTGTTGATTCCACCAAAAACAATAAGAAAAAGAGAGATTTATTTTAGACTCTGATGAGGTTTACAATTTTTCAAATATGAGTGTTTATGCAATAGTTATTTGATATGAGATAAAACAGGATGAAAATAGAGCTGATTGAAACATCATGTCAAAGCCTCACATTACAAATGATACTTAAGGTGACTTCAAAGGTCCAAAGAACCGAGTTATCTTTGAGAGGGTGGTTAAGCCAAAAATCATTACACTCATCCTTTTAGCCAAAAACTAATCCTCAACTCAGGCATACTCTTTGCACAATTTGCTTATATATCCAAATACTTCTCAAACGAGAAAGAAAAATAAAAATAAAGTAAATTGAGTCACTACTTGAGATATCTTGGAAAACCTCTATCGGGGCTATAGATGCCTGACTAGTAGTAGGGTAAAACCGGATGGGATTAGAAGCAACTCCACCGAGGCTATAGATGCTTGACTAGCAGTGGAGCCCTATAGAATGGTGAAATTTTTTAAGAGTGAAATCACATATTAGGCTTAACTATTTTGCTCAGATATGGCAAAGTTCTGAAAGACTTAGAAATCAAAATGAATGCACAAACACACACATGGGCCAAAGCATGATGAAGCAATTAGCTTTGACAAAATTTTGTGTAATCATATCCTATGACTTAGCTAAAACAGACATTACAATATATCTAAAAAAACTCATATGTTTCTAAAATTTTGACCCTAGTTTCCAAATTGAATAAAAGGAATTACAATTTTTCAATACTCTATTACTTTGATATCTATGTTGTTTGTACAATTTTTCAATTTAAAAATTGTTATATTTTGTTTTTCAAGCTTTGTTTATCAGTCTTGATGAATTTAAATTTTTGTCCAAAATTGCAATAAAACCAGGAGATTCTGTGGTTCTCAAGTGCCTCATGTTTTCAACACATTGTCCCAGTCAGAGCCTATGTTGGAGCCAAATTTGACTCAAACTTTGAAACCCCCAAATTTAAATTTTTGGTTTCATCAAAATAAGCAAGCATTGCTGGTCTCTTTGCATCTTATTAGAAAAGTTGGTTTTCCATAAGTTTAACCTTAAACATTGCTAATATGTGCACCTTTAAAAAATTGTTATATCTTAAAAAGGTTACCAAAGTCAATCCCTTTTAATAAAACCCGACCATTAAAAATACAAGGTTTAGTCTCCCGGATCAATAATCATATTTGGACCTAAGTCAAATGTTAAATCATTAAAGTCCTAAGGTATTAAAAGGATTTAATCAAGGGCCATGGTCTAAAAACCCAAAAATCTAAGCACAATATTAAAGTCGAAACATAAGGTTTGAACAAAGGTCTTAATTAAAACCATGAGGGGTATGCGCCCCCATTAAAATAAACATCGAGCACATCGATCCAAATCCAACGATAGCACTCGATCAAAATCTGATCGGACGATAACACTCTCATAAAAGGTGCATCAAAAAGGTAAAAGACCACAAGATTAATTAAAACTATTAAATGAGATTAGCGAGGGTCTAACGCATCAGATAATTATCCCCCTTTCGGCTTAATCAAAGTTTAAAATCATGAGCCCCTTGGTAACTAACCTCGTAGGTTGAAGGAAATCAATGGTCATGCCAACATTGATCGAGATCCAATGACCGTACCAAAATCGAAACCCAAACGATGAAATGGTAATATATCGGGTAAACATGAAGGTAAAGCTAAGATTAATCATGCATTAGTAAGGGTATAATACGTTACTAATTACCCCCTTTGAGCTTAATCCAAGATTAATCAAATACAATAATGTACCCCTTTCAGTTATCAAGTGTGCAGATTGTAGGATATCTAACGGTAGCGCCTCATCAAAGAGAAATTAGATGGATGTGCCTGACTTAATAAAGCACCCCGATATAAAGTTCAAAGACTTGAGTACCATGGTCACAAACATCTGATGGCTGTGCTTGATCAAAAATTTGATCCAACGATGCACGTTCATCATGAATTACCAAGGATAAACAAGGCTTGAGGGTATGCACCCTCATTCATTAACGGTCGAGCACATCGATCTAAATCTAAGGGTAGCGCTCCATTCTTACTTAATCAGGTGGTGGCGCTTTAATGAGCCAATCGGAAGATAAGCCGACCAAGACAAAAATAATATTTTAATTAAATGGACTTATGGTTAATATTAAAACATGCGCCCTTTGATTAATCAAGCAGATCTGACATCAGTGCTCAATCAAAGTAAAATCAAACGGATGCGCTCTATTTAGGAAATCAAATTTATTAAATATCATGTTCTAAGGTCGGGGTAAAAGCCTAAGTACAAAGTAAAAAAACCTTGATTAAATGTTAAAATGCTTTAAAAGAGCATAGGGTAGCGATTAACTTAGGTTTTAATCAAATGGTCACTTTTATTATGAGACTAATCCCGCAGGATAAAATAAATCGACGGTTGCGCTAATCCTCCTCAGGATCTGATGACAGTGCACAAGTCAAAGGTCCAAGTAATGAAATGATCATGTATATCTCGACAGTAATGCTCCATTAAGATTAAAAGGATCCAACGACAAGACATAAGCCATAAGGTCTAAGCAAGAAGGTTAATCAGTATATCTTTTATCTAATTCTATTTAATCTATCATCCCGACGAATCAACGGTACCACGGGCCACAAGAGGGATGACCGATAAAGGATTCCCACATGATTCCCAAAGTCAAAGTGATCGAACAACTGCACTTGGTCGAACAACTGATCTGGCATTAAGCCACTGATGAGGTTTAAGAATACCAAAAGTAGCCATGATAGAACCTATGATGATCACAAACCAACAGAATCAGTAGACTCATGTTTCGAAGAGAATATTTGATAGTTTAGCTCCCAAGAAAAGGATGATCGCTTCACAAAATACCTGAAACAAATACCAAGGTAAAAAATAGGGATGTAACTCATTCACAACAAGGCACGTTGAAGGGTGCTATGAAGATCAATAGCTGAGATGAAGCCAAGTAGATTAGTATGCATAAGCACTGTAAATCCAGATGATACTCAAGGAAGGAAAGATTCGAGCAATCAGAATAAATCCCCTAGATAGTACCTAAATAAGGGTAATGTAGACTGATCAGAAGATAAATCCTGATGCTCAAGTGTGAAATCAGATCATACATATCCACTAAAAATGATAGCATATTGTGTGAAAGACTAAAATAATCTCGCTAAACATGCTCATGCCCGAAGCTCATGGCTTATAAATAGAGATAGTGAAAGAGAGTTGAAAGGCATCAGTGAGAAAAATAATGGAGTACAAGAAGTATGAATGTATTCATTTTATATTTTGCAAATACTTAAGGCAAAGAAAGTGCATGAAGAATAAAATATGGTTTTGACTTACCGAAAGTCATTCAATCCACGCTTCGATGGAACATAGTTACAAGGGGAACACTCTGACGGAATATAGTTATGGTAGCTTATAGATGCTTCCAGATCTTGTTTTCCATTCCCGCCTTCCTCCTACTTATCACTGCCTCCCTCTTCCTAGGCATTCTTTCTTGACCATCCTAACATTTTTCCCAACATTACGCCATCTCACCTCCATCCATCGTGTGAAGCCATCCCCTTTCCTCTCTTCTCCCTTCACTCTATCGCATGATCAGTGCCATTCCATATGATTTCCACTGGCATGCCATCCCTTGTCTTCACCATCATGTCAGGCCCCCTTCTGTCCTTTGACAAAATTTCATAAAATCAGTTTGGTCGATCTTCACCGGTATATTAGAAAAACCAGAATAAGCAAAAAAAAGAAGTTGCATGAAAGTGTAGATCCTTTGTTTAAATAATACAAAGGATAAAGACAAAGTATGCCAACCCACTTCAATATAAAATCTCCCTTCAGACCAAGAGTTCACTATAACAGTAAATTCAAAGCTGCGCTAGCTGGACAACATATAGAATAGATCAAACCAGGGAATGACAAGTGTAAGGCTAAGAACTGGCCAAGAATAATAGATTCAAGAACCACAACCTATAAAAGGAAGCAGTTGCGTTTAGAATCATCGTCAAGCAATTAGGGAATAACATTTTTGCTAAGAGGTATACTTGAGTGCCCTTTAGAGTTGTGTTGTTGTATCTCCTTTTTGTGTCTATTTTTCTCATTCATTCTTCTTTCTTCCCTTTACTGTGCAAGATTTTGATAGGAAAGTGCTCAAGAAGCTGAGATTATTTCCTATCCTATTGAGTCAGAATATTCAGAGACTCTACTATTACCATATTGGAACAAGGAGAGTAGGAGAGACCTGTTACATTATTTGAACAGAGTCTTCTTCATTGTATTGATATATTTCTTTGAGAAAAACAGAGTTAAAAGGCATCTTGCCCACT
The DNA here is from genome assembly GCA_028583015.1 of Wollemia nobilis. Classification (NCBI taxonomy): domain Eukaryota; kingdom Viridiplantae; phylum Streptophyta; class Pinopsida; order Araucariales; family Araucariaceae; genus Wollemia; species Wollemia nobilis. The sequence goes on from JAQPPZ010003229.1 coordinate 788,497, forward strand.
CTGCATGTAATATTTTATGAAATCAATACAATTCTTAGTTTCATTTTTATTATATCTTTATCTTGGTACTGTGTGTCACTGTGTAATGGATTACATTATTTGAATGCATTATATACGTTTCTTTCATTGGTCAACTTTTAGTTTTATTACGATATTCGAATAAGTCTAAGAGCACCAATTTTATTTCTCCCTCCTTCTCTCTGTTCATGTCAAAATTGTTGTTAAATTGCTATAACAGCCCAATGAATCTAGGCACCGGTCTACATAAGGCATAACAAATGGTTATTTTCTTGCTTGGTCATTTTAATACATATAGTGTTATATTAATCTGGAGCGTGTAATCAACGTTTTATCACATAATTACCGCTGGGGTTTCCTTACCCGTTCTGTAGTTTTCTTTTAGCAATATTCGTGTTTATCAGAACAAAGAGGCAAGTTGACCAGAGCCTGTAATAGCTCATTGGTTTCAAATGGATTTTTGCAGCGTGACAATCGAATCCTATGGATGCAAGAATCGGTTCCAACAATAACAAAGGCACATGCATGGATTTTACAAAACCATGGATTGTTTTTGGGTTATTTTTAAACCCATTGTTTTGTAAAATTTATGCATGTGCCTTTGTTATTTATTTTGCAATTGAATTAGGGTTCGTACACACACAAAGAGCTATATTATTGTATTGGAGACGAATGAGTTTATGCAATAACACAAAGAACTACATTATTGTATTGGAGACAATTGAGTTTATGAAATAAGAAGGTTATTATGTTGGGTTTTTACCCAAAAGGGATTTCCTAAGTGAAATATTATGTATTGTGTGTTTGTCTATTTTCTTTATCTCGATTATGTTTTATTGCTTATCAAGTTTAAGTTTATCCAAGAATATTTGTTCTTCACGATTGATGTTTCAGTCAAACAATGGATAACATAACTGCTAGAGAAGGAACAAGACAAAATTGAGACGATCATAGACTTGAGAATATCAATAAAAATAAGAGGCAAAGTCTATTATGAGTACCTAGTCAAGTGGAAGAAACAACTGATTGAAGGGGCAACATGGATGAGCACTTTCAAGATAGCTAAGTATGGAATCATGGTTGTGGGTTTTAAAAATGTTTATGAGCTTCACCCATGAACATTTTTGTCTTACCCAGTGAGGATGATGTGAACATCTGCATGGAAGAGGAAACGATGTGACTTGTCAACTAAGATGAGAGGAAGGTGAAACGATTAAACAAAGGAAAGTATAAAAGACCATTGTGTGTGTCTACGGGCAGGGTTGGATGGGATATGGAACAAATGCCTGAGAAGGGAGTGAATGTGAGAAGCACTCTAGAATTTGTTTGTAATCCGACCAGTTCATCCATAATAAAACTATTATTCATTCCTAGTACTCTAGCATTGTGTGTCTAAAAATCTATTTTGTAGACTGTATGTGTGTTATTGCTAAGTTTATGTGTGGAGGTTACAAGGGAGAACGTTGGAGTCAAGGGAAACCCATTCTAGAGCATATCATTGAGTTTGTCTAGTTGTCTAGAGATTTATCTACATGAGATCACAGTCCAACCTCAATTGGGAGAGATTTTTGTTCGAGAAATGAAGAATAGCTGCTAAGAGGAGATATGCCTATTAATGGCAATTTGCTGGTATTTGTCACAATGAAAACCGTTATCGATCAGATGAATTGAGCCTGCCATCTATGACTGAACTATCCCCCACTGACTTAAGGTTATCATCATAGGAAAAACATCAATGTGCATCTTGTCATTATAATCCTGGGTGGACGGTCTTACTATATCCATCTTAAAAGAACCTGCAATCACAAGGAGTTTTTGTCATTCGTCTCATCATATCCGTCTTGGAAGGGCCTACCATCACAAGGAGCAGTTTTTCATCTGTCTTGCTATATCTATCTTGGAAGGACCTATCGTCACGAGAAGCAGATTGTCATCTATCTTTCCTATTCGTCTTGCCATATTCATCTTGAAAGGACCTGCCACCACAAGGAGTGATTTGTCATTTGTCTTGTCTATTCATCTTGCTATATCTGTCTTGGAAGGACCTACCATCACGAGGAGCGATTTGTCTTTTATCTTAGGACCTACCGTCACGAGGAGCAGTTTGTCATCCATCTTGGAAGGATCTATTGTCAAGAGGAGTGGTTTTTTATTCATCTTGCCTATCTGTCTAAGAACTTACCATCACAATGAGCAGTTGGTCATCAAAATTTATTGTCTGCATCATCTACAAAATCCATCGACATTAGTGACTGAAGGGAACTAGATTGCTACATCATTTTTGGTATTAGAGCCAAAAGATCTTTGGGATATAATGCTTGTAAAGGAATTATGTCACAATTGGGAAGAAGAAGACCACGATACCCTTGAGTTGCATATATAGCTAAGATGCTAAGAGGAATTACTGCACCACTGGAAGTGATCAAAACTTCCCAAAGAATAATCTAAATTGGATAACCGACATAGAGAGCAAGGAGAAGAACCAGAGCAACGGTTGATTCGAGCAATCTCTAGCATGGGAAGTAAGCCAAAGATGTATATACCCAGTTTAAATGGAAGTTTGAACCCGAAAGAATTGATAGATTGGATAATCAACATGGAGAGATCTTTGACTCTAAATCTATGGTGGACCCAAAGCGGGTCAAATTTGCTTGCACACGACTGAAGGGACATGCATTGATTTGTTGGGATCATGTTCAAAAAAATAGAATGAAAAGGGAAGGAGAAAATTCAAACTTGGGATAGGTTTGTTTCCAAATTAAAATCTAAATTTTTGTTTGTAGATTATCAAATTGGGTTGTTTAGAAGACTGCAAAACCTTAAGCAAAAATAGTTGGGAGTGAAGGAGTATACGAAAGAATAATGTAAATTGACTATAAGAACAAGTCATATTGAATATGATAAGGAGAAAGTGGTGAGATACGTAAATGGACTAAGGCTATCCATACAAAATGAAATTGGTATGGTTTGAATTAGAACGGTTGAAGAGGCATATCAATATGCACTCAAGGTAGAAGAGAAGTTGACCTGCAAGCAACAAAATAACTCGAGAGGGAGAGGACGATCTTCAAAAATAAGAGGATATTTCAATGGAGGAAGAGGACAACAAGCTCGGGATGGAGGAGAAAGCTTCTCAAAAATAAAAAATCACAAGCTAGGTACCTAGGAAAAAGGTGAGTCATCAAGAGGACAAGGTGGATTTGGTAGAGGAAGAGGACGTGGTTTTTTTGGCAAATTTTATAGATGTTCAAAAGAGGGACATAGAGCCTATGAGTGCCCTCAAGTTCAACAAACCAACGGGCATGGAAAGGAAGCCTATAACCATATTACACAGGCAAACGAAGAAAGTATTGCCTCACCAATGCACATGGAAGAACCATAACAAGGAGAGTCACTTATGATGAAAAAGATATTGTTAAAACTAACCAAAGAGGTGCATCAACCTAAGAAAAGAAGGAACATGCTCAAGACGCTTTGTAAATCATGAGGTAATTGTTGCAAGGTGATTGTAAATAGCGAAAGCACAAACAACTTAGTGTCAACAAAGATGGTGGAGAAACTTGGCTTGAAGAGAATTGAGCATTCAAATCCTTACAAAGTGTCATGGTTACAAAATGGACACCAAATTTTGGTAACCGAACAATGTATGGTGAATTTTCAAATTGGTTCTTATAAGGATGCGATTCTATGTGACATCATGTTGATGGATGCATGTCATATTTTGTTGGTTAGACCATGGCAATTTGACAAGAAAGTGATGCATGATGGTAGGATGAACACTTAATTAATTGTCAAGATGGTAAAAGTTATACATTGAATCCATTCAAGAACAAAAAAGAAGAGGTGGACAACAATCCTAAAGTTTGCCTAACCTTAAGAAAACAATTCTTACTTATAATTAATTTATATTTGAGAATATATTGATTTGTAAAATTTATTTTAAAATATTATATTTAAATAAAATTGTTATTAATTAAATTTGATAATAATTTGTAAGTTTTTAAACAATATTAATTTAGTATTTTATTTATAAATATATAAGGATAAATGTTAATATAATTAAAACTTATAGTTTGATAATTAAATAAAGAAGTTAGCCTTAATTTTATGTAAGTTATATATTCTTCAATTTCAAAGACCTTTAGGTTGTTCAGGTCAATTTTACTATGTATTCCATAAACATAGGATCTTAATCATGTATGTTCTGATTATAGTGTAATCACATTATTTGAGTATATATCTTAAAATAAATTAGGATTTATAGTGGTTTTAAGGGTATTAAGGTATATCCCTCTATCAACTGAAATATGTAATTTATATATTGTTTCTTAATTTTACTATCAATTTTCTTTGGTGGTGATTATATTATTTGACTATGTCAAATAATATATTGTTTCTTAATTAATAATTTAATTATGTCAATTTTCTTTGGTGGTGATTATATTATTTGATTATATATGATGATACCTCAACCATAATATATATATATATATATATATATATATATATATATATATATATATATATATATATATATATCTTTATCTTTATCTTTATCTTTGTGTTCACATCTTAACATTTATTTTTTAATTATAAAAGTATTTTAAGTACAAATTATTTTTCAATATAATCTATGATAAAGAATTTAAAATTCCAAATAAGAAATCTACATTTTAAAATTTGAATTTAGCCAAAGTATGATTGTGCAACATGCTTTTACATTAAATAAATGCACATTAGATCAAATAACATCCTCCATATAAAAACCATCTCATATAACCAATAGTTAAATGAATATTAAAAATCTTCTTTATTTTATTTAATATAATTAAATAATTATTTTTGAATAATAATTAACTAATATTTATAAAATGTTATATATTTAAAAAATAATTATTATAAGAAAATGAATATTAAAAATCTTCTTTATTTTATTAAATATAATTAACTAATATTTATAAAATGTTATATATTTAAAAAATAATTATTATAAAAAAATTATAAAACAAATTTATTGATACTTTATAATTATAATTTTACCTTATTGATACTTTATAATTATAATTTTGGTTTTACCAACATTCAATATTTTTAATATGAAATGTTTTAGACAAGTTTTAATTGTTCTTCTATCCTGGTTGATTATTGACCTAGATAAATTTTGAAGAATTCTTCAATTTTACAAGCTTTTCAACTCTATCTATTTATACTTTAAAAAAACATTTATTTAAATATTATTTTATGATAAATTACATATATTGGTGGCATAAGGAACCCTTATAAATCTAGCTCTAAAAATGAATTCAACAACAGTTGGTTGAGCAACCGATTAAGGGCGAGTTTTTGAAAGGGTTTGGTCCCTTGTGCAATGGTTTGAACTTGGATCTCCTCGATGAAAACCCAAAGCCATACCACTATAATATCCCAACAAGGACTTCAAATTTTACAGTAAAATGTGGGTTTTGAAAGGGTCCCAATCCCTTGTGTAATGGTTTGAAGCTAGGTCTCTTAGATAAAAACCCAAAAACATACCACTAGGGTGTCCCAATTATTATCTTAGCTTGAATAACCATTCATGTTTCTTCCATATATTCTTTAACATTTTTCTTTGAAATTTAAATTTTATTAAATATTTTTTTTAAATAAATGATATAATAAAATATATTATTTATTACAACTATTTTCAGTGAGTTAATTATTGACTAGGGTGTCCCCATTATTATGTTAGCTTGAATTTTTTTTTTATAAAAGAAAATATTTATTTACTTAATAAAAAAAGTACAAAACTCTTTAATCAAAGTTCAAAGTGAACATCATTCTAAAAAATTGAACATGAAGACAAAAAAGAACCTCATTATTGGAGCCTTTGTCATCCTTGCATACCACCCCTGCTCTTCTTATTCTTGATGATTTGGCAACAACAACTAGGGGCAATATTTATTACCTGATTCGCTAGTGTGTCAGCCTCTTTGTTGAATTCCCGCCTTATGTGTTGATAAGATATTTTGCCAATGATCGTGCCAAGTTGTCTAATCCTGTCTTGAATAATCTTCAATTGTAAAGATCTAAAAAAAATTATTTTTGGCAAGAGTTGTTATTATCAGTTTAGAATCCCCGTAAACTGTGACATGAGTGATTCCTTGCTTTGCCACCAATTTTAAGCCGATTTCACATCCAATAGCCTCTCCCACATTGTTAGATGTTGTTCCCAAGTTGATCATGTATTTGAGTAGGATCTCACAAGGTCCTGTAAGAATCAGTCCCCCTATCGCTGCTTTACCGGGGTTGGATTTGGAGGCACCATCAAAGAAGAGTGTTGGAAAACATATGTCAGGCAAAGAATTATTTGCTTTGCATCCTCCGTGTGTCAAGAAAGCTTGGAGATTAAGTTGGTATATAATTTTTCTTTCTATGGGTGACAGATATTCTTCATACTGTTGCTGACAAAAACTAGATTTGACATTTAGGATTAATTCTTCTTTTATCATTCGTATTAGAATTTTATTGTCCTTACCTTTTCCTTCAAAAATCCTCTGATTTCTATCCAACCAGATGTGTCAGATGACAAAATATGGTATGGAGCTCCACAAATATTTTAGGAGGGGCTTACTTGTCAGTTTACCTTTATATTCTTTGTTCCACTTGGTAAAACATGTGTCTATGGTTAACCTTCCAGAGTAGGAAATGCCAATAATTTTGATTATTCCTAACCAAATTGAAATTGCCTTTGGGCATTCAAACAAAAGATGGAAAATTGTTTCACTGTTTTGCCTGCACCTGTAACAAACATGAGGCCCTGCTATACCTCTCTTTTGCAGATTATCACCTGTTAAGATATAATTTTGAGAAACTAGCCAATTGAATACTTGTAGTTTAGGTGGTGCTCTAACTTTCCACAATATCAATAGTTTTTTGTTGGCAGGCCCAATTTGTCGATGTTGGACTCCTAGATGCACTGAGTATTCCCCATTACTATTGATGCTACCCCAAATAAGTTTGTCTGGCATTGTGGGATGAAGAGGTCTAATGCTCACCACGTGAGACTTAAAATAATCCCAATCTCCTTGAAGTTGAGATGGAATGGGAGGGGAGATCCAGTTCAAAGTTTTTGAGGTCCAATAAAACAAGTCACTTAAATATTCTTTGGCTTTCCAAGTGATTCTGCAATTTGATTGGAGTTCTCTCTTAATGGTGGATTTCCTAGGATCGAGTCCTCCCATAGATTAATTAACTTACCATCTCCTAGTAGCCAAGAAATTTTATCCTCTATTATGCTCTTTGTAGCCACTATATGTTTCCAAACCAATGAGGCTCTGGGAAGTTTGTCTATATGTTTGAGCATTTGAATACCTGTTTGATTATTTACATACTTGTTGACTAGTATGCGTTGCCATGCTCAATTGTTTTTAAGCATGTTCCAAAGAAGTTTTGCTCCCAATGCTTTTGAAACTATCTCCATTTTTTTTTATTCCCAATCCTCCTTGAATTTTACTCTTGGTGACCATTTCCCAATTGACCAAGTGGAACTTTTTTCTTTCTGATTTCCTACCTCCTTGCCGTAGGAAGTTGCGTATGATTACATCTACCTTTTGCAAAATAACCTTGGGAGCATGATATACTAATAGTTGGTAGACTGGAAGAGAAGCTAACACTGATTTTATCAGTACCAGACCAAAATCCTAGGATAGTGCAAAAAGAGTTTCGACTGTTATTGCTGCAACGTTTTGAGCATAGAACTGACTCTTTTGAGTGTTTATCTGAGCCTCGGTAGCTTGTGTGAACCAATCCAAACATTGCTTGAATTGTCTAACATTTTGCTTGGTGGCTTCACCTAGAAGAATGATATCATCTGCAAATTGGCCATGTGTTACAGCTTTGCATCCTATTGCAGCCTCTATCCCTGTTATTTTTTTTCTCTTTGAAGATGGTTGATTAATCTTCCAAGAGTCTCAACTAGAATGATGTAAAGATATGGTGATAGGGGACACCCTTGTCTAATTCCCCTTGTAGCCTGAAAGAAATTTGTTGGTTCTCCATTTATTAAGGGGGCTATCCATGGGTCTTTTATGCATGCTCCTATCCACTTAATGACCTGATGTGGGAATCCAAACTTTTGAAGGACCTGTTCTATAAATTGTATATTAACTCTATCAAAGGTGTTTGCCATATCAAGTTTTATAACAATTTGTTTCTTTTTTTATTTTCTAATACTGTGGAGGGCTTCATGAACTGTAATGATATTATCATATATTTGTTTTCCATGCATGAACCCTCCTTGCTCTTCTGATATTAGTTTGTCAAGTTTTTTCTTTATTCTATTTGCCAACAACTTGGTAATAATTTTATAGGAAGAGTTACATAGAGAAATTGGTTTGAATCTAGAGAAAGTAGTGGCATTTTTTTCTTTAGGTATTAATGCTAGAAAGGTGGAGTTGATGGCTCCAAGAAGCTTACCTTTCACCCTAACATCCTCAATCATGTGTATCAAATCTTCTCCAATGATGTGTAAGTATTGTTGGTAAAAGTTATTTGTGAATCCATCAAGTCCAGGAGCTTTATCCTTTGGTAGAGCTGTTATAATCTCCTTAAGTTCCTCCATAATGATTGGCTAACTGAGATCCTGTTTGTCTTCCAAACTTAATATTGTTGGTATATGCTGTAGTAGTATTTCCTGGGAATGAGGATTACCATTTTCTCTGGAGAGCAAAGCTGAGTAATGTTGCTTGGCAAGTTCCTTAATTTTCTTTCCTGTCTGTATAAGTGGTTCCTTCATGCTCTATCTACTTTATTGTATTTCTTTGGTAGTGTTGCATGGTTTTTAGATGAAAATATTTGGTATTTTTATCCCCTTTGCTTAGCCAAACCATTCGGGATCTAAGCCTCCAATGTGTTTCTTCTTCAGTGCTTAATTTATTGAGCTTCTAAATCAGTTCATTTCTTGCATCTTCTTGCCATGGTTGAGGAGGATGATCCCCAATTTTTGTTTCTAGTTGCTCTAGTTGTTGCATCAACTAGCTTCTTGTCTGGTTTGACTCTCGCTTTTTCTGCCAACCATATTTTTATCATATGCTTCAATTTTTTAATTTTGATTTTCCACTTTTCTTGGGGGTTGGTGGATTGGACCTGTTGGTTCCAAGTGCTTTCCACAAGTCACTAAAATCTTCTTTTGCTGCCCATTCAAAGTTGTATTTAAAAGGAATTTTTTGGGGTTGTAGGCTTTGGCCGCTATCCAAGAGAATTGGCTTATGATCTAAGATAGAGTTCTGAATGATGTGACTGGAAGTGAAGGGAAAGTCTGTTAGGAGATTTTCACTGATCAAAAATCTATCCAATCTTTCTGCAATATAGTTTGCCCTTGCTCTTCTATTGCTCCAAGTGTACTTTCCTTTAGTCGGTCGAATGTCTTGTAAGCTTTCATCCGCCATAATTTGATTGAGTATATCTCTATTTGGATCCCTTTCTAAACTTCCCCCAACCTTCTCCCAATGGTAGAGAATCATGTTGAGATCTCCTCCTAGTATTATGTTGTCAAACTTCTCATTGTCTAGCCATTGTGCTAAGTTTTGCATTGTTTCTCTTTTCTAGATAAGATTATTTGGACCATAAAAATTTATTACTGCTACATTAGTCCCATCTGGCAAGGCAAATTTTGTACCTATCCAGTTATTATGCTTATGTTGCAAGCTACAAACTAATTGTTGTGGGTCCCAAGCCAATGCTAGTCCCCCTGAAGCTCCCACAGAATCAACAGTTATCAGTTTTGATTGTGCCCATATCTTATGCCGTTCTATAATTAGTGTTGCCTCTACTGTTTTTGTTTCCTGAATACATACTATTGTTGGTTTTTGCTCTTGTATTAGAACTTTGAGATATTTTTTTCTCAAAGGACTTCCCAGTCCCATACAGTTCCATGACATAATCTTCATTTTTTGGATTGCTTCTTATTTTTTTACAAAGCTCTCCTCAATTCTGACCTGCGTTTTGGATTGCAAGTTTTTTTGTGCTTGCTCATTTCTGAGTTGTTGGTTTGATTTTCTTCCCTTAACTGCAGATCGTGTGGTCGGTAAACCCCCAGGAATCACTATCTCCTCCACTTGTGTTTCTTCTACCTCTTCCTCTGAGTTTCCATCAGTTTCTTCCCCAATTGTTGTGTTCTCTGGTGTATCTCCTAAGATCTCTGGTGACTTGTCAGCTTCAGTTGTAGGTATCTTCTTTTTATTTTTAGGAGCCATCACATCTAGAGAGGTGATTTCCTTTTCTCCTTCATTAAGACTTGCAAATTTATTTTTGTGCTGGAAGCTTTTTTAATCCTGTGGTTGAGGTTGTCGATTCTTGCTTCTTGATCTGCGCGGTCTCCTTTTGACTTCTTGGAATCCTAGTTCTTCTTTTTTTGTTTCCTGTGCTTGTTTAATTGGGCAGTTTCTAGAGAAATTCCCATGCTTATGGCATGTTATACACTTGAATCGTATATGCTCATAGTCCAGGGGTTGGTTATGTATCCAATCAAACACCTTTATTCCAATATGTTCAGGCAAACCCTTTTTTAGATTAACTTGCACACAGATGCGTGCAAATATAGCATTATTAGCCTTTGGAGGATCCCAGTCAATGAATGTTCCAATAGCGTTACCTATTAATTCCATCGAAGGTTTGTTCCATAGGTGCAATGGCAAAAATGGTAACCTGACCCAAACATAAACTTCTTCAAGCTCCTCCTCTTGAGGATCAAATGTCGTGCTCCACGGGGTCATGTAAAGTGGGCTGGATCCTAGAAACCAAGGACCCCCATGAAAGATAGTGCTCTTGTCCTCCATAGAGGTAAATGTAACAACAAAGTATCCCCTACTTGTCATCATGAATTCATAAGAGGAGACTTTACTCCCCTAATGTGTATTAATCCATTTCTGGATTGTGATTGGACTAGGCCATATTCCTACAAATTTGCATGCAAGGGCTTGGGTGGAAAGCGTGAGCAAAGGTTGTTGGATGTAAGTTGGAGGTACCTCAATCACAGGAGACTCATCTAACTTGGGCACAAAGGTACCATTGTTAGAGCGAGCAGGTGGTTTTGGATGGGGTTCTTTTCTCGCTTTAAGCACTTGACGCATATGAGCCAACTTCTCATCAAAGAGAAACTGTTGTGAAAACATGGAGAAGGCCTCATTGCCCGCTTGTTTTAGAAGTGAGGTTGCAGTCATCATTGGAACCAACAGACTGCCATAAATCTCTTCCAAAAGAAGAGGTCCCTATTTTTAAATCCCTAGCCAATGAAATATTTTCAAAGCTAAAGCCAAATAAGTACCATACCTGAACTGACACTCACGATCTCTCTAGGGTTTTTTTTCTTCCCACAAATTTGTTCCTGCTCCAGCAATTTCTCTACTGTAACTTTGCAAACCCTAGATTCTAGACAAACAAACTTCTTCAAACTATTGTTCAGATGCTTTAGCTTGAATTACCATTCGCGTTTCTTCCATATATTCTTTAATATTTTTCTTTAAAATTTGGATTTTATTAAATTCTCTAATATTTTTCCTTTGAAATTTGGATTTTATTAAATTCTCTAATATTTTTTCTTTGAAATTTAGATTTTATTAAAAAAAAAAAAAATTAAATAAATGATATAAGAAAATATGTTATTTATTACAATTATTTTCAATGAGTAAATTGTTGAATATTCACTTATAAAATTAACTTTTTTTTTTTTTCTTTAAAATTATAAAAAAGAAATTTAACCTAAGTGTATTTAATGGTAAAGATTTTGGAACTCATAAAAAGAGATTAAAAGTTCAAGTCTTCCAGAGTTGTACACCATGCTTCATTAAATGGAATATGGTGGGATAATCATATATTGGATAAATGACATTCCTTTATTCTTTAATATTTTTTCTTTAAAATTTGGATTTTATTAAATTCTCTAATATTGTTTCTTTGAAATTTGGATTTTATTAAATTCTCTAATATTTTTTCTTTGAAATTTAGATTTTATTAATTTTTTTTTTTTTAATAAATGATATAAGAAAATAAGTTATTTATTACAATTATTTTCAATGAGTAAATTGTTGAATATTGACTTATAAAATTAACCTGCTTTTGTTTTTTTTTTCTTTAAAATTATAAAAAAGCAATTTAACCTAAGTGTATTTAATGGTAAAGATTTTGGAACTCATAAAAAGAGATTAAAAGTTCAAGTCTTACAGGGTACAGTTGTACACCATCTTCAATAAATGGAATATGGTGGGATAATCATATATTGGATAAATGACATTCCCTTATAGATCATCTTCTCTGACTTATAGTCTCCCACGTGTTACAATCTACTTTATCTTTGCATCTAAATTTTGAACTTTTTTTTAGATTTGGTTAGTGTGAGAAACCCCTACTATTGATGTAGGGTTAGGCATCCTCATCCTACCATAACCTCCCGAGCTTATTAAAAAGAGATTAAAATTTCAAGTCCTACTAGGGTGCAGTTCTACACCATGCTTCAATAAATGGAATATGGTGGGATAATCACATATTGGTTAAATGACATTCCTTTAAAGATCATCTCCTATGACTTATAGTCTCCCACGTGTTACAGTCTACTTTATCTTTATCTTTGCATCATAATTTTGAATTTATTTTAGATTTGGTTAGTGTGAGAAACCCCTACTATCGACCATCCCCATCCTACCACGACCTCCCATAAGGGGAGAGTTGAGCTTATCAATAGGGAATTTAACACAACACACATACATGTCGTGGTTTGAACCTTGGACCTCCTGAAAAAAGAGTCAAGGCTCAAATTGTTGCTCTGCCCCCAGACTGAAAGCTCTTGGATAGATAAACCTCTAGAGCTACTCTTAGGTGGCTGATAGTGCCATCCCATCAAGGTATACCACTATCTAAAGGAAGCCCCAGGAGATTTTTTTTGTGTCTGCTTGGTCTCACGTTTATATAGGGATTCAAACTCGAGACCTCTCAAATGGAGGGAGCTGTTCGTAATCACCAACATACCACACTTGTAGACTAAAATCTTGGGTAGAGAGAAAACCTCCAAAGCCGCTCTTAGGTGACCGACAATGTTGTCGGGTATACCACTAGCTAGAGGGAAGTCGCAAGAGATTTTTTTGTGTCCGCAAATACAATACAGGGGTGGTTCAAACATTGGACCTCCCATTTAGTAGTGTAACTGGGCAAGTCCTATAGGGTAATGACCCTACGTCCCGCTCGGCACCGCTTGCAGCCAAACTGGCTTTGGACCGCCACAGAATACGCCTCAGGCATCTTCATGTAGAGTTCCCTGCACAGCACAACCAACAAACACGAGCATTCATCATCATTGCCCATGAAGATGCCTGATGATGAAGAAGCATTCATCCATTCACAGGGTCAACAATCTATCATTCTTTCGTCAGGTTAGCGGAAGCATTCATCATCATTGCCCATAGGGCGTCCATCATATGGCACAAGGCCAGCATTCACATAAAGAACAATTTTGGAACATAGGCCAAAGGCCTTCCTTTCTCATTGCAAAGCATGGACCGAGGTCCTCTCATTACATGGCAACATGAGGCCTTTAGCTTGACCCGAAAGTCTATACAAAGGGACGACTTGCAAAACAAGGTGCCTAATCGACTCGCATGTCGCAAGGCTCATAAAGATGTCCATACAACACACGAGTGCTCAAGGAGCTCATACAAAGGAACATTTGGCACGATGGCCTTACATCTTGCTCGAAGGCGCTTGGTTTGCTCGAAGGCTGAGAACATGGGTTTCGAGACCCATTTTGGTGGACATGTGTCCCCTAGGCCTCCCTGATAGGGACGACTTCACCCTTGTGTGATCCTTCATCTAGGCGTCTACATCTCATGGTCCTTGGCCTGATTTCACCACGACGATGGTCCATGATTGTTTATCCTTCAAGTAGCTTTGGTGGACCTCAGCGGTTCGAGGGACGGCAGGCCTCCTTGGAGTTGTTTTGTTGCCCTCATTGTTTTGTGCCTTGGCCATCGCCATTCTCTACACACTCCCACCACGTGTATTGACGACCAGCCTACATGGGAGTCGGTGGGGCGTCAAGGCACAACCACCCCACCATAATCCTCCCCCACTTAAATTCGACGTTGTCCTCGACGTCGGCACAAAGGTGTTAAGTGCTCGAACTAAGTGAGGGTCGGTGGTGGCATCCTTCTCACGATCACACCTTGACAACATGCCCTCTTGAACTCGTCTTCATCGTTGTACCTCATCGGTTGAGGTGGACCTTCACCTTTATCACCTTGTCTCATCGATTGATATGGACCATCGTTGGCTTGGTTCTAACCTCCTTATGCGGCGTTGTAAGGAGGGTCTTCACCTCTACATCACTTGGGAACGGGACGTGCTCGCTTGGGTCGTCTGACCAACGGCATGGGCCTCCCATTGAAGTCTCATTCAACACCACCATCTTAGACCGGATTGGTCCTTTTGATGGCATTCATCACCTGTTCGGCCTCCTCGTCCTCATCCTGTTGGGCTGCAGCGACGTGTTGGCGTTGTGGGCAATCTCTCTGAGTGCGAGGGTCGTTACAGAGCCAACACTTCAATGACTTGGATTTGTCCTCAAATTTTCGTCAGGGGTTGGAGCCTTCGCGAGGCGGGATTGGTTAGGCACCTTTGCTCGGAGCTCGATACAGCTTCCATCCAGATCTTGGGTAGTCAACAGATGAACCTTGTGGACCCCTTCCCCTAGATTCAGACTTCTGCATGTTACCACGTCCATCCTTGACTTCATCGACCTCGTTGCGGTGGTCAAACAAACCTTTTGCTGTTGCGACCTCTTCCCGGACGGTCCGAGGTCTATACCTCCGTAGCTCATCTTGAGCCCATGGTTTGAGCCCATGTTGAAACAGGAACAACTTCTCACCTTCAAATAGATTTTTCACCTCTAACATTAGGTTCAAGAACTCTCGGGTGCAGTCCCTGATTTTTCCTGTATGCTTCAACTTCTAGAGTTTGATCTTGGCGACCCAATCGACGTTCTCTGGCTGAAACTGATCCGCCAACGCTCGCTTCAAGTTGTCCCACAACTCAATCTGTATGTCCACCCTTCCTTTAGCCAAGTCTTCAGCTAGGTTGATCCACCAAGTCAGCCCGGTTCCTATCAAGTACCTGGCTTCCAGGGCAAGTTGTTCATCCTCAAAGAGGGGGCCAACCGTCTTGAGGTACTGGGTCATGTCCCAGAAGAACCGAATGAGAGAGCTCAACTCTCGCAAGTAGCAGGTTGGTTCTCGCAGTTTGATTCACACTCGGTTTGCACCGGTGGCCATGGGAGAGGGGATTCCTTGAGCATTTCGCTCCTCCCGAACATCGACCATCTCTCACTGCAAGGATTCAGTCACCATTGTGCTCTGTCTCACCTGGTTGGCTAACCTGTTCAAGGCACCCTCCAAGTCGAAGACTCACGCTCCATGCTCTCAAAGCTCAAGCCTCACGTCGATGACCACTTGGTCCATCTCTATGATCTTGTCTTCGATCTCACCAACACGATCAACCATCCTACCTTCCAAGTCTTCCAATCTCTTGGACTAGCTGGATGGACGATTCGATCGAATGGTCACTTGCTCCCTACGAGCATCCTCACGGTTACCATGTATTTCTGGAACCGAATAACCAATCTCATTGTCAGCCATCTCTACTTCGGTAGTAGCAACCACAACCTTCAAGCAGGAGCTATTCGCTATCAACCGCTTCGGGGTCACACTTGACGTGGACACTCCAAGGTTCCTTCCTTTTTGCTATTACAGCGTTGGGGTTTAGCCCAACCAAGTCGGCTTCAAGGCGAACCTTTGCCACACGACTTGAACAACGAAGCAACGACGAGACTTCGCCCAAAGGTAGACCTTCTTGGTCTCGAGTCTAATCACCGGACACTTTGTCGGGTCCCAACCGACGCTTTAATCCAAACTCAGCTGCGACAAGGAGATTCTTGACTTGGCATGGATAGCTTACAACATTTTCAGCTTAGTTTGGACGTGGGACAAGGCAGTCGTACGCTTCACGACGTCGGAGCCAAGAGTTTGACCCATGACTCCTTCCTTTTCCCTCAACACATGTCGACAGCATAGTGTTAGTCCTCAAGGGACTCGAGAGGTTTCCCTCTTCTACTTTAGCTTAGTGCACGACGACACCACTCCATCAACTCATTGCACGAGTGGGTGCATAGTGGCACCAGCTTAATTCTTCACACGGCATGGCACACGATGGAGCCAGCCAAAACACTTTGTTGCTCGACTTGGTCCAAGAGTATCACACAATCGAACATACGACGACCACCTACCAAATCAAAGAAGTCACCGCTCAGGATATCTACCATTGAGGAGAATAATCATCGGCTCTCGGCACCCAACCTTCTACTTGCGATCCCTCGCACTATTCTGGTAGTTCACCTTCGAAGGTCTATCTTCACGGCTTGTTCACCTGATTGGGTTTGAGGTCTTGATCTTACTGGAGCTCCAACGACACTGAATACTGGCTTGCTTGTGGAATAGGGTCGAGAGGCGTCCGTCCCATACCGACAGACTCTCGAACCAACAAGGGGGAACCAACAACATTGGCCAATCTGAGAGACGTTCGTCCCATACCAGCAGACTCTCAGATCTTCAATGGGTACCAGCTTGATCACTCTTTGCATGGCTTGGTGCATAGCGACACCAACCAAATAACCTTCATTGCAAGGGGACGGGGCCCCCCACTTCTCGAACGGTAGGATCCGGACCAGCTCCTGGAACATCTCAAGCTCCTCTACTTACTAGCAAGGGAACCCACACTGCCTACAGTGGAAGCACAAGGATCTCTGATTGTCTAGCCCACCAGTACGAACTAGGTTGAGCTCGACAACTAGGCCTTCGAAACCAAGGCTCTGATACCAACTGTAACAGGGGTAGGCCTATAGGGTGGTGACCCTACACCCTGCTCGGCACCACTCGCAGCCAAACTAGCTTTGGACCACCACAGAATACACCTCAGGCAACTTCATGTAGAGTTTCCTGCACAGCACAACCAACAAACACGAGCATAGCATAGGTGTCCATTCATAGGGTCAGCTATCTACCATTCTTTCGTTAGGTTAGCGAAAGCATTCATCATCATTGCCCATAGGGCGTCCATCATATGGCACAAGGCCAGCATTCACACAAAGAACAAGTTTGGAACATAGGCCAAAGGCCTTCCTTTCTCATTGCACAGCATGGACCGAGGTCCTCTCATTACATGGCGGCACGAGGCCTTTAGCTTGACCCGAAAGTCTATACAAAGGGATGACTTGCAAAACTAGGTGCCCAATCGACTCGCAGGTCGTGGGGCTCATAAAGACGTCCATACAACACACGGGAGCTCAACGAGCTCATACAAAGGAACATTTGGCACGATGGCCTTACATCTTGCCTGAAGGCGCTTGGTTTTCCCGAAGGCTAAGAACATGGGTCTCGAGACCCTTTTTGGTGGACATGTGTCCCCTAGGCCTCCCTGATAAGGACAACTTCACCCATGTGTGATCCTTCATCTAGGCATCTCCATCTAATGGTCCTTGGCCTGATTTCACCACGGCTGCGGTCCATGACCGTTTATCCTTCAAGTAGCTTCGGTGGACCTCAGCGGTCCGAGGGACGACAAGCCTCCTTGGACCTATTTCGTTGCCCTCATTGTTTTGTGCCTTGGCCATCGTCATTCTCTATTTACTCCCACCACGTGTATTGACGACTGGCATACGTGGGAGTCAGTGGGGCATCAAGGCACAACCACCCCACCACAATTAGTATTGGGACCATGTCCCGTTCTAAAACACACATGAGATGGTTCAAAATTAAGAATTATTATTATTTTATAATTTAAAAAATTAATTTCTTACCATATTTATAGAGTGATGCTAGCATATTTTTACCTTTTGTTTATATGAAGAACTTTTTTGTGGCTAACAAAGGACTGATTTTTCATAGGTTGTATGGTTGGTTACCAATAATATAAAATGATATCTATTCAATGAATTTTGTAAGGTTTAAAATTAATTAATTTAAATTTTTAAAATTTATTTAAATAATAAAGTGTATTAAATATTTGTAAACCTATAATTAATAATATTAAGTTTTAAATAAATTTTAATGTAAAATTTATATATATTTAAAACATCATTTAGTATAGGTATATTGACACAATTGCCCATATAAAGATTTTCTTTAACTGTATCTCTCGCCATACAATTTACTTCATTACAATCTCTAGATTACTTAAAGCCATGAACACTGTTTTTAGAGGTCAAAGGGCCATCACAATGGCACTGCTTTTTGAGGTCAATGAGCCATCACAATGGCTACATATGTGGCATCAAGCTGCAACGAAATCCCACTCTATAACATACCACAAATTGCTTGGCAAGTGAAGGCGGCCCTACTATCTCTTGAAAATAAATAATGATGTATATATCTGTTGATTGTATCGGTGTCAATGTAATGATAATCATGATAATAATTATAAATTGAAAATACATTGGTTTTGTAATGCTCTATCTATCAAATTGTCATGTTGAACTCTGTTTTTGTTTTTTTTTCAGATAAGTGGAACACATGTATATCACTGGAGGAATCCTATACAGCATCAAGTTCAGAACACTTGCAAGTTTACAAACCACATTCCAAGTGTTCTGATTTTAACAAAGTCATCTGGGGCTTATCCAGCTTCCAACCTCGTCCAAGTATTGGCCCCTACATTAATACCGATGCTATAAACTGAAGGTAACATATCTATCAGACCTTGAAGGTAAGTTACCATCATGACAATAATTTTGTGTTAGCACCAAAGACAAATGCATGTCGGACAAGTTGATTTGATAGAAAATCTTGCATTTTATTTTTTGGCTATGGTTGCTATGTTGGAGCCTTCCAATATTTGTTAAGATTTTATAGATATATTAAGTTATATCATCTAAAGACTCTCTCTCCTGTTTACAGGAAGTGCTATGGTTTGTCCTTGAAACAAAGATTGCCAAAATAATTTTTTTACAAGTTGAGTCTAGCAAACCTTACATATAAATTTTATATACTCTTCCCTAGTTGCTAGAACAACACCCAAGTGTAAAGAAATGTTGTTGGCCACAAAATGTTGAGGAATCCAAAAGAAACGTGTTTATCAAATAATTGAATTCATCAGGCTTCTCCAACTGAGAAGCATGTCCCACATCCTCTATTACTTCCAACTTGGCCCTGTCACCCAAATGCCTACATAGAAATTTGAAGTTAAAAGCCTGGTGTTTTATTTTAAGGTGTGTAGGAAAATAGAAAATGGTAAGTGAGAGGCATACCTTTTCAATCTTTTCCCCAGATCCAATGGAAAAACATGGTCATGCTCACCCCATATTATGAGTGTTTCCTGCAGGCAATGCATAGCATAATATGTAATATACCAGATTTGGGTGGGGATGAGATTGGTAAATAGAAAACGCCCAGGACGGTTTCATATAATTCAAACACTTCTTCTCCATCAACTAAAACTATAAAACAGTCACACATCTCTAAGAGCTGCAATTTTGTAAAAGTTTTTAAGGCATAGAATCCTAAAGTTGGATCCAGTGGTAGGACAAATGCAAAGTGCTTGCACAAGCCCAGCTTCTGGTTCAATTACCAAACCCAACCATTGGGAACAGTAGGAAACTCTCACCATATTATTAAATTTCCTCTAAAAAAGAAAAAAAATTACAAATCCATTGTAAGGGGAAAAGGTAAAAAAAATATAGCCAATTGGCAAAAAATAATTCATGAAGCTTTCCCTTGTAAAGTGAGACAACAATAAAACTATAGATCTTGATATTCAGCATCCAAAAAAGCAAGTCTGGAAACACACTACGGCACTGTTAATGCTATTGAACTGCTTTGAGAACTTATGCCAAAGGAAGTTCGACATTAAGTATAGACAGAATCAAGAAATTTTTCAGTTTAAGAATGGATGTCTTTGAAGTTTTTCTCTGGAGACAAGGGGGCTCTGTCTTTGATAAGCAAGAAAAAGAAATGTTCAATCTTGCTTCTTCCCCTTGGCTTACATTATACAGTTGGCAGGCACTTTGTGGAAAATATCTTTAAATTCAGGCAAGAACAAGAAATGTTCAACCTTGCTTCTTCCCCTTGGCTGACATTATAGAGATGGCACTCTGTGGAAGATATTGTCCAAACCTTGTACAGACTAATGTTTGCACTATAAGGATAAGCAGGTCGGTGCTAGAGCAAGTCCCAAGTTTGTCTTGAAGTGCGACTTGTCTGGGGATTATGTGGATCAAATAAATTATTCTTATGGCATTTTATTAGAACGGAGTTAATTTGATACCTTAACCTTTCATTGGCATGTTTTAGATGTCACAAGATAGTTGATTCTATGAAGGATTGTGTCTTGTGACTAGTACTACTGCCCACCTCAAAACCTACCAAGAATCTAAGTCCTCCAATTCCAACCTTGCACGCATCCATCGAGCAGAAAAGTGTTTCAATAACATTTTCTCTCAAATCTCAACCCTGGCCAGCCATTGCTCCAGCACTGCATTATGAAACAGCAGTAGATATCCGAATCATGTAGACAATGATAAGATCTACAAGAGCTCAGATTATTATGTGGCTTACTTAAAATAGGAAACAGCCAAGCTAATTAAAAAATCCAAATTGGTAAGAATACTTTTTTGGATGATTCAAACAAGATATTTGTCATACTGATAGGACCATTAGCTGCTATGGTAGCCCTAAATGGCACTATTTCTGGTTTATCACTAGGAAAATCAAAATTCCCTTTCATTCCCTGGTAAATGACATTTAAAAAGTCGAACAAGCCTTAAAACAAAATAAACATTCCATTCTCTTATCCTTAAATTTGAAAATAATTTCTGTTATTGGAGGAAGGAACAAACCTGCACAAGCTGTGCCACAGCAAAGGCCTATAATGAAATTGAAAGAACCACAGGGACAATCTAAAAGAAAAAAGCTAGCGCCTAGAGCTTTTGTTGATACTTAATAAATGCCACATATTTAAAATTGCCAATAACCCAAAGACGCAAACTTGTTCATGATGTATTAGTTTTTGTTGCTGGAATTCTTGATTCGTTCACTTTAAGAATCCAAGTCTACAGGGCTCAGGCTCTCCAAAAGAACTGAATAGTATTTTTGGATCTAATAGTTGTACTGCCTCAAATCACCTAGATGACTATGAATGCCTTGCTTTATAGTTTCTATAGTGAGCAACTTCTTGTATTCAAAACAAATTTGTGACGCATAGAATAAACACTAAAAATGTTTCCTAGATATGGCAAATGCATAGTTGGAACTTTCAATATTTATAGAGTTAAGAAGTATCTCAGCTTTAATTTACTAGGAGACTTCATAGATTTTGCTGGTGGACTCCAACATGGTTGACGTAGGTAGTGACAGGTTGATAGTTTTGGCTTACATGAATTTTATGCTAAATTGAAATGCTGAGACACACATCAAAGTTTCTTCTGGACTTAAAGGCCAGTTTCCTCTGCTGGGATTCCACATCCAGGATCACAAATAATCAAATCTACTTGAAAGATCCTGGTCAACTTGCATTCAGCATTTCGTGCAGAGAACAGATGAGATTCATCCAGGTTTGCAGGACAAGTGCTATCCTTTTCAGTGGTCTTCTTTGATTGAAATTAGAAACTGATAACCAGGCTAAACATTCCTACAAAGCTAAAAAATTTGTTGGCAAGGTCGTTGCTAATCTCATTTATCATACTTGTAAGTCTCACTCTGAGGTCCCAAAAATCCCTGCCATCAGACTCGAGTTTACCTTTGGGTCAATTTTACAATTTATGCCTCGCTCTTTTCGTGGTAAGATGATATGCCCTTCACTTCGGGCATTCTGGAGCAACATGATAGAACATTTTATCAGCCAACGTTGATGGAAAAGAAAATTCTGTAGCAAGAGCTTAATAATGAACAAGTATTGAGTTAAGGTTGTAAAAGCAAAATTTGCAAAGAACGGATGCTTCTCAGCTTGAGAAGTCTCTTGCATTTCTTTTGGATTGTCCCAAGCTTAAATATTTCTAGGTTGTTTTTGAACAAATAAGAAAAAGTTATTATTCAGGCCTCTGTTTTTGGGAAGTGTTTGTTTTGGGGAAAAACATTTGCCACATAGGTAGCTCTCTTCTCACCTTTTTCTGGGATTGAAGCCCTTAAACACTCTTTGGGAGTTAAGGAAGGGATGCAAGTTAATAATAATGGAGAACCTGTTAAAGCTTTGTCGGTTGCTAAACTAGTTCCGTAAATGAAATCTAAGATGGAAGCAGGAGATTTGACAGTGCAAGCAGTATGGTCACTAGATTGAGGATGTTGTTGGTTTCTCAGCACCTCCTCCCTTTACAAAAGAACCAGTTACAAACCTGGAAGCAATGGCTAAACATTTGAAATCCTTCTTCCTTCTATACATGGCAGTTTTGTAATGCTTCTTATACATCTTCAGAACAAACTTCTAGTCAACATAAGCTGCTTGTGCCATAGAGGTGAGAACAACTTAAATAAGCTCCCTTGAAATAGCTTGTGGTCTTTAAGGGTTGACACCTTGTCTGCATTTTCTAAATGTCCTCTCCTTGCTTTGTATTTTTTGGTAGTTAATTACTAAGACCTTGTGGTGTAATTTCTTTGAAGAGCTAACAGATAGGCTTTGAAGTCCTTGTAAGTGTAAGATTTTGTATTATCAATATTTTTAATTGATATTGCAAAAAGGTAAATTCTTCGAAAGAGCATCACCAAAATTTAGTTAAAGCAAGGTAATCAAATTTCATCCAAAAATAAGCTAGATAGGACTTCAGTGGTAAAACCAATAAGATGTGCTTGTTGTTTCTTTGCAATCTAGTGGCTTGTTAGATTATGTAAACTATGGATGAAAAGGCCAAAGAAAACCACAGAATTGACAAAAGGACTAAATCAACTGAGAGAACATCCGAATGGGTCTTGAGTTCTTAAATTTGGCTTAGCATGTTACCTGAGTTAAAACAGGAAGTGGTGGAGCTTCTTGCGTTCCTATAACCAGCTGTTTTAACAGTTCTACTTTCTGCTCCCTTTGTTCGGTGTACATTATCTGTCTCAAAAGACCATACATTTCATTAAGAAGCCAGTGAAGATAAATTTGAAACAAACAGTAAAGGTATCAAAAATATAAAGCTGAAGAAAGAACAAAACATTCAAGGAGAGGACGGACCACACAGGCCTAAAAAACGTGTTTTAAGAAAGTGTACGAATTTATTATTAAGCAGAAAAACCATCAAACATAACATAAGTTAGACGCAGAAAAGCAAACCATGAAAACTGATAACAGAGATCTTTGAAGACTTTAATGTACCAAAAAACAAGTGAAGATGTTACTATAGTCAAATAGCCCATCAAACCAATCAAAGAATTCATTTATAACCAGACAGACATAGGGACTATGATCTTCCCAAATAAGCCCTTTTTTTTTATACGTCCTACTGTCCACTTTGGCCTATTGGCTGAAACTTTGCCGACTAAATTATAAAAGTTGTACTCGGATATGCAATGTCCATCCAGGTGGATGGATAGTCTGCTCTACTTGGGGGGCATATTGAATAATTGGCTGAAAGAGGTCGTGGTAAAAGTTCAAAAGTAAGCAGAAAAAGAAAGACAAAATCAGGAACGAATTGCATAAATGTCCCACATTGATAAAATCCTGGAGAAGGAAGGAGGGAAGCATTCTGGGAGGCCTGTGTATTGCAAACTTCATCAACGTCTTGAAATCGTCAGGTGTTTGAGGCAGCAGGATCTCAGGCACAGTCTTGGAATCATCGGTCCTCATGAGATCATTCCTATCATCAGGCACCATGCACACATTGGAGCTGATAATTACAACTTTGTCTACTGTCTCAGGGTACAGATGAGCCAGCCTGTATGCCACAAACCCACCATAACTAATCCCACCCAGGTGAAACCTGCTCACCCCCAGATGCTTCAACACCATCATCACTGACTCTGCCTGAAACAATTCAGACCTCTCACTGCCTGTAGAGAAGGATTTCCCAAAGAAAACCAAGTCAGGGATATACAGATTGAAATTATGTAATAGGGGTTTGATCTGTGGATGCCACTGCCACATTGCATTCGCTCCAAAACCGTGAATGAGGACTAGACTTTGCTTTTTGGGACACACTGTTTTCGGCACCCAGCAATGCATCTGGGTGGCCCTGTCAAGTTGGATGAGTTGGGAAGTCATGCCAGAGTATGTGAAGTATTTTTGCAGCCACCAGTCCCTCCATGATATAAAACTGAACAAGTTGAAGTTTCTCATTTTTTCGTAGCAAAATTGCACTAGTCAAAACCCCGGGGATGAGATGGGCGAAGAATGTGCAGTACAGACAATGGAAGTAATCACCCTTGATACAAAGATTCTGTTTGCGTCTTCTCCACGGTGTCTCGTATGCAAAATCATTTATTATTTACCAGGAGACCTAGGTTCAAACTTTGTGCATGCCAACTTTAGGGTAAAGATGGTAGTCTGACTACAATCTGTGTTAAGTGTGCGCAGCTTGATGACGACGGTACCAACCCCCAAGCCACCGGGGGTCTCCCTCACTCCAGGACGTGTTTACGGGGCGAGGTAGGGGTTATAGTGGTAGCTCCATGATTTGACCCTGTGAAGGTACCAGCACCCAAGCCACCAGGGGTCTCCCTCACTCCATGGCGTGTTTATTCAAAAAGGAAGGCAGTTGCCAATTCCCATGTGTAAAAAATGAAAAAAAATTATAAAAAAAATTATTAAAAAATATATATCAATTTGAACAGTTGTTCAAAAAGGAAATGCAGTTACCAATTTCCCTATGTATCAAAAAAATTATTTATTAATAATTTTTATAATCAATTATGTTTACCCTTCTAATAGCATAATTATATGATGATATAAACATCTTACATGGTATGTCAGGTGACATCAATATAACAGGTAGCACAATTGTAGCTATATCATTTTTTATATTATAATAACATGGTAGTATAAACATCTTACATGATATCACAGGTCCAGGTAGCACAATTGTAGCTATATTATTTTTTATATTATAATAACATGATAGTAAATGAAATGAAATGAAAGATTTTAATTACATCCGCGAGACCCAAATATGGTCTATGGGACCTCAAATATGGAAGTACAATTACTCAAATCATATCTTATGATCTTTAATATCTTTGAGAAGGTTGTTATTTCTCCTGTTGATTTGTGTTAGCAATTCCTCAAACTTTTTTTATTTTATTGTCTTCAAATAAATCTGTCATAAACTCATTCCCAAGTGATATCTGAAAAACTCGGGCATTTATAGATGATGTGTTCCTCTATTTCTATTGTCCATGTGTTGCATAGAGTACATATCATTTCTTCTCATTGTTCTTTGGACGTTGTCCATCTCCTTGTTTCACATCTAAGCCTATGAGAACTCGTTCCCAAGTGATATCTGAAAAACTCGGGCATTTATAGATGATGTGTTCCTCTATTTCTACTGTCCATGTGCTGCATAGAGTACATATCATTTCTTCCCATTGTTCTTTGGGCGTTGTCCATCTCCTTGTTTCACATCTAAGCCTATGAGAGCTAGTCCTTATCTGAGCAATGAGTATTTTTTCCTTTCACTTGATTTCAGCGTCTATATATGCTTTTTCTTTGTGGTCATACATTGGGTTAAAATTTGCAATATAATATTGTCTTTTCCTGCTTGCATTTTTCCACATTCCACTTCTGAACTTTTCATTCACATAATTTTGTATGTCTTTGTTGACAGTTGGGCATTCATTTATGTTGATTTCTCAAAGTTTCATCCATTTCTGATTTTGTTTCATCCATGTATTCTTTCGCCTATGCAACTCTTCGTCCCTAGCTGCCCTAGGCCATCTATCATTTGTCATGTTTTCTATTTTTTTCAAGTAACATAACGACTTGGTCATAGCAATTGCTTCTAAAGGGAACATTCCAGTTTCAGCTAGAATAATTTCTTAAGGGGTTGTGGCCTTAATTTTGAGAAAGTTTGTGATTAGATATTTTTGAATCCTTTCTATTTGCCTCCATTTTGCATTTGTTGTGCCACTAGCCCACACCTCGCAACCATACAACAGAACCGTTGTAACAAGTAGGCCAAATAAAACCTTGGTGGTCTTCCAATCCCACAACTCGGCATTCCTACACCTATTTTGAAGTGCATATAGTGCTCTCCAACCACTTTGAGTTCTTTTCATCCTACATGTATTCTAATTAAGTCATGAAAGTCTATGCCCAGGTATTTGTATTCTACTACTATATCAAGCGGTTCTCCTGAAAACTGAAATTTGAGTTGTTGCTTCTTTTTTGCTGAAAAAATCATAATTTTTGTTTTGCTCGTGTTCACCTGCATCCCAACTTCTTTACAAAATAGTTCTAGAGCTTGAAGGTGATCTTCTAGATCTTTGGTTGTTTTGGCCACAAGAATTACATCATCTGCATACATGAGGATTTTTATCACATATTTGCCTAAATGCACACCCTCTCCCCCAAATTTGTTTATCCATTCTTCTAACTTGTCAATGTACAACCCAAATAAGGTCGGAGATAGAGGGCAACCTTGTTTGACACCTATGTCACTACCAAAATATTCAGATAACCCTTCATGTGTTATGATTCTAGCCTTTACATGCTCATATAGTCTGTGAACTGCTGCCCTGTAGTGAATTGGAACCTCTAGCTCTTCCATTCTGCTCCATAATTTTTTCTTTGGCACTGTGTCAAATGCCTTTTTGAAGTCTACAAAACAACAAAAAGCCTTCTCTTTTTTGTCCAATATTTTTTCCGCTATGTGTCTGAGCGTGATACAATGATCAATAGTTGAGTGCTTGGGCCTAAAACATGCTTGCCCCTTTGCTCTCTTTCCTTTTTCTTCTACCCATATGCTGATCCTACGCTCTATCATACTCCCAAACAACTTTGCAAAGAGAGGGTTGATCATGATAGTTCGATAGTTTGAGGGATTATTTACATCTCCACTTTTAAACAAAGGAATGGTCAAGCTAGTTGTCCACTCGGTAGGGAAGCCATTTTGTATGACCTCATTGCAAATTTCTTTGATTTGCGGTGCCAAGATATCTACTCCCCATTTTATATGCTCTGCTTGAAGATTGTCTATGTCACAGGCTTTACCAGTTGCTAACTTTTTTATCCCTTGAATAATGTTTTCAATTGTGAAAAGTTTTTTCTTGACAATGATAGTAGGGGGTGTCTCCTGTTGGTTACTACGCTGATACAGTTGTTTTGAATACTTCAACCACTGATTAACTGTTATGTTATTTTCAGTTTACATCCTTTTCACGCTTAGTTCCTTCCAAAATTTCTTTGGTTCATGTTTCCCTAAGTAAATCAATTCTTTCCTCCTTGTTCTAGTGTATTCTTTTTTTGCCCTTACCAGTTTCTCATATGCTTTTTTGTTTGCTCTTGTTTTACCCGTTGGTTCCTTTAGTAATCTTCGCATTTTTTTGCAATCTTCATCGAACCATGGGTTGGTTGGGAAGCTATTCCTTTCTTTATTTTTAGGTTTAGCTCTCTTGCATTTGTTTAGAGCTTCTTGAATAACGTGCATTAACCATTCACTCTTAACTGTAATCTCTACTATTGTGATGTAGTCCTTCCCTTTTCTATAACTTGTTATTTAATACTGCTCTAAAATTCTGCCAATTTTCATCTGTGAAGAGAATGTTTCCCTTACGAGGATATTTATTTTGATTGCCTTGCAAGTGTTTTTCCCTTGGTTTGTCTCCATGCATTTGAAGTTTCATAACAATTGGGTTGTGATCTGACTTAAGTTCCACTGGAGAATCTTCCACTTCTAGCTCCTTTATTTTTGGTATGTAATTCTGTGAGCATATTACATAGTCTATTACACTTTGTCCCTTACATGTTTTGCATGTATACTTTCCTGAATTTTTCCATTTGTTCATCCCATTGCAAATAATCAAATTGTATATGTTGCAAAGACCTAACAACTCTTCTCCATATTGTGTGATAGCCCCATGCTCATCTTTTGAAGTCCTGGTCCACTGTTGATTTTCCTCTTCTGATATCCAAAAAGGATTAATCTCAATATCTCTGTTACCTTCTAGAATGTTAGCTTGCTTATTTGTTGTCCTTGCATTGAAATCTCCAATTAATATAATCTCCCCCAACTTACTGTGTATTGAAATGTCTCTTTTTAGGGAGGAGTATGGGTCTTCTCTCTTAAGGTCATTTTTCTTATAGAATTTAGACTTTTTGGGAGCAAAATAACATGTTGTTATGCTAATAACTGACTTATTTTCTAGAATCTTTATCCAGATGTACTGTTTGTTTTCATCTTGTTTTTCAATTTTAATGACCCTATCTCATTCCTCTTTTATTAAAACCATATACCCCCATGCCCTTTGCCATTTTTTGCTGCTTTATTCCATATTGCTATTTTTTTGTATCCCACAAATTCTGGAGTCCTACATCTATCGTGTTCATGTGTTTCTCTCAATATGATTATATCTTTGTCTCTAGCAATGGGCCCTAACCCGGGTCCTCTTCTCTAAGGGAAACCTCTACAGTTCCAACTTACCATTGTAATATGTTCTCGGGTGGGCCATACTCACTATTTGTTTTGGTTTTGTTTAGATGTGATGTATGCCTTTCCATTTCTTAAATATGCTTGTTTCCCTTCATTCCTTGATGCCCTCACCTTTTCCCATTCCTTATTTCTTTCTTCATGCTGTAAAAATGTTAGGTCATCATCTAAATAAAATTGTGACCTTCTCAGCATGCCTCTATTTTTAAGTAACCTTATTTTATCCTCGTAGCTCATCAATGTGACTCGAATATGTCTATCTCTGCCTCCTCTCAGTCTGCCAATTCTGCTTGCTTTTTTTTATCTGACCCTTCCATTGTAATCGATCTAACAAGAAGTCCCTGGTTAAACGATTTGTGTCTTCCCTATCCTCATAATATTTCAACCCTTTGATGATTATATTTGATAACTTCTCATGTCTTTCTTTCTCTTCTGTTAGTTGAATTTTTACTTGCTTCTCTATCAATTCTTTTTGTTGATTGACTGGTTCTTTTACTACTTGAGACCATGTCTTTGCCTTTGCTAATTCATTTCGTAGCTCATTTTCTCTTGTTTCCATGTTTTGGAGTGTTTTCTGTACCTCTTTTATTTGATTTGCATTTATTTTTTCCACCTCTATTGCATCATTGATTGGGGGTGGATGGCTTGTTTGAGGACATGCCATTCACATTGACCCATGTTTGCAAGGTTTTGTAGCTTTGATACTTGCTCCTTGAGTTGACTGTTTTCCTTTTCCAGCCCCCGAATGGTGTTTATAACCTCATCTGATTTAGTTTCTCTTAATTTCTTCCTCATTTCCATGCTTTCAAGTTTCTCTTTCATCTTCATTAGCTCTTGCACATAAAGTCTTGGTGCCCACATGAGTGGTGTAGTTGTGGGACTGTAAGTTTCTTCCTCATTTGAAAACTCATTTTGGTGATTTGCCTTTGATTGTTCCTTATTCTCCACCTGTTTATGTGGTAGAATATTTTTTATTTTTATTTTTCGATATGCCCTCTTCATTGTTGTTGCCCTTGCTCGAGCTTATCGACGCCTTAATATCCTCCAGTATTGTTTCTCATTGATATATATTGGTTCTTGAAATTGTTGCTTCCCTTCTTCCATTTTCAAACCCTTTATAGCCGAACCCTCTGTACTATTGATCCGATGAAATAAATGTGTAATAAAACCCTCCTTGCTCTGCAAACCCTTCGCTACAAACCCTTGCTGATAATAAAACCTTCTGCCGCAAACCCCTATAACGAATGTATTTCTCCTACCTACTTAAATTGTTTTATAAATCGAAAGAGGACGAAAAATGTGCTTACCCGATGAAATAGATGTTTAATACAATACTCCACCGCAAACCCTCCTTGCTCTGCAAAAACCCTTTGTTGTAAACCCTTTAATTTTTTTGTGTTGATATTTCTTGTCTGGTTCAGTGTACAGTCTGAATCTTCTCTGTTCTATCGGCTCTGCTTATCGATCATGGATCTCTAAACATCTTAGATGATATCACGGATCTCTAGTGTACATGTTATCGATCATGAAGTATAACAAGTGGTACAATTGTGGCCACACTTGCAAGGAAATAGAAACTTGGGGTTTGCTTTCCTATGTTCCAAACAGAGATTACTGAGATGAAACTCCAAGGACTTTAGGTGTCACATAGGGACATTTTTTATTTTTTTAAATCAATTATATGGAATTGAAAAACTTATAGTGCCATTACTTCATAAGTAATCATTTGATAAGATTATTTTTTAAAATTTGAGAAAATAATAAGAGTTGATAATAATTTTTTTTTTTTAATGTCCGGGGCTACTGCAAAGGTCGGGTTTTGCTCTTCTTGGGGAGGTGGGTTCAGGGTTCAGTTCTTCTTTAATGGGTTTAAGGTTCAGTTTTTTTTTTTGAAGAGGTCTAAGGTTCAAACCGAGGCATGTGTTGTTATGTTAGTCTTCTATTAACTTTCAAAGTCATAACTAAAATCAAAATACTTAACTCTAAGTATAAATAATTTTTTTACTAATAATATTTTTTATTAATTCATGATTTACAATTACAATAATTAAAAATTGAAACTTGAATATTCTTCAAGGTTGTATTATATTTTAACACGAACCTTGGATATTCTTTAGAATCTTTTCTTTTCAGTACCAAAGTATTTAACCCTTATAGATAATATCGAAGCCATATAAAACAATTCTATTAAAATGTTTATATAATATACAACTAGATAACTAAAATTGGCGAAGGAAGGTATCATAGCTCCACTAGATTTTAAAGTATAGTTGATGAATATCTTTGGTAAAAAAATATTTAAACCGAAGGAAACGTGTAATTAAAAATTAGCATCTCTATAAATATTGTTATACGTCATACATTAAAATTTATATTCAAACTAAATAAATTATAATTAAATAAATATATATTTAAAAAATAACATCTTTTTATTTAAAAGTTCATTTTTTTTCCTATAGTATGCACCATGTGATTTCTTTTATTTTTTTAAGAATATATCAATATTTTTTTATAAAGATATATAGGGAAATAAGTAACACTATTGAATGTTGTCTCCATAAACCTTTAGTTCGTTGGATAAAGTGAAGACAACGATACCCTTGATCCTTCAAGGCATTGAATTGAGACAATTAATTGATAAACATTTAACCGCTATTATAAACCTATCCTTTTTTGAGTATCTTGTGGTTTGAACCTTATACCTCCTTAAAGAGAGGGCAACCAAGGCAGCTAACTGGTAAACACTCAACCATTACCATCCAACTTATCCCATTCTAAGTGGAGTCTCGATCTCCTCGTAGTGAGTGAGATATGAACCTTGAACCTTGTATGAGGGGATGTGAACCTTGAACCTCCCCAAAGAAAGACCAAAACCCTTACCATTGCAGTAAGCTTGCAAGTTCGAAGAACAATGTTACTATTAATATGTTTGTCCTTCCTTCATATTTGCTTTTGATGAGAAAGATTTGGCTTGTCTTGACCATTTGTAATATAAAAGGTTCCTCATTAAAAAAATTATATATATATATATATATATATATATATATATATATATATATATATATATATATAAGATTTGGCTTGACTATTTGTAATATAAAATAATTTTTTTATAATTTTATATATATAATATATTTATATAATTATTACGTCGATAGGCGTTCTACAATGGCGGCCGTGAAGTCGACCACCCAATAAATAATATTAATATTTTATTAAAAAATTTGACATTAAGAAAATTATCTGCCGATATTAAAAGTTACGGTAGATTTAAAATATTTAAAAAATATTTAAACTATGATATGGGCGCTGACATTGATAGCTCTCCGCGTTTATATATATAATATCTAAACTAGTATATTAATATTTCTCTTGATTAATAAGATTTATTTTAAAATATTATATTTAAAAATATATTTAAAAAAAAAATTATATTATTTATAAGTAAATAAAAAAAGTTACATCATCTATCTATCATGTAAATAGACTTTCATTCAAAAGTTTACATATTTTAAACGTATCTTATTAATTATATTTAAAATATTAATTATTAATCAAAATTTTTATAATTTTTTTTTTTAACATGGTGGAATCGGTAGCCGCCAGGAATTCGGGCAGGCTATCCAGCTTTTATGGCCGCCATAATATTTTACGATGTCTGTCCTGGAAGCCGCCCCACAGATTTTCTTGCAATTTACCCCTATAACCGCCATGTCACAATCATTTTAAACCTTTTACACTGCTGAAAGCACTAGAAAAGGGACAAGCGTTCAGTACAACGAGGCCCGAGATTTGAACCTTGAACCTCCACCTCTATGAGATTTGGATGAACCAATTGGTCTACACCTCAAACCTATTTTTTAAATTATATTAATTTAATATTTTATTTATAAATATATAATGATAAATGTTAACATAATTAAGACTTACAGAAGAAAAAATTAACCTTAATAATTTTGCATGAGTTATATATTCTTTGTTCTCACTGGTCTTTGTGTTCATATCAATTTTAGTATGTATTCCAAAAACATAGGATCTTATTATGTAGGTTCATTTGAGTATATATATTCAAGTAAATTAGGATTTATGGTGACTTTAAGTAAATTTTATTATGTAATATATATTATTTTTTAGTTAATTTAATTATGATATATTTTTTGTGATGATTATATTATTTGAGATATGTTGATGTAAATTAGAATTGATAGTATTTTTATAATATAATGGGTTTGAATTATATTATATCGTAATTATATTATAATATTTTTTGAAAAAATAAGTAATTTTATATTAAGTAAATATGAGATTACATTTTTTAAATGCCTCTAGCATTTTTTCAAAGTTTGTTGTTTATACATCATAACTAGCTATCTTTATTAGACACCTTCTCAATTTGTCAACCAATATTCTTTAAATCATTGACTTTTGAGTTTTTTCAAAAAAGTTGCTTTAATTGTGTTTGTTTTAACTAGAGTGAATTAATCACCTCAAATATAGATATGGATCAGTTGTAGTGCAGTGCATTATCCTGATTGAATTCATATACTAAACATATACTTGGTTCAATCTGAAGTGCCTCCTTTGAGAGTTCATCTACTTCTCTATTCAGTTCTCTATAAATATGCTAAAAAGTAAAAGCTTCACTTCGATCCACAACATAGAAGATGGGTTGTAAAATCATGTTTTCCATCCTAAAAACACCAAGCATCCAGTTTATTACCACCTGCGAGTCTTTATAAATTCGAGTGGCATAATTTCCTTCTGATTTTGCCAATTGAACCAACAATTTTAGTGGCATAATTTCAACATAATTATTAGAACCTTCTCCCAATCTAGCCTTGAATTTAAACTAATGAGAGTAAAAAATATATAGTAATCCTCCTGCTCCACAAACTTTAGGGACCCCTTGTTTAGTTCCATTGAAAAGCCCCATGCCCTTGATTTATCGATATTTAGAGGGACGATTTATTTACTTAACTTTGTTGTTGCCAAAACCTTATAGTTATTGAAACTTTTGATGAATTGGGAGGAGACCTATCAAGTAGGTTTCTCCTGATCTTGAAAAATTCTTGCGTTCCTAGATAACCATACTCTCCATGACACAAACAACGAGAGAACTATAAAACCTTTGTATGACCTATTTTCAAACCAATATTTTAAGCACTCTCCTAAGGAATCTTCTTGCCATCCTATAGGAAGCTTTAATTGTGCTATAACCTCCCTCCAAACTTGTCTAGTAAAGGAGAAAGCTACTAGTAAACGATCAATTGTTTCATTGTCTAACTTATATAAATAACATCTTCTTGAACCATTCCAATTCTTCTTCTGTAATACCTCTCATATTAGAACCTTATTTTTCATGGCAATACATAGGAACAATCTTATTTTCAATGGGGCTTTTTACTTTCAGAGTGTCTTCCACCATCATGTTGGATCATCATTGTTATCTTCCAACAGAGTCTTATACCCCAACTTTGAAGTGTACTCCCTCATAGCTCCATTATTTGTCCAAACCAATTGATCAATTTTCTCTCGCAACTTGATATGTTTAACTTTAAGTCTCCCCACATATTATTTCCACTAGTGTGCCTCCTAGCCTTGAAGCCCTAACATTGTTGCTTCCTTCCATCCTTGACTCTAGTTTGTAGAATATTTTGGGTCAACTACTTAGGCAAGATTTCCAATCCCCTGAGCTCTTAGGGTTTGAATTACATTATTTGGTAGTCTATGCATATCACCACAACCAATCCAAGGGTCTAAGCCTAGTCTTATCCTTGAACCATCCTTTATTTTCCAGACAAGCCAATCATCTACAATATAAAAGGCTTGAATAATTGTCTTCCAATAGATTAAAACATTATGGGTTTGCTTCATTGGGGCCCTTATCCACTCCTCAACTATGAGTGACTCTAAATACTTTTCATGTATGATCTTATTCCATAAGCCTTCCTTTGATATTATCTTTCAAACACACTTTGTTGCTAGAGCCTTGCTAAATAGGAAGATGTTCTTAAGTCCCCATCCTCCATTTTCCTTGGGCTTAGCTAAGGATTTCCATTTAACCAAGGGAATACCTTCCCTTTTCCTTTTTCCTATCTATAAAAAGTTACAACTTAATTATCTAATTTTGTCCAAAACTCTTTTTGGTATACGAGCCAAATATTGCCAATATACTGGTTTTACCTCCAACACAAACTTGACAAATGTCAATCCCCCCAAAGAGATCCATTTGTTGCACCATACATTGATTCTTCCTTCCACCTTCTTTATCAACCAATTCCAATCTTGTTTAGTGTAGTCATTGGGTTTCAAAAAGAACCCCAAATATTTAAGCCCCTCTTGAATATCAAATTTGGTAAAGGGAAAAAGCTGACCTATTGATATAGTCTAATCCTGATCCACACGGTCAAAAGAGATGTTAGACTTTTGTGCATTAATATGCATACCTATTGCTACACAAAAAAGATCTAAAGATTGCTTTAACTTCTTTGCAACTCTTACTGTTCCATATGTGAAAAGGATAAAATATCATCTAGAAAAAGTAGATGGGTGACTTCCAAGATTCTACTTATTCTAATTCTCTTTATTGTTGCTTCCCTCTTGGCTTCTAAATTGTGCCTACTTAATCCCTCAGCTACCAAAAGAAATAACAGTGGTGACAAGGGACAACCTTGTCCTATCCCTCGAGAAGCTTTGAAGAACTAGAAGGTTGACCCATTAACCAAAACTGCAAAAAAAATAGAAAATAAATTACGATATTTTATTTTTGATAATTTTATATATTGTTTAGTAAGATTTCAACTTAGGTCTTTTCCTTAATAATCAAGATATTTAACTAGTTGGGCTCACCTCATGATATTTTAGATTTTATTAATTATTTTAGTTTTGATTTATAATGTTGGTATATTATAATAATTGAGTTATTTATTAAAAATTATGGTAGGAATATTAACTTAGATTTGATAATTTTATAGAAAATAAGTGTATAGTTCTTAATTTTAAAATTAATTATTATAAATTAATTTTGTATTTGTTCAATTTTATTCATATTTTTAAAATAAAGTTTGATTGATACATCTCACCTACTATGGTTAAGGTTACAACCTCATTCATCAAATATGTTTTTTTTTTCATGTTCTCTTAATCTTTGTGTTCATATCTTAACATTTATTTTTTAATTATAAAAGTATTATAAGCACAAAATATATAATCTATGATAAAGAATTTAGAACCTCAAATAAGAGGTTCAAACTTAGAATTTCAAATAAGAGGTCGAAGAGCAGGATTATACATCATGCTTTTGAAAAAGTTTGATTAAATAAACACATATTAGATAAAATAACATCCTCCATAGAGATCATCCCACATGACCATTGATCATATAAATATTAAAAATTTTCTTTATTTTATTAAATATAATTAATTAATATTTATAAAAAAATTTATATTTAAAAAATAATAATTACAAAAAATTATGAAATAAATTTATTAATACTTTATAATTTTAATTTTAATTTTACAAACATTAACATTTTTATTATAAAATGTTTTAGATAATTTTTAATTGTTCATATGCATTAATTGATCATTGACCTAGATAAATTGTGAAGAATTCTTCAATTTTATAAGCTTTTCATCTCTATTTATGTATACTTTTAAATTATATATAATATTATGTTGTATGAATTTTATTTTACTAATATGTTATTATCTTAGCTTGAATGAGCATTCATGTTTCTTCCATATATTCCCTAATATTTTCTCTTTGAAATTAGGATTTTATTAAATGTTTTTTTTTTAAATAGATGATATGAAAATATATTTATTACAACTATTTTTAATGAATAGCTTGTTGAATATTGACTTATAAAATTAAATTGTATTTCCTCCTTTTTCTTTTTATTTATTTTTTTATTTGGTTAGTGTGAGAAACCTCTACGACCAATGCACACGGTTGAGCAGTCTCCTCTCAACCATGACCCCTCGGAAAGCCGAGAGCTATACTTATCAATACAGGAAATTAACATACACCCACCACACACCCACCCCCTCACACATTCGTCCATGTCACGGTTTGAACCTTCAACCTTCCGAAGAAGAGCCAAAGCCTTAACCGTTGTGTTGTCCTCCTTCGAACAAAACCTTATGTTAATGAAAAACCATTCCCTGTATCCCCTAGGGCTAGGACTTTCCATTCCACGAGGCTTGTTCCATCTTAATATACCCCTTAGGCTAGCCGACGAGTTTTTTGTATCCGACGTAGGTTCCGTTAAGCTTGAACCTCGGACCTCTTTTTGAGGATTAAAGGAACTTACCAATAAGGTATATGGTGCAGATAAAACCTTATGTTAAGGAAAACCATTTCCTGTATCCCCTGAGGGCCTGGATTTTTCGTTCCATGGGGCCTGTCCCATGGGGCCTGTCCCATCCGGGTATATCCCTCAAGCTATTTGAAGAATTTTTTTGTATTCAACGCAGGCCACCAAACTTAAACCCCGAACCTCCTTCTGAAGATTGAAAGATACCTGGTGCGGATAAACCATATGTTAAGGAAAACCGTTCCCTGTATCCGTTGGGGTCAGGACTTTCTGTTCCATAGAACCTATCCCATCCGGGTATACCCCTCACGCTAAAGACTTTGAAACTTTGAAAAAGAGATTCAAAGTTCAAGTCCTATGGAGTAGGGTTGTACAGTGCTTTGATAAATAGAATAGGTTGGATAATCATATATATGGTAAATGACATCTCCTTAAGGATTGGGTAGGGTTGTACACTAAATAAAATATGGCTGGATAATATATGGTAAATGACATCTCCTTAAGGATTGTCTCATATAACCTGTACTCTTCCTTGCATTAAAATCTACTTTAACTTTTACCTATATCTAATAATTTTGAAGACAATTACAAATTATTATTATTTTATAATTTAAAAATTCATATTTCTAGAGTGATTGTAGCTTATTTTTACTTTTGTTTATTGGAAGAACCTTATTGCCAACATAGGACTAAGTATGTTCATTATTTTTCATAGAGTGCATGATTGGTTAATCATAATATAAAATGATATAAGGTTTAAAATTAATTTATTTAATTTTTTAAAAATTATATTAAAAATAAGGTGTATTAATTTTTTTTTAAGTTAGGGTTTTGAAAGGGTTATACTTTCCTTTTTACATCAACTTAATCACATTAAGTTATTTGGTGCTACGGAGATTTGAATCTTGATGTGGGTTACATCAACTTTTTGTTCCAATCATTGAACTAAAGACATGTATTAAATTTTTTTAAACCTATAATTATTAATATTATATTTTTAATTAAATATTATTGCAAAATTTATATCTATTTTAAAAAATGGGAAATCTAAGATTTAAATCTTGTTAGAGCATCACTATGTCATCGTGATGTAATAATGGTGGGATCTATTTCAATTTCATATAACACATTGAAAAAAGTAGGAATGCAAGAATCTTTTAGGATCAGGAAAAGCCTACTTGGCAAGTCTCCTCCCAAATTATTGAAAGTTTGAATAATTGTAAGGTTTCGACAACAATAAAGGTGTTGGAAATATGAGCAAGTTTTGTTGTCATTAATGTCAAGAGTTGTCAAAAGTTTGTTGTTTCAGTTTAGAGGTTTTTCCAAAAGGCAAGGAAATGTTTAAATGAATAGGATATAATATTTATTTTTAATATTATATGCCTAAAGTGACCTAAAAGGTTGAAGACCCAAGGAAGGAGAAACAATTTTAAAAGGAAGTCCCAAGGAGGGCAAAGCAGATTTAAAAGGCAAATATAATATTATAATATTAAATATTATAATATTCCAGGTTGTAGGTTGAGGTGAAGAGAACAAGTTCAAGGAGTAATTAAAAATAATTTATTCCTCGAAAGACCTTGCAAAATATTTAATTTAATTTATTTAAATTTAAATAAATATTGGGCGCCAAAGTTAAAGGTCATAAAATAATTTATTAAATCAAATTTTTAAATTCGAAATAAATCGTCGACGTCGAAAGAGCACAAGCCAAAGCATATATAAAGGGGTAAACATTTTAATTAAAGACATCCATGCACTTTTTGTATACCCAAAGGCAAAATAAAATGTGTGTTGTTTCGTTGAGAGGAAGAAGGCATTTTGCGTGGTTAAAAGCCTTTGGTGGGCAAGAGATGGTTTAAGCGCATGAGGCGCAACCCAAGTGTAACCAAAATACTAGTTAGCACAGTTGGTAACTAAGGCAAAGTTAAGGCATTGCGTGGCAAGAGGTTGAGGTTTTCAATCCCTGCATAGTCGATTTTTGAGGAGGTCTGTTGTGTTTTTTTTATCGTCGAATTTTTTGAAAGTAATAAGGAGAAGCGCCTACGATTTTATTCTTGTATGGGTATGTGGCCCAATGACTGCTAGAGCGCAGCGGTAGCAGCAAGGTCATGGGTTCAAGGCGCAAGGTGTGCACTACCATTTTGCACACGGGCAAGGTGTATAAGGCATGCACTAAAGTTTTTTATTTAAATTTATTAATAGCACCAAGGTTGGGGAGCGCATTGAGGTCACGTAAGTTTATATAGTGCTTTGGGAAGTAGTTAGTCATAAGGTGTTTAATAGTTTATATTATTTTGTGCTATGAGAAATTAAATAAAGGTTGGAGTAATAAGGT
Source organism: Wollemia nobilis (assembly GCA_028583015.1). Classification (NCBI taxonomy): domain Eukaryota; kingdom Viridiplantae; phylum Streptophyta; class Pinopsida; order Araucariales; family Araucariaceae; genus Wollemia; species Wollemia nobilis. The sequence continues at coordinate 827,786 of JAQPPZ010003229.1, forward strand.
TTATTTAAGGGATTAATTTTTGAATATTATTTTGAGAGATTATAAAGGAGCTTGGTCTTCTATACATTAATTGATTTGGAGTTGATAAAGAAAATTAACTTTTATGTGTTGAGAAATATTTTGATAAGTTTGGAGATAATAAGGTGTATTTGAGTCTTGTTAATTTTTGTAATGGTGAATTAATTTTTGAAGGGATTAATTGAGTGAAAATTTTGAGAAGGATTTTTGCTATCTAACCTTTGAGATTGGCAAAAGAGATTTATTATGATTGAAACAGGTTTTGAGATCAAATCTTCATCAAAACAAAAGGTATGAGCACATCATTCTTGTGAGTGAAATATTGTTGGTTTGGATGTTGTGAAATGCAAAGTTGGAGTGAAAAGGTTTGTTTGATAAGCATTGTTGAGTGATTTTTCATATACATGATTGGTGAATGTCTGTGAGAACAATTGAGTGTGAAATTGAGCATTATCTTGAACTAGGGTTTGTGAAAGAACATGAGTATTTTTGTTATGTGACATTGTTTGATAAGCATTGTTGGAAATATTTGAGTAAGCTTTCATGTGCATGATTAGGGTTTGTGAAAATATCATGAGTATTATTGTTATGTGAATTTAGAATCATCTTGAGTCAAAGTTTGAGTTCCATAGTGAGAGTTGTTGGAAGCATTGTGAAACACTTGTTTAGGGTTTGTAAGCAAGTTGTGTTTCATTGAGTGATTGGTTGAGCAAAGTTGATTGAGAATTATTGATTAGAATATTGGAGTGATAGTTCAAGTTTTGTGAAACAAATTGTTCTTTATTCTAAACTTATTTGTGAGAGAGTTTGAAAGTGATTGAGTGTTTTGTGAGTGTGAAACATATTGAGTCTCTAACCATTCTATATATGTTTCTGTAAGTCAAACAAGATTATGAGTGAAACTTGTTTGTGTGATTGAAGAGGTTTTATGTGAGAGATTGAGTTGAGTTTTTATATGCAAGTTTTGCAATTGATTTGAATAAGCTTTGGTGAAAGCTTGTGAGCATATTTGAGTAAGTCCTAGAGAGGACTTAAGGATAGAATTGAGTAAGCTTTTCTGAAAGCTTAAGGACAGATTTGTGTGAGCTTTTGTGGAAGCTTACAATAAGATTGGATAAGTCTTGGTGAAGACTTATTGAGCAGACTTGAGGAAAGTCTTGGTGAAGACTTGTAGACATATTAGTGTGAGCTTTTATGGAATCTTACAATGAAGATTTGGAACAAGTCTTGGTGAAGACTTGTTGAGCAGTTTGAACAAGTTCTAGGAAGGACTTGTTGAGCAGATTTGAGGTAAGTCTTTGAGAAGACTTGAGAGCAGTTTGATTGATTGATTTGTTCAAGCTTTGTGTTAAGGCTTGGGGTAAATCTAGCAGAGCATATTTGTGCTAGACCAAAGGACAATGTTTAGTGTAAATTTGAGACATAGTTGAGCAGATTTGTGTTAGATCGAAGGACAATGTTTAGTGTAGATTTGAGATAGAGATTGAGTAGATTTGTGCTAGACCAAAGGACTATGTTTAGTGCAGATTTGAAACAGAGTTGAGAGTAAGCTTTGGAGGTGACAGAGTAGAGGACAATAGTCTCCAGTGGATAGAGTTCTATAAGTCAGGGCAGTGAGGACATGTCTTCTAAGTGAGGACAAAGGTGTTTAGTGGAGAGAGATCCACAAGCCAGTGTAGTGGAGGTAGTAGTCTTCTAGAGGATCACCAACCAGAGCAAAGGAGAAGGATTTCTCTTGTGGATAGAGATCCACAAACTTGATTAGGGGATTGGTGTCTCCTTTGGACAGAGGTCCATAAACATTACAATAGGGAAGTATTTCCAAGAAATTTGTTGAAATTTTTTTAGTGAAATATTTTCTTCGTGGAGTAGCCCACATTGGGTGAACCACATTAAATTGGTGTCTCTATTGTGTGTGGTTATTTGTGCATTACTTTGATTACTGTTGTTGATATTGCCATTGATATATTGCATAATATTGTTTGGGAAAGAAACTTAAAAAGTGGTATTATACTGTTCACCCCCCTCTTAGTATAAGCTTGTGTTCTTCAAAAGGTACAAATCATCCCTCCAAAGATCGATAAGTTAGGGGCTTAGGGCTTTTTCGATAGGGCTAGACAAAGGGTACTTGGAGTTTGTGGAGCAGGAGGATTACTATTTATTTTTTACTTTCATTATTTTAAATTCAAGGGACTGGGAGGAGGTTCTAATAATTATGTCGAAACTATGATGCTTAAATTGTTGGTTTAGTTGGTAGAATCGAAAGGGATACAAAAAATCCAAATTTACGAAGACTAATAGGTGGTAATAAACTAGATGCTTGGTGTTTAGGATGAAAAACATGATTCTACAACCCATCTTCTCTAAAATAAAAGTTGTGGATTGAAGTGAAGCTTTCACTGTTTAGCACATTTATAGATAATTGAATAGGGAAACATATGAACTTTGAAAGAAGACGCTTTAGATTGAATTAGGTACGTGCTTAGTACAGGGATTCAATGAGGGTAATGCATTGCAATTGGTCCATATCTCTATCTAGGGAGATTAATTCACTCCAATTAAAGCAACCACAATTAAAGTAACTTTTTTTAAAAACGTAGAAGTTAGTGATTTAAAGGATATTGTTTGACAAATTGGGAAGGTGTCTAAGAATAAAAGCTAGTCTGATAAATATAACTAGTTATGATATATATAACTAGTTATGATGTATAAGCAACCTGATTTTTAGGTCATTATTAAAGCTTTGAAGAAATGTCAAGAAGGCATCTAAAAAAATTATTTTCATATTTACTTAATATTAAAATTTTGATTTTTTTAAGGAAAAAAACACATTTAAAAAAACCATTATCATACATCTATTTGGATGTGTAAACCTGATAATTATTAATATTAAATTTATAAACAAAACTAATTAAAAAATTTATATATTAAAAAATATAAAATTATTATCACATTCACACCTATAATAAACAAAAGCACATTCTTGTAAAAGTTTTTAAACCTATAATACTTAGATCCTAACTAAAAATATTTGTAAAAAAAATAATAAAATATATGTTTCTTAAAATTCATACATGGTAGCTTGAGGGAGAGAAACTAGAAGTTGGCTAACCGACTTTAAAGGTGTATGGAACCTAAATAGCACCATGTCAAGTAACTAAAATTTATATCCAGTTGTTATGCCAAGTCAATAGCCTCAATCTCTTTTGCGTCCACTTGGTTCTTGGTTTCATTGTTTAGTATTAGAAGTATAAGTTTACTAAAGGCATTCCACTCCATTTGCATATATAAAACAAATTTGTATGCAAATTTTAAACCAATCTAGTGTGTAAATATGGTAGTCATTCATCACAAATCAAAGTTTTGCTAGCGGTGAGGATTTATTGATCTCGTTATTCTTTTAAAGGTACACTTCCTTTGCCAAAGTCTCTCTATTTATAAACCAAAATGATATGTTAATATATTTAAAAAAAAATATTGTATTACAAAAAAGATCAATAAGTCTTATCCTTTCAATATATTTTAGTAAAATTTACTATAATATCAAATAAACTGAGTGATCATAGGATTAAAATTGTTTCATGACTTTCTTTAATTTTAAGGGTTTTTCATCGCACCATGTAGAAAATAGATCTAATTAAGGTAGGTTGTTTTTGCTTCTATTTTTATGAACTCAAACCATTTTTTCTTTAACTTTGTCTAAATAAAAATTTATTTTCCTATTGACACAATTGCCTATGTATCTCATGATTCAATATTGTTTGTAACCCTAAAACAAGGAAAGAAGAAAAATCATGATTAATAAGAATTTCGAGGCTTCATCCATAATCACAGTAATAAAGAGTTGGAGGATGATGGATAACCCTAACAAACATTGCCTTATCCTTATTGAGTTCCAACTATATAAGGCCACAAGAGGGAGCTTGTTTACATCCCCTTTGCTAAAGAAACAAGGTCAAACTTACGACCAAACAAAGCATTAAAACTTTTAAAGTTTAACATTCTTTTAATTTTTTTATGTAGTTTACATTCTTGTAGTTTATGAATGTAAATTAATACTTTGAAAGTTATCCTTTTTTAGATTTATGGTAGGAGTATTATGGCTCCAAAATACCTAGTGTATAGAGGATGTTTGTCCGCATTTGGCTATTTGCATCTTGAGTCAACTTTGTAGCGCTTTTGAGTGTGAGTGCAATTGGTCTCTATTTGAGGTTGTTCACACAAAATAAGTAGAGGCTAATCAATCTAACGAGGCAACTCAATTGGATGAGCTACATGCACTGTTTAATTGGATTGTTAAGAGTCTTCTAAATACTAAGTTTATTGCACAAGACATTGAGGCACTTGGAGGAAGCAAAATATTTAAGAGGACTGGAGGAGATATACCATGATAATAGGCACTTGAACAATCTTCAATTTATCTACCGTTCAAAGCTAAGGCCAATCCTATAGTAAAAGGAGAAGGAAGAGAAAATAAATAGCAGTTTAAAATGCTTTATATTTTGAAATGTTACATTTTTTTTTTTTTAATATAAATATATAGAAGCAATGGTTACAATCACGATTTTTAGCAACTTATTTATAAATTATAATTGTATAAAATTAACTTTTGGGCTCTCAAATTATTGTTGAAAATGTTCTTTATTTTTTAAGTGTTTGTTAAATTTTCTTAAGTTATCTATAAAATCTTCAAAATTAAGCTACCAAGTTTATTGGAGTTCCAAGTTTTTTTTGTTACGGAATTGTCAACTACACTCCACTATACCCTGTCCCACCTTAGGGATTGAAACTGGGGTGCATATATTTTCAAATAGCACCTACCGTCGTCAGTAATTTTCAGTCAGTGACGGCAATTACATTAAGTCTTCAAAGCAACTACTCTAGTAGGCATATCTCAGTCGCCGGTAGCGGCTTTTGACGGTGACGACAATCAATAGTTGGCACCCTCAGAATGTGGACAGCATTCTTGACGGCAGGGCTCAGACAATGTCGGCAGGTTGCTGACGGCTCTCCTGATTAGTCGGCCAACTCCTCGACGTTCCTTCGTTGTGACGGTGATCTTGGGATGAGAAGTCGACGGTCATCCATGACGGCACTCAACAAAATAGTCAGACTGACGGCATTTCTTGGGTCGGTCATCTCAGGGGCGGCAAGACGGCACCCGTCGAAAGCGACCGCTTTAGATATAAATTGAATACGAGGCAACCACATATTTACTCGGCGACGTCTTCACAGTGTGGTAGTTTCCTTCAATTCCAATCTTGGACGCAATTCCATGGAGCAGAAAAGTGTTCCAATAACATTTTCTCTCAAATTTCAACCCTGGCCAGCCATTGCTCCAGCACTGCATTATGAAACAGCAGTAGATATCCGAATCATGTAGCCAATGATAAGGTCTACAAGAGCTCAGATTACTATGTGGTTTACTTAAAATAGGAAACAACCAAGCTAATTAAAAAATCCAAATTGGTAAGAATACTTTTTTGGATGACTCAAACAAGATATTTGTCATACTGATAGGGCCATTTGCCGCTATGGTAGCCCTAAATGGCACTATTTCTGGTTTATCACTAGGAAAATCAAAAGTCCCTTTCATTCCCTAGTAAATGACATTTGAAAAGTCGAACAAGCCTTAAAACAAAATAAACATTCCACTCCTTTGGCCTTAAATTTGAAAATAATTTATGATAGTGGAGGGAGGAATAAACCTGTACAAGTTGTGCCAAAGCAAAGACCTATAATGAAATTGAAACAACCACAGGGACAATCTAAAAGAAAAAAGCTAGAGCCTAGAGCTTTTTGATGATACTTAATATATGTCACATGTTTAAAATTACCAATATCCCAAAGATGCAAACTTGTTCTACATGTATTAGTTTTTGTTGCTGGATTTCTTGATTCATTCACTTTAAGAATCCAAGACTAAAGGCTTCGGGATCTTCAAAAGAACTGAATAGTATTTTTGGATCTAATAGTTGTACTGCCTCAAATCACATAGATGACTATGAAGGCCTTGCTTTATAATTTCTGTAGAGAGCAACTCCATTTATTCAAAACAAAGTTGTAACGTAGAGAACAAACAATTAAAATGTTTCCTAGATATGGCAAATCCATAGTTGGAACTTTCAACATTTATGCCACTAATCACTATAAATCAAGTATAGAGGTAAGAAGTATCTCAGCTCCAATTTACTAGGAGACTTCATAGATTTTGCTTGGAGACTCCAACATGGTTGACGTAGGTAATGACAGGTTGATAGTTTTGACTTATGCTAAATTGAATGATTAGACACACATCAAAGTTTCTTCTGGACTTAAGAGGCCAGTTTCCTCTGCAGGGATTCCACATCCAGCTTCATAAATAATCAAATCTACTTGAAAAGTCCTGGTCAACTTGCATTCAGCATTTTGTGCAGAGAACAGATGACATTCATCCAGGTTTGCAGGACAACTGCTATCCTTTTCAGTGGTCTTCTTTGATTGAAATTAGAAACTGATACCCGGGCTTAACATTCCTACCATGCTAAATTTTGGTTGGAAAGCTCATTGCTAATCTCATTTATCATGCTTGTAAGTCTTACTCTGAGGTACGGAAAATCCCTGCCATCAGACTAGGAGCTTACTTCTGGGTCAATTTTACAATTTATGCCTTGCTCTTTTGCCCTTCACTTTGGGCAATCTGGAGCAACATAATAGAGAACATTTTATCAGCCAACATTGATGGAAAAGAAAATTCTGTAGCAACAGCTTAATAATGAACAAGTATTGAGTTAAGGTTGTAAAAGCAAAATTTGCAAAGAACATATGCTTCTCAGCTTGAGAAGTCTCTTGCATTTTTTTTGGATTGCCCCAAGCTTAAATATTTCTAAGTTGTTTTAGCACAAATAAGATATAGTTATTTTTCAGGCCTCTGTTTTTAAGAAGTGTTTGTTTTGGGGAAAAACATATCCCACATAGGGCGTCACTGATTGAAGTCCTTAACACTATATGGGAGTAAAGGGGTTTAATTAATAATGATGGAGAACCTGTTAGAGCTTTGTCGGTTTCTAAACTAGTTCTGTAAATGAAAGCTAAGATGGAAGCAGGAGATCTAACAGTGCAAGCATGATGGTCACTAGATTGAGCATGTTATTGGTTTCTCAGCACCTCCTCCCTTATTGGTTTGTATTATCAATATTTTTAATTGATATTGCAAAAAGTTAAATTCTTCAAAAGAGCATCACCAAAATTTAATTCAGGCAAGGTAATCAAATTCCATCCAAATAGGGAGGGATGGCTCCAGCACCAGGTTCCCTTGGACTGACCAGTCCCACTTCTCCTTTTCCCTGCCCCCCTCCCGGGTCGGCTCTCAGGCCTAGTTTCTAGGTTCCCCTGTTTTCTCAGGTTTCCCTCTTGACGGGGTTGCTGGTCTGCAAGGAGGGTTTGGTGGTTTCTTGCCCTGAGTTTCCTGGTTCGACGGGTTTCCAGTGTGCTTTCGGGGCTGTTGGAAGAGGGTTGGCTCTGGTTTTCTGGTTGCTGCTCGGGATCTTCATCTGCGTTCTTTTGGCTTCGGGGGGCGCCTTTTCCCGTAGATGGTTTTCCCAGTCGCCCCATGAAACCCTTGTCTTCGGGATCTCCTTGTAGATCCGGGGTTTGTTTGTTCTTGTGGATGGATCTCAGGGATCTTTCTGTAGTTTGTTGTTTGGGTCCTGGGGGGTGCCCATGCATGCAGCTACATCTCTCCTTGGATCCATTCCCTAACAGACAATGGTGGGGCTAGAAGTTTTCTTGATGGTGGTTTTAATGGCTTGTTTCCTTGCAGGGTTTGATCTTGGGATGGGGGCTCAAGTTCTTACAATGCAATGGCTTCCACTATTTTTTCTACCCGTCAAATTCCTTCTCAGTCATGGACGCTCACGGGACAGCTTCCCTGTCTCTCCTCTGTAGCTTGCATCCCAGATCGGGGTTCCTGTTAGGCAGGGGTTGTGTTCTTCTGGGCATGCTGTTGGTTTTCCCGTTGGGCGGGATCCACGAGTTCGCGAGATTTTTTGCAGGTTCAGGGCGTGCTGGTTTTCCCCGATGGGGGGTCGTGGGTTTGTCTGCAGGTCTTGGGCGTACTGCTGGTTTTTCTCATTGGGCGGTTTTGCCTTCTCTTGCTGGTTTCTCTGAAGGTGGGATTCTGGGCATGCTGCTATTTTTTCCTGCAAGATGGGATTTCCTGCAAGATGGGATTACCTGTTGTTGTTGGGTTTCCCATGGGGCGGGACCTTCCCTTGCTGCTGGTTTTTTGTCCCCGCTAGGCGGGACCCTTCACACCCGATTTAGGGTTGGTTTGGTGGTTTTCCCGCAGGCGGGATCTTTCAATTTTGTTGGTTTTCCCGCTAGGCGGGATTTCTCAAACATGCTGGTTTAGGGTTTGTGTGCCTTTCTTGCTTGGCGGGATTCCTAAACATGCTTGTTTTCTCCACGTGGCAGGATTTCCAGATTGTGCGGTTTTTTCCCCATGAGGCGGGATTGTAATTTTTTCTGTTGTTTTCCCTGCTGGGAAGGTTTTTAAATTTGCTAGGGTCCTCGCTGGGCGAGATTTTCCCTTTTTGACTGCCGTTTTTTCCTGATGGGCAGGATTTCCTTTGTGGTGGTCTTCTAATGTTTCTCGCTAGACGGGATTTTATCTTCATCCTTGTAATGAGTCTCCCACTGGGTGGGATGTGTCATTTGGGTTTTAACCCTCGGTTTGGTCTTTTGACCTGTTGTAAGAAGGTTTTTGGGATCCTTTCAAAACCCACTTGTAATATAATTCCAACTTACCAAAAAAAAATTCCATCCAAATATAAGCTAGATGGAACTTCAGTGGTAAAACCAATGGGATGTGCTTGTTGTTTCTTTGAAGTCTAGAGGCTTGTTAGATTATGTAAACTATGGATGAGAGGGCCCAAGGAAACCAAAGAATTGACAAAAGGATTAGATCAACCAAGAGACAACAACTCTTGAACATAACATCAGAAGGGGTTTTGAGTTCATAAATTTGGCTTAGCAAGTTCCCTGAGTTAAAACAGGAAGTGGTGGAGCTGCTTGCTTTTCTAACCAGCTGTTGTAACAGTTCTAATTTTTTCTCCCTTTGTTTGGTGTACATTGTCTGTCTCAAAAGACCATACATTTTATTAAGAAGCCAGTGAAGATAAATCTGAAACAAACAGCAAAGGTGTCAAAAATATAACGCAGAAGAAAGAACAAAACATTCAAGGAGAGGACCGACCATACAGGCCTAAACACTGTGTTTTAAACAAACGTACCGATTTAATATTAAGCAGACAAATCAGCAACCAAAACAATAGTTAGACGCAGAAAAGCAAACCATGAAAACTGATAACAGAGATCTTTGAAGACTTTAATATACCAAAAAATAATTAAAGATGTTACGATAGTCAAATAGCCCTTCAAACCAATCAAAAAATTCATTTATAACCAGACAGATATAGGGACTATGATCGTCCCAAATAAGTCCAATGTTTTTAATAACGTCCTACTATCCACTTTGGCCTATTGGCTAAAACTTTAATGACTAAATTGGAAAAGTCGTACTCGGACATGGAATGTCCATCCAGAGTTGGATGGATAGACTATTCTACTTGGGGGGCATATTGAATGATCGGCTGAAAGAGGCCGTGGTAAAAATTCAAAAGTAATAAGAAGAAAGGAAGACAAAATCAGGAACGAATTGCATAAGTCCCACATTGATAACATACTGGAGAAGGAAGGAAGGAGGGAAACATTCTGGGAGGCCTGTGCATTGAAAACTTGATCAACATCCTCAAATCGTCAGGTATTTGAGACAGCAGGATCTCAGTATATAGATGTTTATCTTGTACTTTATCCACCTAATCTGGTCATAGAGTCATTTGTGTTGTCTAATTGAGGCAATGCATTTGTCCTCCATTTTACATAGATCATTCACATTAGTAGCATTTGCACCAGCAGTGCTTCTAATTAGTAGCATAAATGCCATTAGTGCACTTATTATATTACATCACATTATTTTTTTGGTATTTTTTTTATCAAAATAGGGGTCTAACCAATTGGATTAAGGAAGCCCTTTGTCTTCCCTTTGGTTAGGCAGACTCATCTATGTTAAATTTTGTTGTCTTCTATCTATTTTTTAGGTATGTCCATTTGCACTAGCCACAAGCATATATACTAGCAATGCATTTGTACACTAGTTAATGAATTGCCCTCTTAAGGCAAATCAGGTGCTTCTATTCCTAAACTCTTTGTTTTCATTTATGTAGCTTAGCATCTACTTGTCTGCTGTAGTTAAGGTTTTTGTTTTTATTTTGTTAATAAATTTAATAAAAGAGAAATTAAGGAACTTTAACATAGTTTTTTCATATAAAAGGGATATCTTATCATTTTGTCTTTAAATCTAAATTACATATAGTTTGCATTTTAAAATAGCTTATTTGATGCATCTTCCCTTGAATCCTTGCTCTTAAAAAGGAAAGGTGATTTGTGTTATTTTATTATTGAAAGTAAAAACAATTTAATCTAGATGTGTATGTTGCATATTTGTATATTGCATTACATTTAATTTCATGATATTAAGGTTAGGATGGACACATAAGAGGATCTTCAAAAAAAACTTAGTTTTCCTTTTGGAAACATAGGTGTTTTCCAATCCATACATTAAAATAGCATTAGGCTTTAACATCCATTAATCCTTAGAAGTGATAATCCCTCCTCTCTAACTAGAAATAGGTGGGATCCCCTTGGTTGGCCTCTTGTAATCTCTCTCCCCTTCTCACAACTAGAATCTATCAATATTAAAATTGCTATGAAGATAGATCCATTGATTGTTCTATCTCTAAAAATGTCAATTCCTACATAGTTTTTAATTATCCTTAACCAAACCCAACTGTTGGTCTATCCACTATTCAGGTTTATGCTACAAAATGAAGATCATCTCTTCAAATGGAGATCATGGTCATGATTAATTTTATAGTTATTTTTGTTTGTTTTTGTTAGTTTGGTAGTCACTGATGAATGTTTGACCTATAAGATCCCTACTATGCCCAAATTGTTTGATATTTTTATGATATTTCTCTACAACCAAAATCATCTCTTATTATGGTGATCCTAGTATCTCTTATTTTTGGAAAGAGAGAATGGTTAGGCATATATTGCTATCCCTAATAGCCTATTTCTATATCTAAAAATGTTCTCCTACTCAAAAAGAACATTTGGTAAGTGGTTTGATAGTTTTATTAATCCTACATCCTCTTGCTCAACAAGGCACTTGATTGAAGATGATTTTTCTTTTGAATTAAAAACTAGGGTTGTCATTAATTCTTTGATGAAATTTTACAAGCAATTAGAACCTTAGTCTCCACATCCCTATATTTCTTAATTCTCAGTCACATGCTCGCATCTTCTCTAGAATTAGAGGTAAGGAGTAAGAAGTTGACCCAACAATTAAAATACCTAATAATATCATCTTTCTGCCATTATTGCCTAAAGAGGAAGCCATCCTAGAATTCTTATACGCTAAAGAAAAATAATCCTCCATCAATAACATAAGAGACAATTTTGTCAAGAGTCCAATCCTAACTAGGGGAGGCACAAGTGGTTGGATTATGTTTGTCAACCATTTGAATTAGATAATCTTCCCCTACTCCAATCCATTTTAAAGAATGAAATGTCGTTAATGTTGAACCTACTATAGATATTAAGATAGGCACCCTCAACAACCATGCATAGTCAAAATTAGGGGTAACCTATCTAGCGAAGAACGTGTCATCTTTACTACCTTACTTAAGGGGTATAAGGATGTTTTTGCCTAAGAATATTCTAACATGCCCAGAATGGATGAGGATTTGGTTGCCCATAACATCGTTTCCTATAAGGATTTTACTCCTATCTAACAAAAGCAAAGAAAATTCTCTCCTCTCATTCAATTCCTATTTGAAATTAAAATCTAGAAGTTGTTAGATGCTAATTTCTAGACCCATTGACTATTCAGGCAGGGTATCTAATATTGTGCTCCTGAAAAATAGATAAATAAATGTTATTTACATTTGTTTTGACTTTCAAAATTTTAACCTAGCTTGTCCTAAGGATAACTTTTCTTTACCTTCTATTGATGCTATTGGCAATTCTACTATAGGGTATGAAATATTGTCCCTTATGGATGGCTATTCATGGGATAACCAAAACCTTATTTCCCCTAATGATCAAACTAAAACCACTTTTAGTACACCTAGAGGTATATTCTGATTACATTATCATACCATTTGGATTGAAAAATATTGGTGCTACCTATCAACGGGCCATGACAACTATCTTTCATGAATTTATTGGAAAGATAGTACAATCTTAATTGGATGATCTCTTGTGTAAGTCTAAGAAGTGAGTCGACCGTCCAACTATTATTTATATCATTTTTGAGTGATTACATCACTACAAAGTTAGACTTAATTCTAAGAAATGCTTGTTTGGTGTTACTACTAGTAAATTATTAGTATTTATGGTATCTCATAGGGGCATAGATGTTGATCATGACAAGATCAAGGTCACTAATATTATGCCTCCCCATCAATATGTTAAAGATATCAAATCTTTCATGGGAAATCTCAAAGCCATTAAGTAGTTTACCCTTGAGTTATCTTTCAGAACTTATACATTGAGTTGCTTAAGAAAGAAGTTGAATTCAAATGAGATTACAGTTGTAACAAGAACTTTCTTGAATTCAAGAAAAAAATTATAGCCCTCAACTCTTCACCTACCCAACCCAAATACATCATTTATTTTGCACACACCAACTACTCAAGTTTCCTTAGGAGTAGTCCTTACACAACAAGATGGTAACAATAAGGATTATGTCATGTATTATATTAGTTGAACAATGCTTTTGGTTGATACTTGATACACTCTTGTGGAGAAATACTACCTAGCCATCTACTTGTTTATGAGAACCTAAGGCATTATATATTGTATTAGATAACTTAAGTGGTCATTAAAATTGACCTCCTTGAGAGACCTGCTATAAAAACCTTACAACCTTACTGATACCTGATATAAAAAATTGATCATTATTATACAAGAACTTGGTCTTCAGATTGTCACACAAAAAGTTATGAAAGCTAAGGTGATTGTTGATTAATTAGTGGTCTCTCCTAACCCTATATAGCAACCCTAATGATCATTTCTTATACTCATGATTTATTCATATTTCCTTCCTCCATTACCTCCAACCTTATTCAAGAGTATTTTTCTTATGACCTCATTAAGCAATAAAATGCTCTCTTGGAGTCTCATAAGGCTACCAAGAGGTATTATAAAACTAAATCGAAATTCAATTATGATACATATTTTACTTCTCAAGAGTTTAATGAATAACTCCACCCTAACACTTGGATATTTCACTTGGATGGAGCAAAGAATGAATTTAGGGTAAGAGTTGGTATATTACTCAAGTCCCCAATAGGCCTAGTTGTGCCTATGGTCTTCCATATAAATTTGTTTAGCATTAAAATATTGTGGAATAAAAGGCTTTAATATTAGGGCTTCTAACTACCCAATATATGAATGTTAAACACATCAAAGTGTTAGGAGACTCCAAAATTATGGTTCGTTAGATTTTTGATGAGTATGTTGTTAAAGCTCCTCATTTGTTCCCTTACCATCAATATATTATAAAATCAATTAGTGTTTTTTATTTTTTTTCCATTGAGGTTACTCTCAAGCCACTTTGGCTAGCAAATTCATATCAAATGAAAATATTACTAAAATTAAATTTGTGGTAATGTTCATGATGAACCTGTGATCTCTATTATTAAAGGTCCAATGGATATGTACATAATTGAGGTCAATGTTATTGATTACCAAATTTCTAATTATGATCCTTGGTATGGTGACATTTTATGCTTCCTTAATAATCAATCCTATCCCTCTATGGCTAAATCTAAGCATTAGGCTCACATTTGCAAGAGAGCATTTTGATATGTTATTCTTGACATGACCCTATACTAACATATTCTTGATGTTCTCTTAATATGTTTTACAAAGTCTAAGGTGCCCAAATCCTTATTTGATGTTCATAATGGTAACTATGGTGGACACCTTAGTGGTCATTCCACAACCCATAAATTGCTAAGAGTAGGTTACTTCTATCCCATAATGGAAGCTAACACTAATAACTATGTAAAATTTTATGACAATTTTATTTTTGAAAATATGATATCCATGCCCTTGACTAGGTTCTTCATCTAATTGAGTATTCTTGGCCTTTTTCTACTAGGTATCTTGACATTATAGGACCTATTCTTCAATGTACTTGGATGGGTACAAGTTTATTTACCCAACTATAGAATATTTACAAAATAAGTGGAAGTTATGCCACTTACAAATTAGACAGATGTCACCATCTTCAAAAAAATTAATTAAATTGTGTGTAACTTTAGTGTACTATCTACTCTTATTTCAAAAAATAGAAATCCTTTCAAAAATAAAGAAATGAAAAATTGACTCCTCAATTAGAGTTTCAACACCTTTTTTCCACACCTTATTATCCACAAGAGAATGGTCACGTTGATTCTAGTAATAAGATTTTGGTAAACATTTTTAAAAATACAGTTAAGAAATTAAAGAAAGATTAGCACTTAATGTTATATCCCATATTGTGGGTATATCACACTAGTATTTGTACATCCATAGAGGTAACCTCTTTTCTTTGGTCTATGGTACTAAAGTTATTTTCTGCTTGAAATTGAATTGTTTGATGTTCTACGATGGATTTATCATTATATTTTGAGGAACTATGAGCAACCATTATTTTTTCTAGATTAAATAGCATCCCCAATACCATGTAAATTGATAAGAAAGTAAAATCAACCATTGATCTAGACTAACTAGGAGTAACATAATCAAGTGGAATTATCTCAACCGGTTAGATTCCTCGACATTTAAGGAGGAGACCAAGGTTCAAATATTGCCAAGTGATACATGGATAATATCCAAACTTTTCTGGAATACCACTAGGTGGTGATGATGTAATATGGGTGGGATCTATTTCAATCCTATATAACCAATTGAAGTCCTCTTTAAGAATCCAAAGATTACAATTATGCACCATCATTGAATTTGACATGAATAATCTAAGTCCCTTCTAACATTTATCTTAACTATATTTTATTTTATTTTTCCTTTTTTTACAAAAAAGACTAGCTACCTTTTAGTTCTTGCTTCTATAGTTTTCCATCCCATTTGTAATTCTCTCAAACTATTGTAATACCTCCCAAAGCTCCCATATCAAAAATTATTAGAAATCCCACATCTTCTAAATCTTTTTAAATGTTTCCTTATACTTATTCCTATATATTGTTATTTGTTGCATTAAAATAAACTTAATAATAAATTAATTCCTTGATTATTCTTTTTTGGGGCCATATTTATACTCTAAATATTTTAAGATATATTCTTTGTCCTTGTTTTTATTTTTATTTGTGGGGTTAGCTCTATTGTTTTTAATTCTTGTCTTATTTGTTTTTGGATTCCCAAACTAAAATCCCTCTAGGTTTTCTTTTCCTTGTATTTCTATTTTAAGGGTCTTCCTCTTCTTTTTCTATTACCATCAATGCTTTCATCCTTATCAGTCTCTTTTATTTATTCATATTATTCACAATTTAACTTATCAACATATTAACTACCATAAATAATCTAAAGTGCAAGTCATAACCTTGGAAATATATATATATATATATATATATATATATATATATATATATATATATATATATATATATATAGTCCTAAAAACCCTAAAGTACAATAGGTAACCTCTATAGTACTTTTATTCTTATGTTGTCTTAAATACCTAAAGTGTAATGCACCTTTTCCATATTTCTTTATTTATTGTGGTTCCTCAAACATCGTAAATTGCAAGAGAACATTTAGACTACTTTAATTTTTATTATGTAGAGATTATTTTCTATAATTTGAAAAAATTGAAGATGATTTGTCTGGATCAAACTTCAACTCTTCCACATTTTCTACTTTGAAATTGATTTTGCACCTTCCTTTGCAACTTTAAGTCCTTTTTAAACCAAACTTGAATATTGCACTTTCTCATCCTTTGCATCCTTACTTTCTTCAAATGTTTACTCAAGATTAACTGCGATTATCATCATCTTATGAGGAAGAAAGGTTTCATTTGTAACTTTTTTGGGACTAGAAAATCCATTATCTAAGCCAACTTCTACAATAATATGATTCAAGCCCCACTTCATCTTTGAGTTTGTCACATGGCCAAAAATTTTGATCTCTTTCTTGATCGATTTCACTTTGATATCTCTTGTCATGTGTCTAGTAATCATAACATTGTGATATTAGAATGCAATATTTTTATAACCCACTTGTTGATCCCATTATCTTAATTTAAATTTAACTTAATGAATTTTGGAAAATATTTTGTAATATCCATGGCAACACATATCTAAGTATACAAACATGCTTTTGCTCCTTAAGAGTTTCCACTTCATAGATGAACCCCCCTAAAATATTACCAATATTCTTTGAAACCTTATCAATAAGTTGGAATGCTAGTCTAAAAACCAAATTCAAACTAAAATCCTTTCAAGAATTTTCATCTCCATAGAAAAAATCACTCTACTTAAATACAAGCTAGCTCTCCCCCTCAACCATCAACCACCACATTATTTTATCCCTAACTTCTATGTTGGAGAAGATGATGAGAAAAATTATTTTGGAAGAGAAGTTACTAAATTATCTAAAATTTATTCCCACTTACATTCAATTCATTTTTAATCTCCAAAGAACATAGCTAGTATTCATTAAACTTGCATATTAACCTTTTGCCTAAAAACCCATATATTATGCTCGATCATCTCATACTTATAATAATTTGTGATGCATCATCTCATACTATATATTTGTTCTTTTTCATTGTTGATCAACAAAATACAACTTCTTCTCATTGGGGCATCCTTCCTTCCAATTAGGGATTCTTTAAATTAGAATTCTTCCTTGCCACCCAATATTTCCCAATAAGCATCTTTCATTCTTTGAATTTATCTAAAAATATAAAGCAATAACTTTAAAAAGGAGACCTACACTCACACCTCACTCACATAAAAGCATATAAATCGTATTCAACATATTATAGTTTTTATTATAAATAAAGTTAAATTTTAAGATTATATTTCTTTAATTAAAACTATTATTTTAAGTTGTAAATTTTGACATGTGTTCTATTCATAACAATGTATTCAATATACTTTAAAAAGATTACATATGATTTTTTATCAAATAAATAATCACATTCTCTCGTGTATATATTCTTTTAATAAGTTATATTTGGCTTCTCGTTAACCAACTTCTTGACATCATTTTCATTAAGAGATAAAATCTCACTCAATCACTTGCATTCTATTATTTGAATTCCTAAGTTATCTGCTACCTAATTTCCTAGTCCATATATATATATGATGACATAATCAAGATTCTAACTCTAGCAATAATTTATGGACATTATGAATCCCTCTCAATTTAAATATATTTCCATCCTTTTTCAATGACTGTTTTGATCCCTATAAGAAGTTCCTTATGACAATTTTGATTTTGAGTATGTTAGAAGAATTTTGACTTCATTATTTTGAAAAACACCACCTCCACCAACTTTCCTTAGATTTCCTTTGGAAGCATCATCAAAATTAATTTTAATAAACCCAACTTATGGAAAATTCTATTTTCTCGTAGATTGAAGTAGATTCTTTGTATTAACTCCGTGATCATAGATAACCCATCCATGTATGGTCAAATCTTATAATCAACACAATAGCACCTCTTTTTCCATACTTGAAACCTCCCATGAACAACACCATGTCTATAATCATTCTGCTAGGAAAGGAAATAAAGAAGGAAATGATGAAGCTACCCCATATATTATCATATATAAATGGTGTAATCAAATTGAAAGTAAAGAAGTAAACAATCTAATGTTTTCTAGATCTCTCTTTACATAAGGTATACCTAAATGGTCCATGATATCCCCTTCTTTGCATATCTCATATGCCTTTGGATTGTTGAGGCTTTATTCTTTTATGTATATATTATAATAACAGTAAAAAAAAAAATAGTGTTAAATTGCTTGTCCATAGTGAAATGCTTACCTTAACTAATCTTTAATTTATTTTTTGAATTTTTATGTAAATTAGATCCTATAAATCATTCTAAATGGAAAACATAAAGCAAAGGAAGTCTTTTATTGTTGGAATTTTTAAGCTTTTTATCAATAGCAAAGGAAGTTTTTAAAGTAGATTTTGTAAAAGCAAAAACATACTCTCTTTTTTAAGTTGAAGTACACTTGTTTACATCAATAGTAATACATTTAACAACTAAGTAGAACATTCAATTTCAATGGCTCAATTTCAAGTAGAACATATTCTATGACTTGCCATCATATTCAAATCATCCAAAAACAACATCCTATATGTGTAAGACATACTAATAATAGAGAACGATGGGAGTTCTCAAAAAGAATTGCCTTTATAGTGCAAAAAAGTATATAATATATCCAATTTATCTATAATATAAACTTTAAGTAACATAGTTTATAGTATGATGTACAACTTGAGTGGGCTTAATGGTAAGATTTTGAAACTTTGAATGGGAGGTTCAAGGTCTAAATCCTGTGGAGGTAGAGTTGTACACCATACTTTAATATCCAGAGTTTGGTTGGATAAACATGTGTAGGGTAAATAAAAATGATTTGAACAAAACCCTTGAAATAGTTAAATCACTCAATACCTTGGTATTATATCTTAATTTATGACTATGTATCTTATTGCATTGTTTAATGATTTTTTCAAAAATTTCTCAATATATCTTCATTCATGACTATGAAGTTATTGCATTGTTTAATGATCTTTTATTTTTTTCTCATGCCAAGGATATCAAATATAATCACCATGAAGATAACAACAAAGAAACTACCCTTAAATTAAAGCAACATCAATACTACCAAAGGAAAGAATCCCTTAAAAAATCCTCCAATATGAAAGTGCCACTTCAATATGTACATCATCAAAAAAAATTGATTTGAGCAAGCTATTAAAAGAGAGAAAATGTTTAGGCACTTTATATTATATTTTGACAAATTATATATTTATTGTAGCTTTTAATAACATAACTATTTTGTGTGTTTTGCTCATGAATTTATCGTTCTATAACATAAATTATTGTTTAATATACAAATATCAATTAAAATCGCTATGTAATAAACCTAAATAAGATACAATATAAAAATTACCTTAAATCAAGGTATGGTGTGTGTTACCGTAATGGTCTTTGGTTCTCATAATGGTAAATCAACCATAGTAGGATGTGTGTAAGTGTGTTACACAAAACAAAAAATACCTTAAAGCAAGTCTAGACCAATATTATTATTTGTAAATATATTCACTTAAAATCTTCCAATTTGAGAACATTATTATGGAAAGTAAAACCTTCTAAAAATAAATACAAGATTGAAATACTTGATATCTCACAATTCAAGGTAATGATAAATTATACTTATGTGCATATATAATACCTTAGTGAAGAGGTTGAAATAAGATGAAGTGGATGAGGTTGACATCAATTTTATTGAACCAAAATTTTGATTTTACAAGATCATGGATGCATTTAGGTCATTGTTTCCATGAACAACAAATTTAATTACATCAGTATTGACTTAGCTAAGAAATTGTGGGTTCAAATGAAGAATATATATAAAAAAGTTTGAGAATTTCAATCTTATCATGGATAAATATGGTTTGCATTAAAAATTGTATGGTATAGCTATAGGTGCAAATGTTATGGGGTAAGTGGTGGGAGTAAAAAGTTTCACTCCATAAACCAAGGTTCCAATTTCATAGGTGAATCTTAACATTTCAAAATGGTAGAAATTCAGTTGGTTATATACTTCAATTTTTAAGGTGGAGAACAAGGTTCAAATCTTGCAAAGTGAGATATGCATAGTTGTCAACATATTGTTGCAATACCACTATGGTCATGAAATAACAACGATGGGCTCATTTCAATCCCATGTAACCAATAAAAATATATATGGTGTTAGCTAAAGTGGTTAAAAACCTGGGCTTCCAATGGGAAGACCTAGGATGAAGTCTTGCCATGCAATATAATACCACTATGTGCTTCTTCTAAATGTCGTGGTAATATGGTCAATGGTGTAATATGGGTGGGCACATTTCAATCCTATATAACAACACACTAGTATTACAACAACTTGGCAATTATGCATATATCATTTATAAGGCATTATCATACCAATATTAATGATGAAGTTGACATAAAATAATAATAATAAAATGGTTGGCATGGATAATGCAAAACCAATGTTGATTGTACTAAGACATTATCTTGATTAAATAATACCTAATGATCAAATAATCAAAAAAGTGAGGGAAAATTTTCATCTAAGCATGTAACCTTGTTGGGGCATGGATTTTTTCCCCAAAACCTAATTTTATGCCCTAACCACATTATCAAGGGCATAAATTTATGACTAGGACTTTATTTTGACTCATTCAAAGTGTGTTGGAATGCTTAAAGACAGTAAGTTTTGATAAAGTTATGGCTTAGAAAATAGCACTTTTACAAGGATAAAATTTCGAGTCCCTCAAAAATACAAAATAAAAGTTAGTAAAATAGTAATTTTCTATTTTTAGATATTCCCAACCAAAATGCATCTCTAATCATGTCACATCACTTGAAGACAAAATACAAAAATACAAGTCATTTATATCACTTTGCAACTTATCAAATGACATTAGTTCTCAATCATATTCTTCAACTTTCAAGGCAGGTACCCAAGTTCAAATATCACTAAGCAATACGTGCATAGCTGTAAAATTGTTGTAATACCACACACCACCGTGATGTAATACGTGTGGGGTCTGTTTCAATCCCATATAAACAATTTTTTTTAAAAACACTTTGCAACTCATGGAAGGTGAACCATCAAATTTCCATGTGAGTGACCTTTAATTTTCAATATGATGGAATTTGAACCCACCAAACATTATGTAAAAATATATTTACTCTAAAAAGTGAGTAATTAATGTAATGTTATATCCTCACATCTCTTCTCAAAGATTGCATGCATTGTACTTTATTTTTTTTACAATTAAATCGTTCTTTTCTTTTTGCTTATATATCTATATATTGTGATTTGTTGTTTGTTATTTTTGAATTGCATTCATTATTGATTTTTCTTTACTCAACTTTTTGGTTATGGATCAATAGTATTAGAGTAATTTACCTTATGATTCTATATACATAAATACAATATTAAGTTATAAAAATATCATATGTGAGATCCTTATTATTAGCTCTCTTTCTATTTCAACCAATCTCAAAGGGTGAGTAGGATGAACAACATTAGTACAGTCAATTATTAAAAGGAGAATGAAACCCTCATGAAATAGAGGAATGAGATGTTGGATCAATCTGCTCAAACTCTTCAACGAGTCCCTATTGCAAGTTCTATAACCTCCTCTGCATAACCTTTCATTGCCCTAGCACTAGTTAATGCTCCCGCATCTTTTAAGCTATAAATAAATCCTGATATCCCTATTTTGAAGGAAAACTTAATGTTGATACCCTAGAAAATTGGTTGGTCTAATTGTCTTCGTACTTTTTTAATTCATTAACGTTGAGATCATTTTTAAACTCCTAAAAATTGGTGAAATTCACAATATTTTCTAGAAACAAACATAGGCAATCTATCCACTCAAATCTTATAAAAAAAGTATTATAAAGAATAAAAATAAGATATAGTGGGCACCCATAGGCACCATAAATATATTATCTATAAATAAGAATCATGACACTCTAATGATATGGATGGAGTGGTTGGGAGTTATTTATACCAATACCAAATCTCCATAGTACATAAATAAATTTAGCCCAAGCCTACATAACAAGTGGTCTTTAAGATTAATTCAAGTTATAATATGGATTTAACCATAACAAGCGATAAATATGGATTACATAATAAAACATTACAATAAACTAAATACATTATACAAATATTGCTCATGCCTATAAATGATTGCATCATACAATGTTGACCTTGGCTGTTAATCAAAGTACACTTTCAATGTCCCATCATAATTTGAACTAAGGGGCCAAGGAGAATACATTAGTGATAATAATACCTCCCCCATAATGGATGCTCTAATGGGCCTCCACATTTGAGGTAGACTCATTTGAATCCCCCTCATCATTTGAAATTAATTGTTGTAGAAAGTGTCTCTACACAAGAAACTCCCTACACTAGATCGTAATCATCACTACCATTGTCAAATACTCCTACACATCCAAAGAACACTTCTACTAGGACTTCAAATAAGGAAAAGTAATTAATATTACCACCTCTAAAGAAAATATGTTTGAATATTCTATAGTTACATAAGATAGGACTTGAAGTGTTGGAGAATGTTACATTATTTTGTACATGTAAATGTATCCCCATGGTACCCTTATGGTACAAATATAAATATGTAATAGATTTGAGTTTGAGTCTATAGTTGGTGAGTGATTTATATATCCTCTTTATGTAAGTGTCTATGTGCAAGATATGCACAAGTGTCATGTAAGAGTGTAATGTGCATGATATGTACAAGTGTCATTTAAGAGTGTAATATGCATGATATGCACAAGTGTCATGCATGTTAGTAAGTGTGTATTGAGATAAAGTGTACAAGTGTCATGTATGTAAGTGTGCAAATATGTAATGTGAGGATGTGCACAAGTATCTTGTGTTCGAAGTGTGTGTAGGAGAGTAAAAGTCATGTAGCAGTGTGTAAGTATCAAGTGTGCATGTAAGAAGAGAGTGAAGAGTCATCTTCTATATCTATATTATGGAGACAAATCTCCATACAATGTAAGTGGGAAAATGGTTTGTAACAATCACCATAATAAGCATTGATAATAAATCTTGTATACATATTTTGAGCAATATTATTGTAAGTATATTTCATGCTTGTACATGAATGATTTTGGCCATTTACATTCATATTTGATATTATAGTGAATGTTATTATATTTATATTGGCTTAGATATATATTTGATTGCTCATATATTTAATTCTACTCTTGATTATTGATATTGAGACCTAAGATATTGTGGCTTAATTATATTGGGACCTGAGATAGTTTGAGATAGTTTGGCTTAAAAGCCAATAGTGGTATCAAAGCTATCGCTTAACTTTATCCATTTTTTATAGAGTTATATTTCAAAACCACCATAATATTAGAGTCTTTCCTAAATTAAAATATGATCATTAGCATTTGTATTATAATATGGAAGATATATAATACATTGCATAGATAGTTGGTAGTTTGAATAACCAACTAACTTCCCCAACCACTTTGCTAACCACCTAGAGGCGCTAAAAAATATGCGCTTAGGGAGTTAATATCCCAATGATGGAATATGACTCTAGCATCCCCCCTTATTCCATTATGTGGGATAACATAGAGAAATCCCCCCTAAATGTTGAAGGAGAGAAAATAAAAGATGTTTTTGTGTTGGCTCTATCTTTGGCTTTGGCTCTGGCTCATGGCTCTGGCTCTGGCTCTAAGGTTACCGTCGGCATAGAACCTCTAGGTCTATCTCTGGATATGCCTATGGATCTGCCTTTGGATCATTGCCTCTGGATCTGCCTGTAGGTCTACCTTTGGATCATTGTCGTTGGGTCTACCTTTAGGTATGTCGTTGGATCATTACCTCTGGGATTGCCACTCAATTTTTCATTGGATCTGCCTCTGGGTCTACCATAGGTTTTACCTTTTTGTAGAAGCCATACAACATTTCTTTCACTTTGGTCCATTATGTGAGATATGTCCATACACAATCAATTTGAACCTTGTTGGCCGTTTTCACTTTGTACCAAAAATTTGAAGAGGAGTTATTTGTACATCCACATGAGTCACAAGGATGTAGTTTCCAACACCTAGCTACTACATGTCTTATTCTTCCATAATGACTGCAACAATGCTTTGTAGGAGTTGAAGGAGATTTAGGTTTTTTAAACATGGTTTTATTGGTACTTGCTTGTCTAGAATAGCCAAGGCCTTCATTCTTTGGCCTGACATTTAGCATTATAGGAGTTTTAATGTCTTGTCCATGTTTACCTAATATTTCACCATTGAATCTCATTTTCTTCATCAGTTTGGATCCAATCCCTTTGGTGTGTTTTTCAAAACATCCAAGTTCTTCATCTTCATCAATGATTTTAACAATATGGCATTTGTTACTATTTATGAGAGTATGGAGCTCATTTTTAGGAGGTTCAATTTTTAAGTCACTAGTGTTGCAAGCAAAATCTACTCTTGTGATGAGATCACCTGTGCTATAACTAATATCTGCCCTTGTAGGCAGGAGGTCATATCACAACAAGCATTGGCCACAATGGGTTTTAGGTCACTTGTGCTACAACAAGCATTTACCATCATGGACTGAATATCACTTGTGTCACAAGAAGCATCGATCGTTAGAATCATGACCTCTGATTCCTCACTGATGTCCCTTTTCTTTTGACGTTGGGCCATGTCAAGTGAAACCAATGTCATGTAGAATGCCCTTACAATGCCTATAGGTATTTGAGCACCATTTATCTAAAGGTCTTCAGAAACTTTAGAATCTCTAAGAATGGATTTTACACCACTGCGTAGTGTAAGATATTTTCCATCTTCAAAAAAATCCATTCCTTCCCATCCTACTGGAAAGTAAGGATCTTTAACTGATTTTGCAACATCATCAGTTGGTTTTGTGGTATTTTTCTTCTTTGATCTATCCATTTTTAAGGTGTCGGTCTCTACCAAAAATGCACCTATTACAATGGAATTTTGCAAGAAGTTTGACTAAGGTGTCGATCTCTGTCGAAAAATGCACCCTTACAAGTCTTCCCCCTTTTTGCAAAATATTTTGTGATGGAGTAAAAGAATCTTCTAATGACCAGTATGAAGGTTTCTTATCTCTCCAAAATGGTCCCCCTTTATTTATACTAACAAAGAGTACATGAAAGGGAATTCACTCAAATTGATGGCACCTGCCTCAAAACATACCGAAAGAGGATAATGAGTTGGAGGAGTTTAAGCCAAACAATCAAAATGAATTAGGGTATAAAATGGAGTGAATATCAATAAAAATTGTCTTTCCTTATTTTTCCCTGATTATTTATAGAGAACAAGCTCAAACATCGTTGTTGCAGCTATGTTAGGTAGCAGATACAGTAGCTCAGAGCACGAAAACATTACTTGTAAGTGTGGGCCAGAGGTATCACATATACCGAACACTACGATGCAATAAGTTACACAAATATGTGTAAATCTTGGGGTCTTTCTTGTTTTGAATTTTTAACTTATGATTGAAATGCAAAAAATAGGAAATTAAATGCAGGAAACAATCACAAGTGCCCATAAATTTTAACTATAGGTGTCGGAATCCACCAAAAATGCACCTATTTACAATGCTAGTTTTGTTTTCAAGATGTCGGTTTCCACCGAAAATGCATCTTTGGTTACAGTATTTTTTTGCAAAATATTTAAGTTTTTTTTCATTTGTAAAAATGATATTCAAATCCACAATTCCCCCCCCCTTTTGTCTTAGAATTTTACAAAAGAAACAATGCTTTTATCCTCCCTTTTTGTTGCAAAATAAACAAGGTTTGAAAAATTTTGATGTACCCTTTCAATGTGCAAAAGAAACAATGTGCAAATTTGTTTTCTTATCCCTCCATGGAAAAATGCACTAAGGTTCCTTTTCTTGGTTTTAGTTGCAAAACAAATGTGATTTGACAAAAAAATACTTCTTTCTTGTTGCCTTCTTGTGCAAAACAAAATGTTTTCTTTGCAAAAAAATAACCTAAGGTAAAATAAAATACCTCTTCTCTGTCTTGGTAAGCAAAAAATATGATGGTGTGTTGCTTTGGAGCGGGCGGGATTTGATCCCCCAACCTGCCTTGGGCCAATGTCTTCGCACGGCTCTGACTAGCCAGTCTGGCTAGCGCAACCGAAAAAATAGAAGATAACCACCTTCCTTTTATTTCATTTTCCTTGGGAGCGCGGCTAAAAAAAATAGTGTGGGCATGTGTGGGGTTGGAACCCTCAACCTCCTGCAAAGGAACGCCTAACACTGGTCTGACTAGCCAGTAGGGCTAGCACTACCGAAAAAATAGAGGGAGAAGGAGCTCCTCTTTATTACCTTCGAAAGCCACCAACAAATAAAAATAAAAATAAAATCCCAGGATTATTATCCCATATGCACCATGTGGTGCACTGCAGAGGACTTTAAAACAACTTTTGTACACTGTATTATTTGATTACCTTCGGGTAATCAGAAGCTTTGTTCACCCCTTTTGCTGAGTAGAACAGAGAACTAGAGTGCGCCATGTGGACCAACCAGAGAATGCCACCTCACCATTGCCAACTAGGTCACCACATCAATTGCCACATCAGATGCACCATGTCACTAGCTACCACATCACCAGTCGTCAGATGCACCATCGTCAACCAACCACATCACCAATCTACCACGATCTGCATGTCGAAGGTTGTCCACGTAGACTCCTCAGGATCTATGCTCAAGATTTTGGTTGTCTCCTCGAGATCCGTACTCAAGGACTCATGCAGGTGGTCGATTTTCTCCTCGAGATCCATACATAGGGACTCGTGCAGGTGGTCGACTATCTTCTCGAGATCCATGATCGATGTCAGTGATGTTAGATATCGCCTACTTGCACCTAATTTCAATCCATGTCTAGTACAAGATACTCCATGATTTATGCCCTAAAAACCTACACCCAAAATAGCCTTCGATCTACCTCGAGAAGCATACCACCCAAAATAGTCTTCGATCTACCTTGGGAAGCGTACCTAGAAAAACACGAATGTCTGCTGCTCCTACTCTGATACCATAAAGTAAAATATTAGCATTAGTATTTGTATTAGAATGTGAAAGATATATAATACATTGCCTAGATAGTTGGTAGTTTGAATAACCAACTAACTTCCCCAACCACTTTGCTAACCACCTAAAGGGGCTAACAAATATGAGCTTAGGGAATATTATGCTATCAAATATGAGCTTAGGGAATATTATGCTATCAAATATGAGCTTAGGGAATATTATGCTATCAAATATGCGCTTAGGGAGTTAATATCCCAATGATGGAATATGATTCTAACATGTCCACTTTAAAAGTAGTGAAGACTTTGACTCTATTTTAAAGGTTTGGCAGAGTAGATATTGAGGGGATAGATAAAAGTCGTCTTGATTTGGATACTAGATTCTATCCACTTTGTTCAAGGAAAATCAATGAAAACAAGGACTCAACCAAAATAGATTGAAAGCCAACTCAAAAGAAAGTTAGATGTGAGGGGATATTCAAAGTCACCTTGATATTGATTTTTGGATTCTCTGGAGAATAGGAGAATCATATTGTTCTTAGGTTTGACCTAAGACATCAGATAAGAGAAGCATCAAAGATTCCAAAGAAGAGAAGCATCAAAGCTTCCAGAGGACTGAATAGAGAAGCAATATAAGCTTCCAAAAGATTAGAAGAATTTCAAAAAGAGAGTACATAAGGATAAAAGAAAACTTGAATAAAATCTAGAGTATAGTAGAAATAAAAAAAAACTTTCTACATGATATATTGAATGGTTATTATTAAGCAGTGATTTAAACTAATATTTAAAGTGCAACTATTCAAGGAAAAACTAAAATTCAGACCACATAGCCATAGAAGAGCACTAGTGCAGAGGAAATAGAAGCACATGTTCCGTTAGAACGTGATACCTACATAAAAAAAAAAAAATTGTGAGAATATGAAGCTTTCCCTAAGAATGTGATGCCTGAGAGCATGAAGTCATCCAGGATAAAAGAAGGTAAGTCTGGAAGATTCCATGAGAGGACAGTGACCAAGTAGAGAATAACTATAAGGGGAACAATGTCTATCTAAAGGCATCTATACGACGCCTAATTGGGATACCAACATCTACACGATAGTTAACAAAAAAAGAGATAGTGCTTATATTGCATCTAACAAAAGGAGGCAGTTCCTATACAAAGGCTCAATCAAGAGCCACAACTTACAAAAGGAGATAGTGCCTATACAGAGGATTAGTCGAGAGTCAAAGCTTACAAAAGGATATGGTGTCTATACAATGGCTAAGTAGAGAGATAAAAAATTTACATTGGTTAACCAAGAGTCTATATTTAATTAAAGCCAATAGAGAGCTAGCATAGACAATATACATCAACATCTATAAAGCAGAGAGCTAGTATATAGTGAGAGCTAGCATAGATAACCACACTAAAAGGAACCTAAGCAGATAACCAATGCTAACGTGAACCAGTATTGATAGCCACACTAGAAGGAACTTGAGTAGATAGCCAACGCTAACATGAGCCAATCAAACCAAGAGGAATCTGAAGAGACATCGTAGCCAATAGGGAGCTATTGAATCCGAAATAACCAAGATGCAAATGGGTTAATAGTGCGCCTTATAGAGTAAATGAATTTTTGAATAAGCATGAGAGGTAGAACCATTTTTGTTGTTGGAGTAACGTCCTTGGGACGTTATACTGCAACCATAACGCCTTTGTGAGGAGCATGCATCATTATTCGAAAGCATCATTCATGTGCTTGATTATTTTGCCAATTGGAGGTAAGCAACATTACTTTATTAAATAAAGTCCTAAGTGAAAAGGTTTATTTAAAAGTTTTTTAAAACCTTAGGAACTTTAATAAGTGGGAGTTATAAGGACTTCTACAATATATTGAAATTTAATATTTCAATTTTTAAGTTTTTTAATATTTATTAAGTTTTGGAGTGATAAGGTTTTCTACTTCAAATAGGATTTAAGTTTTTGAATTTGAAATTTGGTTTTTAAGATTTGGTTTTTGAAATTTGAAGAGTTAGAAGATTAGAATTTGAAGAAGATTTAAGATTTGAATTTTTAGAGGATTTGAAAATGTAATGTTTTAAATTTAGAAAAAATTTAAAACTTGAAGTTTTTTTTAATTTGGAGAATTTAGTATAGGGAGATAAAAGGTTTTCTACTTCAAAAAGATTTTGGAAATTTTAAAATTTGCAAATTTATTGTTTGAGTGATATTTGAAGTTTTTTGAAATTGCAAGTTATTGTTAACTTTGGAGTAATAAGGACTTCGCCTTCAAAGAAATTGAATTTCAAACTTTGATCATTATGGAAGAAATTATTAAAAATGCATTCAATGATGATAGTGAAGAAAAGATGAACAAGTTAAAGTTTTAATCCAAAAATTTGATAAATGTTTTTGACAAAAAGAAGGAAATGCCAAAATGGTTTAAAAATACACTTGAGGACTCAAAACTTGAATAAAGGCCAGATCTTACTACTATAAGACCACAAACTCATAACTTAACAAGAGTAAATAGGGGATTAATAAATTCTATAAAAAAACCTACAAGTACTCAAATTGTTTTAAGACATCCATAATGGAAGATAGCCATGGATTCAAAATATGCCACATTAATGAAAAATAAAACATGGAATCTAGGAAAGAAAGCATATTGTAATCAATTGAAGTGTAATCATTGCAATAGAATTGGCCATGAAGAAGCTAATTCTTGGAATATTTATCCATATAAATTTTGTAGAAGAAAATACTTATTCTCCAACATCTTGTTGGTACAAAAGAATATATTATGAGATTTGAAAAAATGTTATTATTCAGATTAGACAATTTTCTTCAAAAACTTATTTCTAGAGCAACTCCAAATGTCATGAAAAATAGAGGAAAATATCTTATTTCAAAGATGAAGAACAAATCAAGGAAAAAATATTCGACCTTATTTTGTCTAAGGATCATATTAATGATGAAGTGTTTGATTTTTCAAAAAACAAGAAATAGGGAAATGGATCAAGTATGGTCCAAATTTATCTTTTAGAGAAAACAGGAAACGGGTTACAAGACAATATCAAGATTGTAAGAAAGTAAAAATAATTGAAGCACATGAACCAGAGATCAAATACAAAGAAGAAGCTCAAGTAGTTCATGAACAAGACAATGAAGAAGCAAAGGTTAAAGAACCAAAGAATGAAGATGAAGGAGAAGGAGAATTTAGAGTAGAACACAAGAAAGAAGTTGAAGATGGATCTCAAGCAAAAGATCATACACAATGTAAAGTTACCTAATTGAAGATGAAGATTGAAGACTAAAGTCTTCAATAACCAAATAATGTAATACAAGGGGGTGTTGGAGAATATTACATTATTTGGTACATGTAAATGTACCCCCATGGTACCTTTATGGTACAAATGTAATATGTAGTAAATTAGGATTTGAATTTATAGTTTAGGTGAATAATTTATATTACCTCTTTATGTAAGTGTCTAGTGCAAGATATGCACAAGTGTCATGTAAGAGTGTAATGTGTTGAACATGCACAAGTATCATGCATGTTAGTGAGCAAGTGTCTATTGAGAGGAAGTGCACAAGTGTCATGTATGTAAGTGTGCAAGTATGCAATGTAAGGATGTGCACAAGTGTCATGTATTAGGATTGCATATAGGAGAGTAAGAG
Source organism: Wollemia nobilis (assembly GCA_028583015.1). Taxonomy (NCBI): domain Eukaryota; kingdom Viridiplantae; phylum Streptophyta; class Pinopsida; order Araucariales; family Araucariaceae; genus Wollemia; species Wollemia nobilis. Next base: position 858,429 of record JAQPPZ010003229.1, read on the forward strand.
TCATGTAGAAGTGTGCAAGTGTCGAGTGTGCATGTGAGAAGAGAGTGGAGAGTCATCTTCTATGTCTATATTATGAAGACAAAGCTCCATACAATGTAAGTGGGGAAAGTGAGGAAATGGTCTGTAATGATCACCATAACAAGCATTGATAATAAATTTTGTATACAAATTTTGAGCAATATTATTGTAAGTATATTTGATGCTTGTACATGAATAATTTTAGCTATTTACATTCATATTTGATATTATAGTAAATGTTATTATATTTACATTGGCCTAGATATAGATTTGATTGCTCGTATATTTAATTATACTCTTGATTATTGATATTAAGACCTAAGATATTGTGGCAAATTATATTTGGACTTGAGATAGTTTGGCTTAAAAGCCAACATGAAGGCATAGCTTTCCCTTTTTGGCATAGATCATCTTATTTAGAAAATCAACTTGCCCTTGGTCCATCTAATTTTCATCACCAAAGGAGGCTTTGCATGAACTTCCTTAAGAAAAGAGCTATTACAAATTTCTAAAATTACCTAGACAAGAAAGCTAAATTAATAGCCTAAATGAAGAAGAGGGATTGACTAAAGCTCATCATGGATCCTTTTCCTATATGCCTCCAAAAACTCAATATCTACTACAATTATCACAAATCCAACTACATCTCCCAAAAAAGTAGACCAAAAATTTTGACTGCATAAAATAAAATATAATTACCTTTTAAGAATAAGACAACAGAGGTTGAGGAGTACTCTGCACAATTTGGACCCTAACACTAAAATCATAAACTAATATCACCAATCCGTAAGGCTCAAAAAGTTGTGTGATTTAAAAAATAAATGGGCTCAAAATGGTTCCATATGCAAAAGTTATGGCCTCCAAATGTTTTTCCCTAATAGCCCTCAAAAATACAAAAATAACCTTATAGACCTTAGAAGAGCAATAGCCAGTCCCAACTTGTCACTTGGCACTCATTCATTTGCTGGTTATAATAACTCATTATGTGTCACTTGGCCACCTTTAATTAGATTCATATCATTTGTTGCATTGTGATTGGTTGGAAGGGCATATGTATACAAAAAGTTTGAATACATGGCACACAAGGGTACCACGTCGACCACCAAGTTGGCCAAGCATTGTGATTAGCTAGAAGGGCATATGTATACAAATACATGGCACATAGGGGTGCCATGTCAACCGCCAAGTTGGCCAAAGTTTCCAAATTTTCTAAATGCACCAAAAAGTCCCTCTATGAGGTTTGAACCCAAGCTTCTGTCTGCCTAAGAGTCTTGGTCTAACCAAGATGCTAAGGTGCTCTTTGGAGTACTAAGGGTAGGATGTCACTAATAACCTCAGTTCCAGAGCACACCATGCAAAAAAATAGTGACTCAATACCATGATACACTACCTCTAAATGCCTTACGAGTCTGTGCATAATCGATTGTTCGCATATGATAAAGGTGATTGCTCCAATGATGATGTCATAGAAGTCGTAAGTTGAATCGTTCTTTTGAGCAATAAAAGTTGCTACCAATATTCGAACACAAAACCATCGCCCTCCTACGCTTAAGCACTTTCCATGTTGATTGTTATGACGTGTGCTCAATTGGGCATTGAAACCATTGACATGCATCTTAAACCCTACCTTGTTCTATAAAGCATTCCAAAAATCAATTCTTGGGGTTTTGAACCTACGACCCTCTAGAAGCAGATATTTAAATTTTCTCCGCTTAACCACCCTAACACACCTTTTGTGTTGATAATGAATCTCACTTTCTCCATGATAAATTTTCTTCAATAGAAAAACCTTAGACAATTAGGGAGGCACATGAGCCGTGAGAGTGCACAACATTCACAGATGCATGTGAGCCAAGAGCACGCACAAAAAATGGTGTCAATTTTTAATTCAAATTAAAATTTTGATTTGAATGACTATGCTTGCTCCTCCATATTATCATAGCTTTGAAAACAAGGAAGAATTCCAAACAAATCCAGATTTAAATATTTAAACAAAGTCAAAAATACTCCGATAACAACAAAGTAAGGAGTAGATTCAACAAACATATTTCAAATTTTCTAGAATTGTTGATAGATAGAAGATCTCCTCTTGGCTCCTTATGTAGGTAACTATTGCCACATTTTGCATGGGGTGCTAATTTTGAAAATTTGTAAGGTTGTTGCTTTCCCTCTCTTCTCTCTTCTTTCATGTTCTTCTTCTCTCCCTTTCTGCTCCCCGCTTATCAAATGTCACCTCTTTCATTTTTTGTTTCATGTTTATCTTCATTCCTGTTAAGTGAGCAAAAGAAAACCCAAAAAATTGTTAAGTGTTTGTTTCCGCCCGACTGTGCTACGCAGTCGGGCTACGCATGCTCCACTTTGCACACCTGGGCTGGCAAGCATGGGCCCGTCCAAAAAATTGTCTAAGTGTGACCCGTCCGAGCGCGTTGCGTAGTCGGACGGTGCATATGTTCTATAGCGCACTCGGGCAGCATCAGCAGATAAGGGCCCAAAAATTTTCTAAGTGTGGGATATTGCTCTTCTTCTGTCTGCCCTGTGGCGCATAACTTGGTCCAAGCCGCCTAATGGCGCATTTCGTCTGTGGGCGCCGCTCGACTTTGAAGTTGAGTGGTGCCCACAGACGAAGTGCGCCATCGGGCGGCTTGGACCAAGTTATGCGCCACAGGGTGAATAGAAGAAGAGCAATATCTAAAATTGGCTAAGGCACGGAATCCACCCAAGTGCATCGCGCCGTCCGAAGGCGCACCCCCTTTTGTGCACCCTAGGGCAGGAAGACGAGGAAGGCAAAGTTTGCTCGACTACGCTGTTTTCAAGACATCCCGCTCGACTGCACTCCTTTCTTGTGCGCTATCGAGCAAAATCATAATTCGTGAGTAGCTAAGTGTCTTCCCTCCCCTATTCTCCATCAGTGAACGCCAAATGATGACAGGTGTCCCGTCTCGTGATCCGAGTCAAGATGTGACAGAAGTTGGGCTGCTCATGTGCTATTTGGATGGGTATGGACTGACAGGTCTTATTCTCTCTACTCTCATTCAAGCCACTTAGCTTCTCAACCGCCAGATCGTTGCGGAGCTGACACGTTTGCAAGTGGACCTCACTGCCATCACTTTCTTATCTGTAGAGGTCAAGCATCATCCGCTTTTTGCTACTTTTGTCAGCTTTGTGTCTTTTGTCAAATTTGGGATATTGGGACCATAATGTAATCAAGGGGGATTTTGCACTATATATAGCAGTTTCATTTCATTGTAAGGGGTGGAAGGGGGATATCTTGCTAAGGGACTTCTGTAACTATGCGTTTGCTCTCAAAATACAAAGTATACTTGGCTTTATTGGTTGTTTTTGTTTTGTATGCTGCCTTGACTAAGTGTTTCTGCTCTACGTTGCTTATATTTTTTATTATTGCTATTCTGAATCTGGATATCAACAGTGGCAATTAAGTAAATCTGAAACACCGAATTAAAGGATACATAAGATAGAATGCGCCATTAATTTCTGCTTTACTTAGTGTTTTAATTGTTGTTAGTAGTGGTGATTGGTTCGTCACTATGCTGCTTATGTCTCTTTTCGTATTTGCTAATCTCTTTCCTGCACTCTAAGCTACCCCTCAAAGTTGAGAATCCAAAGGAAGCCGACCTCCTCCGGAGATTTACGCGGAAGGCATTCCTTCCTTCCGGTCTTTCAATATGTTGGGCGAATCTAGGGCGCATTACACTAAATCCTATCCTAGTGGCAGATTCGTAACCAACAGTAACTCCCTATAATTTAGAAGGATTGGAGGCTCCAAAAAAACTCTATATGACCAAGCAATGCCACTCCATACCTGCTCTAATACCATGTTGAAATTCACAATATTTTCCAAAAAAGAACAAAAGCAATCTATCCACTCAAATAATATACAAAGTGTAAAAAATGAAAAAAAAGAGAAATACAGTGGGCACTCATAGGCACAATAAATAATCATCATATTATCCATAGATAAGAATTACCACTTTAATGATATGGATAGAGTGGTTGGGAGGTATTTATACCAATACCTAATCCCCAAATTACATAATTAAGTTTAACCAAAGCTGACATAACAAGAGGAATTTAAAATTTATTACAAGTTATAAGATGGGTTTGATCATAACAAGTTTAATCGCAGCCCATAGGGATAACATAATAAAATATTACAATAATTTAAATACATTGAACAATGATTGTCCTTAGGCCTGTACAAGATTTATCATATAATGTTGGTCTTATAAATGAATTATATTACACTTTCAACAAAAACTTCCTTACATTTTTTAAATTGGTGGGAAGCATGTTATCACACGGTTAAGGAGGAAAGTGAAGATGACGAAGTAGGGTTCACATGGAGTGATTTCATAGAGGTTGTCAAGGAAGAATATTATCCCATGGGAGCCTATTATTACTAGTATGTGAGATGGCAACAACTACATCAACATAAATACCAATCTATTCAATATTATACCAATGTTCTTCATTCCATGGTAGCAAATATAGGTATTCAATTTATTGAAAGGCATCAAATCCTCAAGTACCATAATGGAATATAATGGTACATTCAAGAGGACATGGACCTATTTGAATTCAAGACCTTGGAATAGGCATACAAATTTGCTACTAAGTTGGAGCAAAAGCACAAAAACATAAACAAACAAAAAAAAAATAAGAACCAAAACACTAACTACCAACCAAAGAAAGGCAAGAGTAATAATAAAAAGAATCAAGACCAAGCGTGTTAGCCCAAAATCAAAATTGGAAGCAGAAGAAAGTCTCTAAGCACTTCAATACCAAGACTAAAAATGGTTCGATTATCACAAGAGCAACTGACATTTGAGGGAGTGTCAAGCAATTCAATCATCATTCACTAAGACGCAACCCTCTACATCCATTGCCACCACATCCACAGGCTAAATATGGAAGCAAATCATAAGAGTACCACCACATATGTCACAGCAAAGGAGTCACGATAAAGTTTATTTCATGAGTAAGCCAATTACATTTCATTATTGATGATTGGAGTCAAACGAATCTGATGTTTGTCCATATTGTAAAGGATTTGAATTTACATGTCACATTGCACCCACAACCATATAATTTTGGATTATAGCAAGGGAGAGACATTTGTGTCACTCAATAATATCTCCTTTTACAACAACAAACCCTTCAAAGATAAAGTTTTGGATGAGGTTGTGCCCTTGGATGTTTGTGATGTGATTCAATGCCAAGTAAAGTATTATATTCATTTGATTCATGATTCTCCTTTGCCTAACGCACCTATGTATCATAGATCAATCCTTGAAAATTATGAAACTAGGAGGTAAATTCAAGAATCAATTCAAAACGAGCACATCAGTCCAAGTGCTTCCCCATTTGGCAATCCATTTTATTTGGCTCTAGAGAAAGATAAAATGTGGAGACTATGAATCGACTAGAGAGCTTTAAATAAAATCATTGTGAAGAATCACTATCCACTTGGATAGATGAGTTGTTGAACCAACTCCATGGTGTGAAGTTTTTCACCGAAATTGACTTCAAATTTAGTTATCATCAAACACCCATCAAGCCCATCAATGTATGGAAGATTACATTCAAATCTAAAGAGGGTTTATTTGAGTAGTTGGTTATGCCTTTTGGCTTGACCAATGCACTTGCAACATTCATGAGGACGATGGTTGAGATATTATGTCCCTACACCAACTCATTCATGGTACTCTAGTTACATGACATTCTCAATTATAGTAAGACATGGAAGGAGTATTTGCAACATGTTTCTTCAAAGACACAAGTTATATGTTAATTTGGAACTGTTCATTCGGCATACAAAAGATTCAATGCTTCAAGCACATCATTGACAAAGGACTTCATGAATCACGTGAAGATTTAGGTAATTAGATATTGGTCTACCCCAAATATTTAGGACTTCGTGAATCACTTCTCAACTTTTTGGGTCTTGCAAACTTCTACTGAAGATTTGTATTGGGGTTGTCACACACTGCTTGAACACTACACCGAGTGACCATAAGAGGTGCCAAATCCAAGTTCCACTAGGAAGATACACAACAAATAGCATTTGAGAAGCTGAAAAACCAATTGTGTTCAACTCTTACACTTTTCCTACCTAATATGCAACAACCTTTTGATATAATGAATGATGCATCAAAGTACGCAATGGGAATGTCTTCACAATGGGCATCTAATTGGTTGTCATAGTGAGACATTCGATTCAGCAATCTAGAGATACCCCTTCATGATAAAGAGCTCCATGCCATTGTCCAAGCATGTAAACAATGGAGGCATTACAACTTGGGCAAGGAAACAATCATTCATACAAACCATAGAATTCTAGAGTTCATTCAAACAAAATAAGTTAAGAAATGAAAGACATCAAAAGTAGGTCACATATCTACAACAATTTGATTTGATCATTAAGCACAAGAAAGGGAGTGTCAATTCAACAATAGATTATTTGAGTCGATCTCCAATCATAGCACTCACCACCATTCTTGATTCCTGTGGCCATGAGACTTCAAATTGGTCCACCTTGTATGAAGTTGATTCTGCTTTTGCATATACATATTGAGCTCTTCATGTGGGTAAGCACGTTCCTAATTCTTATCCGTAAGATAATCTCCTTTATCACATGGGACATATTTGTGTACCAACTAGTGAGCACTAAAAACGATTTGGAATTCACACTTCTACAAAGTAGCAAATCACTTTGTGGTAGAGTAAACAGTGGCAATTCTTTAAAAGTACTTATACTGACCCAAGATGAGGAATGACATCAAGAGATGCATCAAATCATGCACCCCCGCCAAACTAACCAACAAGAAGCAAGGGTTGTATATACCATTGTCAATGCCATCCAAGCCTTGGGAATCCATATCCATGGATTTTCTCTCCAAGTTTTCCCACATCTAGGCATGGCAATGATTGTGTTTTTGTAATAGTTAATCGTTTTTCAAAAATGGCTATCAGCTTCTGTGTAAGAACTCCATTTCAACTGAGGAGACTGCTACTCTATTTCAATCATGTATAGATCAACTTTGTTTTTTTGTAGTCGTCCTCAAACTAATGGACGGACCAAAATGGTGAATCAACTTATTATACATATTTGAATGTACAATTCCAAGCATCCACACATATGGGATGAGAACCTCCTCTACATTCAACATGGGTACAATCAAGTTCACAACTCTACCAAACACTCCCCATTTTATGTTTGTTTCAAGTTTCAACCCTTGTCGCCCACTAATATAGCTCTCTATGCATCCTGTAGAGTACTCTCCTCGTGGACAAAAAGAAACAAAAAGGCAACAGTTTGTGGATCAAATTCAACATATCCAACAAGTCCATGACCTCTTGGAGAAGACAAATAAAAAATACAGGCAACATCATGACCAACCTTGTGTTCCATATCAATTCAAGGTTGGAAATATAAGTATGGCTACATCTTCAAAAGGAGAGACTTGCAAGATCCCATAGGAAGATTAGACCTCTTCGCTACAAACCAAAGAAGGTGGGAGAGAACACTTTTGAATTGAATCTTCCATCTTATCTTGGTTTGCATCTAATCTTCAATGTTGAACTTGTCAAGCCCTATCATCCACCTCTATTGGACACTACTTTACAAGCAAAACAATTGGACTCTAAAGAAATCAATCAAAACATAGTGAGGTGGATAATGTTCTTGATACATTGACTAAGACCACCAAAAAGCAATTTGTTCAGATATACAAAGTGTTCAAGACAAGACAGCATAGTCATCAAGGGGAACCGCTCACAAAGAGTCATATAAAGAAAATGTTTGTGCACTTAATGTCAAAAGTTGATGCAACAAGGACCATTGCTTTTCAAAGAAGGATGAATGATTCAAGAATCTAACCTTGTTTTTGAATGCTATTTTGCCCAAAACCCATTTTTAGGTCCTAAATACCTTGTGGTAGTAACTTTATGAACCAAGACTTCATTTTTGATCCATTTAAAATTTGTTGAAAAGCTTAGAGAAAGGACAAGAAGTTTTGACATTATGTCAAGCTATAGGCTCAACACACAACACTCTTGCAAAAATAATGTTACGAAGGCCCTTAAAAATGCAAAATAAAATAGTTACTAAAATTATTTAGTTTCTAGTTTTAGATATTTGCAGCCAAAATGCATCTCTAGTCATTTTGTCGCATCATTGAAGATAAAACACAAAAGCCCAAGTCATTTGTATGTAATCTTTACTTTGTAACTCATGGAAGGTGAACCACCCTATTTTTGTAAGGGTGAGCTAACTCATAGAAGGTGAACCACTGCATTTCCATCTGGGTGAGTTTGCATAGCAATCATATTTGATAATGCTATGTAATGGAGTAAGACATTATTGGTGATCAAGTTTCTTAACCAATATAATTTTACTATTTACTCTATGTATGGTAATTATATAGCATTGCGGCCTGATAAATCCATTGCAAAAGGATGCAAATATCTTGATTTCATGAACTTCAATTTCTGGATATACCATCTACATACAAGCATGCCTCATCATGAAAATGCAAAAGCTCTTTTGCCTTGATGCCTATGGCACTAAAGCAACTATCCTTAATCCATGTCTGGAAAGGAAAATATACACAAAATTACTTGCTTCTAGATTATATAGCTGAAACAACTCCGAACTGTTTCTCTTTTTCAACTTGTCAAACAGGGAAATCCTACATTTGTATTAAGCATGCTACTTTCAAACTGTGTGATATATATCATTCAAATGTTGATACCATAGTTGAGAAAATCGGAATAGGATCGAAATCGGTATGGAAAAGAGTCTGGAAAAATCGGGTACCGGCAAAAAATCGGGAGGAAAATCAGAAAAAATCAGCATTTTTTCATTGAAAAAACCGAAGAAAATGCAAATTTTCATTGAAAAAACCGAAGAAAATGCAAATTTTCATTGAAAAAAGCTTTTTTATGCATATCAAAAATTTTCAGGAAAAAATCGGCAAAAATTGGCAAAAAATCGACTAGCCTATGAACCAGGAAAAATCGAATTGAATCGAATCGGGATTTTTTGCAGATTTTCTCATCTATGGTTGATACACTACCATATTCCAATATTCATTCAGTTCATAGTCGAAAGGCACAGCATTAATGGAAGCATAGCAACCTTGACCTAACCTGCAGCTAACACCATTACATGAAAAAACAGAAACAACACATGGGCTAATCCTCAGAGCAATACCTCTTGGTTAACCACTGCTAACAGTGATGTGAAAATTAATACACTGTTTAAGAAAAAATATTGTTCAAATGGCAACAGTTTTTGTGGTTCAACCTTTACCTTGAAAGGCAAAAACTTATTTTCCTGTTGTCTTCTTTTCACAAAAGCAGCCAGAGACTGATTTAAGCCCAAGGTTTAAAAAATTTAATTCAAGCCTATAGATAAGTCTTAAAGCATATTCCGAATCTAATTCTTCAGGGATGGCTCCGCTAGTCGCTTGGATACTAAAGCCACTTAGGAAACTATAACTTTCCCATAACTATTATTAATATATGCTTTAATTCAACACTAAAAAGTTACTTCAGCATTCTCTGACATCCAGATTTGGATGAAATGCCCATTAATACATGTTACGTGCTATACCATGAACTCTTTGTGGACATTTCTCTCTTCAAAATGCTCAACCATTATTTTCTACATACATAGTATCTGCACATTCTGTGAGAAAATTGACTTATCACATTTCTAAAAGAACCATGTAATATTATACCACAAAAGTTATGCCCAACAAAAAACTGCAGGCTTGTAAAAATCTACAGCAAAATATACTGGCCTCAATTCTCCAACCTGTTCCATGTCAACTCAAAAGAGCATCATTACAGAGTTGAATGTAAATAGAGCATTGTGATTGTCGTAATCTCTGAAGTTTGGAATTCTACAAAAATTAAATCCCCATTCTTCAATGCTGAAATAATGGATAAATCTCTTATTATAATAGCAGAAGCCTCCTACACTCCAATAATTTTCAAAAGACTATTTGAGTGGCCTGTCAAGAATTTATCAGTGACCTGAAACACAAATTCCAACAAATTAGGCTTATGAATACCCACCTATGCCTCAGAATAGCTTAGCCGTAGATGTTTATGGGACAATTCAAATTGCAAAAAAAAGTGAATTATTCTGTAATCAATTGTTAGCATAACAGACCACGTGGCCCCCACCCTCTTATTTAGATCAACAATGCTGAGTGACTAACATTTTCAGGCTTTATCATGCATGCAAATATTTTATTATGTCGTTAAGTTTTAACCTTTCTAGCTTTGACATTAAAAGCCACCGAATTTCCACAAGCCATAAATACCCAGGTGCAATGAAATACAAATAGGGAGCAAATACCTGTGTGCAACCAAATAAGATAAGCTCCTTTAGAAGAGGACAGGAATCTGCAACCAGCCCAAGGGCCTCGTCTGTCAATTTGCGACACCAGGATACATCTAGCCTTGACAAATTTTCATTGGCATTGCTCACAAGTGCAAGAACAGTATGGTTTTCAACCTTCAAGCAATGTACAAAAGTGCTATAAGTACACAAGAAGAATCAAGACCAAATCATAAACTCATAATTAGCTCTTTGTTTAATGATATTAGACTCTCTCACATGTACCCAGAACATACAACTTTACAGTATGTTTCTTTGTTTATAACTCCAATGATAATACTGGTGACAAATATCTATTGCATGTACAATACATTTGACACAGGATTTTTTTTTTTAAAAAGATGCATACAAGTAAGCAAGATAGAATAGTTACAGATATCAAATTCAATATCGAAATTTAAATGGGTTCTATGACAAACATGCAAAGCTTCTAGAATAGACGTGGACATATAATTGCACATGCATGGATCCATGTCAAACATCTAATGACAAAGCCTTTCCCGGATTATTTCCATCTCACATTCAATACCATGCTTTATAGAAATAGCAGAAACAGCTTGCCACCATGGGCTCTCTACCGACCATAGCGATAAATGACCCCCTCCTGCCTTGTGCATTGGTGACCCTGCTGTGTAAGCTTCAAATGAATTCTACTTAGTTCCCCAGGACCAATACCTACCTTAACAAAATACTTTCCTCCATGTCATCAATGATTCAGAGGCTTTCATAATCCTCACAACAAATCATGAAATTCATGTCAGAATCCCTGAAAATGTAAAAGTCAGATAATTATAGCAGGTATACCTCTCAAGAACAACATACCCAGCTTTCCACATCAAGAAACCAAACCCACAGCTTTTCAACTTTTCCTTTGAGGCAACTGTTCAAAATGGCACATCAAATGGCATTGGCTTAACTGGTTATATTCCTCAACTCTCAAGGAGGAGATCCAGGTTCAACTCTTGCCAAGCAATATGTGCATAATTGTCAAGCTGTTGATATACCACTATGTGGTCATGATGTAATATGGGTAGGGCCCGTTTCAATCCCATATAACCCATTCAAAAAAAACCTGTTCAAAATGGCACAAAACAAAATCCCTAGCTGCCAAGGATAAGTTGAATTTTCAGAAGCACTTCAGATTGGAAATGCAATATTGATATATTAGAGCTTGTCCCTGTCTTAAATGTATCCTCAAATTCCATCCTTTCATGATCTTATAAATTAATGACTTTGACCATGACCAGTATTTTTTATCAAATCCAACAACAATTTTCATTTTGCTCATGACAAAGATTAGCAGTCAATTTTTCAACATCCTAGTGATTGAAATTGGGACCTAAATGAGGTACAATACCTTCAGGCAAGCAAACTATATTTCTACAGCCTTGTTTCCCTAAATTGAATGCACACAAGGAATTGAATCCTCTTATTCCTTGTTTGCATTTAAATCCCACATCTGCCTTTGTACTTAGAGAAGTTTTGAAGGACACTGGTAATTGTTATGGCTTCAAAAACAGCAATTGAAGTATCTATTTGGCACTTATATTGCTCAAAGAGCCTATAAAATGGTCTATTATAATGATGAAGGAATATATTGTGGCAATTGTTTGCCAGGGACATCCATAAGAGTACAAGTATGTCTAGGAACATATGCATATGTACACATGGTCATCCATCTAATCACATCAAAATCAATAAAATTTCAGCATAATTGTCATTGGAATTTTGTTTGCTACTTTTGTATCTACTTGCTTACATGCATCAAAGTCACATACCTAGCCACACCATTTAGCATGGTAACAATGTTTTTTATTTTTTAAAGAAAAGGAGTTATATATTGATATTCAAATTTGCAAAGAACAATTATCCAACAAGCAACTTGGAGGTCACAAGATTGCTATCCAAAAGGAGGAACAAGCAACAAAGCAAATTCAAAAACTCCAAAAAGTGCAACGGTATACCAAGGGTGCCAGAGATGCAAAGGGTACCATAATCACCGAGAAAACTTGAAACACCAAAAGCTCCAGAATCACGCAATGTTCCAGGGTTGTCCAGAGGCATCAAAATCTCCAGGGGCGCCAAAATCTTTGAAGGCTCCAAAATCTCCAAAGGCTCCAAAATTGCCATATGCTTCCTATCATCTGTGCCACTCATGTTGTCTGCTTTTCTTTTTTCTTATTACTTTGAGATGCAAATAGGCTATGTTTATGGCCTCATTTGCAAGGCGATCAGCCACCATATTATGCCTCCTTCCAATGTGGGAGTATTGTATATATTCAAACTTCTGCTCCAATTCTCTTAGTCTTCTCTGAACTATTTGTAGTTGGACTGATGAGAAATCCTTCCCCTTAGATAGGGCAGAGATCACAAGTCTCGAATCACCATACACATGGAGTTGTTTAATGCCTTGTTCCTGAGCCAATTTTTGTCCCATAAAAAAACCTGAGCCAATTTTTGTCCCATTTCACAGCCTATCAATTCTGCAACATTATTGGTTGTTTTCCCCAAATTGATTTTGAACTGAAGCATTTCATAGTGTGGTGCCACTAGTATCACACCACCAGCCGCTGCACGGCCTGGGTTTGATTTAGAGGCTCCATCAAAGAAAAGTGCAGGGAACTTTATCTCTGGAGGTTTGATTGTTCTAACCTGTGGCCCAGAATTCAGGAGATTTTGGAGATCCATTTGGTGTAACAGTTGTATCTCCTTTTTTCTTAATCTCCTAATGTCTTGTTGTTTATGATATATAGCTTTTGTGTTCAAGACTATCTCCCTTAACACTCTATTGGTTAACACTTGAAAATTGGTTCTTTTGTCATAAAAAATTATCCTGTTTCTATCCTTCCATATGTGCCAAATGATGAATATTGGCACTAAATACCATATCTGCTTGATAAGGTGCTTGTCCTTCAGTCCCCATTTGTACATTTGGCCCCAATTGGTTAGGCAATTTTCTGAGTTGAAGGTTCCTGATAGTGCTGATCCTAGCTGCTGGGTTATTTCAATCCAGATTTTAACTGCTTCTGTACATTGAAAGAATAGATGTGATATTGTTTCATTGTTCTTAAGACACCTATGGCAAATATGAGGCCCCATGATATTCCTCTTAATGAGGTTGTCTCCAGTAAGAATCTTGTTTTGGAGCACCAACCAAAGAAAGGCTTGAAGTTTGGGGGGAACCTTGTAATTCCATACCTTAGCTATGGTTGAGTTCTTCTAACCCTGTTGCTGTAATAACACCCCTTGGCTGACTGTGTAAACACCTGACCCACTAATAGAGCCCCATATAAGCTGATCTGGAATTTGGGGAGAAAGTTTAATCCCTTCAGTTTGGATGTGCAGTTGTCTCCATGAGTCTTGGTCAAGATGTGGCAGGGGTGGATCTCTCACCCATTCAATTAAGCTTGCAAGAGAGTTAACACCCAATTGTTGCAGGTCTGCTTTTATTTCTAGGAAACAATTCTTAATGATTGGAGGTCCTCCCAAGATTGGATCATCCCATATATTAATTTGTTTACCATCCCCTGGAAGCCAAGAGGTATGATTTAATATAATATCTTTAGCTTCCATAATATGTTTCCAAATTGAGGAGGAGCCTACTATGCTTTTCACACTTTTTATGAGCTGGATCCCATTAGAGTTGTTCAGATATTTGCATTTTAAGATTTGCTTCCATGGAGAGTCTGGTGGAGTGAGTAGATTCCAAAGCAGCTTAGCACTTAGTGCCTTGCTAATGATTGTTGTTTTTCTGATTCCTAGGCCTCCCTGCTCCTTTGGCTTGGTAACAGTCTCCCAATTGACCAAATGGAACTTTTTCCTATTTGATTGCCTTCCCCCTTGCCATAGGAAAGTTCTGGACATTGCATCTAACTTCTGCAAGATATAGAAGGGTGCATGATACACCAACAGTTGATATATGGGAAGACTTGCTAATACTGATTTGATTAAAATAATTCTTCCAGCCAAACTCAACCAACCATTGCTATACTGTTGTATTCTCCTTGACATCTTTTCTAGAATTACATTCCAAGTTTCCTGTTTTTTTTTATGGAAGCCCATAGGAACACCTAGGTAGTTAAAGGTATCACTACCTTTGTGAAATCCCAAAATCTGAGAGAAACCTCTATCTTCTGCTGTTGAAGTATTTATAGTGTAAAATCTGCTCTTTTGGGTGTTTATCTCTGCCCCTGTGGCTGAAGAGAAGCAATCTAAAACTTCTTTGATCAACCTGACATTCAGTTTTGTGGCTTCCCCCAGTAAAATAGTGTCATCTGCAAATTGAGCATGAGTGATTGTTCTATATCCTGTAGCTGCTCTAATTCCCAATATTTCTTTCCTTCTTCTCAATTTGGTCAGGGTCCTCCCTAAACTTTCAGCTAGAAGGATATAAGGGTAAGGGGAGAGAGGACACCCTTGCCTTAATCCTCTAGTGGCTTTAAAGAAGTTAGCAGGTTCCCCATTGATTAGAGGGGCTATCCAAGGTCCCTCTATGCAAGCTCTTATCCATTCTATCATTTGAGCTGGAAATCCAAATTTAGCTAACACCTGTGTTAAAAAGCCAATGTCTACTCTATCAAAGGCATTAGCCATATCAAGTTTAATGGCTATTCTTTTCTTTTTGGACTTGGCACTTGAGTGTAGGGCTTCATGAATCATTATAATGTTGTCATATATTTGTTTCCATGGAATAAAACCCCCTTGTTGTGGCTTTATCAAATCATTAGTCTTCCTTTTAATTCGATTTTCTATTATTCTAGTCATTATCTTATAAGAGCAATTGCACAGAGATATAGGTCTGAATCTGTCAAAAGTAACTGCATTTTTTTCTTTTGGAATTAAAGCTAAGAAAGTGGAGTTGATTGCCCCAGATAGCTTACCTCTTATCCTTGTCTCTTCTATCATTGCCAACAGGTCATCTCCTATAATTTCATAAAATTGCTGATAAAAATTGTTGGTGAAGCCATCTGGTCCTAGAGCTTTGTCCTTGGGCAGTGAACGTATAACTTCTTCCAACTCTTCTTTGGTTACTGCTGAAGAGAGATCTTCTCTATCTCTATTTTTTAACAAAGGAGGAATGTTGTTCAGGAGAGTGGCCTGAGCCTGCTGATTTATTGTTGTCTTTGTGAGAAGGGCCGAGTAATGATCTCTTGCTAGTTCCTTTATGACTGCCTGATCAGAATAATTTTCTTTCAGTTTTGTGAATTTCTCTGATTGTATTTCATTGGTAGTGCTGCATTGTTTTTAGATGAAAGTAATTTGTGTTTCTATCTCCTTTCTTGAGCCAAATCATTCTTGATTGAAGTCTCCAATGTGCCTCTTCTTCCCTGAAATCTTCATCCATTTCTCGGTTCAACCAGAGTCTTGTCTTTTCCTATTGAGGGGATGGAGGCTGATTGCCTATCTCTTGCTTTCCTTCCTCCGTTTGTTGTAGCAATATGCTTGACCTATTTTTAACTTTAGTCTTATTGGCAATCCAGTCCCTAATGGCTTTCTTGAGATTGGAAATTTTCATTTTCCATACCTCTTGGGGACTGTTTGCACAGACATGCTGCTTCCAGATACTTTCTACTAAAGGTGCAAACTCCTCATGCTCCATCCATTCTGGATTGTATTTGAAAGGAATCTTCCTTTTTCCAAGAGCACTATCACTTGTATCCAAATAGATAGGCTTATGATCTGAGACTGAACTTTGAATTATGCCACTTGATACAAGTGGATACTTGAATAGTATATCTTCTTGTATCAAGAATCTATCTAATCTTTCTGCAATGAATTTAACCCCAGCTCTTCTGTTTGTCCATGTAAATTTTCCATTTTTCGGGATTATGTCCTCAAGTTTCTGCTCAGTTATAATTTGCATAACCAGGTCCTTGGAAGGGTCTTTTGAGGGAATGCCTCATTTTTCTTTCCATTGGGCTAAAGCCACATGCAAGTCCCCCATATAATTAAATTTTGGGGTCTTTCCTGACAAATCCAGTGTTGAAGACTTTTCCAAGCCTCTTGTTTGAAGACTAAGTTATTTGGTCCATAAAAATTGACTATGGTCCAAGTCTGTCCCTATGGAGAGGAGAAAGAAGCTGCTATCCAATTTGAGTGTCTTGTTTTATTAATACATATTAGGGCCTGTGGATCCCATGCAAGGAGAAGCCCCGGGGGCACCTGACGCCGGTAACAAAATAGAAAACTATAATTGCTATGGCTCTAAACTAATACCAACCTCCATATGCAGATCATTCCACTTTTCGCACAAAAAAGAAAAAAGCATCCCTTGTAATGCATGCCACATTAACCATAATAAGAACATTAAGAGTGCAATCCAGAAGGGAGTGTGAACAAAGAGCAAACCTCACATTTTCTTACTCCAGATCTTAGGGAAATTCAGAAAAAAAAAGGATTCATACAAGGAAAAGCTAGATAGCATGGAAGGAAAGCCATATTTGAAAGCCCTAATTGGAAGTCAGGATGCCTTAGCTAGAAGTATGAATGCCCAAGTTGGAGACAAGAGGAGGAGCAAATATATGGAGAGTCTAAATCAAGGAGCATAGATGTTATACCAAAAGCGATTATCAAGGATGAGATGACTGAGCATGATATAATGGTTGTTAAAAGAAGAGAGTTAATATGTAAGTTCTATGGATACTGGCAACAGTTTTTGGAGATTCAAAATTGGATCAGGTGGATGTGGTGATTAAATTCAATTTACTCCATAGTTCAGAAATCAGGGATAAAACAATGGGTGGTGGCCCATGGTTTAGGGGGAGAGATGCCCTATACTTTTTTTGGATGAAAAGGCTATTTAATTAATAGTTAAAAGTCTTTTACAACAAAAAAAAAGAGTGGGTGGAAAAATCACACCCCTGAGGAAACCACACTAATCCTAATAGCGGATTAGGAAAGACAAAGCTGAAAAGAACTGGCCCCACTGCCAACACATCAAAATTGAGAACTAATTACAACTAGAAAGGCATTATGGAATGGAGCCTTTTGTTGACATCTCCTTATCCATTAGAGTGGGCGGCTCCTCCCACCCATCAAAGTGATCATCACCCCATCCTGAAGCACGACTAATGGGAGATGGGGGACGTGACCAAGCAGAGAGATTTTCATTGCTGACCGGGGCACCCCACCCGTCACTAGCCACCTGCGTCAGTTGTTGCACGTTCCAAGTATCACGCTGCTGCAAATTTACCCCAGATGCCCTATAATTAAGACCATGGAGCGAGTTTTTTTGTTGAGACAGAAACTATTAAGCTTTCAATGTGGGTTAGGCTTTTTCGACTTCCTTATCAGATTATTAATAAGAATGTTTTCAAGAATATTGAATACCTTAGGGGAGTTCATCCAAGAGGGACCAACCACAAAAGAGCGAAAGCATGCCGTATATACCCAGATATGCATTGCTATAAATATTTCAAAACCTTTGCCACAATCCATTAAGATTAAGTCTAAATCTAGAGAAAGGGATCAACAAGTGGATTATGAAAACACTGCATTTCAATGCAACAATTCTTGTCACACTAGACACATGACCAGAGATTGCAAAGTGAAAACGATGGAGAAAGAAAATTTTGGTAATGAGACAAACTTCAAGACGAAGCAAGGAAATCATACTATAGCAAAAGTTGAATTGGATCAAGGATATTCCACTTCAAAAAAAAGAGGCAATGAAATCCTATATGCAGCATCAGATAACAAAGGTGATCATAGTTCACTTGGATCAACCGTTAGAAGAAACAAAGAAGGATACATGGGATGAGTAAGGACAATGTGCAAGTTCAAATTAAAAAAGAATTAAAGGTGCAAAGGAAGATGTGGATGAAAATTTTAAAACAAAGGAGGCAGAAGAGGTCAAGTTTATTCCAAGTAAATAGTCTTCATTTCCCTCTAAGTAGTATAAAATCTTCTCCTTGTAATATAACTGAAAGTAGTGTAGAGGTTATCCCTTGCACTTTAGGGTTTCAAGAGCATCATAATAGAGAAATCAAGATGGAGGATATCCATAGCAATTTAGGATTCCTAGGGCAGCATACGAAGGGTATTACTATGGAGGAACATACTTGCACTTTAGGGTGTCCAATACAACATAAAGAAGAAAATGCTTTTGAGGTTATTCCTTCCACGTCAGACCCTTCAAAGCAAAGACAAACCTATAGATGATAAATTTTACCATGAATAGTACGAAAAAATTGAAGAGATTGATAAAGATGGAAGTGTTGGTGGGAATGATAAAAGGAGAGGAAGACTCAAGAAGCAAAAACAAAGGAAAAAGGAAACTCGAAGGGATATTGATATAGGAAAAAAAAACCAAATATCGCAAGTGTTAACAAATGGGTCTATGCCCACCAATAAAAACAAAAAGTGATGATGAAAAAAATATCTTGGACTATCAAACGACATTAGCTCAACTGGTTAGATTCCTCAACCATCAAGGAGGAGACCCAGGTTTGTATCTTGCCAAGGGATACATGGATCAAGTTGTGATATAATATCCAAGTTGTTGTAATACCACTACATGGTGATAATGTAATACAAGTGGGGCATGTTTCAATCCCATATAACCAATTGCAAAAAATATATCTTGGAATGGTACGGGCACAAATAAGACCCCTAAAAAGAGAGGTATTAGGGAATTGACAAGTTGTTATAGTCAACATATTTATAGAGATGGAAACCAAGTAGCAGATATTTTTACCATTCGTAGTGTTTGTTAGGAGGTGAAGTCAATATCCAGATCTCCAATGTTCTTCAGCAGAGAGGTGCATGGTGGTGCAGCTTATAAAGAGGAAACAAACAGTATTCTGTAGTCTTCCTTTGGGAGAGGAAACAAACAGTCTTTTGGACTCTTCCTTTGGAAGAGGAAACGAACAGTTTTTTGGACTCTTCCTTTGGAAGAGGAAACAAACAGTTTTGGACTCTTCCTTTGGAAGAGGAAACGAACAGTTTTGTTTTTTCTATAAAAGGGGAATGACCCCTTGCATGTAAATTATGATTGAATGTAATTCTGCCGAAATCAATAAAAGATCAAGCTGCCATTGCCCCGTGGTTTTTCCTGCACATTGCAGGTTTTCCACGTAAAATCTGTGTTACTTTTTTTCCTGTGTTATTGTGTTTTTCTGCTTGCACATAATTTTGCTATATTTTCTAACATCTGGTATCAGAGCCTAGGGTTTTGTGCGAGTGGGAGCTGCAACAATGACTGGAAGTGTAACCAAGTTTGAGATTGAAAAGTTTGATGGCAGGAACTTCGCCCTATGGAAGATGAAGGTGGAGGATTTGTTGGTTCAAAATGACCAAGCCCTAGCCTTGAAAGGGGTCGCGAGTAAACCAAGCAGCATGAAAGATGAGGAGTGGGCAACGCTGGATAGGAAGGCGGTTTCTACAATCCGTCTATGCCTAGCGGACTCCGTCTTGTTCAATGTTGTTGAAGAAAAGACCGCGGAAGCCCTTTGGAAGAAGCTTGAAAAGTTGTATGAGACGAAATCTGCAACAAATAAGGTTTTTCTGAAAAAACAGCTTTACAGCCTAAGGATGAAGGAGGGCTCATCTGTGGCAGATCACTTGAATGAGTTTAATACCCTTATCAGTAAACTGGTTTCAATTAATGTGAAGATGGAGGATGAGGACAAAGCTATCACCCTACTTTGTTCCCTCCCGGAGACTTGGGATCATTTGGTGATGACCATCAACAATTCATCATCAGGAGCTCTAACTTTTGATGATGTGGTAGCCGCTTTGTTGGCAGAAGAGTTGAGGCGGAAAACGTCTTTGGAACCCTCAACCAATGAAGCCCTAGCTGTGAGAGGTCGATCTTTCGAGAAGAGTCAACAAAGTAGATCACAATCCAGATCTAAGTCTAAAGGACAAAAGCTGAAAGGGAAGTGTTGGCATTGCGGGAAGCCAGGGCACTCAAAGAAGGATTGTTGGCAGTTAAAAAAGGAAAAAAATGGTGAAAACCAATTTCAGCCTTCAGCTGAAGCCGGTACAGTAAATTCTGGAGAGACGGCAACATGTGAGGCTTTTTGTATCAGCAACAACAGATCTGTTTTATATACCTGGGTTTTGGACTCGGGTGCATCTTTCCACATGTCTCCTCACAGAGACTGGTTTGACAAATATCAGCCATATAGTGGTGGGAAGGTCTACTTGGGTGATGATCACCCTTTAGAAATTGTGGGAAGAGGGGACATAAGGATCAAGGTTGGACGATGGTAGAGAAAGGATGTTATGTGATGTGCGACATGTGCCAGATTTGCGGAAGAATTTGCTCTCAATCAAGATGATGGATAAGCTAGGGTATTCTGTCACTTTCGGTAACAACTATTGCAAAATTACCAGAGGTGCTATTGTAGTAGCAAAGGGAGAATCTTATGGGACCCTATATCGTTTATGCGGTGATACGGTGACAAACCATGCAGCAGTAGCAACTTCAGTTCAGGATGCAGTAATGCTATGGCATCAACGCCTAGGCCATATGAGTGAAAAAGGTCTGAAAATTCTGCATGACAGAGGTATGCTTTCTGGGATTAAGTCTTGCAATTTAGACTTGTGTGAGCACTGTATTTTTGGTAAACAAAAGAGGGTTCGGTTTACTGCAAGCCCTGGTAAGAGTTCTGATTTTCTGCAACTTATACATTCGGATATATTTGGACCAGTCCCCACTCAGTCCTTAAATGGTGCCATCTATTTTCTGACATTTATAGATGATTATTCTAGGAGAGTGTGGGTTTATTTTCTGAAGAAGAAGTCGGAAGCTTTGCAGAAATTTAAAGAGTTCAAAACTCGAGTAGAGAAAAGTTTGGGCAAGCCTGTTTTATGTCTTAGGTCAGATAATGGGGGTGAATATTGCTCCAAGGAATTTGATAAATTTTGTACGCAGGAAGGAATTAAGCACCAGAAGACTGTACCATATACTCCACAACAAAATGGTGTGGGTGAGCGGATGAATCGCACAATCATGGAACGTGCAAGAAGCATGCTCAGCGCATCCATGTTGGATAAAAGGTTCTGGGCAGAGGCTGTTAATACAGCTGTTTACCTCATTAACAGGTCACCTACAGCTGCGTTGGATGGACAGATTCCAGAGGAGGTTTGGTGTGGTAAGCCATTTGATTACTCTCATTTGCGTACCTTTGGCTGTGATGCATTTGCCCATGTGCCTAAAGAAAAAAGGTCCAAACTTGACCCGAAGTCAAGCAAATGTGTTTTTCTCGGCTATGGAGATGCAATAAAGGGGTATAGACTGTGGGATCCTACTGCCCACAAGGTAATTATTAGCCGAGATGTTATTTTTGATGAAAAATCCATGCAAAGGAAGGAGGTACAACAAACACCTAATGTTGTACCAGTTGAAGTAGACATGAACGAAGATGAAAATGAAAATCAGCATGCTGAAATTTTTGACCATCATGCTGAATTTTTTGACCAGCATGCAGAACAGCAAGTAGAACAACAAGTAGAGCAGCCACAACAGTCACAAGACCAAGAGCCACAATCAACAGATCATTGGGTTAGAAGATCTACACGTCCACAAAAGTATCCGGAAAGGTATTCTCATGTTTATCAGTCCTCTTTTGCTTTGTTAACTGATGATGGTGAGCCTAGTTCATTTCAGGAAGCTAGAGAGTCTGAGAATGCAGAAAAGTGGAGGAAATCCATGGAGGAGGAAATCGAGGCACTTCGCAAGAATAAAACGTGGGAACTTGTGGATCTCCCACTTGGAAGAAAGACTGTTGGAAACAAGTGGGTGTACAAAGTGAAGAAGAACAGCGATGGGCTGTTGGAACGCTATAAAGCTCGCTTGGTGGCAAAAGGCTATGTGCAGAAGTCAGGTATTGACTTTAATGAAATTTTCTCTCCAGTTGTGAAGATGACTACTATTAGAGTTCTACTTGCACTTGTAGCTGCACAGGATTTAGAACTGGAGCAGCTTGATGTAAAGACTGCTTTCTTGCATGGTGATCTCGAGGAGGAGATTTATATGGATCAGCCTGAGGGCTATGAGGAAAGAGGCAAAGAGCATTTGGTTTGCAGACTGAAGAAATCTTTGTACGGGTTGAAACAGGCGCCAAGGATGTGGTACAGGAAATTTGACACCTTCATGAAGAGCCAAGGTTTCAGCAGGAGTGAAGCTGACCATTGTGGATACTATAAGAGGTTTGATGATGGCAGTTTTATTATTTTGCTGTTGTATGTTGATGATATGCTGGTTGCAGGCCCCAACATGAAGAAAATCATTGATCTTAAGGCTCAGTTGGCTAGGACATTTGAAATGAAGGATTTAGGAGCAGCAAACCAAATTTTAGGGATGAAGATACACAGGGACAGAAAAGGAAGAAAGATCTGGTTAAGTCAAAAGTCATATATAGAAAAGATTCTGCAACGCTTCAATATGCAGAATGCAAAACCAGTTAGTACCCCACTTCTTTCAAACTTAAAATTGTCTTCCAACCAGTGTCCTAGAACAGAAGCAGAGAAGACAAGCATGTCTCGTGTACCGTATTCATCAGCAGTAGGAAGCCTCATGTATGCCATGGTGAGCACCAGACCGGATATTGCCCAAGCAGTGGGAGTAGTTAGCCGGTACATGGCAAATCCTGGTAAGGAGCATTGGAATGCGGTGAAGTGGATATTTAGATATTTAAGAGGCACTTCAGATGCTGCTATTTACTACGGATCGGATAGTTTGCAAGTTAAAGGTTTTGTGGATTCTGATTATGGTGGAGATAGAGATGGGAGAAAGTCCACTACAGGATATACTTTCACTCTTGCTGGTGGAGTTGTGAGTTGGGCTTCTAAGTTGCAGTCTGTGGTGGCTTTATCAACCACTGAAGCAGAATATATTGCAGCGACTCATGCCAACAAAGAGGCAATTTGGCTAGAGCGATTGTTGGGTGACTTCAAGGTAATGCAGGGGAAAATTATGTTGCATTGTGATAGCCAAAGTGCTATTCAGCTAGTGAAGAACCCAACATTCCATGATCGCACGAAACACATTGATGTCAAGTACCACTTTATAAGAAATGTGGTGGAAGAAGGTAGGATCCTGTTGCAGAAAATCGACACTGAAGTGAATCCTGCAGATATGCTTACTAAGCCGGTCAAGACAGAGAAGTTTGAGTGGTGCAGAACTTCTCTGGGCTTGCTGAAAATGTGATAAGGGCAGCATTGGGCAATTGGCACTTGGATGGAAAAACATAGGCAAAGAATTCCTGTATATCGACTTCAAGTGGGAGAATGTTAGGAGGTGAAGTCAATATCCAGATCTCCAATGTTCTTCAGCAGAGAGGTGCATGGTGGTGCAGCTTATAAAGAGGAAACAAACAGTATTCTGTAGTCTTCCTTTGGGAGAGGAAACAAACAGTCTTTTGGACTCTTCCTTTGGAAGAGGAAACGAACAGTTTTTGGACTCTTCCTTTGGAAGAGGAAACAAACAGTTTTTGGACTCTTCCTTTGGAAGAGGAAACGAACAGTTTTTGTTTTTTCTATAAAAGGGGAATGACCCCTTGCATGTAAATTATGATTGAATGTAATTCTGCCGAAATCAATAAAAGATCAAGCTGCCATTGCCCCGTGGTTTTTCCTGCACATTGCAGGTTTTCCACGTAAAATCTGTGTTACTGTTTTTTCCTGTGTTATTGTGTTTTTCTGCTTGCACATAATTTTGCTATATTTTCTAACGAGTGTTGATCATCGACTTGGCAAAATTCAAATTTTGGAAGGCAACTAGCCAAGTGAGATTTTACCTCTTAATAAAAACAATATCAAGGAGTTGATTGAGGAAATGAAGAATATCTTTGAAAGAAAGGAAAATGGAGAATATCTTTGAAAAAAAGAAATGTTGGATATGGTTTAATTAACGTGATAGCAATGTAATGAGAGCAATGTAATGTTTTGTTATTTTAACAGGAGTGGCTTCAAATAGAAGCCATACAAAGCTTATCATATATATTCATATATATATAGCAAAATTATATTAGCTCAACCAGTTAAATTCCTCAACTTTCAAGGAGAGACCCAAGTTCAAATCTTGCCAAACAATACATGCATAATTGTCAAGTTGTTGTAATACCACTATGTGGTCATGATGTAATATGGGTGGGACCTGTTTCAATCCCATATAATCAATATTATATATATATATATATATATATATATATATATATATATATATAAGGATATCTTGACATTAAATAGTATACCACAATTTTTAATAAAATAACAGTATCATGATATCTAAGAAGACATTCCTATCACACAGCATAAACAGAAACAATTTATCGTGGAAAAATAGATCAGAAATGTTCTCCCATATACATATGCACTGCCAAAAGAAACAAATGAAATAATTTTTAAAAAAAAGCAAATAATAACAAAAGAAAATACATCGGTCCGAGGTGTAGACCAACTGGTTCAGCGAAACTCCGTAAGGGGGACGGACATCCAAGGTTCAAATCTCGGGCCTCACCGGACTGGGCGCTTGTCCATATTCCAATGTGTTCCCAACGGCGTAAAAGGTTCAACATGAATACGGCTTAGTGGTTATAGGGGCAGACTGCGCGGATTACCGTGGCGACTATAGATTCCACTCAGTAACTCAAAAAAAAAAAAATACATCTACTATGTGTGTTTGTGCACCCTCTTTCAAATTGGCTTTTATTGAATCTTAAAGTTTGACAAACTAAAAAAATTGGATCCATCTACCAATTTATCTATTGTTTAATTTGTGAAATAAAGGACGATATCATAAAACTGATATTTCTGGGTAATTGAGACCATAGTAGCAAAAATCAGCAAAAATCACTGATTTTTTCTGATTCTGAGTCCAATTTGGCTTCGCCTAGTAACTCAGGATCGGGACTCGAATTTTTCAAAAAATCTCCAATTAATCAGGAATCGCAATTTTTTCAAAAAATCGTGAGTCTTGATCCAAAAAATCGACCGGCACAGAGCAGAGCTAGGAAATGCAATAAAAAGGTTGTTTTTTGATACTTGACATTTTATTTAAAGAAATGTTTCAACCTGCATATTGCACATTGATCAAACCCTAAAACTCCATGTAATCATATAAAATCAACAAAGATTCAAGTCTAAAATCATATGAACACATGTCAAACAACGTTCTGAATCTGTCTGAGCAAAAAACAGTTAAAATCAAGTCCATAAACTTCCTACAAGCTAAAATGTTCTAAATCATCTAAGGCACTTGGCTCTATATCATCACCGCTGGATTCAGCATCAAGTTCAGCGGTTTCAAAGTCCAAATCAACTCCATCTTCAATGTTTCTGCATAAGACAAGAGCTTTGAAGAAGAAGAAGATGAGTTTCTTGCAACTTTGCATACAGACTCACAAATTGTTACAAATGTACACAAGATCCCCAATTTTCTAGAAAGCAACCTGCTCCTCTTTGATTGAACATTATCAAATCTGCTTAAGGTGCTCTAACATGTGGATGGACTTACCCCTTGACTTGAGATTCTAAGCGCAAAGTGTTGTAGGTCAGGTGCACCTGCTCCATGAGATTTCCACCAAACTGCTCCATCAAGATGAGAACTGTCATCCTTCACTGATGCACATCCAAATATACATTCTTGCAATCTATAGGATCTATGTTGGTCTCTAATTTTCCTTGCAACATCAATATCTGGAACAAGCTTATCAATGGCCTCATAAAGCCCACTCATGACCTTATTGTCACTGTCGCTATCTATCTCAAACAGTCTAGGCTCCAAATAGCATGCCGTTGCATGCAAAGGAGTGTGCATCATCTTCCACCTTGCATCAATCATTTCCCAAATTTCTGTGTTCATCTTCTACATTATTGAATGCAACCTGAATTGATTCTTTACAACAGTCTATATGCTCATAGATCATGCCAATACAAGGGGTCTCACCATCAACTATGTGTAGTTTAAGGCTTTAAGCTTGTATCACTTGCCACTTTCATGTGTAGTTTAAGCTTGTATCACTTACAGTATTAATTTTTTATTTGCATAATGTTAATTCATTGTGATATGCATGAAAAATACTTTTTTCAATGAAAATTTGAATTTTCTTTGGTTTTTTTTGGCCGATTTTTTGCTGAGTCCCGAGTTTTTCTGACTCTTTTGCCTTGCCGATTCCAAGCCAATTCCAATTTCTCAACTATGATCGAGACAGACAGGCACATAAGCATATGATCATAAACCCATACCCACAAGCAAAATAATGGATATGAAAACTCAAGCTCAACAGTACATGCAAAATCTCATACCTATGTTTATGAAAAAAAAAAGACAACACAACAATTTATGATAATCATGGCAGGCTAGGCATCTTACATACATCAAAATAAATGCATATTTCTGACCAGGATTTGACTTATAATACTAACCTCTTTTACACCGTTGAGTGAAAGATTCAATAAGTTGTTCCCTGATGCACCTATGAATGCAGCAACAGCTTCATCACTGCCAAAGAAGACAGAAGACAGTAAATTATTAATGGTTGTAATGACTGAGCTATGCATAACTCTTGAGATAATGATTTCAAGTTAACTTTTATAACCGCTCAAGAACCCAGACGAATATCACAATCAATCAGCTCATGTTAGGCTTCATAACTGTCAGTTAAACTATAATCTCATTATCAAAACTACTAAACACATAACTGCCAAGCAGTATCCATAATAATGCTTCACATATAAAACAACTAAATACATAAATTCCCCATATATTAGAGTTGATTAAATAACAGATAACAATGTTAATTTTTTTTTCTATTACATTTAGCCAGATAAATTAAATGAAAGATTACCCAAAATATAACCAATATCCTCTTTCTTTCCATCTCTGTACAAGCATCTAAAAGATAGCTACTGAGACACGGGCAATAACAGAAAAGGTTAAATCCATGTGCAGGGCAAAAACAATCAATAGAACTTTAGATTACCAGCATTGGACTACTCACAAATTCTTAATTACTCAGCCTGACTCAACTAAGTATTAACAGAAAAGCAAATCACCTCAAGTCTCATTTGTGAAAGTTAATATTCCTTGAGATTTTACAGATTCAGTGAGTATAAGTCTGCAGCAAAAAATGTATCAACAACTTATCTAAGAAACGCTAAAAAAACTAGGTTCATATTTTTCAAGTTCACTTTCTGCCTGAGAAGGTTATTTTTTGAAAGATAGTATAATAACACTTCCATCCAATTTCATGCAATTTTGTTAAAATTTGAATGAATGCTTGAGAAGGAGAAAATAGAGGGCAGTGATATTTTTTAATTTGAAACCACAAGCACATTTTTTGCAAGATTTGCAATCACAGGCAAGTTTGTTTGTGATTCCCATTGAAGAACTTCACAGGGACTTTTTCAAGAAGAAAGATATTGGAATGTTGTGGTCCTTGTGGATTCTTTAAACTGCTACTCTCATAGAAAATAAGAACTGTACAAATGTCTTAACAAAAAAATTGTGTGGTCATTTTGCAAAATCCTTGATAATGGTAGTCTAAGTGCAACTTTTGCAGCAAAACAATGAATGGAGGATGAACCGTTAAATCACAAGCTTGAAAAGATTCACAGACATAATGTGCTCTCACATGTGGATGCACCTATATATCTGAACTATGTTCCATGGAGTTTCCAGGACAGGGAAGGTGCAGTACGGCAGGACGTGTATCCAAGACAGCAGGGGTTTGGCCCTAAAATCCGGGACAGCAAAGGGACCGCCTATATAAATATATAAAGGATATATAGAAAATAGATTTGAGCCCCAGATTGGATTTTTCAAGAAGAAATATGTAACATACCAAAATACAAAAGCAAAAAAAAAAAGGAAATTATTAATTAGGTATAAATGAAAGCATCACAAATCCATCATTTATGCAACAATAATGAAAACCATATGAAAATAGGAAATTTCAATTTCAAACTCTCAGCTATAGTTCAAGTTCCAACTATGTAAGCAAAATGCCAAAATGAGACCAAATGGCAAAAACACTGAAACAGGAAATATGAAATTTTTCAATCCCCTTCATCATCATCTACATTGTCATCGGTGCCAGCACCACGTTCTTTTTAATATTTTCTGTTTTTTTTTCCCCCAAAATGACAGATGGACACCATCCACGACAGCCCAGCCATACCTGGTGCATCGTGGCATCTCAGAGATGCCCAGACAACTCCAAGATGACTTGGGGACATTCAGCGTTCCATGGACACTTGGGCATCCAGACACATTGTTTCAGGGATGGCCCTAGGGAGCCCTAGACATTTCTAGGATGGACCCCTTAGGTCCCCAAAAATGAGGATGTTTCAGGGACATTTTGTCCCCCTCCCCACTACCCAAATCCCGGGGGATGGTGAAGTAGAGGGCCCAAAGGGAGGAGGGGATGTGTCCGAATTGAATCACTGGATATGACTCATCATCACATTTATGTGAATGTACCTATGAATAGGACTAATCATCACATTGATAGTAACTTAGACCCCTTTAAAGCCAACAGAGCTAAACAGAGGCCCAGGGCTGAAATAGGAAAAGTTTGCTTTTCTGCAACTCATCTTACAGCTTAAAGAACAGCTAAAGTTACTAGTTTTGATATTAAACCCATCTCACATTTGGGTCCTTATCTAATTACCTAATTGCACATTCTAAAACCAATAATGGTGGCAGACACAAACCTCCCCCTCCTCTTGTAGACCCGGATCTACCCTAGCCTTGGAGGCACAAAATGATCAAAACACGTTTCTGATCAAGCTGAAATGCCATAAAAGGATTTTGGTCCCAAGTAGATCTACATTTTTATGCTGATAGACCTTTATATTGGCAAGCAATGTTCATCATCACATTTATGTGAAATTACCTATAGGACTAATCATCGCATTGATAGTAACTTAGACCCCTTTAGAGCCAACAGAGCTAAACAGAGAAACAGAGAACCAGGGCTGAAATAGGAAAAGTTTACTTTTCTGCAACTCATCTTACAGCTTAAAGAACAGCTGAAGTTACTAGTTTTGATATTAAACCCATCTCACATTTGGGTCCTTATCTAATTCCCTAATTGCACATTCTAAAACCAATAATGGTGGCACGCACAAACCTCCCCCTCCTCTACTGGACCCAGATCTCCACTAGCCTTGAGGGCACAAAATGATCAAAACACATTTCTGATCAAGCTGAAATGCCATAAAAGGATTTTGGTCCTAAGTAGATCTACATTTTTATGCTGATAGACCTTTATATTGGCAAGCAATGTCAGGGTCACCAGAGATGCAATTCATATTCTTACAGAACCTTAATCTAGTTCATAGATGTTAGTCAAAGAAAAGCGAGTCAAGGTCACCAAAGATGCAACTAATATTCTTGCAGAATCTTAATCTAGTATATAGATGTTAGTCAAAGATGATGACAGTGTCCAAGAAGAATTGAATATGATTTCAATGGCAAACCAATGCTTACTGCAAATGATGCAGGCAATGAGGAAACTTCACATGAGATTAAAAATGTCCATTCATTTAGAAAAACCAGAATTTGTTGAAATGGATATTGTCCCTAGGCCTATGATTATTACAAGAAGTGAGGCAGCCACATTCAAAAAGAGAAGTCTGTAATCTGTACAAATGAACATTACAATCACACCTCCATATACATTGTTTAAGTGGTGTTAACTAACCTAAATAGACATCTTCTCAATGACAGGGTTTTAAGTGATCTGCAGCCATCTGTGAGGTGAACAAGTGCTGTGTCAGTCAAGCGATCGAGATTATCCAAGATGAGTACATTGAGTCCACAGCACACGGCACCTATTGATTTTAAAGCACCATCAGTCAACTTCCTGTATCAATAGTAAGCAATAGTCATCAGCCTCATTCTAAAGACTATAAATAAAATTAATGTAAGATTGAGTGATTTTTAGAAAACACATTAAAATATCCATTCAGTTCTTAGAACTCAAATGTAATTTCTAAAGCATGACAGAATCTGAAAGGAAAAAAAGAAGATTATATTTTCGAATTTATAGACTTTAATATCTTAAAACCTAAAAGAAGTGTGTTGAACCACTGACCTGCAATCTGCTAGTGAAAGCTCTTTCAAATCACAACCTAGGTAAGCAAGTAATTCAGTAACAAACTCATCAGTAACACTTGGTATCCCTGCCACTGATAACACCTTCAAATTCTCCATCCTTTTTAGTGCAGGTAGAATCTTGATTGCTTCTAGCTGCTGGCACTCTTCTAAACGCAATTCCTTAATTACATGAGCCAAAGAGTCAGCTAGAGTATTAATGCCAGCTTCAGAGAGAAGTGAACATTGACTCAAATCTACAGAATTGAGCAAAGGAGCAGCTCGCACAAGTGCCCCCAATCCAATATCTGAAAGGCGATATGCACCATTTAGAGAAAGGCGAGTCAAGCATGGCAATCCCACAGGAGGGCATGTAAGAGTAGTTTGTAATAAATGATCTGATAAACCACGTCCACACATGCCCAACTGAAGCACCTATGAAAGATAGAAACCATGCTCAGTCATTGTATAGACTAGTAGTTAAAACTACCCTGCTTCTTAATCGTTGATACATTAAATTCTAACTGCAAATTTTAACCTACAGTCTAATACATGTTAAAAGGGACCACAAAATAGAAAACAACACTGATAATTTACATAATGTAACAAAAAAAAATTTAACAACAAACAATAGGAAGCAATTCCGATAAAAACCAATAATATAATGAAAATAACCAAAGGATATAAAATAAAAACAAAATACTAATCCTGTAAGCCAGTGTATGGCAATCACATAACCCCGGATTGAATCAATGGAGTTCCCCATACATTTAATGCAGTAGTGCTTATCTGTTTATAATTAGGAAAGCCACAATCAGTGTAAGAAATCTCCCCAATGTCTCACAAGATTTTCAACTCGGTGAGAAAATTTTGCATTTTCTCAGTGCCAAGAAATTGCCAAAAAATCGTGAAAATCTCACCAATTTCTCAGAAAAAAGAAACGCGCAGGAATGCCCAGAATGTGAAAATGGCCTTGAAAGGGGAAAAACCCTAACTTTTTCATTTTTTTTTCCTTCTCCTTGTGAATGAAATTTGTCAGGGGCCAACCAGACATTGGAGAATGCATTTGGAAAACAATTTGACAGATCTAACACCTCTTTTTGAATATTTGATTCCTTCGTAAAAGATTTCAGAGGTTTTTTTTTTTAAAGCATTTTTTAGAGTTCTTTCTTTTTTTTTATTTTTCCCCTTTTGGTTTTTATCCTCTGTTTTCCCTCTTCTCTACTGTTGCTGGATCCTCTTAGGCCATGTTGAGGACTCCTTATACTTACTTCAATGATAATGAATTGTAATTGAACACTTTTTTATGAAAATCTAATAGAACATCAACTTCCTGGCTCTCTAATTGTTGTTTTAATCTTTTTTAATTTTTCTTTTTGAATTAAATTTTTTTTCTTCGATGTTTCTTTTGCCACGTTTTCCAAAGTTGCCAAGAAACTCTCCAAAATTGGAGTGTCAAGTTTTTGCTAAGTTGTGGGTTTTCTTATTATGGCCACAATCAACTAATAAAGGTCACTTTCATCGTACCCCATTTGTGTGCAAGCCACAGATGCAGATATGGTAGATACAGTTCACAGAGAGAGAGGCTCATTTTGCCACATAGGTTTCTTTAAGGTGTTTTGTGTCCAATTTGAATAACAATTTTTCAGGTTCCTATTATTTATCTGAGGAGCCAAGAGATTTGCTTTTGCATAAGGGGAAAAGAGAGAGAGGGGGGGTGGCTCATTTTGCCACATAGGTTTCTTTAAGGTAATTTCTGTATCCAAATTGAACAACAATTTTTCAGGTTCCCATTATTTATCTCTTTTGCAGGAAGGTCAACAGCTGGATCCTGGTTGCAGATAAATTATATCCACTATTTCAGTGATAAATCATTTCAAACAGTTTCCATTACTAAAAATCTAAATCAGAGTGATTCAAACCATAGTTCAAGAAATTATCAGTAAAATGTATATTTTGTTAGGTTCCCAATATACCATCTGGAATGAGGATCAGAGTTAAATTGCTTTAACATGTATTTTTACCATTGTACATGATGTCTTTTGATGTCATCTGCAATAAGTTTACTCGCAAATAAAATTCTTGAGGCTATAATATGTTAAAAGTGTGTATAGATTCCAAAAATAGCCCTTTAAGTTATAGATAGGACTGGTAGGCAAATGTAATCAGAACACCCAGATGGGATGAGAAAGAATACTACATGAAGATAGTACATTGGCACATCTATATAATAACAGCAGCATTCAAAATAAAGATTAAAATAAATTTATAATCCAAGATCAATGACAGATCCATGCAGAACCAATATTATGGCATAGTAACAATAATCACATCAGTGCTCTGACAATAACCCATAACTTAATCTCTTGATAAGCATAAAGCAATATTCGTATGATACATCAAGCATGAAAATTATAGACAATGAACGCTACTTTTCACAGGTCATTGGATTTAAAAAGGGAAGGTGGAAGGGGAAAAAACATTCAATCATTAACAGAATAAAATTTCCGATTCTGCTTTCAGAAACATGCAGTAGGAATACTGTCTATCTTCTGTTCTATGATTCATTATTTAATTACAAGAAAATAGAAGAAAAACTAAATATTTGAAAAGCCTTTGCCTATAAATCATTTATGTTCCAATATTATTAAAAAAATGCTTTCCAGCAACAAAATTTAAGAGTCTTTAAATTCAGCACTTGACTGGAATTATTTTCACAGCAATCATGCATGACAGTTTGCAGAAATATTTTGATGACAATTGCTCAACTTATTTGGTCTGTTAATTTAGTCCCCAGCAAGGGATGTTGTCTTTATAAAATTTAGTAAAAGGCTAATGTATTGTGATGAAATCATATTGCCATTATATACAAAATCCATGAGGATGGCGTGGTTTTGAAACTAACACTTTGCAGTCACAATTCGATACCTGTCCTGACATGGTGAAGAGGTAGCATACTGCTTTGAAATTGTTGTTGCCAAATTCTTGAAGAAAGTTTAGTAAGTCTACTCCTGGAAGGGTGAAGTCTATTGTTGTATTCATAGTTACAACACTTGTTGAATATGATCAAAAACGACTAAATTTTTGCAATTTATTACCTTAATGAACAAATTTGAAAAACAAAATTGGACAAACAACATAAAATGGAAAATGAGAACAAAAGACCAAAAAAATAAAAGTATGCCTAAAAATCATTCCATTTGTGTAATTGATTCCTGCCTCTATTTGCCTTCCTCCTAAATCTACAAAAAGTAAAAGTTGAACAAATTGAGTAACAAAAAGAAAAAAAAAGCTAAAACGATCTCAACAGGGCAAAACTATTTTAGGCCAAGTCATTCATTGACGCATTTTGCGAGTCGACATCATTCTTGTATGAAATTTAAGTTCTTTATACATATATATACTTAACTAATCACTTAAGTTAGTTTATGTTTATATATATATATATATATATATATATATATTTATTTATTTATTATTCAAACTTCATAACAGATTTCATAGCTAATTTTCTCAATGACTATTTTTTTCTATTTCTATCCTAAATCGAACTTGAACCAAAACCTAGTAACTTCGGTTGTACTCTTCTCCTCCTTATATATTAACGAAGAAAAACTAAATTATGGACCTTTAACACACTAATCTGCAGATGGATGAAGATACTTTTTCTACCTGTATATATCCTCAGGTTTACTGCCTTCCCCTTGGCATGCATATAAAAGCTTTATCCATCAAATGATAATTCAATTAAGACTATAGAGCTTTCAATGAAAGCAATATACACTAAAGGAATTGTGCCTTGAGGATCAATCTAGTAATTTCCAAAACTATAATAATGCAAGAATTAGAGAATGTCACTTTGGGGCATTTTCTACATTTACAAAACATGGATATTTGTAATATCTTTGTGCATAGAGAATTCAGAAATATTTGCAGAGAACTTTCACAAAAGTTAACAGAAATCTATCTTCTGGCAGTAGAAAAAGTTCATTTTAATGGAAAAAGTATTCAATAAGTTATAAAAAATGAAGGTAGAGAAAATCCAATCAGCTAAATACTGTAAAGACACTGGAGAAAGCATTCAATCAATTAAACACTATTAAGGGAACCACATAAGATATGGCATTCATGGGCTCATCCTAGCACAAAGAACGGTATCATAAGATGTTTCCCCTAGCTTATGAAGTGTGAAATTACTATGAAGGTTTATGAATCCAAAAGCATAGCACCAATACAGGGAAACAAAAGCCACAAGACAACGAAGAAGTGAACACTTTGTTTTTGTAAAGTATCATACTTGGAGTAAAAAGGTATATTCAACTATTTGCAAACATGTATACTAAACAAAAAATCCAATGCTTATGAAGAAGAACCCGAGATACAGACAAGCCAGTCAACAAGGTTTGGACTGACTCAAAGTGAAAGCTTCTAAACTGTCTATGGACAAAGGCAAAATAGAGTACATAGACATAGCTGAAGACTCTTCAAAAATTAAACATCCTTAAAAAGGCTTTGGACAATAATATACTAGAGGGCCTGGAATGATGAATTGTGAAGTAAAAGGAGTACAAGTTAATGGTATGTTTTATTTGGAGTATAGATAAAAGTTATCTTGTTATGGAGCTTTCTCAATACCTGGCTACCCAATCAACAAATCTACAAGACAACATCAGTAGCTGAAAGATAAAGCAGCTTACAGTATGAAGTTTTCTAATCACTTTCTCCAAAAAAGAAAACCAAAATTTCAAATGACAACTAACCCTAGAGAATTTTCTCTAATTCTTTAAGCCCCCAAAAGAATTCTGGAAATTCAAAAGATGTCAGAAACAATAGCAAACCTCTAGATTAGTAGTGGAACATTGTGCCATCAGCTCGGTAAGATCTTCCTCAGGTATAAGAGAACAATCTGGAACGCATATTTCTGCTGGAGACCCCATAATAAACAACCGTAGGATCTGAGGAGTCACTTTACGTAACGAACAGAATGCCCGACAGATTTTGTTCCTTGCTGCATCAGGAATTCCTTCTAGTGACTCAATGAATTCAACATGATTAGACAAGACTCTCATGCACAAGTCATAAAGTGAAGGCCGTACAGTCTGTGGTGCAAAGTCTTTCTCTCGTGTAGGCACCCATTCAATTAGAGAAGCAGAAATTCCACTGCCAGCAAGCTTTTCCTGACGAGCTGCTAACGCCTGTGATCTTTCTTCTACTAAGCGTCTTGCAGTAGAAAATGGACCAGGCCAATCCCCTCTCTCTTCATCATTTCTGCCTTCAACATTTTGCTGAGGCCTCTGCCGAGAAACTGAGGATTCATCATCTTCAGATTTGAAGAATGCAAAATGCGAGGCTCGCCTTCGTGCTATTGCAAGAAACCTCTCCCTGATTGTAACTCTATTTTGATTCTGGTTTTGGTTTCCAGAAGCAGCATCTTCTTCCATTACATTTTGTCCTAGAACTCTATTATTATGATTCTGGTTTTGGTTTTCCAGGCCAACATCCTCTTGCACTACATTTTGATCTAAAACTATATTTTGATTCTGGTTTTGGTTTTCAACACCTGCATTTTCTTCCATTACACCTTGTTGAACGTCTTCGCTAACTGGATCCACTGGCTCACCAACATTGAGAATTTCACTGCCCGGGTGGTGTTCCGCAATTGAAGCATCCCTGTAGTCTTCTGACTGAATTTTAATCTCAAGATTGTTGTTAAATGCATCTTGTGGAGACTTCTTAACTCCAGAATTCATCTCATGATGAGGCTCTTGACTATCAAAAGCGGTGTCAGATAGCTTGCGCTTACCTTTGCTTTTTCTCCAACCTCTGATCCCATTGCCTCTATTTCTGCTGGAACTTACAGCATTATCATTGTTGATACAAGGGCCCTGGCCCTCTAGATAATTTTCCATCACATTTTGTTCACCGTATTTGATAACAGAATATGTTGATTCTACAACATGGCTAGAAGGACCCTGGTCCTCAAGATTGCAATTAACCCCGGCCTCGGCCTTGTAATTGTTTGTAACCATAATTGAAGGACCGATATCTATGCAAATATCTGGTGTTTCAGTCGTGTCTTTCACCTTGTTACCGATTCTTGCGCTTCTCCTAAGGCTGAGGATACCTGCAGAAGATCCACTTGCGGGACTCAAAACCTGTGCACTTCCCCTCCCACGGGGTATTGCTGTTTCAGGATTTGCAGACGGAGTTTTGTCCTCCACCTTAGCTGGCGTTACCGCCTCCGGCAAAACAGGAGTGCCACCTACGTCCCTTGACCTAAGGATTCGCATTGTATATTACAAAGAGATCTGCCCAAAAAAAAAAAGCAAATTCTTTTGAATCTGTACCTAGACCTGCAAATGAAATGTTTTACCAAAGAGTGAAAATTTTGACTCATTTCTAACTTTTAAAAAGAGAATAAACAAAATTAGCTAAATTACTCCAGTATGTCTAAGAAATTTGACTTAAGGCAAACGAGTTTGGTAAACTTAAACATTCCAATGCACACGTAAGGGAACATGGATTTCTCACATTTGACCGGCTTCTAACGAATTGGACCGCTATTATTAATGTTGAAAAGGTTTTGAAGAAGTGGATGAAATATTTAAAAACCTTCAAGACTGTTAAGAATTTGGACAATGTCTTACATATTTAAAGTTCTAACGAATTGTAAAGAAATGCGTCAGCAATCTCTTAAAAACCTAGCCAATGACTTTCCCAGAAATCGTTCAAAAAGATTATTATCACCAAAGCAGAATATATATTATCTATCAAAGCAATAAACAGGAAGAAAACAGTACAGAAGAAATAACTGATAAACAAAAGCCTTGACAAAAGTTTTTCACACTCCTCAGAGAGTCTGAGATCAACATTCACCATTCCAGCACAGATTTGTTATCTAACATCGATTGAAGATGCTAAAAAGTAATTGTTCTCCACCATTTCATATTTCTTAAGGTCGAAGCAAACAAATGCTGGGTATTTTGCTTCAAATAAATTTCCACACAGTCACATCCAAATTTTACCATAATGCATAAATGCTTAAAATAAAAATGCAACAAACGCCCAAAGACAATATTTAAAGTTGCAGAATACAATCCTTAAAGTAATTAGTAGAAAACAATCGGCAAAACTTCCCTTACCTCGCGCAATGGCATTGGACTCGATTGGAAACGCGTTAACACAGATGCAAGGACTCAAAGGATACAGAGGACGGTAGGGCTTATAAGTCTTTGCACCCTCCCATCACATTCCGTCGAGCTTTCCCGCGTTTCTGATCGCTATCTGCCGTCGGACTTGGAAAAAGATAGATTCCTCCAAAGCTCGGTGTAAAAATATGCCTTTGATTGAATGAATGAATGAAAGATTGTACTAAAACATTCTCAAAATATGGGCATAGAATTTTTAAAAAAATAATATAACGGACTTTTAAGAAAAAATGGACATGAGGTTTAGTTTTTTTATAATTTGGGGACACATTTTTATAGGTATAATAATTAGGGCTTCTTTTGGTGATTAGATCATCAAAATGAAATAAACCGAACAAAATATCTTTAGGATGTTAGGAGATATTTTAAATATAAAATATATTTAAAAATTAATAAGAAATATTTTAATAATAAAAATAAAGTAGAAGATTTTTGGAGGTCAAAATATTTCTAGTAAAATGTTACCTTATTTGCATATTTAGCTTAAATATTATTTTATGTCTTATATAATAAAATTATATATTTATGCACATCATTTCAATAAACTATTTCAGGGTAGTACAAGGTTGTATATAGTTTTCATTATATGAAGATTTAACCTGGTTTTATTTATATAATTGCATCCCATTTATGTATTGGACTTAATTATTAAGGTGGATTTTAAGTAAAAAAATATATATTTTCGTGTTGTAGGTGAGTTGGAGAGGGTAGGGTAATCCTCCAAGGGAGGGAGATATCTGGTCCGAATCTCCATTCTACCAAACGCACATTGGGTACCCAAAATTTAGTTGATTATGCTGGTGCACGGTCAGGGTCGGGTGTGACTTTCGGGTGATTTTGATTCTCAAGTGATTTTGACAGTGTAGAACCCTTAGTCTTGGTTTTCCTGCAAAAGATTTTTTTGCTAAATTCAAAAAAAAATTGGGTTAATGTGAAAAATCCCTACAACATATGCTCGGGGTTGAACACTCACATCCTAGTCATGATCCCTCGTAAGGTCGAGAACTAAACTTATAAATAGAGGGTTAACACACAGCCACACACGGTTTGAACCTTATACCTCTCAATGAATAACCAAACCTCAAAACGTTGTGTTGTTCTCTAGACAAATATTTGTTTTTTTATACATAAGAAAATCGATAATACGAGTGCACCTAGGGTTCAAACCGTGGCGTGGATGAGTGTGTGAGGGGTGAGTGTGTGTCTTCCTGATGGAGTTGTTGTAACAGGTTGGGGGATTCTTGGTCAAAACCCTATTACTTAATATTACCAAAAAAAAAAAATTGATAATACGATTGGATGCTATCTCTATAAACCCTAGTCTGTTGGGTAAGACGAAGTCAATAGAGTTCCCAACCCTTTAGGGCATCACTGGGGCAGTCAACTGGTAAATACTTGATCACTACCATCTAGCCTAGAGTTCCCAACCCTTCAGGGCATCATTGGGGCAGTCAACTGGCAAATACTTGATCACTACCATCTAGCCTATCTCCTTTTGAGTATGTTGTGGTTAAAACCTTGAACCTCCCCAAGGAGAGGCCAAAGCCCTAATCATTGTGTTGTCAGACTACAAAATGTTAAGGTGAAATACGGTTTTTTATGAGGGGTCTCGGTCCCCCTCGTACCAAGGTTTGAACTTGGATCTCTTAGATGAAAACCCAAAAACTTACCACTACGATATCCTCTTGGAGGAATATTAAGTAAATATTATAAAGAACATAAACATGGGTTATGGGGTTTGGATGTATAATATGGATACACTCAATCCTAGGTCTAAAAATTCTCATAAATTTTGCTTTTAGGTATTCTTATGTTTTTAAGAGGTTCTCACTCATGGGATTGAAACCCTAAATTATGATGTGAAACTTATCACCAACCTATTGGACTAAATGTTAAAGCTAACATTAGGAAGAAAATAGTGGATCTACACTCGACCCTTAGATCATGCATTCATATACATTTGACCCTTACCTTTGATGTCTTCATGGTTGTATAAGGTACCTTTCCATAAGATCAAAACTTTGGAATTTGATGTGAAACTCCTTTTTCATTTAAATATGTTTAGACAAATATTAATGTTAAGGTTAACACAAAATTTAGATCCATAGTATAGTACATTCAATCTAGTTTTATGCCCACTTGGACCTAGGTCTATGCATTATCACAAATTTATATCTATTTATAGTATAGTACATTCAATCTAGTTTTATGTCCACCTGGTCCTAGGTCTATGCATTATCACAAGTTTATATCTATTTGTCCTTATGTTATAAGGTTATTGTTAGTGCAAAACTTATTACTCCTACAACTTGACCCAAACCCATTGGGTAGTATTTACCTTAAGCATTAAATGTATTTATTATAAACATTAAATATTATATATATATAGGCTTGTTGGGGCAGCCCTTATGGTTTGAATTGTGCAGTTGGCAATTACTAAAAATAATGTCGATGTAACCAACTTCCCTATATACCTTTATGGTTTGAATTGTGCAGTTGGCAATTACTAAAAATAATGTCAGATGTAACCAACTTTCCTATATATATGTTTGAATTATGCAGTTGGCAATTACTAAAAACAATGTCGATGTAACCAACTTCCCTATATACCCTTATGGTTTGAATTGTGCAGTTGGCAATTACTAAAAATAATGTCGATGTAACCAACTTCCTTACATCGACATTATTTTTAGTAATTGCCAACTGCACAATTCAAACCATAAGGTGATGAGGATTGATGTTAGATCTTTCATATGACCCCTCTAGTAGTTCCTAGCTTAGGTTTGCATAGTTTATTTCTAGCAAATTCATATTGTAAGTGAGTCTCCTTCTCACATGCACTTGTGGGCACTAGTTGTCTTCTAGTTGTCTTTTAGAGTGTTAGTTAGCAAGTGTGAACTCAAAGTAGGAAGTGTGTACTTCAAGTTAGCTAAAATGGATCTTCTAGTTAGCAATCTTAACTTAGAAGTTTACGTGCATTCTCCTTTGCACCTTTGTAGCTTTTGGTTGAGCGTATTGAATCAAATCCATGATTTCATGGGTTGGTTATGTATTTTGGGCCATTAGTGCCTATATAATGATTTGTAAATAATAGAACACTTAGTTGGATTTTCAATCCTTTTCATTGGTATCAGAGCCTAGTTCATGTTTGCACTAGGGCTTGTGAGGTGAGAGGATAGGAGATAGAAATATTATGAGAAACGTTTTCTCATTGAGGACTCGGTTTAAGCCCAAAGGGAGCTTGAAAACCATTCGGAGAAGGAAGTTCCTTCGCCGACAAACCCCTCGTTCCAACTTTTTGCTTATGCTTAAGAGGTATAGGAAAAGTTTGCCCCAGAGTTCTTCGTATACCGATCCTTGGAAGGGATTGGATCGTAGCTACGGTCCAATTAGGATTAGGGAGCCATTTGACCCTGCTGCCCCCCCATTTTCGAGTACTGAAGAGCTCCAGGAGGACTTCCAAAGCTAGGTCGTGTGTCGACTTAGATCTGGGTGCCTTTCAAACGCTGGTCGTGTGTCGACCGGATCTTGAAAGGAGAGCTACTGGTGGGAGCTGGTTGCTCGCATTTTTACAAATTAAGCTTTTCAAATTTTGAGATTAACCCCCCTGGTTAATTTTTAAATTTTTTTCATTTGTGCTAGGAAAGCTTTAAATTTTTTTAATATATTATTTTATTAATATATTTATTTGCCAATTCATTGTAAAAAAAAAAAAAAAAGCAATTTATTTTACAAATTTTGCGACTGGCCGGCCTCGTCGCATTCGGCGACTCTCGGCCGACCTTGGCTACGTTCGACAGGCGGCCGGCCAGCACTTTTGCGGCATCCCCGACGCGCGTATTTGCGGCAGGAGGCCGTCGAAAGCCGACGGCCTTTGGCTGTCTTTGTCGACGCTGTCCGCATCGACAACGTCGAGCCGCCCGCGGCGTCGTCGACGTCTCGTTAGGGTCGACAACATATCTCATCGCCGACTGACAGCGCCAGCGCGATCCGTCGCGATTGTCGCTGTATCTGTCGACAACAGCGACGCCTAGGGAGCCGACGGGAGCTAGCGCTGACCACCGGCCCGTCAGCCTGACAAGTTTGTCAGGCTGCGGCCCCGATGCAGACGAGCCCGACCAGCCGTCGCCGCGCTCGACATTTTGTCGAGTTGCGAGCTTGGTCGCTCGCGACGCGCAGCGCCTGACAGGCGGCTACACGGCCTGCGGACCGTAGTGCCGAGCCGATAGCGTCTGTCAGACATCTGCCGAGCCTGCGGTCGGCAGTGCTGTTTGCACTAGGGTCGACCGTAGTTGGCCGAGGGCGTCATGGGCTTGGAGCCCAAAATTTAAAAAAAAAATTCGTGCATGGCCAG
Organism: Wollemia nobilis; assembly: GCA_028583015.1. NCBI lineage: Eukaryota > Viridiplantae > Streptophyta > Pinopsida > Araucariales > Araucariaceae > Wollemia > Wollemia nobilis. The sequence continues at coordinate 900,485 of JAQPPZ010003229.1, forward strand.
GTGCACGAATTTTTTTCATTTTGCACTGGAGTTTGTGCATGGCCTAAGTGCACAAAAATAATTGCACTTAACTGGTGTTAAATTCTGCATGATTTTATTATTTAAAATTTTCTGCACTTAACTGGTTCTTGCTGTTGGATTATCTCTGTCAGGAGTTTTGCCTCGGGAAGTGTGCCACAGTGGTAGCAGAATTTCATGCAGAATTTGGAAGGGTAAAATTTTATTGTAATTTTTATTTTTTTTACTATTTAAGGTAGCTTGTTAAATTTAATTTTTATTAATTTAATTTTTAATAACTTAATTAAAATTCATTAATCTTTTGATTTAATGAAATTTAATTTTTTTAATTAAGTTATTTTTAAATTAATAAATGTTAAGTTGCACCTTAGATTAGTTTAAAAATTGCAAAATTTTTAGCCTTAGGAGTAAAATTTTCAAATTTTGAAGCACTCCATTGTAACAAGGAAATTTGCATTGTCTTTCCTTGATTTAGTGCTTTCTTAAACTTTACTCTTGGCTTATACCCGAGAACATATGGCTTCTGACTTGGCTGCCCAAGTGGCAGAATTGGCCCATGTTGTAAACACTTTGGCAGATAAGGCTAATGACACTACCATGGCAGAAGTCCTTGGCAATCTTGCCATGAAGGTAAATGACATTTCTTTGCATAATGCCTCAACTTCTGCTCATGATTCTCGTTTGAGAGTTCGTTGTGAAGTTCCATTGTATGATGGATCCAGGAACCCTGATGTCTTGAATAGTTGGATTCTTGACATGAGTTCTTGGTTTGCTTTCTCTCAACTTTCAGAAGATGATGTAGTGCCTTATGCTAAGCTTAAACTTTCTGGCTTAGCCAAAGTACTTGTGGAACGAAAACGAGGACAAGAACTCACTACATGGGATGAGCTTGTACAATGTCTTAAGACCAATTTCTATCCTTCAAATTATTCTAGGGAATTGGTTATTAAATGGTTTCGTTTTCGCCAAGGTACTAATATGTCTGTACAAGAATATATTTTCCAATTTAACAAGTTCAGAATACTTGTGAATGTGGAGGATGATGTTCCAGGTTTGATTCTCAAGTTTCAAAGTGGCTTGTTAGAGCATTTGTACAGGGAACTAATGTTTGTTTCTATGGAAACATTGGATCAAGTTTTCAACCAGGCGCAGCTTGCGGAGGACAAGTTCAAGGCGCAATCGCAGGCATTCCGCACACCTGTTACTCAAGTGGTTGCAAACTCATCAAAAGGGAATAATTCTTTCTCACAAAAGAAGAATTTTGCTCAAAAGAAGAATGTGTCTTCTCCATCTCCTTCTTCTCCTTCCCCTTCCGCTTCTACTCCTTCTTCTTCTTCTTCTAAATCTTCATCTTCTTCTTCTAAGAAATTCTGCAATTATTGTAAGAAGAAAGGGCATGAGAAAGCTGATTGCTTTAAGCTCAAAAAGAAGAGTTTAGTGATTACTACTCAAGAGGAGGATGCTTCCAAGGGTCCCCTTGAGTCTCGTAGGAGAGAGTAGAGTATATACGGAATTACGAGGTAAGCTTAATGAAGTTACCTTAGTAAATGTAAGTTCTTCAGATGGGGCTCGTGATGCTTTGTTCATCACTCGAGCCCACTTACTTCACAACTTTGCAACTGATTGTATAGTGGATAATGGCTCGCAGAAAAATCTAATTGCGAGGTCCATTGTCGAGCGTTTGAAGTTACCTATGGAGCCTCATCCTCAACCTTATTCTTTGGGTTGGAAGGATAGTGGAAGAGGCTCGAAAATCACTCACACTTGCACTTTAAAATTTGCACTTGGCCCACAGTTCATAGATCAAGTCACTTGTGATGTGACTCCTATGGATTGTTGTGGGATTTTGCTTGGACAACCTTTTCAAGTATGATAGGAGAGCTGTTTATGATGCTTTTAAAAGAACCTACACACTTCAAAAATATGGTAAGGTCTTTCTCATTAAAAGCACCAACACTCCTAATATCATTCTAAGTTCCAAGCAAACGAAAAGAGTAATTAAGAAAGGTGGTGATGTTGCTCTAATTTTCATTCGCTCTCAAAACACTTCTACATCTACATCCATTACAAAGCAACACTCTTCAATGGATAAAATATTGCAAAGTTATTCACACATATTTCAGGAGCCAAAGTCTCTTCCTCCAATTCGCACAATTAATCACAACGATTGAAATAATTCCAGGTTCTTCTCTTCCTAATGCTCCCATGTATAGACAATCTATTTTGCAAAATGAAGAAATAAAAAAGCAAATAGAAGATTTTTTGTCTAAGGGTTTCATTAAGGAAAGTATTGCTTGTGCCTCACCTATTTTTTTAGTTCTTAAGAAAGATGGCACTTGGAGATTATGCATTGATTTTCGTGCTTTGAACAGAATTTCTGTGAAGAATAGATATCCCTTACCCCGCATTGATGATTTATTAGATCAGCTTCAAGGAGCTAAGTTCTTTTCAAAAATAGATCTCAAAAGTGGATATCATCAAGTGCGTATCCAAGCTGAGGATACATGGAAGACAACTTTCAAGACGAAGATGGGCCTCTTTGAATGGTTGGTCATGCCCTTCGGTCTTACTAATGCTCCTGCAACCTTCATGAGGTTGATGAATGATGTATTTCGTGAAGTCCTTGACAAATTTGTCATTATATATCTTGATGATATATTGATTTTCTCAAAAACTTGGGAGGAACACCTTAGGCATATCCAAGAAACCCTTGATCTTCTTGCGAAGAATCAATTATATGCCAATTCTTCCAAGTGTTCTTTTGGCAATACTTCAGTTTCTTACCTTGGCTATGTGATTAGTGAGAGTGGAATTCAGGTAGATCCCCTAAAAGTTGATGTTTTGCTTAAGTGGTCCCCTCCTACAACTCTCACTGAGTTAAGGAGTTTCCTAGGACTTGCGAATTTTTATCGCAAGTTCATTCCTCAATATTCCACCCTTGCAGCTCCATTGCATTATCTCACTAAGTCCAAAACTCCATTTCATTGGGAGAAAAGCCAAGAAGTTGCCTTTGAGAAACTCAAAAAGAAATTGTGTACAACACCCGTGTTAACTTTACCTGACCTTTCTCAACCTTTTGAGATTGAAACAGATGCCTCTAAAGTTGCCTTAGGAGCCGTGCTCAAACAGAATGGTCATCCAGCTTGCTTATCATTCGGAAACTTTTTCTGCTGCTAAGTTGAACTATTCTACATATGACAAGGAGTTGTATGCTTTAGTTCAAGCCATTAAGTATTGGAGACACTATCTTTTGGGAAAAGATACAATAGTACACACTGATCATATGCCTCTCAAGTTTTTACAATCTCAAAGTAAAATTGAAGAATCAAGACATATGAAGTGGGCCTCTTACCTCCAACAATTTCACTTGGTGATCAAGTACAAAAAGGGGAAGAGTAATACCGTTGCTGATTGTTTGAGTAGGCCTCCACCCACTCTTGCTTTAACAGTTATGTCCACTTCGCACTTGGGATTTCAGACTTGGCCTAATCAATATTCTCAGGATCCTGATTTTGGAAAAATATTTGAGCAAGTGAGTAAGCCTTCTTCTTCCAATTTGCGTCCTTTCCAAGATTTCTACATCAAAGAAGGACTTCTTTACAAATTGGACAAGGTTTGTGTTCCTTGTGAGCCTAGAGTGTCACTTCTTAAGGAAGCTCATTCTACACTTTATGGTGGTCACTTTGGGAAGCATAAAACACTTCATCATTTGCAACGATTTTTCTATTGGCCAAAAATGCAGAGGGATGTGTTGAGATTTCTCAAACAATGTGCAGTTTGTTGTCGCTCAAAACCAGCTAATAGGAAGTTTGGCTTAGGCATGCCTTTGCCCATTCCTTCCCGTCCTTGGGAAAGCATTTCCATGGACTTGGTTAGTGGTTTTCCTATGACAAGGCGCCAACATGATTGTGTGTTCGTGGTGGTTGACAGATTCAACAAAATGGCTAAGTTTATTCCATGCCGCAAGACAAGTTCTGCATCGGACTTAGCTCAATTTTTCTTTGACAAAGCATTTGGCGTTCCTTTGGTCTACCTACCAAGCATTATCTCGGATCGTGATTCATTCTTTGTGGGTCACTTTTGGCATTCTTTGTGGAAGATTTTGGGAGTTTCCCTTAACTTTTCTACCGCCTATCATCCGCAGTCCGATGGGCAGACTGAAGTGGTAAACCGTACACTTGTGCAAAGTTTGCGAATCTATCATCACGCTTCACCAAAAAAGTGGGACTTGAGTCTCACGCATATTGAACATGCCTATAATAGGGCCCTACACTCTTCTACAGGTCATTCACCCTTTGAAGTTTGTATGGGATTTCAGCCCTTGGCACCTTATGAGTTACCTTTGTCTTTGCCTTCTCCTGTCACTTCACATCTTCAGAAGGAGCAAGACAAGGCACACTCATTTGTTCAACACTTGCACAATCTTCAATCAAAGGTGGTTGAGATTTTGCAAAAGACACAGCAACAGCAGAAAAAGGCCATGGATCGACATCGAATTCCTCATCCTTTTCAGGTTGGTGATAAAGTTTGGTTGCATCTTGACAAGCGGCGTTTCACTGATAAGACTCATAGCAAAATCAAACCAATTCGCTATGGGCCTTATACTATTCTTCAGAAGGTGTCCGAGAATGCTTTCCGCCTTGATCTTCCCGCACACTTGGGAATTCATGACGTCGTCAATGTAGATCTCTTGAAGTTGTACTTTGACTCTACATTGGAGATTGCACCAGCTATCAATCATCCTGTGGACGTGGTTCCTGAAGCTAAGTTACCATTGGATGCAGATCAGATCTATGACACGAAGACTCGATAGACTCGCCAGGGGTCTACCACCTCATATCTTGTGGCTCGACGAGGACAGCTGCCGCATCAGGCTCGTTGGATTTCTTTTCATCAGATGTCCCGTGACTTTCCTATTCTTTTGAAAGCATTGGAGTCCAATGCTTCTATTGTGGGGAGGCATGATGAGGATTGATGTTAGATCTTTCATATGACCCCTCTAGTAGTTCCTAGCTTAGGTTTGCATAGTTTATTTCTAGCAAATTCATATTGTAAGTGAGTCTCCTTCTCACATGCACTTGTGGGCACTAGTTGTCTTCTAGTTGTCTTTTAGAGTGTTAGTTAGCAAGTGTGAACTCAAAGTAGGAAGTGTGTACTTCAAGTTAGCTAAAATGGATCTTCTAGTTAGCAATCTTAACTTAGAAGTTTACGTGCATTCTCCTTTGCACCTTTGTAGCTTTTGGTTGAGCGTATTGAATCAAATCCATGATTTCATGGGTTGGTTATGTATTTTGGGCCATTAGTGCCTATATAATGATTTGTAAATAATAGAACACTTAGTTGGATTTTCAATCCTTTTCATAAGGGCTGCCCCAACAAGCCTATACCATTTCATTATTTTATTTCTTTATGTGAAGAGGACCATTGATTACCCGGGATTCATACTGTTATCATCGGTTTGGTGCGCACTCAGAGATTTGGAGTAGACTACTACCTTTGTAAATAGGCATGCCATTAACATTTTATCTAGGTCTCTTCTGGGTAAGTGTCTGGTCAGATAGACAATTACCAATCCACCTAGCTCTTAGGGGCTAAATTTTGAACGAGAGTTGAATGGACCCGCAGTACAGATCATAGACCTCGGTTGGTCGCCTCACACCAACTCGGTTAGGGTAAATCACAGTTTTTATGAAGGGCCCCAATCTCCTCATACTGAGTGGGTTTTGAACCTTGTATAAATCGTAGACCTCAACTAGTCACCTCACACCAACTCGATTAGGATAAAGCACAGGTATTTATGAGGGGCCTCAATCTCCTCATACTGGATGGGTTTTGAACCTTAAACCTTTCAAAAGATAGATCAAAGCCTTTACTATTGCAATAAGCTTACAGTTATAAAAATTCACTAAGTTTACACAGGTTTTTATGAGGTTCCCTCATTAAAAAATCATTTACATAAGCTTTTACGAGGGATCTCAATCCCCTCATACTGAATGGGGTTTGAACCTTGGATCTCTTAAAGAGATACCAAAGGCCTATAAACATAAATGTTATATTTTTCAACATTAAATCTAATGGGGATATATTGGAGGAAAGAGGAAAGTGTGATGTAAATGTTAAAATAAAATAAAAAATAAATATTATAGAAGTATCCATGATAGTATGGGAACTTGAACTCAATTTACACTTCTATAGTTAAATCTCATTTTATTGATGATCCATGTTGTAGACTAAAATGGTAAGATTAACATTTTAATAAGAATCATAGAGAATATGAGGGTGGAATTATACCCATAATATCAGTATAATCAATCTTTGATTAATGGCTACTTGACATAATATTCATGCATTGCAAGATATTGTACCCTTATGTCCCAAGGGACAATGTAACGGTTTGGGCTTTGGCTCTTCTTTGGGAGGTCCAAGGTTCAAATTGTGGTGTGGACGAGTGTGTGAGGGAGTGAGTGTGTGTATGGTTGTGTGTTTGGTTTTTATTGATAAGTTTAGCTTCCACCTTTATTAGAGTTCATGGTTGGGATGGGGACAACCCTGAACGTTGTAGGGGTTTTTCACAGTAATCTCAATAAATAAATAAATAAATAAATATATATATATATATATATATATATATATATATATATTTATTTATTTATTTTGTACTCTTATTTTAAAATATCCTTATGGATCAACAAGGTATTTACATATAAAATGACATTAGCTCAATTGGTTAGATTCATCAACATTCAAAAAAGAGACCAAGGTTTGAATCTTGTCAAACGATACATGGATAATATCCAATCTTTGTTGTAATACTACTATGTGATGATGATGCAATATGGGTGGGACCCATATCAATCCCATATAATCAATTTAAAAAAACAAGGTATTTACATTCATATCCAATCTTTGTTGTAATACCACTATGTGGTGATGTTGCAATATGAGTGGGGCCATTTCAATATCACTATGGTTAGATTCCTCAACATTAAAGGAGGAGACCAAGGTTTGAATCTTGTCAAGGGATACATGAATAATATCTGATCTTTGTTGTAATACCACTATGTGGTGATGATGCAATATGGGTGGAACCCATATAAATCTCATATAATCAATTTTAAAAAATAAGGTACTTACATCCATATTCGATCTTTGTTCTAATACCATTATGTGGTGATGATGCAATATGGATGGGGCCCATTTCAATCCCATTTAATCAATTTAAAAAACAAGGTATTTACATTGAGATTGAAGTTTTCATTACATTGTTAAATATTTAATTTTCCATAACTTGAACAAATCCATCTGATCGTTGTTGTAATACCACTATGTGGTGATGATGCAATATGGGTGGAACCCATATAAATCTCATATAATCAATTTTAAAAAATAAGGTACTTACATCCATATCCGATCTTTGTTCTAATACCATTATGTGGTGATGATGCAATATGGATGGGGCCCATTTCAATCCCATATAATCAATTTAAAAAACAAGGTATTTACATTGAGATTGAAGTTTTCATTACATTGTTAAATATTTAATTTCCCATAACTTGAACAAATCCATCGAGTAAATTGTTAATTTTAATATTTAGTCAAAGCTCCTAGAGTAGATGAGTGTATGTTTTGATTATACTTAAGCTTAGATCTATGCATTGTCATAATTCATTTTTACCTTAAAGTATCATATTACGTGCCCACCTATGGATTTGGAACTTTGAAGTATGATGTGAGCCCTACCTCTAGATGTTTTTACAAATGTATAATATACCCACCCATTGAATTAGAACCCTATTTTATAATGTAAAACTATTCATTATCCAATACTTATCACAAACCTATTTGATCAAATAATAAGGATAACATTAGTACATTGATTGTAAAAAAATATGAAATAGGATTAAATCCATAATATTGGTACACTCAACACTAGGTTTATAGTTGCTCAACCCTAGGTCCATATATTGTCATAATTTTGACCTCTAACTCTATATGTTCTTATGGTTTTATAAGATGTCTATATACAAGATTAAAACCTTGAACTAGGTGTGAAAATGATTGCAACTCATATCTTGTTCTAAATTCATTAGATCAACTATTAAGGTTAACATAGTCCTACAAGGACAATGAAGTGGTTAGGGCTTTGGCCTCTTTTTGGGGAGGTCCAAGGTTCAAACCATGGCGTACCCATATGGGGATAAGCTAGATGGTAGCAGCTGAGTATTTTTTAGTTAGTTTCCCTAGTTTGATTCCCCTGAGGGTCGAGGGTTTCATTAACTTCATTTAACCCAACAAGCTAGGGTTTATAGTGGCAGCACCCAATGGTGTTATCGATTCTCCTAGGTATTAAAAAAAAAAAAGAGTTATTATGGGTAACATCAAAGAAAATATTGTAAAGATAATTGGATTTATAGCATAGTCACATTTGATGTTGGGATTATGTACACTTGACTATAGGTTCATTCATTACCATAATTTCAACCCTATCTCTAAGTGTCATGATGGTTCTACAAGGTTCCAACCCATAGCTTTGGATCTTTGAATTATAGTGTAAAATTCCTTGCTTCTCATTTGTTGTCCTAAATATATTAGACAAAATTCAAGGTTAACATGAGGATATATATTATATAGAATATAAGTACAATATTGGATCTATGATATGTATGCACTTGACCCTAGGTCTAGGGTCACTCAACCCTAGGTCTTTGCATTTCAATAGGTTTGACCCCTACCACTAGATACCATGGATTTTCAAGATACCCAACTATGATAGTGAAACCTTACATTATGACATGAAACTATTATTCTAAATCACTTATCCCTAACTCATAAAACATATTTTATTACATTTTTATTAATTATTTATAAACGTTTAAAACAACATCACATGAACACATCATGGTTACACTATTATGGTATTTTAATAAAACATCTTGTTATGGTATTCCAACAAATTGTATTATCATCATTTTTTTATAGTGAAATAACCCTCTACCCCACCTCTTTAAATGTTTACTCCAAGTGAGGGGGACCTATAGGGGCTTGAGATTGGAACCGTCGACCTCATGTTGGTAAATACTCAGTGAAACTAGTTGGTCTACTACCTCTGCCGGTCTACTACCTCTACCCTGTATTATCATCAATTGCTTAATTATAAAATGTCCATCACAATCTGGATATTTTAACTTAGTCATACTTGAATAAAATTATATTTCATTTAGCATTGTTGCCTAGTACCTTGGAGGTCCCTTTCGAGTAAGACCCAAGGAGGCAAGGGTATCTATTCCACCAAAATCGCCCAAGGCTCGCACTTGGCCTGCTCCCTTCAACACACTCAAAGAGCATGCCTAGCCCAAAGTAAATCAGTCAACAAGTCATGCATGTACCAGCCAAAAAGGATGACAAAAAACCAATTACTCAAGGCTCATGCAGATTGCAGCAATCATAAGGCTTTCTCCATCCTACTTTCACCATGACTAGCGCTAGCAACACCCTCCTTATATTTATTGATTAGAGAAATAATTCTATGCTTGATGCCCTCAAGAGCATCCATGTCAACAAACTGGTTGATCCAGGTGATCTCTCTCAGACCTCTATCCACTCCCCAATTAGCAATAGCATCAACCACCTTGTTTGTAGATCTTCGCACATGAAAGTACTCCAAGGACTAAAACGAGTGATAAAGTTCTCTTATAGTCTAAATAATATCCCCCAACCTCTAGTTAGAGAGTGAGGAAGATCATTTTTGGTCTTTTAATTGGTTGATGATCACCTGGGAATCCCCTTCAACATAAATATTTTACCAATTTTGTTTAAGGGCCCACAACAACCCTTCAAGGAGGGCTTGTGCCTCAACATGATTGTTAGTGGTATCTTCAAGGCTAAAGAAAAAATAGCCTCTCATATTCCCTTGGTCATCATGAAAGATGCCACCCTTGCCAACTTTACCCAGGTTTCCCCGAGATGCACCATCAAAGTTGAACTTAACAAACCCTTTATGGGGAGGTTGCCAGCTGATTTTTGTGTGATTCTTAGAGGTTTTATTTTTCTTGATTGGGCACCAAATGCTTTTGTCATCTAAATATTGGCCCAACCATTGAATCTTGATATCTCTAAGATTGCTATCTAGGGGTTTATCCCAATCCTCCCACTGCTTGACCAAAATGGATTCAGCCACCACCCTTTGAACAAAAAGCCAAGTTTGGAATTGGGGGATTCTTTCCTCCCTAAAAATTATTTTATTTCTTCGTAACCAAATCGACCAAATAATGTAAGTGGGGGTCCATTCCCAGATGGCTCTAATATAGTCAGGATCAGAGTTTTGGCCAACCCACTCCAAAATCAGATCCCTTATAGTCTAAAAATTATGGAGGGGCTCTCTCCAAGAGTTTGCAAAGTCTCACCAGAGGGACTAGGCAAAGGGGAAAGAGATGAAGAGATGGTTAATGGTTTCAGTATCAACTTCACAATTTGGGCATCTAAAGGGGCCATAGTAGCCTCTCTTCATCAAGTTATTACCAGTTAAGATTTTGTCTTGCACCACTAGCCAGACAAAAATTGAGATCTTGGGCCAAACACCTTTCCTCCATATTCTCTACCAAATTTGATTCCTATCCCCATTGAAGTTTACCTCCATAAGAAAATTGTAAGCTTTCTTGGTAGTAAAGTTCCCATCTCCACTTCTCCCCTAGCTTAACAAGTTTGGGCCCTTGCAGTAAGAAAGCTTCCTGCTAGAGATGATTCCCCAAAGTCTTCGTTTATCAACTTCCTTGATTTGACTAGGCCAGGATCGAGGTTCTTTCCAGAAATGAAGCACCACCCTACCGGTCTCATGGGGAATGGGATGGCCCTGAATGTAGTCCTTGACTCGGCTCCAACCCTCCTCTTTGAATACCTCCTTCAACTCAATCAAGGAATTATCTTCTCTTAAAGGTTCATACTGGTTCCATGCATCCTCCCAGAAGAGAGCATGGTTGCCATCCTTGATCTTCCAGAAGGCTATAGACCGCACCCACTCTCTATGGGATGTCATGCTTGTCCAGAGAGAAGAACCTAGGGGAAAGTGTTCAAGCCTGATCAACTCCTTCCAATCCACCTTAGGGATATATTTTTGCTTAAGAACTCTGGCCCAAAAAAGGTTCTCTCCATTGCAAAATCTCCAAAATAGTTTCCCATTAAGGGCTTTGTTGAAGATTTGAAGATCTTTGATTCCAAGGCCCCCCTCTTGGAGAGGTTTGCAAATATATTTCCAAGCAACAAGAGGCCATTTCCTTTCTAGAGAGGGACCACCCCAAAAAAATTCTTTTGAAGTTTTTGGAGTTATTTTAAAACCTTTATAGGTGCTAATAAAGCATAGAAGAAGTAGACTAGAAGAGCTTGGAGAATAAACTTGAGAAGGGTTAATCTACCAACCGAGGAAAGCCATTTGAAAGTCCATCCTTACAACCTCTCTCTAAATTTAGAAATAATTTCACTCCAATCTAATATTTTTGGATTAGAGTTAGTCAAAGGAAATCCCAAGTACTTGAAAGGAAGAGAGGACCTCTCAAAGTTGAGAAACCTAGAAATATTCTCTTGGACATGAATAGGAGTGTTGAAGAAAAAACTTTTGACTTCATCACATTAATTTCCCCTCCAGAGGAAGCCAGATAATCCTCCAAATTCTCCTTAAATATTCATGCCTCCCTAAGAGTGGCTTCACCCATAAGCAAAGTGTCATCCATGAACTGGAGGTGGGAAATATTCTGCTCATCCCTAGCCACATAAACACCCTTTAAGTGACCATAGCTCTTATATTTTTGGAGAAATATCCCTAGACCTTCTACCAAAATAATAAAGAGGTAAGGAGAAAGAGGATCCCCCTATCTTAGGCCTCTAGATAGAGCAAAGGACCTAGTAGGAGAACCATTCACCAAGACTACCACTATGATCGAGGAGATGCATGCTTTCACCCACTCAATCCACTCATGACAAAAGCCAAAGCTTTCCAAGATTTTTAAAAGGAAGGTTTGATTAACCCAATCATAAGCTTTAGCCATGTCTAACTTAATAAGCATCCCCCTAGATCTACTATTCTTCATGGAGTGGATAATTTCTTGAGCGATGAGGATGTTATCCAAAATTTGTCTGCCATGCACAAATCCTCCCTACTCTTGAGAAATGATTGAATCTAGAGTCTTCTTAAGTCTATTAGCCATCACTTTAGCGATAATTTTGTAAGCAGTATTACACAAGGAGATGGGTCTAAAGTTCTCCATATGAGTAGCTTGATGGGTCTTAGGGATTAGAGTCAAGAAAGTGGAGTTTAGGGTTCTCAAAATTTGCTTAGAGTTATGAGCCTCCTCCACCACCTGATGGATATCATTCTTAATGATATCCTAGTAGCATTGGTAGAAATCGATGGGAAATCCATCAGGCCTAGGATATTTCCCTTTCTTTAGGTTAAAAACAACATCTTCCACCTCTTCCAGACTAACAATCTTAGTAAGAATTTCATTTTGCTCTTGGGTGATCATCGAGGGAATGGTAGATAGGACTCTTTCTCTTGCTTGAACTCTTTCTATCAATGGTTCAATTAGGAGGTATTTGAAATAGTTCTCTACCAAAAGGCCAATCTCTTGAGAGTCCTCAATGATCTCTCCCTCAAGGTTAGTCAATCTGGAAATTCTATTTAAATTCCTATGTTGGATAGTGGTTCGATGGAAGAAGGTAGAGTTTCTATCTCCTTCCTTCAACCAGTTAATTCTTGACTTTTATTTCCAAAAAGTTCTTCCTTCAACTCTTGTTCATCCACTCATCTACTGAGGTCATTTTCATAGCTAAGAAGGGCCTCAATAAGCCCTTGGACCTCCATCTATCATTGAAGAAGAGTGACATCCTTATCCAAGGCTTCCCTTTGTTTGAAAATATCCCCAAAGACTTCCTTGTTCCAAATCCTTATTTTCCTCTTGATAAAATTGAGTCTTTTTGCTAGAAGATACATATTAGTGCCCCAATTTGGCTTTCCTTCTCTCCACCAGATCCTAACTTTCTCTTCTAGATCAAGGTGAAGAAGCCACATGCTTTCAAATTTAAAGGGAGACTATCTTGGGTGGGTTGAAATATTCAAACTTATGGAGATGGGCCAATGGTCTGAGAGAGAGCCTGGTAAGATAAAGGACTCAGTGATAAAAGATACCTCAAGGAAACTCTTAGTAACAAGGAATCTATCCAATCTCTCAGCCACAAAGGCCTTCCCAACTCTTCTATTATTCCAAGTATACTACCCCTATTTTGGGACCACATCAATTAAGTTGAGGCTAGAGATGAAAGAGTTAAAGTCTTCACTACTTTTGTCCAGTTTCCTTACCCCCCTTTCTTCTCACTAAGGTTTCAAATAGCATTGAAATCTCCTCCAATGATCCAATTATCATTTCTAGACTAGTCATGAGAAAAGAGAATATTATTCCAACACTCCAATTTGTGATGGGCATCAATAGGACCATAAATTTTCATGACCCAAACCTGGAGGGGGAAGAGACCAATCTAAACTTAATAGAAATCCACCAATTACCTGCAAGGGATTCCACCAACATACACTTTCTAGGATTCCATAGAATCACCAAACCCCCTACCTGTCCCTTAGCTGCATTTGCCATACCTTCTGCTCCTTTCCAAATTTGATTAGTTTTATGAGCCATCTCTTCTAGAGTCAGCTTGGTTTCCTAAAGAAGAATTATGTCAGGGCCCTCCAAGCCTATCCTTCTCTTAAGGACTCTACATTTTCTTAGAGAGTGTAACCCACGTATATTCTAGGAGAGGATCTTCATTGCAAACCACTTGTGAAGGGTTTTCCTACCAAAAACTTTGTACTCAGAGGAACCACCAATTCAGAGTCCACAAGGGTCTTCCCTGTATCTTCTAGTAGCTTTGTCAAAGATTTGCTTCCTCTGCTTAACTGAATTAATTTGTTTATATTTCTTTTGGTATATGAGGTAGACTTTAGTCCCAAACGCAGAGCACTCGGGGAGAGGTTCCCAACGTCTTTTGATTTTTTCCTCCTCTTCACTTCTTCAGTGTCCTCTTTTTTATTTCCTTCAAGATTCAAGGTCTTCGAGATGCTATAATTGAAAGGGACAATAGAAAGATCATGTACATTAGGAATTAAGGGGGGATTGAGGTAGAGGTTACCAAATTTTTAGGAATAGGTCTTTTTTGTAGGAGGGTTTGGCCAATCTCCTCCTTTTCTAGTTGACAAGGCCCCTTCAAGGGAGGGTCCGAGGATCTTCCACCCAAAATCTCTTCATGTTGAATAGGCTCATTAGCATCCATCGGAGTATCTTCGTGGCTCAACCTTAGCTAGGGATTCCTTTGGATTAAATCACCTTCCTCTAGGTTTTTAGGATCTTTCATTGATTGCTCGACAAGAATTTCCATTGCATTTTCCCCCTTACTCCCTTCCTTGTTTGTTTGTTCATGTTCCTCTCGGGGGATATGCATGGATTCCTCCATCTCTTGGTTTATCTCTTGTAGAACCACAAATTTATTTGTTTGTTGATTTTTTTGTTCCCCTTTCTTCTGCCACACTTGTTTATCCTTTTTGTTTGTCAATTTTGGAGATTGCCACTCTTCCTTCTTCCCTAATGGATCCTTATTTTTCTTTGTCTCCTCCACTTTTTGCTTAAGGGTAGGATAATTCCATAGGATATGGCCATGAGCATGGTAAAATCTACATCGAAAGGGCACATTCTCATAATCTAGGTCTTGGGTCCACTCATAATCCCCTGCACTTAGAATAATTACCTCTAGAAGAGGGCTTGATAGGTCTACATGGAGATAAATCCGGGAAAAGGTAGTTACACGAGCCTCTTTAGTTACTTTGGACATTCCTATATATTCTCCAATAGTATTTCCAATTCCTTTCAAGGTTTCCTCATTCCAAAATTCTAGGGGGAGAGCATACAACCACACCCAGACTGGGGCTTTGGTTGGATTTTCTTTGTTGGGATCAAAACCTATGGTCTAATTTCGCATAAAAAGACCAACCCTTGCCATGAAATAAGGGCCCCCATCTTGAATCCTCTCCTTATCCTCCAAGCAGGTGAAAATGACAATGAAGAAGCCTTTAGGGATAGAGTTTAAGTTCTACATCTCCCTTCGGTTTCCAGACTTCCCTTATCCAATTTTGTAGATCTTGCTCCATCGACCAAAAACCTGTGAAGCGATAAATTAATGCCTACTCAGATAAATAAGAAATTCTTTGTTTAAAGGATTCTGGTTTTACATTGAATTGTTAGTAACTCTATAGTTTTTTCTAGGCATTTATTGAGGGCTAAGGGTTGTGTGATCTCTTATATTTTCCCTCTTTAATAACTGCATGCTTAATACCTCTCGTAGAGCTCCCACTTTCTCCTTTAGTACCTTTTTTCTACACCACATCTCGAAAAGAGGGAGGTGGCGACCCTTGAAGAGGCTACCATCGAAAAGAGAGGACACCACACACACAAAAATATAGAAAAAAACAAAAAAAGGGGATAAATCTAAACAATACCTTCCTTTGCAACTGGAAACCTTTACACCACCATGAAATGTTTGACCAAAATCTCACAGTGCATGCATAGAAGAAGCCTTGAAACTAGACAATCTGGGCTCTTGAGCCTGCATGCAGGGTAAAAAATTGCATCAAGTAAAGAACTACATCCAGGTTGCATGCACCCACCAATTCTCACTGCATCTAGGTTGCAAGCGTTGCTAAATATCACTGGATAAAAAATAGCGCCATCAAATATCATTGCATATAAGTAAAAAATAGCACCATCAAATATCAGTGCATCCAAGTAAAAAACTGCGCCTCGGTTGCATCCATGAATTCATGAACCTACTATGTCAAACCCTAGCTCTCTCTTCTCATGAATCTTAGTACCTTGGATAAGTTAAACTTATATATTATAAATATTAATCATCTAAATTATAATTGCTTTGATGTTACATTATTGATTTAATATTTAAGTAGATAACTTAAATAATATTAAAAATTTATTATAAATATCTAAATTATATGCATCTAAGTATATAAAGTAAATGTTATAATGTAGCATCTAAGCTAAAATATTTTTATGACTCTTTTGTCTTCTTATACCAAAGGGACACCCTAGTGGTATGTTGTTGGACCGTTATCCAAGCTATGGTATGGGAAGGAAGGCCCCCATTGTGCTCTTATATCGTAGGGACACTGTAGTGGTATATCATTGTACTGTTATCCAGGCTACCCATGTTCAAATCATGGAGAGGAAGGCCCCCTTGTACCCCAGGAGTGTGGCCCCAAATTGTGCCACCCATTGTACTTTGCTTACCTTCAACAAAAAAATTATATATTTATATGTTATTATTGGATAACATGCCTTGTTTATTGAATAAATTTATTTATTTGGTTGGGATACTTTTACATAAAGTTTAACTTTGGAATAGAAACAATATATCTTATTTTATTTACTTCTAAATGCATACTTCTCTATAAACAATAAATCTAGCAATATTATGCTCTATCGTTATAATAATGATTATATTATATGTCAAATTTGATAATCTAATGAGTCTTCTTTAAAGGTTAAAAATTGAACTAAACCTAGTAATGTTATTTGGATTTTGGAATTGGTCAAATAGTAAATAAGATTGAAATTCAAGTTCTTTTCTAATTTCAATATTTTATTCTCATCAAAGCTTCCATCATCGAGTGCTTTTACATAGGGATATGAAACTTGTATCATCATTTTTTATAATGTATACTACACTAAGTCAATGTGCTATCTTGAGTTATTAAACAACCTCTAATATTCTTCTAGTTTGTTAACAATATTATGGCTTTTAAGTTAATTTAATTGTTTTTTATTTCAAATTGATAGGAGGAAACCTTTGGAGAAAAGGATAGACTTACTCGTGGAGACTTCCATCTCATATCAATCCATTTTCTTAGAGTTGAAGCCCCTAGCCAAGGCATATTAAATCTACCAATGATGCCATATCTTTGAGGAACAAGGATCTATACTCTATGATGTCCTCCCTAACCTCTACTACTAGGGATGATTCTAAGGATTTAGATATAAATCGATCCATGGGAATGACACTATAAATTGATATCTACTGATATTTGTGAGTATATCCTATATCAATTATATTATTTGAACTAGAGCTTACATCTCCCAAAACTCAATACATTTGATAATAATACCTCTATAATAAACCTACAATAATCCACATGTAGAACTTCAAAGATAATAAAGGGATAAATGAAATTTGAGTTGAGAAATTTTATGCCCACACATAAAGTCCTGCCTTGTTGATGACCTTGCCCTCTATTGCTCCTGTTAAATGTAGAAGATTGACAATTCTCTTAATAAAATTCATCACCATACTAGTTTTTAAAATTACTAAGCCTTTTAGAAAAGTGAATAAATAGTTCTTCTCAAAATACTTACATGTTAGAATAAAGCTATAAAGTTTCCATAAAATAAATTCTTAGTGTTTGAAAAGCTAATACGGAAAATTGCTTATCAAACATTGAAAATTTTGATGAAGGTACATTCTATCCTTTATATACTATAACAATTTATTTACTCCTGTAAATGTGTGGTCATTGTATCTATACATTCTAACACCTTCTTTCAACTATAGTACAACCATGAAAAAAAACTTCCTCTTCATTTGATTAATGTATTAGATTTAAATGTTTCTCTCACCCATTTCTACTTTCTATGACATTTTAACAACTTTGTCAAATGACTTAGAGGTATTTACCATGCATACAAATCTACCCATGAGTTCTCATCCATACAAGGGTTGCCAAAAAATGTAAAGATAAATGATATATTTATCATTAATTTTCTAACTATAGTTACTTAATGACAAGAACCAAGAAAACTATTAAAATATAATAAAATTATAAAAGGATTTTAGAAAAATATTTTTATATTAAATTAAAAAAAATCATACTATATCATTCTTTTTTAATGCCCTAGATCATTTTTGAAGTATTTTAAAGTTATGTATCATTCGAGCCTCTTTATAAGATATTAATGGAGGGAAGAAACATGAATTGATATTAGTAAACCCCATTAGAGGATCCATGGTAATCTTCATTTTTACTTCCATTATGTTCACATGTACCATGGAATATAAGGAGGACAAGGAGCAATAATTGGTTTATACCATATCATAACTGAGCATAAGCTAAAATGTGACTTATGTTTTACATGTTGATAACATGCTCCATCGATGAAGTGGACATGGTATATACCCTTCCATAGATGAATCCCCCAATTCATCATTGTTATGATTATGAATGAAGCCTCCAAGTCCTTATTATTATGCTTTTTATTCCTACTCATTTTTAGGGTTACAAAAAATATTGAATCATGAGGTATATATGCAATCATGTGAATAGGAAACAAATTTTTTATTTAGTTGAAGTTGAAAGAAAAAATGGTTTTAGTTAAGAGAAATAGAAGCAAATAAAACTTGCCTTCATTACATCTATTCTCTACTTGTATGATGACGAGCCTCTATAATCAAAGAAAGTCAAGAAAGGATTTCAATGCTATGGTCGATCACTTTTTTTTAGACTATATTAAATTTTTACTAAAACATGTTGAAAGGATAAGACCTACTAATCTCTTTTGTATTTAAATTTATATTTTTGTAGTATATTCACATGCCATTTTGGTTTATAAATAGATAGACTTTGTCAAAAGGAGTGTACCTTCAAACGAATAATGAGAACTATAAATCTTTACTAATGATAAAACTTCAACTTGTATTGGGTGACTACCATGTTTACACATTAGATTGATTTAAAATTTACATACAAGTGTGTTATATACATGCAAATGAATTAATGAAACACCAAATATAGACAAGGAATGCAATGGAGTGCCTTTAGTGAACTTATACTTCCAATGGAAAATAATGGACCCAAGTGTTCAAAAGAGATTTAGGCTATTGACTTAGCATAATAACTATATGCAATTTTTATTTGACATGGTGCTATTTAGGTTCCATACACCTTTAAAGTTAGGGTAGTCAACTTCTGGTTTCTCTACCTCAAGCTACCATGTATGAATTTAAAGAAATATGTTTTTTATTGGTTTTTATTACAAAATCCTATAGTTAGGATCTAAGCATTATAGGTTTAAAAACCTTTACAAGAATTGGATTTTGCTTATTATAGGTGTGAATGTGATAATAATTTTGTATTTTTTAAATATATAAATTTTCTAATTGCTTTATTTAAAAATAAATATTAATAATTATTGTATTTACAAAAATTCACAATGATGTGAGTATGATAATGGTTTTTTTCAATGTGTTATATGGGATTGAAATGGGTCCCATGAGAAAACGTTTTTCGTAGGACTGCCCAAACTATCAAACTTGTTTCGGCCATATTTCACTCATCCGGACTCGGATTGAGCTAAAATTTTGAGGGTAGATGCCTGACAAACCCTAGAACGTCTCCACCAATTTTTAGATCATTTGGAGCAACAGAGATCCTAGCGCATCCCTATGTGTGAACAAGATTTTTGGCAAGCGACTGTGCGAGGGTTTCATCTGGGTTGAGTGCAAGCAGCTCCAGAGGTTGTTTTTCGGGGCCTTTGGGCCCTAGTGGCCAACATTTTTGTGGTTTTTGCTCAATATTTTAGCAGGATATGTTGCAGGGGACCCAAGATGGGTTAGAAACTTGTCTTTCAATAGATCATGCAGTGAACTTGATTGATAATGGCTTCCAATTTGCTGCACAAAACAAAAGTGAAAAGCATACCTTTCCTCGGTGTCTAGGGCATGGATTAAAGAGATCACGAAACAAGTTTCAAGCAGTTGATCAAAAAATGGTTCAGATCTCAAGTGAATCTGGTGCTAAGGTGCACCCCCAAAATAAATCCATAATGGAAACCCCTTTCAAGGGCAAGGATTTCCAAGACTCGACCCCAAAAATGAATTTTAGGGATGTCCTCCATGGTGGACAACCTCAGCCTAATGCTAACATTAATCTTAGGGCTTCTCGTAAACCTCTAAGAATGCCTAAGATTGATTCGAGGAAAACTGAGTCAAGATGTCTTCGAGCAGTTGATGGGACTCCTATTGTTAAGCTTGATATGGGTGACATTCAGACTAGCATTGAAGATCTAGAAAAAAGAGGACTAATTTGTCATTTCTTGGGTTTTCGTTCGAGCCTATCTGCTTTCAAAGTCTGGGCTACAAAAAGCTGGAAAACTAAAGGTGAGTTACAAATCTCTATTTATCCAAATGGTTATTTTCTTGTTTTATTTGCTAATAATGAAGATAGAGAGAAAACTTTTCAAGGGGGTCCCTGGTTCTTTGGAAGGGCAGGGCTTTTTATGAAGCCCTGGCATACTAAATTTAAAGCCGAAGAAGAGATGCCTTCTACAGGTCCCATGTGGGTTAGACTCTTTGGCCTCCCAATTGAATTCTGGAATTCGATTGTTTTTTCTTCAATTGGAAACTCTTTGGGAACTTTTATGATGATTGTTGATTGTACTCAAAAATTTGAACATATTATTTATGCTCGGATTTGTGTTTTAATGGATTTTGACAAACCCCTACCTAAAAATATCACATTACAATTTGGGGAGGACACTTGGGAGCAAGTAGTGGACTATGAGAACATTCCTTTTCATTGTAGAATTTGCCATGAATATGGTCATTTGGCTAGTGTTTGCCCAAATAAAATTCCAGATCAAAAGAAAGAAGATACAAATTCAATAGGTTTCCAAATGCCTAAGAAGAAGAACACTTAGAAAAAACTAATTATGAAGGATCAATCAAAGTTATCAGCTAATATGTTTGAAATTCTTTCCACAAATGATGCCCTAGGTGAGGAAGAGGAAACAATGGAAACATAAATCTTAGAAACACAATTTAGAGATGAAAGGAATAACTCAGAGACAAACCAACAAATCAAAAGTTTTCAACAAAAAAAGGGAGAAAATATACACAAGAAAAACAATCTTTTAAATGTTGAGACTTCAAATAATACAGGTCCCAAGATAGACTCTGTTGAACCTTCCAACAACATTTTGGCTTTGTACACGCATTCTTCAAGGTTAGAAGACATCCCAGATTCAATTGGAGTAAGTCAAGAAATAGGGAAAAAAATTGAAGATGGATTCTAATCAAAAGGCAGGTCGCAAGACCAATCAACATCATATGGTAAAAGAAGGTGAAAATCTTGTAGAGGAAGGTAAGATTAATTCCCTTACCAACTATTTTAGCCCTGGTATTAATGAGGATCATCACTTGGAATATTAGAGGACTCAAAGGGAGTCTTTCAAAACAAAATGAAATTAGAAGAATGATTTAGATAAACCATCCACATCTTGTTTTCCTTCAAGAAACGAAGATGTCAATAGAGGAAATGGATTCAATTGCTAGTAAAATTTGGCCAGCTGGAAAAGTTGTTTCCCTCAGTTCCTAGGGGACTTCTGGTGGCATTGCTTACCTTTGGGACCCAAAAGAGGTAGTTATTCACCATATGGTTGGTAGTTGGGGTCTTTTGGCTATAGCTATTCAAAGTAGACATTCCAACCAAATTATGCTTTGTATAACTATTTATGCTCCGACTTCTTTGGAGGAAAAGAGAAGATAGTGGAAGAATATAACTTATATTATCTCTCATTTTCCTGAAGCTTGGATCTTGATAGGAGGATATTTCAATACCATACTTTCTCTAGATGAGAAAATGGGGGGAAATAGAAATTTGGACAAGAGCACTGACCTCATGAATGAATATATTGCAAACCTTCATCTTGTGGACATCCAACCAGATAATGGCCTTATGACTTGGTCTAACAGAAGGCAAGGCTTAGCTTGTATCATGGAGAGATTGGATAGGTTCCTACTCTCTTGACCATTTCTTAATCCATGGTCACATTCCTAAAGTGAAGACTCTTAACAATGTTGGTTCATATCACTAGCCAGTCATGGTGGAAATTTGGAAAAACAATGTGAGTTTCTCTCCTTTTCGATTTTAGTTAATGTGGCTTAGAGACAGTTCCTTCAGACCTCGAGTGCAACAATGGTGGAAGGAAGGTAAACCAAGATATGGGACTAAGATGTTCTATTTTGCCAAAATATTACAATATATTAAATCCAAAATCAAGACTTGGAACTGGAAGGAGTTTGGGGATGTTCATAAAAAAAACATGAAGTTATTGCTCAACTTGAAAATTTGAATAAGAAAATTCATTTAGATGGCCTCACAGAGAGCAGAAGTACAGATGAAATTAGACTCACAACTCAGTTAGAGGAATGGGAAAAAAGAGAACTCTTATGGAAGCAAAAATCTAGAATTCAATGGCTCAAAGAAGGAGATCGAAACACAAATTTCTTCCACAAATCTCTTCTAGCTCGAAGATCTCACAACTTTATTTCTTCCCTAAATTCAGATTCTGGAGATGTTGTCTACACTTGGGATGGCATGAACTCTATTGTTGTGAATTACTTTTCCAATATTTTTGTTGCTACTCCTCTTGACTCGGCTTCTCAACAAAATATTCTTCAAGTGATCCCTTCTCTTATCACTTCTAAGGAGAACTCTATTTTAACTGCTCCTATTACTATTAATGAGCTTCAACAAGTGGTTTTTAAAATGAAAAAAGGGAAAACCCCAGGTCCTGATGGTTTTCCCATTGAGTTCTACCAAGAGTTCTGGGATATCCTTCATGTTGATTTATTAGAGGTGGTGGAAGAAGCCAAGAAAGCCAAAGAAATTTTGAAGGTTATCAATAAAACTTATATAACTCTTGTCCCAAAAGCTCAAGAGGCTTATCATATCTCAACTTTTAGACCTATTGCTTTATGTAATGTTCTTCTCAAAATCATTACTAAGATCATGGCAGAAAGGTTGAAGCCTCTTTTGCATAAGATTATTTCCCCTGAACAAGGAGGTTATGTGGAAGGGCATCAAATAGTGGATGAGATAGTTCTTGCTCAAGAAGCCATCCATTCCATGGAAATGCAAAAATCTCCTTCTATGTTCATTCATTTAGACTTATCCAAAGCTTATGACAGAGTGGATTGGCACTTCCTTATCAAAGTTTTGAGGCAATTTGGTTTCTCTCAAGATTGGATGGACTGGATTATGGGTTGTATCTCTTTAGTATCCTACTCAGTTCTTATCAATGGTAGGCCTTCACAACTGTTCCTAGCTTCTAGAGGTATTAGGCAAGGTGACCCCCTCTCCCCTTATTTATTCATCATTCTTGTTGAATGCTTGGGTAGGACTATAACCAAAAATAGAGACAAGAAAACCCTTGAGGGAGTTACCATTGCTCATGGAGCTAGGCCTATCTCTCATATTCAATTTGTTGATGACTCTACTCTATTAGGTAAAGCTATAGTTAAGGAAGCTTCTAAAATTAAGCAAATCATTAGTTATTTTTCTAAGGCTACCGGGCAATTGATCAATGAAGACAAGTCTAAAGTTATTTTCTTTCACTGCTCTACTAGACAAGAATCCATGGTCTTGGATAAATTAAGATATAAGAAGACCTCCCTTTCGATCACTTATTTAGGCATCCCTATCAATACTCAAAGACAGAAAAATAAATACTGGAATTGGTTGTTGGAAAGAGTTAAGAAGAAAATTGGAAAGTGGACCAATAGGTGGCTTTCTTTTGGGGGTAGAATTACCTTGGTAAAATCTATCCTTCAAGCTATACCTATTTATGTTTCTACCATGTTGAATATCCCAAAGGTTGTTCTTCGAGAATTGGATCAAATTAATCATCGGTTCCTCTAGAGTGGTACTAAGGAGAAAAGAAAATGGGCCTTGGTGAAATGGGACACTTTATGTCTTCCTAAGAATGAAGGGGGTTAGGATTTCGATCTGCTATTAATAACAACAAAGCTTTAGCTGCTAAACTGTATTGGAGGATTTTACATAACCCCAATGCTCTTTGGGCCAATAATCTTCGTGCTAAATATGTTGAGAACAAAAGTCCTGAAGACCTTGTTCGCTATCAATTGCCTACCAAAGGTTCTCCCATTTTAGCGGTTCTTAAGACTAGTGAGGATTTGATTAAGAAAAAGTTATTTTGGATCATTCATAATGGTCAACAAGTAAATTTTTGGATAGATTCTTGGGATGGTCACCAACCTTTGATAACTCAGTTTCCTGAGTGGAGGCCTTGGATGGAGGAGCTTCACCGAGCTAATTGGATAAAGGTGGCTAATTACTGTCGATACCATACTGGTAATTCAGAGGTTGGTAGATATTGGATCCCTATTGAGGACTGGCCTATTCAAATTCTAGAAATGCAAAGACAAGACATCCAACGCATCCTGCATATGAGATCTCTCTCTTGGTCCCATGATAAAGATTGTTTTGGATGGAACAACACTTCTAAGGGTGAGTATTCAGTTGCTCAAGGTTATTTGGCCTTATGCCATAATAATCCCAACCATTCTTATGACATATTTTCTCAGTTGTGGGCTCAAAAGCTTTGGCCTAAGGTGAGGTTCTTTACTTGGATTTTATTGCATCATAGGGTGCTAACTGGTGAGCAACTTATGAAACATGGTTTTCATGGCCCTTTTAGATGTGAAATGTGTGGAGAGAATGTGGAAACTCTTAGCCATATTTTTATTGAGTGTACCTTAGCCTCTGAGCTATGGAGGAGAATGGCCATCTTACTTGGCTTACAGTGGTCCAATTTTTTTACTTTTGAACAACTTTGGAGGGATTGGCCTAAACAGGAGGGTGTTGATCATTTCATTAGGCAATTAGTTTGGATGGGTTCTACCATTCTACCTTGGAATATCTGGAATGAAAGGAACAACCAGATTTTCAATCAAGAAAGAAAGGATATTCATTATATCTGGCAAAAGACCATTGTCAACTTAGTTGAATCAGTCCAACAACTCCTTAATCACCCCCAAAACTCCCACCAAAGATGGGATCAAGTGATGCAAATATTGAATATTAACTCTTCTAAGGGCAACTGGATTAAAGGGAATGTGAGTAATTGCAAGATGGAAAGAACAAGGAATTGGCAGCCTCCTCCTAAGGATTATGGAAAAGTCAATACCGATGGAGCCTCTAGGGGGAACCCTGGAAAAGCTAGTGCAGGAGGAATTGGTAGGCTTTCAGATGGTTCCCTGGTTTTCACTTTTGCTGAGAATTTGGGTATCCTTTCCAATAACCTTGTTGAGGGGTATGGTATCCTCAGAGGCCTTCAAGAGGCTGCTAAGGTTGGATGGGAAAAGGTGTTGGTTGAATCTGACTCTCAACTCATGATTAATCTTCTGAAGACTCCTTCTAAGAATCATAAGGTTGATTGGAGAATAAAAAGAATTGTTGAGAAGATTCAATTAATCCAGATGGGCTTTTTGAAAGTTGATTACAATCATGTGGTCAGAGAACAGAATAGAAGTGTTGATGCTTTAGCTAATTGGGCATTGGACAAAGGTGATCTTACTTGCTACGACCACCCTCCCAGATGGTGGGCTTCACAAATAAGGGAAGCTCTACTTTTTATCCTTTCTTTGGATGGCTCTAGTACTATAGTTACCTAGTTTCTTTTTGCTTTGATTTTGCTTCTCTTTGGTTCGGTCAAGGTATTTTAGTTCCCTAGCTCAGTCATTTCTTTCTTATGTTTCCTCTGTTGATTCTTGCCTTAAAAGTCTTTTGGCCTAGAAAGGTCGTAGTTGTGTTTTATTTTTTTGTTTTCCCTTTTTTTAGTTTTTCGAGGGGTGTGTGTTTTTTGTATAGTTTTTATTGTTTTTGTTGTTTTTTATGTTTTTTTGTTGTTTTTCATGTTTTTATTTTTTGTGTTTTGTGTTTTTGGTTTTTTTAAGTGTTTGTGTGTTGTTTTGTTGTTTTTATGGTTTTCTTATGTGTTTTGTTGTTATTTTTTATATATATTATATTATTTATTTTTTGAGTTCTTTGTTGTTTTTATGCTTTTATGTTGTTTATGTTTGTATTTATTTTTTGATGTTGTTTGTGTTTTTTGTGTTTGTTTTTGTTTTTGTTGTTTTAGGCATGCTCGTTGAGTGTGTCGAAGGGGGTAGGCCAGGTGCGAGCCCTAGGTATTTTTGGTGGAATAGATACCCCTGCCTCCTTGGGACTTACCCAAAAGTGGCATCCCATTTGGGGTGTTTTCCACAAACAAAAAAGGGTCCCATAAATATTACATCATGATGACATAGTAATATTATAACAAGATTTAAACCTTTGTTTCTCCTATAAAAATTGGAAATTTTAACGAGTTAAAGTATTTTTTTTGCTGGATAATAAGGGATTGTACTTGGGTCCCCACCCTAACAAATTACATCTCTCTTCTTTAGATCTTGAGAGTTTAAAAATATACACACTTCTCAGGTCAATTGAGATGCTATAGCTAGAAACCTACATCATTTTACATAAAATGTCTGAATTCTTGATTTTCATTTTCTATATATTTTCAAATTTTTGTATGAATACAATTACTTTAAAATTTAGCATCTTTCTTGACATTTTCCTATAGTAGCCTTCACAATGTGAAAACTTCAACTCTACTATTTATGCCTTGCATCTTAGTAGAGTAATATTTCCAAAACATCGCACTATCATAGTCTGCTTTACCAAATATGAATTGCTAGTTTCCTTCCTCGCTAAATTCATAATCCTTCATTGCTCTTCAAAATTTAGCATCTTTCTTGACATTTTCCTATAGTAGACTTCACAATGCCAAAACTTCACCTCTACTATTTATGCCTTGCATCTTAGTAGAGTAATATTTCCAAAACATCGCACTATCATAGTCTGCTTTACCAAATCTGAATTGTTAGTTTCTTTCCTCACTAAATTCATAGCCCTTCATTGCTCTTCCCATCGTTCAAACCCTGCAATTTCATTTTTCATGACTTGAAAAATCATCACTGTCCTTATTTCGAATGGTTGACTTAATAGGGTCGTATCTACCTCAATATTACTCAATTTTTTGCATATGATAATTCATTTTAAAGCTATTCAAATTCTCAACAAGTTGGTCCAATAATCAGCTGAATTAGATAACTCTTTGTGAAGATTTGGCTCCTAATATTTTTTAGTAAAAACCCCTAATCCTTTGTACTTTGCAATTTTATTTTTCTCATTGTAAGAAGCCTTCCACACTCCTACAACCTTTCCAACCTTCCACTTAACATCCCAACATTCTGTTGTAGCTCCTTAAATCGGTCCAACCTTATCAGCCTTCCATGTTCCTTCAGTCATCCTAGCCTTCCACCCAACATCCTAGTCTTTCGTTGTAGCTCCTTCAGCCAGTCCAACCTTCCATGCTTCTTCATCCAATCCAACCTTCCATTATTATTTAGCCTTGACACTCTAATGATAAACTCATAATTAAGCCTTTCATGCTCCTTCAACCTCTAGCCTTCCACACTCCTTCAGCCTCTAGCCTTCCACACTCCTTCAGCCTCTAGCCTTCCACGCTCCTTCAACCTCTAGCCTTGTTGATTGTTAAAGCACCATACCATTTGCTAGACCCCTTAGGGGGCAACCCCCTAGAGGTCATAAGTTAAAGTAATATCATTTAATATGATAAGAATGTTTTTAAATATATATAAATTATAGAATAAATTTTATTTAAAATTTAATATTAATAATTATAGGTTTACAAATATTTAATACACCTCCTTATTCTTAAAATAGTTATTAAAATTTTAAATCATTAATTTTAAACCTTAAAAAATGCATTTGAATAAATATCATTCTATATTATCGTTAACCAACCATGCAAGCTATGAAAAATAGTGAACACTCTTAGTCCTATTTTAGTCGGGCAACCCTAGTATTTGAACCCTACTTGGTAGTAGAAAAGGATTGTGGATGTAACCAACTCCCTTGTGGATAATAATAAAATAAAAATAAAAAGGTTATTCAAATAGATAAAAGGCAAAAATATGCTAGCATTGAATAGCATTAGCTCAAGTGGTTAGATTCCTCAACATTGAAGGAGGAGACCCAAGTTATAATCTTGCCAAGCAAAACATGGATAATATTCAAGTTATACATTGTGATGATGTAATACAGGTGGGGCCTATTATAATCCCATATAACCAATTGAAAAAGAAAATATGATAAAAAATATGATTTCTTAAATTATAAAATAATAATAATTTCTAATTCGAATTTCAAAATTATTATGTTAAGGTAAAGGTAAAGTAGATTTTAACATGTGCAATACCATAGGTCATATGAGATAATCTGATGTAGGAGCATCTAAACAATTATAGGTAGGGTAACTGCCAATTGTATATAATTGTCGCATTTTGCATATAAAGGAGGAAGAAGAAGGAGAAACAAGGTGCACATAAAGGAAGAGGAAGGGAAATCAACATAAATAGAAGGGACAAGAGGGAACAACAAACAAGGGGAGACGTAGATAATACCTATGCAGGAATATGGAGTGCTAAAGACTATTGAACCAAGAATGAAAACATTACACTACAAATTGTAGCCAATGATTTATAAATGCAATACAAAAATCATATTCCACTCTATTCTATTTTTTGCATGATATCAAATGGTGAATGTATTTTATACCCCAATTATAGAGAATGAATAAGTATCAATATGGCCTCAGTGTTTCATGATTAGGAATTGCTCGAATCACAGTGTACATGGGAATGTGGAGATAGAACAAATAGATAACAATGGAGACTAGGAGGATGAGCTAGTGGAGCTGCAGGAATTTGCAATCGCCATTGGAAATGAAGACCTCTCAAATGCAGTTTCAAGAGGATATGTGGTATACAATGAAAAAAATGATGGTTTTATCTTATTGCAGTTCTGAGGAGTCCTCTTACTCTAACATGTCGTTCAGTGATTTGGTGTAGCAATGTTTTTTTATGCAATTTTCATTCAATGATTTGGTGTAGCAATACTTTTTTATGCAATTTTTGTCTATTCTCTAATTGAAAATTTAGTCTTCATGGTATTATGAGCTTGTATATATAGAGGCACTTCCAAGCCCTAAACCATGTATGGAAGGCCTCGCGACTATGTAATCTAGTTTCTATTTAATAAAAATTTAGTCATTTTTCATCGAAAAAAATGATGAATGTATTTTATTTCTAGGATTGCATGTTGTGGAATACAATTGTGTATGTAGGATTAAAGGACTATTGGATAATATAGAGTGTGGTTGCCACTTGATTAGAAGTCGTTCAAGTAAAATTCAAGCACCATTCAAAGGAAATTGAATATTGTCATGCAAGTGGGAGTGTCATTTAGTAAATATAAGAAGCCAATGTTTAGGAGATTATTCAAGTGAGGAATGTGCAATTATTGTTCCTATGAAAATTAAGAATACCGCTTAAATACATAACCATTCACAAGAAGAACTAATCACCATTTGAGTGAAGGTTCAAAGCATTGTTTAGTGAGGAAACATTATCATTCAAAGCAATTGTTGTCCAAGTCAGAATTGGTTGCTTAAGTCAATTGTTTAATTAACAACTGGTTGTACAAGTGGAAGTTGCATAGTGACGTACAAGTGGAATTTACATTGTATCATATAAGAGGAAGTTGCACCATGTCATACAAATAGAAGTTGCATCATGTGGTACAAGTAGAAGTTGCACTATGTTTTACAAGTGGAATTGTCATTCAAGAAGAATTGCCCTTATCGTCTTGGGATACTATTATATTGTGGTGGTGTCATCTTGTTAATTGTTGTGTTACCATATTGGCAATTGTTGTCTTGCAAAATGTCATCTAGTTGTCTAGTGCATACAAATTAGAACAAAACTAAATGTTACATTATTGGTGTTAGTGAATCATGAATCCTTTGTTGCTAGGGGAGGCTATTTTCTAGTTGACCCTCTCTGGCTAGAATGCATCATTTGGTATTATAGAGAGGTTGGAAATATATATTAGAGGAATATGGCACAACAAGGAAGAGGAAGACCACATGGTCTAGGACCTCAACCAATAGATATAACTGAAATACTAAGAGGAATCACAACTAGGCTAGATGTAATTGAGACTACCTAAAGGAGAGGTATTCATCTTGAGGAGATTAGTGAGAGTGAAGAGGAGGAAACAAGTCACATAAAATCTTGAGATGAAGAGTAATGAGAAGAACCAGAGCAATAGTTAATTTGGACAATCTTAAATACAAGAAGTCAACCAAAGATGGATACTCCCAATTTTAATGGAAATTTGAATCCTGAAGAATTGATAGATTGGATAATATACATGGAGTGATTATTTGATTATGAATATAATGGGAATTAAAAGTTGGTCAAATTTATTTGTACATAATTGAAGGGACATGCTTCAATTTTGTGGGATCATGTCCAAATAGAAAGACAAAAAAAGGAAAGGATAGAATCCAAACATGGGAAAAGTTTGTAGCCAAATTAAAATCAAAATTTCTACCTGCTGATTATCATATTGGGTTGTTTAGAAAGCTCCAAAATTTCAAGCAAAAGGAGTTAAGAGTGAAAGAGTATACAAAATAATTCTATAAGTTGACCATAAGAGTAAGTCATATTGAAGATGATAAAGAAAAGTGGCAAGATATATAAATGGAATAAGGTTGTCCATACAAGATAAAATTGGTATGATTCAAATTAGAACAATTGGGGAGGCAAATCAATATGCTCTTTAGGCGAAAGAAACATTGACTTGCAAGCAACATAACAATTCTAGAGGAAGATGATAGTTCTCTAGAGGAAGAGAACAATCAATAGTGGTAGAGGGCAACATATGCAAGAAGGAGAATTTAGCACTTCTCAAAGTGATTTTAATCAAAATACCTAAGAAAATGGTGAATCGTCAAGAAGGCAAGGTAAATTTGATATAGGAAGAGGACATAGTTTTATTGGTTAGTCTTATAGGTGCTTAAAATAAGGACATAAAGCATATGAGTATCATCAATTACAATAGAATAGTGGGTATGTAAAGGAAGCACACAACCAAATTGCATAAGTAGATGAAGAGAGTATTGCTTCACCAAAGCACTTAGAGGAACCAAAACAAGGAGAGGCACTTATGATGAAAATAACATTATTAAAAATAGCTAAGGAGGTGTATTAACCGATGCAAATAGGTATTTTAAAACTATATTCAAATTAAAAGGAAAGTGTTGTATGGTCAGGAAAGTGTTGTATGGTCATTATGGACAGTGGGAGTACAAATAATTTAGTGTCTATGAATATGGTGGAGAAACTTGGATTGAAGAGGATTGAACATCCAAATCCATACAAGATTTGATGGTTGCAAAAGGGACATCAAATTTTTGTAAGTGAACAATATATGGTAAAATTTCAAATTGGTTCTTACAAGTATGATATATTATGTAATATTATGCCTTTGGATGTTTGTCATGTTTTGCTGAGAATACCATGGCAATTTGATAGAAAGGCAGTGCATAACAGTAGGGTGAACACCTACAATATTGAAAAAGGTGGAAAAAAGTACAAATTAAGTCCAATAAAGGACAAAGGAGAAAATGTGGACAATAGTACTATAATGTGCTTCAGTACAACAAAACAATTCTTGAACGGTTACAAGACAAAGTTGAAGGGATAAATAACAATGTTGAGAGAAGAAGTAAAACAAGTGGAGGTAAAGGTAGAGAAAAGTAATATAATAAGCATGGGAAAGAGGTGATTGGTCTAGATCACTAGTAATAGTGATGATGAAGATGATAGTGCAATGATTCCTACTTCTATAAAGAAAAAAAAGAGAAAATAAATGATAAAGAGATAGTAGAGGAAGATGAACCTCATCGAGTCATTGATGGTTATAATGAAGGTCATATTGTTGAACATAGTGGTGATGAAGAGATTGGATTTTTTGAAAGGTACACCAAAGGTACTGGTTCCAAGTTAATGAGAAGAATGAGATATATTGGCAAAGTATTGGGAAGCTATAGGTAAGGTGTGAAAATTCCTATAATATTAGATATAAGACCAAAGAATGAAGGCCTTGGATATATAGGTCAAGTAAGAAGTGATAAGATCAAATTTATGAAAAGAGGGATCAATACAAGGGATGAAGGTCCTAGGATGGGTTATTGCAATCAATGTGGAGTATTTGAACATGTAGAAACTACGTGTTAGAACCTACATCCTTATGAGAGTTGTGGAAGATATAATTACTCCAACAAAAAGAGTTTGTAGCAAGACAAAGTAGTAAAAAAAATACATGTTGGTTGTGGTTGGATGGATGTGAAGGAATGGTATAAAATGGAAAAAAAATCGAGTGCATTCTCAAAGAGGAGTTTTTGTTCTCAAGAGAAAGCAAGGATAAAATAGAAAAGGTGGCATTGTGAAGAAAGCCAAGCTAAAATGAAAATAGCTTGGAAGAGCAATTCATGTTCATGAGTTAGAGCTCATGAAACATTTCCTCTTACCCAGTGAGTATGAAGCGAGAGCATCTAAACAATTATAGGCAGGGTAATTGCTAATTGTATATACCGTATTTTGTATAGAAAGGAAAAAGAGGAAGGAGAAATAAGATACACATAGAGGAAGAGGAAGGAAAATTGACAAACGTAGAAGGGATGAGAGGGACCTACAAACAAGAGAAGATATGGATAATACTTGTGTGGGGCTATGGGGTGCTAAAGACTATTGAAACATGAATAAAAACATTACACTGTAAATTGCAGCCAATGATTTTTAAATGCAATACAAAAATTATATTCCACTCTATTATATTGTTTGCTTGATATCAAATGGTGAATGCATTGTGTTTCTGGATTTGTATGTTGTGGAATACAATTGTGTATGTAGGATTACAAGACCATTGGAGGAGATAAAATGTGGTTGCCACCATAGCAGAAGTTATTCAAGTGAAAGGTACTGGTTCCAAGTTAATGAGAAGAATGAGATATATTGGCAAAGGATTGGGAAGATATAGGCAAGGTGTGAAAATGCCTATAATGCTAGATATAAGACCAAATAATGAAGGCCTTGGATATATAGGTCAAGTAAGAAGTGATAAGATCAAATTTATGAAAAGAGAGATTAGTACAAGGGATGAAGGTCCTAGGATGGGTTGTTGCAATCAATGTGGAATATTTGAACATGTATAAACTACGTGTTGGAACCTACATCCTCATGAGAGTTGTGGAAGATATAATTACTTCAAAAAAAGAGTTGGTAGCAAGATAAAGTAGTCAAAAAAATACATGTTGGTTGTGGTTGGATGGATGTGAAGGAATGGTACAAAATGGAAAAAATATTGAGTGCATTCTCTGAGAGGAGGTTTTGTTCTCAAGAGAAAGCAAGGATAAAATAGAAAAGGTGGCCTTGTGAAGAAAGCCAAGCTAAAATGAAAATAGCTTGGAAGAGCAATTATTGTTCATGAGTTAGAGCTCATGAAACATTTCCTCTTACCCAGTGAGTATGAAGCGAGATCATATAAACAATTATAGGGAGGGTAATTGCTAATCGTATATACTATTTTTTGTATAGAAAGGAAAAAGAGGAAGGAGAAATAAGATACACATAGAGGAAGAGGAAGGAAAATTGACAAACGTAGAAGGGATGAGAGGGACCTACAAACAAGAGAATATATCGAGAATACTTGTGTGGGGCTATGGGGTGCTAAAGACTGTTGAAACATGAATAAAAACATTACACTGTAAATTTTAGCCAATGATTTTTAAATGCAATACAAAAATTATATTCCACTCTATTCTATTTTTTGCATGATATCAAATGGTGAATGCATTGTGTTTCTAGATTTGCATGTTGTGGAATACAATTGTGTGTGTAGGATTACAAGACCATTAGAGGAGACAAAATGTGGTTGCCACCAGAGCATAAGCTATTCAAGTGAAATTCAAACATTGTTCAAAGGAAAATGAACATTGTCATGCGAGTGGAAGTGTTGTTTAGTAATGATAAGAAGTTGGTGTGCAAGAGACCATTCAAGCAAGGAACATGTGATTACCATTCCTATAAAAACTAAGAGTAATGTTCAAATACATATGATCAGGTGAATAACTATTCACCATTTGAGTGAAGGTTCAGAACACCATTCAGTTGGGAAACACTATCATTCAAATTAATTATCATCCGTGTCAAGATTGGTCATTCGAGTCAGTTGTCTAATTAACAATTGGCCATACAAGTGGAAGTTGCATCGTGTTGCACAAGTGAAAGTTGCATCATGTTGTACAAGTTAAAGTGTCATTCAAGTGGTATTATTCTTGTCATTTTGGGTTATTGTCATCTTGTGGTAGTTTTATCTTGCTAATTTTGTGTTATCATCTTGGCAATTATTGTCTTACCAATTGTCATTTAGCTGTCTAGTGCATACAAATTAGAACAAAACTAAATGTTACACTATTGGTGTTAGTGAACCATAAACCCTTTGCTTCTATATGAGGTTGTTTTTTAGTTGATTCCCTTCGTCTAGACTGCATCACAATCCTTATGGAGGATGTTGTATACCTAAAATAAGGTTATCCAACCATATTCCATTTATGGAAGCATGGTGTACAACCCTACCATCAGATGATTCAAACCTTGAATCTCATTTTTAGCATTCCAAAGTCTTCATAATTAGGTCTACTTGGATTAAATCTCCTTATAATTCTAAATAGAAAAAGATGAAAGACAAATTAATTTTAAAGTCAATATTCAACAATTAACTCATCGAAAATAGTTGTAATAATAAAGCTGACATATTTTCTTATATCATTTGTTTTAAACATATTAAATAGAATCAAAATTTCAAAGATAAAATATTAGAGAATATATGGGAGAGACATAAATGCTCATTCAAGCTAAGATAACAATATATTAGGAAAATAAAATTCATCACAACATAAAGTTTAAAAAAATGTCATTTATTTTTTAGTGTACATAAAGTTGAAAATCTTGTAAAATTGAAGGATTCTTCAAAATCTATCTAGATCAATGACCAAGTAATATAGAGGAACAAATAAAAGTTATCTAAAACATTTCTTAATAAAAATGTTGAATGTTGGTACCAATGGAGCCATGGTTCAATGGTTGAAACATATAGGTGACATAGTTCACACCAAGGTTCAAATTACGACAACGCCAAATAGGCTATATATCTTGATGTGACTAAGTCAATGTAAAATGGAAAGGGAAACCCTTTCAAAACCCTACTCTTTCTATAAACAATGTTGAATGTTGGTAAAATTATAATTTAATTTGTAAAATATCAGTAAATTTATTTCACAATATTTTGAAACTATTATTTTTTTTGCTGGAGAAGGTTGTATTTGAATCCCCACCCTTGAAAAATCACAACCATTTCCTTTAGATCTTGATATTTTACAAATGGATTCAATACTCATCTCAATCGAATTGCTACAGGTAGATACCTACATCATTTTGCATAAAAAGTCTCAATTTTTTATTTTCATTTTCTAGATCTTCTTTAATTTTTTGTCTAAATACAAATATTCCAAAATTCAACATTCTTCTAAAAAAATTCCTATAAAAACCTTCACAATACCAAAAATCCACCTCTACTTTCTACACATTCCATCTTAGTAGAGTAATATTTCCAAAACTTTGTGCTATTTTAGTTTGCTTCACCAGATTTGGATTGCTAGTTTCCTTCTTGAAGCATAACTGCAACCACAAGAATTATAATAAATAATTTATAGTAAACACATTAATGTTCTAAAATACAACAAATATTACCAATGAAAAACATTATAGTAAATCTTAACATTATTTAATTTAGGTAGTCAACATTTTATTGTCAACTTTAGCTAAACTTACTGCTTCCCCTAACCATGGAAAAGAGAATTTAACTTCATGATCCTCAATTAAAACCCCTCTATTGGCTATCTTATCTGCACATTTGTTTCCTTCCCTTAACTTATGTATAAACATGATTTCTTCAAAATCTATAGCAAGGTCTTGTATTTTCATAATTATCTCTTGTATGTTCCATGGAGCCTTTACTTTCCTCAAAATTATATTTATTACTATCAGTGAATCACCTTTCATCCGTACGCTATTCCATTTTATTTGTTTGCATATTTTTAACCCTTCTAAAGTTGTCAAAGCTTCAACTTTACTATTTGTCTTAAATCCACTATTGAAAGCATAATGAGACAAAATCTCTTCCCTATTATTTCTAATTATTCCTCCTCCTCCTACTTCTCCTGGATTTCCTTTAGATCCTTCATCAAAATCTTATTTGACTAACTCCACTTTTGGTGGTTTTGAATTTATATTTTTTGCCTTCTTTTTGTTTCTCTTGTATTCGACATCTTAATTCTATTTGATGACTTGAATCCATCTATCAAGGCCCTTTAATTTAAGATTAGGATTTGGATGAGTTGATAGGGTTGGTTTAGACTCCTTTATGGCTAAAAAAATCTTCCTTTTTATTACCTCTAAATTGCTTTTATTTCCTTTAAATATTCTTCTATTCCTTTCCAACCATACAATCCAAAGTATTATATATTTTGATATATTATAGGTTATCTGTAAAGCCTGAATTTTAAAAGTGTTTTGCCATTGCTTTAACCATTCTTCAATTCTGCTATTTATCACCATGCATTTACCAAACATATTAAGAATACATTGCCATAGTTTCTAGACTATTGAGTAGTGTCCCAAGAGATGGTCTATACTCTCCTCCTCCTTTTTACATATAACACATTATGAGGGGCCATAAAAACCCATTTTCATAAGGTTACTCCATGATAAACTTGTTCTCTAACCTACTAGCCAAAAAAACATTTTGACTTTAGGGATGCTTGGACTATCCCAAATATCTCTCCATATTCTTGTGGTATTTCTATTTTATTGGTGCTTTACATTATATCCACTTCTTGTTGTGTACTCAACTTCCAGATCAACTTATCCATGACTCCCCTCAGAATAATTATTGTTATATTTTTTCTCAAGTACCTCCTAGCATCAATATATTATATGCTTGTAATTTTTTTTTTCCATTTGTATCTTCCTTCTTGATCGTTGTACAAAATGTTTGAAACCCTATAATCATATTTATCTTGAAGTAATCTCATCCAAGGTTTCAAAATTGGATCTAGATTAAGTGGTTTCTTATCACACCAAGTATTCATATCCATCCAAATAGTTTTTTTCTCCAGTTTACACTACCCATATTAAAACTTTAATCATTAGATCAAATTGATTTTTTTAAACCATTCCAAAGTGCAAAACTATTTTGTAGAGAGAATGCAGTAAAATTAATATTGGGTCATTGGGCTCAACATACTTAGAAGAATTCTTACCCATTGTCTTTGACTCTCTTTGTACAATCTCCAAATTATTTTTTCCCTTAGAGCTAAGTTTGCATCCATAAGAACTCTTAAACCAAGACCTCCCCTAATTTTATCATCATACACTTTGCTCCATTTCACCAAAGGAAATTCCCTTTTGTCATGTAATCCTAACCATGAAAATGACCGCATAATATAGATTGATTCTATTGATTTGGACATAACATACAAGGACATATAATATGTTTTTTTTGGTAATTATTTTAATATATTAACAGTGGGTTTTTATAGAGGATCCCAAAACCTTATGTACAAAATTAGCCAAATTTCTAATGATGCATCATACCTCTTGGCTGTAAAAATAAGCCTAATTGCAAGTAAAGCCATCCTAATGCTAAAGACTTGGAAACTGTAAAAAGGGCTTTTAGGCCTAGAAAACCAACGAAAAAGAAACAAGACAAAACTAAAGGAACACCAAGTAGAGCCCAAAAAAATGAAACGAGGAAAGCAAAACAGACAAGACACCATGGACAGCTAAGTAGACAAAATTGCCATGCCACACCAAAACTCGTCATAGGGGGCTTTCCAAAAACTGTGCAAGGAAAGCTTCATGAATGGATGTCTGCTCTGGCCAACCTTTCCACCTCGAATGGGAAGCGAGACCGCCACATGATCGGACACGTGGTCACGAGCCCTTTATTGGCCATGTGGTCAGCCACACTATTACCTTCTCTCAAAGTATGATTTGCTTTCCACCTACCACGATAGGAGAGAAGCGTTCTTGCCTCGAGGATGATGTTGTAGACTTTCTAAGATGGATTTTTGGTGCCAAGAATGTAATTCATAATGTTGAGCGAGTCACCCTCAATAATAAGAGGCCAAGGATCCTCAGAGAGTATCCGAATACCTTTTAGAGAGCCTCGAACTTCGACATAGTAATTTGTCTGGGAGCCCAAATCTTCACAATAGGCCATCACAAGATTCCCATCATGATCTCTAACAACACCCCCAGCACCAGCGGGCCCAGGATTCCCGTTAGCCGCTCCATCAAAGTTTAATTTAATCCACCCCACGGGGGTTTTGGTCCAAACAATATTCCTTTGACAGGGCCCTTTAACAACCTCCAAAAATGGCCAGAGATTCATCATTTTGAGAATCGCTTCTTCGCTCGAAAGGTAGGGACGGGGACTGGGAACAACAATAGAATTCTCGATGGCATAGGACAATGCCCTTTGAGCAATAGAAGGGGGCCCTCTAGGAGCTCTGCCAAAGATTCTGGCATTCCTCTCTAACCAAATTTGCCAAATTGAATGATGGAAGGATGCCTCGAGGAGGAAGCGGAGTTTGGGATTCTTGAAAGGATTAGGCCATTGGTGGAAAGCATCTCTGAGGGAACGGGGAGAGCACCATAGGATTTGGAAGGAGGATAGGACAATACTAAGAACAAAGTGGGAAAACGGACAATGCAAGAATAAATGATCCCTCGTCTTGCAATCTGCAAGACACAAGTAACACCTGTTGGGGAAGGCAAAAGCTCTTTTGTGAAGGTTGTCAATTGTTAAGGCTTTGTTGTGGAAAGCAATCCATACAAAGAAGTTGATTTTAGGGACGACTCCTTTCCTCCACACAGTATTCCACCTGTATCCCAGAACAGTCTTGGTGGTAAGAAACTCATAAGCTGATTTAACAAAAAAAATCCCATCCTCCGTACCACTCCAGATGATTCTGTCATTCCTCCTAGCAGAAGGAATTAAAACCGACTGGAGGATATTTGCAAGAAATGTAACCTCACTATTAAACCCCTCCACAACTGGAATCTTCCACCGAGGAAAACGGGTGCTCCGATCTATGAACTCTGCCACCCTGAGTTGGGAGTTAGGCTCAGCCAAACCTCTCAGCCTAGCGAGATCCGCCCTCGACCCAAAGACTTCTTCAGTCACCCACCTATCCTTCCAAAAGAAAATGAGGTTGCCATCACCCAAAATCCAACGGGCTCCCAGGCTGATCAAATGCCGAGTTTGGAGCATAAATTTCCAAAAGGTCGACGCCACAGAGGAGGTCTCAGCATCCAAGAAGGAAATGGGGCCAAGATACTTCTTTTTAACCAGCTTAACCCACTCCACCGGGTCGCTAGATAGAATCCTCCAAGCATGCTTTGCTATCAGAGCCAAATTCATAAGTCTTGATATTCTCAACCCCATACCGCCTTGGTCTATCCTCGAACACACCTTGTCCCAGGCAACAAGGGGGAGTAGATTTCTCTTCGCTGCCAGACCATAGAAAGGTCCTCTGAATCTTCTCAATTTTGGAGTGAACTGCAATCGAAAGCATGAACATCGACATGAAGTAGGTCAGGATCCCCTAAAGACAAGCTTTGGTAAGGGTTTTTCGACTTGCGACAGGAGTTTGCCCTTCCAAGTTTTGAGTTTCTTGTGAAGGTGCTCAAGAATCATGTTCCACATATCCCCACTCGCTCGCCCGCTATAAGATAGAGGCAACCCCAGATAGGACGTAGGCAGGGAATCAATAGCGCATTCAAGAATTCTAGCAATCCGAAGTTGCCTGCGCAGGGGAGTGTTAATAACATAGATTTTGCTCTTGATGTAACTGACCTTTTGCCCTATAGCTTGCTCATAACGGGACAGGATCTGCTTGAGCGATTTGGCTTGGGCAACGGACGCCCCAGTGGATATGAGGGTGTCGTCCACAAATTGTTGATGAGTGATAGGATCAACTCTAGAAGTCGACAAAATGCCAAAAATCTTGTTCTAACGAAGAGCCTCTTTCATGGACCAACTCAGAACCTCCGCTAGAAGAATGAAGACATATAATATGTTAGTATGGCCTATAAGACTGATTTAATTAGTTGCACTCTTCCTACTAATGATAATCATCTACCTTTCCATGATGGTATTATTATGAACTTTACTTATATCTGGATTCCACAATTATATCCTCACTGTCCCTTCAAATAAGGACATCCTTAGATATGTTGTTGGAAAATTTACCTCCTCCATTTGAAGTATCCTGCATATCCCTGCTTTGATTCTAGTTGACGTGTTTAAAAAATAAATTTTGGATTTTATCTTATTAAATTTCTACCCTAATGATCTTTCGTATTCCTTTAATAAGTTATTCAAAGCTCTGGCCTCATTTCTCCCTGCCCTTCCAAAAATTGTTTTATCATATACAAACTGTTGATGGGTGATGTTGTTGATGTTATTACTAACCTTAAGTCTTCTTACTAGCCCATATTTGTTATCCTTATTCAAGTTCCTACCCAAAACCTCTGCCATAATAATGAATAGATATGATGATAGAGGATCTCTCTATCTAATACCTCTTTAGGCTTTAAATGATTCTATTACTAACCCATTGACTAGCAATGAATATGAAACTGTAGAGATCCAAGCTTTAATCCATCTAACTTATTTCTTCCCAAATCCAAACACTTCTAATACTATCAAAAAAATGCCAATTAATCCTATCATAGACTTTGCTCATATAAAGTTTTAAGATCATTGCTCTCTTTTCTTGAAGTTGTTGAATGCATAACTTCGTGAGCTACTATGATCCCATCCATAATATGTCTCTCTTTCACATATCCTCATTGCTATTCTAGTATTATTTTATCTTATAGTAGTCTTAATGCAATTTCCATCACTTTGGAGATTATATTATATGCCATATTACATAGGCTTATGGGCCTAAATGAGTCAAATAATTATGTATTCTTATTTTTTCTAATACGAGTAAGATATGTTGTATTTATTTTATAAGGTATGTACTGTTTTACTCTAGATTGTTCCACTACCACCAATAAATAATCTTTCACTATTTCCAAATTATGTTGACAAAATGCTATAAAAAACCCATTTGGACTTGGGGATTTATCCTTATTAAAAGAGAAAAAATCTAAATGAACTTCCTCCAAAGTAATAGGCTCCATTAGTTTCCTATTGTCTTCATCTATTATAATTGAAGGTACTTCTTGTAGTAGTTTATCATTAAGAATTTCAAACTCCACCGATCCTAGAATATTTTGGTAAAAAAAACTTGCCTCTTTTTTTATTTCACTCAGGTCTTCAATCTGAACCCCTTCTAATTTAATTCTACTAATTCTAGATGTTGATCTGTGAACTATTGCCATCTTATGAAAAAATTATCTTTTTATCTTCATTTAACCAACTTTGTGTCAATTTAATCTCCAAAATTTATTCTCCTTAATCAAAATATTATGATATTCATTAAACAACTTTCTTTCCTCTGAGCTTAGATTATTATGGTCACCTTTTTGGAATTTTAAAAGTTTCTCTATTAGTTATTTAATCTAAAAAATATTTTCAAAAGTGTTATTGTTCCATTTTTTTAATCTAGATGTCATTGATTTAATTTATTTTGGAAGTGTGTACAACCCATTTTTTTGCGAAGAGTTTCATGTTTGCTCTATCATATCAACAAATTGAGGATGGTCTTCCCACATCTACTCATATTTAAAATATGATCATTTTTTGCATTCACTTACTACCATTTTAACTCTTATTGGCCAGTGATATGAAACGATCCTTGTCAAGGTATTAATTTTAGCACATGTCTCTTCATTTAGCCAATTATTTGATAGTATGATTATGTCTAATTTATCTACTATCAAGTCTTGGCCTATCCCGTTATTGGTCCATGCATAGTTGTCCTCTTTAGATTCAACTTCCCACAAATTATTGTTTTAAATAAAAGTTGAGAAATCTCTCATACTTTAGGTTATTTTTCTAATTCCCCTAAATTTTTCATCTAGTTTGGTTATGGCATTAAATCTCCTATGATCATGAACTAGGTTTCTTGGTTGTTACTCCTTGTATAGTCTTCAATCCC
The DNA here is from genome assembly GCA_028583015.1 of Wollemia nobilis. NCBI lineage: Eukaryota > Viridiplantae > Streptophyta > Pinopsida > Araucariales > Araucariaceae > Wollemia > Wollemia nobilis. The sequence continues at coordinate 942,610 of JAQPPZ010003229.1, forward strand.
ACTCCATAATTCTAATTTGCTTGACTAAGTTGTAGGTCCATTAGGTCCATTGACATTAATGAGGATGGAATGAATATTTGCAAAGTAGTTGTGAATAATGAGGTTATCCAATGCCTAGTTTTATGACTAGTTGCTAAGAGGTTCTAACAGGATTCCAAAATGTTTAGAATTTCCCTTTTCATATCCCATTCACATCTTTCCCATACTGCTTTCATAGTTTTAGAATCTTCTTCCTTTTTCATTTTAGTTTCATGGATATAAAGAATATCAGGTTTATTACTTAAACAAAGGTTCCTAATACACCTTTGCTTTGAGGGGGCATTAACACCCCTTATATTCTATGATATGGTAATCATATCTCATTATTGGCTACTAGCCCTGCCTACCAATATTATTTTACTATTTGGTAAAGAGAACTTCAACCAACTTAGATTGTGTTCCGTTCTCTATGTTTGCTCTTGATTTATAATTTGAAGGTTTTCCTCTATTTTCCTTGCCTATATTAGAAGTAGGTCATATTATTCTATTTTTCAATATCCTTTCGCAACTTTTATTTTCATTAGATTTATCCTCTCTTGACTCTACTAAAAAAGCTTTTGACTTATCCTATTCATTTTTTGGTATTTCCTTATTAATGGCAGAGGTATTAACATTTAACATTGCATTTTCTTTACCATTTTTCTTCTCCTGAATGGTGCATGGTACTTCAAGAGAATCTTCAAAATCTAATGAGACACATTCTTTAGGTTTGGTAGGAATGTTCATCTCTAAATCATGATCATACTAAATAGACAACTCCTCTTTAATATTATGATCTTATTGTACCATATCCTCTAAGGTCTGATTTGATTTTTCTTCATAGGCTAAAGCCTCAAAATAATTGGTATTTATTCTAATATCCTTTCTTGCTAGTGTTTACTATTTATTTACTTTCATCTATCTAGACCTATTTTTTGGAAGTTGAAAATCGCCCCATCCATAGCCATTTGTAAGTTTCTTTTGTAGTTTTTTACATGTTTCTACTAGACTCTTCTTAGGGCATGATCTCAATATGCGCCACCTCATGACATTTTCTATATCTAAAAGATATGTTTTCATAATCCATGGGTTGGATCCACAACTTACCTCCATACTTAAGAATTATTAATTTTTGTAAAGGTTTACTTGTATCAATCATGACCAACATTCGAGCATAAATAGCCAAGAAACCATCTTTAATATTTTTTGAAATCTCAAAGAATTCTCCTAGATTATTTTCTATTGCCTTGAAGGTATCCATTTCTCAAAATTCAATGGGTAACCCATACATCCTAACCCATACTGGTACTAAGGATAGATTTATGTTTTCAAGTGCAAAGCCTTCATACTAGTAGGTAAGGAAGAGTCCTACTCTTCCCATAAACCAAGGACCTCCTTTTAAGATTCTATCTCTTTCCTCCCTAGAAAAAAAATGGTTAGGAAAAAACCTTTGGAAAGAAAGGATAGACTCACTTGTAGATAATTCCAACTCTTAATCAATCCATATTCTCAAGGTCAAAGCCTATGACCAAGAACTATTAAATTTACCAATAATTGCCCTTTCTTTGAGCAACAAGGATTGCTTCTCTATGAGGTCCTCACTAACCTCTACTACTAGGGATGATTATAAGGACTTAGCTACAAAATAGTTTATGGGAAGGACACTATAACTCAAAATATACTGAAATTTACTAGTATATCCTATAGAGATTATATTACTTGAAAATAAACCTATAATAAATTGCATGCAAAACTTCTAAGATAAGGGAAAAAAACTTAGCTAAAAATTTCTATGCTTAGACATAATGATATGCCTCACTGATGCCCTATGCCTAGACATAATTACGTGCTTCACTAATACCTAAGCCTTCCATTACTCCTCCCATCATCTGAATCCTAGCTGACAAATATCTATAATTTTATTTTTTATTACTTGAAAAATAATGATTGCCCTTGTTTCAGATGGCTAACTTCATAGGTTTGTATCTCCCTCAACATCACTCAGATTCTTTCATACGGCCAATCATTTTAAATCTCTTTAAATTTTTAAAAAATTGGTCTAAGAATCATCTGAATTAGACAATCCTTCACAAAGATATGGATCCTAAAAGATGAGATATTTTTCAATAAAAAAATATCTCAACATTACCTTAGTTTTGAATAGCTATCTTCACATGATCATATCTCCCTCGATATTGCTTGGATAATTTTAAATAACCACTCATTTCAAAACTTTTCATCTTCTGTATAAAATAGCACAATAATCATCTGAATCAAACAACTTTATGCAAAGCTATGACTGTTGAAAGATTATTTGTTTTTAAAAAAATTACTCTAGCTCTATCGATTTATAATTTCCATGGAGATTATATCAATAACCTAAATCTTCTAAAATAGAGTGTTAAATTTATTATTTTTAAAATATATAAAATTTTATAAATATTAGTTAATTTTATTTAATAAAAGAAATTAGATATTTAATATTCATATGATTACTGGTTACATGGGATGATTCCTATGAAGGATGTTATTTTATCTAATATGTAATCAAAATTTGATTGCAAAATGCACAACCCTACTACCTCTAAATTCAAACCTTGGCATTCTTATTTAGAATTCTAATTTTTTTTATCATATATTTCATTGAAAAATAATTCACACTTAAAATATTTTTATAGTTAAAAAATAAATGTCAAGATATGAACACGAAGATAAAGATTTTGATGGTTGAGGTTGTAACCTTAAACTTAAAAGATGAGATGTATTAATAAAAATTTATTAAAAATAATAATAAAATTTTTAAATAAATGGAAAATAATTTATAATAATTTTAAGATTTTTTTGTTACAAGCTCATTTACATAGCCACATAGTGTGAACTTGAGTCTCTCATAAGAGAGCCCAAATCCCTAACCAACCCCAAAATAAGTTATAGTTCGTAATTGTATAATTAAGAACTATACACCTCTTATTTTTCATGGAAGTATGTCTAGAAGTATGTCTATAAACTAGCTTAGATACTATCTTAGATATAAATGATATATATCTAAAAACGTCGAGAGTTATCAATCTCGAGGCGCCTATCTCATTTCTTGGGGGTGTGATCTCCAAGATAGGCGCCTCGGGATTGATAACTCTCGATGTTTTTAGATATATATCCTTTATATCTAAGCTAGTTAACCCAATAATATATATATATATATATATATATATATATATATATATATATTTGAATAATATTTTTTATACACATCTACCATAGGGATTGAACCTCGGTCACATAATCGATAATGCAAGTGGCGTCCTTGACATTCTTGTGTCCTTGACATCCTTGTGGGTTGAATACTTTTTTATTTTAATAAGATAACCTCCATAAAAACTATATTAAAAGCCTAAAAAATATGTGACCATGGTTTAATCCAATGATAGATTGTATATAAAAATATTACTCAAACAAAAAAAACTCAAAAATACTTAACCTAATCTTTTCAAAGCTTTAAAACGGATATAGAAAAAATTATAATCTTTTCAAAGCTTTAAAAAGAGCATAGAGAAGAAAAAAATAAAAAAATAATAGAAAAACTGTCTTTCAATTTTATATTTGCTTCGATAGAGCGGAATACGTCGATAGAGCGAAATACGGTGGGGGTTATAGAGACGGACAAAAGAAAATAAAAATAAAAAATTATATTTGCTTCAACCATTTGCCTTCGCCCTTTTCTTACCCTCTCATGTGTTTTATTCTATATCTGCCATGTATTTTTATATAATATCTGAGATAACCTTTCAAAAAGAGAGTTTATATTTAATCATATTATTTATTCAATATTCATGTAAAATTTAATCTTCTACTCTTATACTTTTTCAAAATTCATTTCAAAATATTAGAACTATAAGGTATGACAATTTTTTTTTTAAATGTGTTTTACTATTTTTCCCATTGAACTTGTTTGGATTGTTAAATTCTCCTCAGGAATCTCACATTCGTTTAGAGGTCTTCCATAAACCATCATATTTTATGAATCCACACTTCTTCAATAGACCATCATATCTTTGAACCGACCCTTACCAAGAAAAATAAACATGGTAAAACAAGTTGTGGAATCTTCTAGCCGTTCTTTGAGTCAAGACTTCAATTTATTAAAATCAAGAAATTAAAAAAAAATCTAAAATTATTAAAATCAAGTCAAATAAATTCTAAAATTATGCAACTATACCAAGCCAAAAGAATTGTTATTGCAGAAATGGATCTCAATTCACAGATAAAAGATATATGATTTTGATGTTTTCATTCTTCTGCTTTCTACAGGATTTGTCTTAAAGAGTTTTATAACAAAAAATTAAACGGATAAATTATAGAGATGGCAATCATTTAATCAATTTACAACAAAACACCGCAAAGGAACACACATCATAACTACAAAATATAATGCTACTAATTTTAACGGGACAGATCGCGGATTAAGCCAATGAGGTTGGACAAAAAAGCGGTCTTTGCTTAATACACCCCACAAAAGGCATATTGGTAACCCTAGCAAAGCCAAAGTAATCCCAACTTTGAAAGTCATTAGTACTTGTCAGGCCAAATGAAGGCATCGATCGCATAATTTCGCTTGTACGCAACATCTCCTGTAACGGCCAAACCATACTGGTGGAAGAGAAGGTCCAGCCTCCATTCGGGCATGGATTCGTATTCTTCCTTGGAGTACCACGGGTAATGCAGAGGTATCTGAAACGCAGAGGGCCCTTCCTCTGATCGGTTCCTGTCATTGCCATGGACAACAGAATAATTTGAAGGGAGAACTTCCGTGTGCTTATGGCTGTCCTGCACCGCATTTCGTTCCCATCGCACAAGTTTCAGCAGATCTTCGAGGGAATGCACACGCTGCATCAGCCTACAAAGACCTCCGCAAGTATGGTTCTGCTTCTTCTCCACACCGTAATATTTATTCCCATAGGCATTTTTGAAGAGAGGGGATATGATGTTATACAATCTTAACACAAGCGAGAAGTGAGATTATGAAATTGTATAAAAACCTGAGATATACAAAGGCAAAAATTAATTTTTAATAAATTTATTGTGATATTCTTCTTTATTATTTTTTAATGAATTTATTGCAATAATGCGAGTGAAACTTAGAAATCCAAATATTTTAAATGTTTGCAACGGTTGGTTAGTCGGTTGTTTTAGTTTAAATATTTTAAATGTTTTTGTTAATGTCGGTTTTTTTAATAAAAAAAATTGTTTACGGTGTGACATGTATGACCTCTTTGCCTCCCATCCCCCTGTCTGCCATTGTAGGAACACCTCTCGATGTAATTATTATTATTATTATTTTTGTTGGAGGTATGTCTATAAATTATCAAATCTAAGTTAAACATAGATTTTTTTAATAAATAACTCCACTATTTTAACATATTAAAATATTAAGAATTTTGAGCGATTGGTGGTCCCTTTTATGTTAGGTCAACAATAACGAAGCGAAACAGGTTTGGTGGAAGCAACCCTTGTGGTTTAAACCCTGCACATGTCAATTACTAAAAAATAATGTGGTTGTGACCAACTCTCGTATGTAACCGAAAAAAAATATAGCTAAATATCAAAATTGCAAATTCAAACTAAAATTATTAATAAAATTTAAAATATTAAATGACGAGTACAACTAGTTAAAAATCTTTGACTTTTATAGGGAAAACCCACTTTCAAATCTTACCCAACAACATTAAAAAAAAAAGTGGAATACATTTGGTGGGAGCAACCCTTTTGAACCCTGTTCTTGACTATTATTAAAAAATAATGTGGTTGTAACCAACTCTCCTATGAATAAAAAATAAACAAAACAAAGAAAAAAATTGTCAAAAATAAAATAAACAAAACAAAGAAAAAAATTGTCAAAAATAAAATATCATAGCATAATCATGATATAATATAATAAATCTAGTTACAATAAAAACAATATCAATCCTAATTTTCAGTATCATATACACTCAAATAATATGATCACCACTCAAGAAGAAGACAGATATGGTTAAATTAGGAAACAGTATATAAATTTTATAGTAAAATTGATATAGACACACCTTAAGACCCCTTTTTATAGTTAAAAAATAAATGTCAAAGATATGAACATGAAGATAAAAATAACAAATAGGAAAAAAAAAATGGATGGTTGAGGATGTAACCTTAACCATAAAAGGTGAGATGTATCAATGAAACTTTATTAAAAATATATAAAATAAAATTGAACAAATGAAAAATAATTTATAATAAAATTTTTTGGTTGCAAGCTCACTTACATAGTCATACACACCATGTCGTTGTTTGAAATTTGAATCTTTTGGAAGAGAGCCTAAATCCCTAACCACTACACTACCCCAAAATAAATATTAGGAATTATAATATTTTATGGAATGAGACAATTAGGGTATTGAATGGGGGAAGGATGGAGAGCTCAAGGTAAGAAGCAGTGCCAGGTTTGACAGGATCGATAGGCAAGCAAAATGGACATCATGAAGAAGATGCTGGGATCAATGATGGAGATTGTGATGAGTAAGGAAAAACCTTTTGACCTAGGTGCTCAATCCTGGGTTAATATTTTGAAAGGTAAGCAAAAAATCTCAAAGAGGGGATTCAACTTGTAATCGTTGAATGGAGAACTGCAAATCCCAAACCTGGCAGTTGAACAAGTAGAGATGTCTCTCGTTGGGAAATTCGTTGGAGTTCGACCAAGGGTGGAAGAGATTAAGAAATGGGCAACAAAAAAATGAAAATCCCTAGGTCATATGGACATTGTGGCCTTACCATGAGGGTTTTTTTGGGTCAAATTAAACTATTCAATGGACTACGATAGAATCCTCCAAGGAGGTCCATGGTTCTATGGGAGAAGAGGGAATTTTCTTCGAAAATAGAGCCCTAATTTTGATGCCTTCTGGCAAAGCATTGATATAGCTCCAATCTGGATTCATCTCCCTGGGCTCCCGATTCACCTCTGGTATGAGGATATTTTAGTGGGTGTGGCAAGAGATATAGGACAATTAATTGTAGTGGATCCAACAACCTTAGCTAGGTCAAGAATACTTTTTGTGAGAATTTGTGTAAATGCAGACTTGAATCAAGAATTACCCAAATCTATAAAACTGATTTCCAAGTATGGATCTTGGAACCAAACCATTGAATATGAAAATTTGATAGTAAAGTGTGGGGTTTGTAAAAAATAAGGACATCTTAGTGTTGCATGCAATGCACACAAGAGTAATTTTAATGGTAAGCGTAAGTGGGTTAAAAAAAAAGCTGCTTCTCATCAACAAACTAAGATTTCAATGAAGAGTTTTTAGAAGGTAGATTTAGAAGGAAGGGCAAAGTAAGTGACTGGATTAAGAGATAAGACATATCAAAGGAAGGAGCAATGGAGGATCTTGATAAGGAGGTAAGTGAATTATCCCTAAATCCTAATAAATTGAACAATAATATTCCCCTATCAAATTTATTCTTACATTTGAATATCTTTTGAAGAGATACCAGGTTGTTCTGATACATAACTAAGGAAAACTCCAAAAAGGGGAAAAGAAAGAGAGGATGAAAAATAATCCTTAGATAATGAAATACAAATAGAAACCAAATAGTTTGATGGAAAGTTGGAGAAGATAATGAGAGAAAATTCAAGAGGTAAACACCAATATATTTCAACTCAGAGTATAGTAACCCGAAGTCATTCCAAAGGGTCAATGGACATGGGAGGTGAGATAGGACCAGGTAGACCATCATTTGTTGTTACTATTAAAAAAGAATCTACCAGGGATGTGGCCGATGGCACTCAAGAAACTTTAAATTTTGGAAGGGGGAAGAATATTTCCACCAAAACAAAGAGATGAAAATTTTATCATGGAACATTAGGGGCCATAATGCCCCTTCAAGACATCATTTGGTGTATACTCTTAGAAGCAAAAATAATCCAAATATTTTTTTCTTACAAGAAAAAAATTGGACCATATTAAAATTGATAGGATTCAGAAGGAAATTTTGAAAGAGGCAGGTTGGGAATATAGTGAAGTAGTAGGAGCTTTAGGAGGGCTCTTGTGTTTGTGGGACTAAAAAAATATTGAATGCAGGTTAATGGTAAGTACAAGATGGTCGATTACAATTTTTTTCCACAATCTAAAAAATAGGTAAAATTGGATTGTGACTAATGTGTATGCCCCTAATACAATAGTTGGAAGAAGTCAATTATGGTTTGACCTAACTTAGATGAGAGAAGCATTTAAGGGACTACCTTGGATTCTAACAGGAGATTTTAATACTCCTCTAAATTCTTCAGACAAGAGAGGAGGATCTTCCACCATTTCAAAAGGAATGCAAGATTTTAGAGACTTTGTCAATGGTAATGAATTGATGGATGTAGAGCTCAGAAGAATACCTTATACTTGGAGTAATATAAGGTTAGGAGATCAACTCATTTAGATTCGATTAGATAAGGTGTTAATTTCTCAGGAGGGGTTGACCATTTTTGGTGATTCCACACTCCCTGCAATCCCAAAGATTGGATTATATCATAACCCAACCATATGGGAATTTTAGAAGATGGTAGGAAGTACAACAATCCATTTAGGTTTGAATTAATGTAGTTCAAACATAAGGATTTTGACTCCAAAATTGAGGAATGGTGGCAGAAAGATTTCCCAGGATCTAAACTTAATCAAATAGCAAAAAAATTAAGATATATCAAGCAAAATATTAAGGTGTGGAATAGAGTGGTGTTTGGAAATATTTTTAAAAGAAAATCTAAAATAAAAGAGCAATTATCAGAACTAGAGATCAAGTTGAATCAGGGGAACATCACAGAGGAAATTAGACAACAAGCGAAGGATCTTCTTGCAAAATATCATAATATCTTAGCTAGTGAGGAAGCTCATTGGAAACAAAAGTATAGGATTAGATGGCTAAAGGAAGGGGATCATAATACAAAGTTTTCTCATGTTTCTACCCTTCTTCATAGAAGCTGCAACAAGATCAAGGAAGTTGTTAAACAAGATGGATCAATAGTCAATAATCTTGATGATATCCGAGAGGAGGCAGTGAATTTCTTCAAGGATCTCTTAGGAACTCAAGAAGAGGAAGATCTAGAAGCAATGGAAACTTTGCTTAATCATATACCCCATCTCATATAGGATGATTTTAATGATTATCTTTCTAGCCCTTTCACTAAAGAGGATATTAGAAAGGCAGTTTTTTATTTGGAAGGTGATAAAGCTCCAGGGTCAGATGGTTTTCCAGCAGTTTTCTTTCAGCATTTTTGGAACTTGGTGGGTAAGGATGGGGTGGAAGCTATTCAGGAGGTGCAAGGAACCCATTTTTTCCCCTACAGACGTCAATTCCACTTTTTTAGCTCTAATCCCAAAATCTACAGGGGCTAGATATTTTACACAGTTTAGACCTATATGCTCTACAACACCTTATACAAGATCCTATAAAAAATATTAGCTAATAGGATTATAAAATAATTTTACCCTTTATTATTGATGTTAACCAAGGGGGTTTTGTTAAAGGTAGACAAATCTTGGATGGAATAGTCATAATTCATGAGGTTATTCATTCTATGGATAGAAGTGGGGAGGCTGGAATGTTGTTAAAATTATATATGAATAAGGTATATGATCGAGTCTCTTGGGATTTTTTGGAAAGGATATTACAAAGTTTGGTTTCAATGAGAACTGGATAAAGTTGACCATGAACTATGTCTCCACAACCAAGTTCTCAGTTTTGGTAAATGGAGCAGTAGCAGGATACTTTAGCAGCATTCATGGATTACATCAGGGAGATCCATTATCCCCATATATTTTTATTATTTTTGTAGAGGCCTTTGGTCACTCCTTGGTAGCAACGGTCTCTGAAGGTAATCTTGGAGGTTTCAAGGCAACTCCTTTTTTAAATTTGATATCTCATTAATAATTTGCTGATGATACTATGATTGTGTCCAAAGCCTCTGTACCTCAAGCTCGACAAGTTAAACTTATTATGGATAACTATGAACGAGCACCAGGGAAAAAATTTAATTTCAACAAGAGTTTGATCTACTTTCTAAATACTCCAAAGCATAGATAAAGAAGCATTACAAGAATTTATGGCTATGTGATTGGCACACTCCCATATTATTACTTGGGAATACCACTCTTTAAAAGAAGAATGGAATCTGAGATGTGGAACCTAGTCATAGAAAGGTTTTCAAAAAAGTTATCCGGTTGGAGAGGTAATTTATTGAGTCAGACTAGGAAAGCACAACTAGTTCAGTCCACCTTGCAGAGCATTCCCATCTACTTTATGTCAGTTTTTAAGATTTATGCTACTATTAGAGATAAATTAGAACAGATCCAAATATCATTTTTATGGTATGGTTCAGAGAACAAAAAATGGTTGTCCTAGTAAATTGGGATCAAGTATGTTCTAAAAAAGAATACGGAGGCTTAGGATTTAGATGCCTAAAATTACTGAATGAGGCCTTAATTGGTAAGATGGGATGGAAGTTGATTAATAATGATCAGTTGGGTTAGGTAAAATTTTTAAAGGTAAAATACCTGAAAAATAATAAATATTTCCTATGTTTAGAAGATCTGCCCAAGGTGTCTGCATTTTGGAATAATCTAATGCATAGAAAAGGCCTTTTGAAGAAATGCTGAAGGTGGAGGATTGGCAATGGGGAGAAAGTATATTTTTGGAAGGATTGTTGATTGACTAACCAATCCCTGGAGTTTGACATCGAGTTACAATCCATTAGAAAAATTTTGTTAGAAAAATTGGGTGAAAAGGTGAAGGATTTTTTTTTTGAATTATGAGAGAACTAGGTGGAAATATGTTAGGTTGGAAGGGTTGACTGAAGAACAGAAGAAAACAACTCACAATTTCTTTAACCTGCTCAAGGTTTTTCCTCTAAAGCCTAAGGGTAGTAATGACTCTCTGGTTTGGAGTAAAGAAAGTAAAGGGGACTATTCTATTAAATTAGGCTATTCTCTATTGGATAAGGAGGGAGTTGGTTGGCTCCCAGTTAAGAAGATTTGGATTAAAAATTTAATTCCCAAGATTATCTTTTTCTTTTGGTTAGCTGTTTAGAATAGGATTTCTACCATTGATAATCTTTGTAAAAGGGGCTTCCATTATGTAAGAAGGTGTGCTCTATGTGAAAATGCTTTGGACTTAGTCCAACATCTCTTTTTGGATTGTGTGTTTTCATCTGAAGTCTTTAATTCTTTACTCCAAAAGTTTTCGATCTCATGGGTGAAGCCTAACAATATAGTGGATCTTTGCTTACAGTGGAACTCACCCTTTAATAGCAAGAGCTTGAGTGTTTTATGGCACTTTTGTCTTCCTCATTTTTTTATGGGAGATATGGAGAGAGCGTAATAATCACATTTTCAAGGGCAAAAAGAGAGATGTTTCTTCTATCAGTTTAAAGGTTAAGAGTGCCTTAGAGGAGAAATTTAAAGCTTATTTTCCAAAAGAAAACCTCAATATAGAAATCACTTTTCTTCTAGATTGGCAAATTATAAATTTTTCTCATTCTTTATTGAAGCCTTCTTGAGCTAATGTTTTTTGGGAAATGCCTCCAAAAGACTAGGTTAAGCTTAATTTTGATGGAGCTTCAAAAGGGAATTCGGGTGCTGCTAGAGCAGGTGGGGTAATAACAGATGAGACAGGTGATTTTTTATAAGCATATGTTGAACCTCTTGGCAGTTAAACTAATAATTTTGCAAAAGCTAGAGCTCTCCTATTGGGCACTCATTTTTTACTACAAATGAAGGCAAGGGATGTCATAATTGAAGGGGATTCTTTAAATATAGTGAAAGCTCTCAAAGAAGAACAATAAGTGAGTTGGACAATAGTAGATATGATTGATGAATATAGAGTGAATATCACAACTGAATTATGTTAGAATTCAACATATCTATCAAGAAGGGAATGGAGTTGCAGATGTTATGGCCAACATTGGAGTTTCATTGGAAGAGAGTAAGTCTTGGAAAAATAATTTTTCCCAATCATTACAAGATATAGGGGTAAAGGAGAAAATAAGGAATGTACCTTTGGAGGAGCAGTAAGGAATGAATAAATTGGATAATGTTCACAAATTATGGGAATTAACCAAATTGAGGCAAGTTGTTGAGTTATGGTCTTGACTATTTCTTATGGAGATTGTTGTTTAAGTTGTACTTGGTTGTGTTTTGCTCAAATTTTAGTTTAGTTCATTGCCAGTCTGTGTTTGTATAGGACAATTGTGTATTGGTCAACAAGTTATGTAGCTAATAGGTAGTTCTTTGTCAGTTTTTTATGTTGAACTGTATATTTTTATGGATTTTGTAAGGGTTTGGGGACCCTAAAACCCCTTCTTACCATAATAATAACAAAAAAAGTTATAGTTATTAATTTTAAGATTAAGAGCTATACACCTCTTTATTTTCCATGGAAGTGTCTATAAATTAGTATTATTTTTTTGGGAGATATATCTATAAATTATCAAATCTAATTTAAACATAGATTTTCTAACAAATAACTCCACTATTTTAACATATCAAAATTACAAATCCAAACTAATATTATTAATAAAATTCAAAATGGCTTCTTTAAAAAAATTAAAATATCAAATGACATGAGTCTAACTAGTTAAATATCTTGACTTTTATATGGAAGATATTGGGGTTTGAACTTGGGTCTCTTGGATGAAAACGCAAGGACTTACCACTACGGTATCCCTGGCGGGTCCAATAAGTTAATTGAGTTTACACGATTTTTTATGAAGGGTCTCGGTTCCATTTTTTTGGATTTGATTCTAGTCCCTTCTTACCAAGGTTTGAACTTGGATCTCCTAGATGAAAACCCAAGAACTTACCAAGGGTCTTGGCCCCTCGTACTAGGGTTTGAACTTGGATTTCCTTGATGAAAACCCAAGATATTACCACTACGTTATCCCTCATGGCCCTAATAAGTTAATTAAGTTTACATAGGTTTTTATGAGGGGTTCCAGTCCCCTCTTAATGGGGTTTGAACTAAGGTCTCTTAGATGAAAACCTAAGAACTTACCACTATGATATCCCTCACAGGTCCAATAAGTTAATTGAGTTTACACGGGTTTTTACGAGGGGTCTCGATCCTCTTTTCCCAAGGTTTGAACTAAGGTATCTTGTATGAAAACCCAAGAACTTATCACTATGATATCCTTCATGGATATTTAAAATTTAAGTTTATACAAGTTTTTATGAAGGGTCCTGGGCCTCTCGTACCAGGGTTTGAACTTGGGTCTCCTTGATGAAAACCCATAGACTTACCACTACAATATCCCTCACGAGTCTCCCCTCTTATTAGGGTTTGAACTAAGGTTTATTAGATGAAAACCCAAGAACTTACCACTATGTTATCCCTCATGGGTCTTTAAAATTTAAGTTTACACAAGATTTTATGAGGGGTCTTAAAATTTAAGTTTACACAAGTTTTTATGAGGGGTATCGAGTCTCCCCTCTTATTAGGGTTTGAACTAAGGTTTCTTGGATGAAAACCCAAGAACTTACCAATACGTTATCCCTCATGCGTCTTTAAAATTTAAGTTTACACAAGTTTTTATGAGAGCTCCTTGGCCTCTCGTATTGGACTTTGAACTTGGATCTCCTATATGAAAACCCATAGACTTACCACTACTTATCCTTCGCGAGTCTTATTATGAGTTTACACATGTTTTTATAAGGTATCTTGGTCTCCTCATACTGAGTGGGGTTTGAACTAAGATCTCTAAAAAATTCAAAACCCTTATCACTATAATAAACTTGCAACTTAACACACCTTAAGATCCTTAAAATCACTATATGTCCTTATTTACTTCATCATATTTACTTAAATGATGTGGTTACCATTATAAGGAAGACATACATGAATCATGATTACATTAAGATCATGTATTTATGAATTAAGTAGTAAAATTGATATAAATACACCTAAAGACCCTTGGGAACGAAGAGAATATATATCCTATAAAATTAAAGGCTAAGAACATTTTGGTTTATGTTAGTGTGATAAAATTCTATTATCAAAAGTTATAATTATACTAACAATTCTTATTTCTTACACTAATTAAATCCAAAAAAAAAAAATTATTACATATTTACAAATAAATATTAAATAGTTTAATTAAAATACTTAATTTAAAAAAAAAAATTATTAAAAAAAATTATCTTTAAATATAATATTCTTAAATAAATCTTAGAAAGCAATATGATCTCAATATTATAAATTAATTATAAACATTTTTTTTTTTTTGAGAATAAGGGGTTGTAATCGGGTCCCCCACCCTTGACAAATCACGACTCTCTTTTTTAGAGCTTTGAGAGTTTACAAATAGATTCAATTCTCACTAAGATGCTATAGCTAGAAACCTACATCATTTTACATAAAATGTCTAAACTCTTAATTTTTATTTTCTAGATTTTTGAATTTTCTGTGTGAATTTAAATATTTCAAAATTCAACAACCTTCTTAACATTTTCTTATAGCAACTTTCACAATACTAAAACTCTACCTCTACTATCTATGCATTGCATCTTAGTAAAGTAATATTTCCAAAATATTACACTATCATAGTTCACTTTACCATATCTGGATTGCTAGTTTCCTTTTTGAAGCACAAGTGCAACCACACAATTTATAATAAATAGTTTATATGAAAACACATTAATGCTATAAAATAAAGTAGATTTTACCATGGAAAACATGAAAGTAACTCTTAATAATTATTTGATTTATGAATTCAACATTTTCTTGTCATCTTCAACTAAAATTACCACTTCCCTTAACCATGGAAAAGAGAATTTAACTTCACGATCCTCAATTAAAACCCCTATATTGGCTAGCCTACCGACACATTTGTTTCTTTCTCTAAACGTACGTGTAAACCTGATTTCTTCAAACTCTTTAGCAAGACTTTGAATTCTCTTAGCAAGGTTTCCTTATGTCTCCCAAGTAATGTGAGTATATAGTCTTAAGGAATTTTAGGTTTTGAAGAAAGCTTATATTTTACAACTTGATAACATTTGATAAAAGTTGATATTACCAAGTTTTGTAGAATGCCTTATGACTCCCTAGTATATTTTGAATAATATATAGTGCTTTTGTAACTTATAGTTCAATATTTGGTTAATTTTATAAAGTTTTGTAAATACCAAAATCAACTTCTATTATCCTTATTGCCCCTATTGAACTAAACACTTTTTCCAAATTTAAAGAGGTTTTAATGTGGGATCTTTTGTCTCTTTTTGACAAGTTTGAAACAATAATTTTATAAATTTCCAACCTTTGAAATGCTATGATAAACCTCTCTTTTTCAATATCCCTTTGGAAATTAATTTAAGTGTATCTAATTTCCAATAAAGTAATTTGATGTCGTAACCCTTATAACTCCCTAATTTTTGGAAAAATTAGACCACAATAATATTTGCATATATTTAAGATTTATTCCAGTAGAAACCCTTATTACTCCTAGATTTTATATTGCAAATATTATATTGATTTGATAAATTATTCCCTTTGATGTATGGCTTTCAATATGATCAAATTCCTTTAATTTTAACCTTATAACTCCCAAGGAAAGAAAGCACATAAAAATGGGAATAAACCTTACCTTATATCAAGTAATAATTTGTGCTTATTTTAGATGTGCTAGGGTTGCAATATTTACGTTGATGCTTTGAATGGTTTGACTATACCCTCCAATGGAATTGTTTGGAACTTTTCCTTGTATGTAGCATTCCAAATCTGGCACCGTTTAGACTCTATATTTGATTATTCTTGACTAGAGCATTGAAGGCTCTACCACCTTAATTACACGCTGCAACTCAGTCTTGTGCATGCAGACAAAAAAGTGATTAATGCGAAGATAAAAATTGTTGCTTGTGCTTAGTCGTTAACATCCTTAAAATAAAGGAGATTCTTGTATGAAGTGCCAAGTGGCACGTCCAATTTTCTTTGAGTGCTTGAGGAGTAGAAGGTGCCAAAGAAACGTTTATCTCCCTTCGAGTAACATATGGACATTACTTTCTTTAATAAACTGTTTGGTCTCCCTATGGACAAGTGTATCCCATACACTCAATGCACTAGTCTATTACGTGTAACTCCTTTCTTGAAGATAAGCATTCACTTTATGAGCATTAGGGTTTACCTCCAGTGATAAATATCACTTCCTCCTTGTGCATGCACGTCTTTTCTATCGCTGGTTCAATGAGCCCTTTGGATATTATTTTAACCCTAAAAATCCTCAACTCTTCTTTTGTTCACTTGCAATGTTCTTCAGCTGGGATGTGGAGCAACAATTTTGAGGCTTGAGCATCAATTTTGAGCAAGCGGATGTAGATTTTGAAACACTCCAATGGTGCTCCTTTTGTAGACAATGTTGCTCTCGAATGATGTTGTTTCTCCCTTTGCTTTTGATCCATGTATTTTCAGGTTCAACTGACTAGGATGTGAAGAGAATGAGCCCTTTGAGTGGCTCCTTTTGCTGTGCTTGGATAGACGCTAGTATACGACCGCTTTTGACTATTTTTTTCCAACGAGTATAGTGCCTTTGAGACACCTTCAAATTTGTCTTCTCTCATATAAACTAGATTAGGATAGTGCAACATAATGCAATGTAATTTTATATAAAATATCCTTTATCGCACCTTCTTTTGCACTCCTTTAAAATATGAATTTTTGGTTTTGTGGTAAAATTTTGAATGTAATGTAAGGATTTTGAGGTTGTCTCTTTGATTAGACACCTTCCCATTTTTGATTGGGTATTTTGCATATGAACCCAATATTGTAACCACTTGATAGAATCTCCTTTTTATGTATATTCCTGCATAATATCTTTGTTTTAGAAACCTTATTGTGCTTTGAATATGAGACTCACCAAGTCTCAATTTGAGGCTTTTGTTGTGACTATCACACAACACACCACAAATGTGGGGAACCACCTTAAAATTTTGATGTTTGAGAATTTTGGTTTTCTTTGAGTGATAATTTTGATAGGTCTCTACCCATGATTTTGCCATGTAGATTCCAAGGTTCATTGTTGGGTAGTGTCTTCTTGTCTTCTTTTAAATTGTTTAATGTTGGTTAGTGCCTCCTTTTATTCCTTTATTTTAATGTTTTGGTTAGGTTTAATGATTGAGTTTTAATGTTAATTTTGATGTTTTGAGACCAATTAATTCAAACATTTAGAATTAATGAAATCACATTTGTTAATAAAACAAAAATAATATGAAATTAAAAAAAAAATCAAAGTATATATATATATATATATATATATATATATATATATATATATATATATATATATATATATATATATGAAACTTTAACATAATCTCTAGTTTAAAAGCCGAAAGTTTAATCTAGATTTATTATGGGGAAGTTTTATGTGATTTTATTAATGTTTATATGTTTTTTACCATAGGTTATTAAAAGTGGTGGTCTCGATCCGGAGCCTAGACCAAGCAGCGGACGCAATGCTGTCAACATAGACAGTGACACAATTCAAAGGGCACAAATTCTAAGGATGATGAGGCTGATGAATACGTGGACCCGATCTACCAGTGTACGGGACGAACGACAGTAAGACCTAACACATAATGCTCAGGACGAACAATAGTAAGACCTACTACATGATGCGTAGGAGATGACACATGACAGACCATGGGCAGGTTCACGTGAGGCTAAGTAGGAGATGACCACCACAGAGTGGTCATATACCAATGTGTCTTTGTTTCACCATATATTCTCTTAGACTACTCTATACCTCGAATGTGGGATAAAAGCAAATAGAATTTTGAGATCTTCATTTTTCAAAATATCATGAGGAGATTATTAACTAGTTTTGAGAAGCATCTACCTCGTTGAATTTGAGAGAATTTTTTCGAGGAAGGCATAGCCAAGGAGAATTGTGGTTGTGGTTTATACCAGATAGTGATAGTGGTTTAAGTGCACAACGAATATTATAGTGATGACCAAATTTAGTATCAAGAAGGAGTTAATGAAAAGTGACATTATGCAATAGTCACGAGGACCATGGGCATGGGTCATTTTTTTAGAACTTTGAGAAGGCAATGGGAGCAAGATGTGAAATGTTAGGGGAGCTAGTCGGAGCGTTTAACGGGAATAATCAATTGGGAATATTTTGAATCTATTCAGAGGTTGCAACATGCACACCCTATCATGGTAACTTACTACATGATAATAATAAGCTCTTAATGATGGCATACGAAAGTAATGGTAATAAATTTAGATATATACTCATGTAACAATACAAGCATTGTTAAGATGAAACTTTTGATTATTTGGAATTGAAAGCAAACACATCGATGGCAGATGGAATATAGGAATGATCAAAGGCAATGGTTATGCATAAGGAAAAAATATCAATTTTAGAATACTACTAACAAATGTCCCTCGTTTGTACATTTATAATGCTCGTTCCTAGAGGATGGTTGCAGGTACGAAAGAAGAATGTTACCAAGGATGTTTCTAAACTAATAAAAATACTCACTCTTTTGTGGTTACTAGCTGGACAGAGGACGTCAGGATCATGGCAGCCACCTCAAACAAGGCATCTTTGGTGAACATTATGTAATAATGATAATGACATGTAGCATTGTCGTTGAAAGGGTAATGCTTGGAAAGCATCATATATCAACCTCCCCCATAATTATTTAGCTGTAAACCAAAAATGGTTTGGTGCTCCGTCGCGTATTGTGAACACCTCATGTTAGATTAGGTACGAAAGTAGAACACATTCATGGCCTCACGACATAGCTTGGTTTTGTTTTAATTATGGGTCATCCTTGAAATGTTACAAGGACCTATGTGAGGTGTATAATGTTACAAAAAACCCAATATTTACATTAGGGTGGAAGCGCTTCATAAAGAAAGTGGGATTTATTGAATACATATACAAGTAGGTGGAGGATGTGGTGTTTACCAAAAAAAAATCGTTACGAAGCAAAGCCAAATAAGGGAAAGGAAGGTCAAAGGAGAAGTATTTGCATGGAAGGGAGAATGTTTCGAGTCAAAAGAGGAAAATTTATTGGAAAATTTTTAAAAGGACATGCAAGTGCCAAAAGAACGGCTGGAAAATATTGGAAAGAAAGGGTGTGAAGGGTGTTTAAAGCTACTGTAAGGAAACCCCTCAATTTGTGGATAGGACAAAAGATTTTGAACATTTTGCTTATTGAATATATTTTTTTCCATGTTTTAATTTCATCAAGTGATTTTTATGCATGTCAATGGTTTCATCATTCAATGTTCTTAACGTATGGCTTACTTCCTTTGAGTCTCGCACTTAACCAGATTGAGATTATGCGGATGCAGGTATGATTTTGTTTCGTGTTAATGTTCATAATTTTCTCTTTTGTAGGATAGTGAGGAATAAGGTTATAGTAGTTTGTTCTTACTATTTTCAATATTTTTTTTCTGTAGTATTCCTGATTTTATTTATTTCTTTCTCTAACGTTACCCTTTTCATTTTTATTTATCTTTATTTTAGTTTAAGCATCATTAAGCATTCAAAATCCTAACAATTTCGTATTTTTATGCACTAAGGTTAATATCAGGATTTTGAAGTAATTAGAACATCCAAGTAATTGGTTATACAAGGAAATAATGTTAAATTATTTGGACATATATGCAAGCACTCCTTAAGGTTGTAAAATGAATTTGCACTCCATAGGGTTTATTATTTGCAAATCATTTTTAAACAAAGATAAAAGGAATTTGCACTCCATAGGGTTTCATTATTTGCAAATCATATTAAAACAAAGATAAAAGGAATTTGCACTCCACAGGGTTTATTCTTTGCAAATAATTTTTAAAAAAGATAAAAGGAATATGCACTCCACAGGGTTTCATTTTTTGCAAATCACTTTAACAATCCAAGATAAAATAAATTTTCACTCCACAGGTTTCAATATTTGCAAATTTGTTTCACAAATCCTTATACTCCACAAATTTTATCATTTAAATTTTGTTTAACAAAAGGAGATAAATATAAAATTGATGTAGGATTGTTACTTTACAAATTCAGGATTTTATTTTGCACATCCAAATTATTAGTTTCATAGATCATTTGTTGCACACTAGGAAAGTAAATTTCATGAACAACATGCACTTTCATAAGTTTGAAATAAATGCAATTCATATTTAACCATAGGCCCTTTGTTAACAGTTTTCTTGCAAGTACTGAGGTATTCAACACAAATTGACATAATTTTTACATGCATTTAAAGCACATTTTCACTCAAGCTAACAATAACCTTGGAGAAATTTTGTATTTCTTTGCAAGAGAGGGTTTTCCTAACAATACCCTGACTTTGAGTATGGTTTTGCAACTGGGCAAAATTTTCACTCAACATAATTAGTGCTAGAAGGAGGGCCTGCTTGGTTTACTTTATTGCTACTTAAATGCTAAATTGTTCATTATTACTTGAAAGTCTTATTTGAAGGTATTGGTCTTGACTAACGATATTTTGTTGATAGGTGATCACATTCATTGATTGGAAATTTATTTAATTTATGATGCATTGATGCTAACATTTTACAAATTGAGAACATTTCTTATTGTTATGGTATAATTGATGCATTGTTAACAAACACTTATTGTCATTGTTAAGCTAGAACCTAAGGGTATCATTACTAGATCTAAGGTTGTAGAAGATACCATTTTACAAAGCCTATCTCCTACTCGAAGACACCGAAGATCCAAGAGTGAAACAATTGTTATTCCACCTAGTGGGGTTTCAATTGAGCCACCTATTGTTCCTGTTCTTCCTATTGTAGTAACACCACAACCAAATCTAATGGCTACAAATTTTGCTTGGATAGGAGTACGCAATACCCCATTGAACATTACTGGGGTTGCCCATGTTATACCCAAGAACATAGGGAAATACTTTCCCAAATACAAACATGATGGCACCCGATTAGTAGAGGAAGACATTCAAGCTTTTAAAAACACATTTTACAGATTGTAAGTGGAACATGAAGATGTTGCTCGCAAAATGTTTCCTTTGAATCTAGATGACTTGGCATATGAATGTACATCAATCTACCTTCCAACTCCATTACGTCCTGGTCCAGTTAGAAACTATTTTTATGAATCAGTTTAGGTTGCCCTTAGATCCTGCCATAATTTATCATCAATTTGCTTCTTGCAGGAGAGAACCTAATGAACCATTGAGAATGTTCAACACAAGATTTTAAAAAATTTATTCAAGATTGATTGCTCTGTATGCTATCACTGTCAATATTGCCATTCAGATATACTTCAGGGCATTGGATCCCATGACCTCCATGTTTGTTAGGAGAAACCCTTTGGTCACTACTCTTGCTTTAACATATGCGGAGACCATGACTATCGAGCAGTAGTTGATATCATAAAGTTATGGGATAGGAAAATTACCTACTATAGGATAGTCTAGGGCATATAATCAAATCCTAATGATAAACCAAGCATTGTCACAATAGAATCTAATGTTGAACACTTTTCCCTACAATCAGTTTTACCCTACCATATCCGCTTATCCATCCACATTCACGTATCCGACAACATCCTCCTATTTGACCACTCCATTGCTCTTGGAGAATCAATTGGTCACCCACAAAGTTGTGGAAATGAATGCTCAGGCATTGCATACATTCTTAAATCCAACACCCATGCAGAGTTTGAATCCATTTTAAAATCCAAAAATTCAAACTCAAGGCACTTTGCAAAATCAAAATGTTCAAAATCAAAACGTGGTACCAAATCATAACATTTCAGATTTAAAAAATCCAACTAATCCTACCACTACTACTATCCAACCTAATGAGACTAATTTAGAGGTAAAATACCTAAATATGTTGGTCCAGAAGCTAAGTAGTGATATGGATCAGTTACAAAAGCAGGCACCACAAAAACCACAGTAAAACATAAACTATAGTTTTAAGAGAAAACAATGGAACACACGACCAAACAATGGGGGTGTGCCTAGTCCGGTTGCTAATCAGATTAATGCATCTACTAGTTCTAATCAATCTCATACAATTGTTAATATTTAAAATTTGACTATGAACAACTGGTGTAGGATGCATTCCACTAAAGAGCATAGTGAAAATGAATACCCCGAGTTTCAGAATATTGTAGGCATTTTGCAACAAGAGATGGATGATACCTGATGATGACTCTTCTCATCAAGCTAGTTCAAGCAAAGGTAAGAGAATTGATTTTTTTTTGAAACTTTTTGTCCCAAAGATGAAGAATAAGAGGATGATGATGATCCCATAGAAGAAGTTTAGGCCTTTAGGTAGTTTAAAAAGGAGAATCACAACTACCAGTTGAGAAGTAAGAGTAAGATCCCAAATACTTCTTCTACTCCTCTAAAAAATTCCATTATTCTAACAAATAATAAGGCAAATAACAATCGTAAACATCCATCTCATATTGATTCATCCAAACCACCAAAAAAGGTGCAAAATCTTGATTAAACTACTTATAATATTGTGGATTATTTAAAGAAAACAAAAGCTAACATCACTTTGTTTGAAGTTGCACAATTGAAAAACCAACAAGATTTCTTGATTAAGTACCAAGAAAAATTGATGCTAGGAAAACTACAAAGTTGCATTTGGTCTTGTGAAAGGAGAAAGGAGAGGTTCCTCCCTTCCTTCTAGCAATCATAATTACAGGAAAAAATTTAGACAATTGTTGAGTAGATTCAGGTGTGTTAGGTAATGTAATGCCTTATGTTACTTGTCAAAAATTGGGTTTGAAACCCAATCCTTCAAATAGAATGGTGGTACAATTAGATAGATCTGAGGTGAATGTGGTATGCATGCTTCATAACATCCATATTTATATTTCATCAAAACCTAGAATTCAACAATACATTGATATTCATGTTGTTGATATTCCTGACAAGTATGGTATGTTATTGGCTAGGGATTGGAGTAGAAACTTGAATGGCTATATGGCCATGGATTTTTCACACATGTGGTTACCTTGGAAAGGGGTATCCAATAAAATATGAATTGAAAGATATCCTAGACTCAAAGAGTTTATCACAAAGTATAATAGAACAAATGAAACCCTTTATAATGAGTCTAAGTTGGGTGTTTACACATTGGATACCAAGTTGGTCACAAATAAATCTAATGTTGAAATTCTATCTTGTGACTCACTTAATGATGATCATATTGTTTGGACACTTAAGTTTGATGGATCTAAATCCAAATAGGGTAGTGGAGCTGGGGTTGAACTCATTAACCCTAAAGGTAGGTCTTCTCTTGTTGCATTTAGATTACAATTTTCATGTACTTGCAATGCAGTGGAGTATGAAGCATTAATTTTTGGACTACAATTAGCCCTGAATAAGAATATTAAATGTTTGAAAGTCTTAGGGGATTCAACACTAGTTGTTAGGCAAGTAAAGGGGCAATACACGTATCATGATGAAAGACTAATTAATTACAGAACTAGAGTTAGGGACTTAATAGATGAATTTGAAGCCTTTAACATTTATCTAATTTCTAGAAAGAGTAATCGTGTTGTAGATTCTTTGGCAGTCACAATAGGTATGTTAAATCCCATCGATAAAAGAAAATTAAAAAATATTTTAACATAATTGGTTCCTTATCCTTCTATACCTGATAATGTTAAAAATTTACAAGTATTTGAAAGTGACAGACACATATTCGATTTTGTAACTAACTCAGGTGTTTGACGAAGACCAACAGTTACAAGAGGATGAAGGTGAAGAAGATGAGGTAATGAAAAGAACTAATGCTATCCTAAAAGGTATTGTCTCACTTGAAAAACTCTTTGATATTGACTACCAAAGCAAAAGGTGCGATAAAATCTCACCTTCAAATGATGCATATGATGTAGTTAATATTAGAAATAATGAAGATTCACATAATGTACTTATTGGGAAAGCATGCACACATCAATAAAAAGAATGAATAATACACGCACTTAAAGATTATATGGATTGTATTGCATAGAATTATGCTGAGTTAATAACTTACAATCAAAAAATTATCATGCATACTATTCCTTTGATGCCTGATTCTAAACCATTCTGACAAAAACAACATCCAGTTAACCCATTGTTGGAACCTCTTATAGAGAAATAAGTTAAAAAGCTATTAGATGCTAAGATCATATTTCCTATTGAAATTCCATATGGGTTGCAAACATAGTTCCTGTTAGAAAGAAAATTGGAGAGATCCAGTTATGTATTGATTTCAAGAACCTTAATAATTCTTCAAAAAAAGATAACTACCCTCTTCTTTCTATCGATAACATTTTACAAATGGTTAATGGATCTAAAATGATGTCCTTTCTTGATGGATATTCTGGATATAATCAGATTCTTATTGACCCATGTGATAGAATGAAGATTGCATTTACTACTAAATGGAGAACATTTGCTTACAAGAGAATACCTTTTGGTTTTCTTAATACAGGTGCTACATTTCAGTGTTCCATGGACTATGCTTTTAGAGACCTCATCGGTAAATGCATAGTCATTTATGTAGATGATATCCATGTTTTCACAAAGAAAAAGAAGATCACATTAATGATTTGAGAAAAGTTCTTCAAAGGTGTAGAGAACATGGAATTTCACTTAATCCTAAAAAGAACATCTTTGGAGTAACTAAGGAAAAATTGTTAGGGCATGTAATATCAAAAGATGGTATTTCTATAGACCCTATGATAATAGAGGTAATTCAAAAGATTTCTTTTTCGGATAGTAAGAAAGAGCTTAGATCATTCTTTAGGAAAATTAATTTTGTTAGGAAATTCATTTATGGATTTGTTGAAATTGTTAAACCATTGAATGATATGTTAAAAAAGGATGTTAATATTAAGTGGACATGTGAGGCTAGGACTGCTTTTCATAGTGTTAAAGATACCATTTTTAATGCACCTATTTTGGTAAGTCTTGATTATAATAAACCATTCTTCATCTATACTTTTGAATCTGATAATTCATTTGCTAGCGTCCTAACTCATAAAAGTGAAGATAATTCTGAAAACCCTATTGCTTTTATGAGTTCATCTTTGAAAGGTGCACAATTATAATATACCATTTTGGATAAACAAGTGTATACCTTATTTAAAATTGTCAAAATATTAGGCATTACATTTTGCATAGTAGAATTTTTGCTATTGTACTTGACCTTGTTGTGAAAACCATGTTAATGCAGAATGAACTAGGCAAAAAATGAGGAAAGTGGATGTCTACCTTACAAGAGTTTGATCTTGAGATCCATCCAATGAAGCTAGTTCAAGGACAAGGCTTGACAAAAGCACTTGCAAAGATAGATCCTCAAATTTCTTGTCAATATTATAATGTAGAGGACATCACACAAGATGAATGGTATATTGATATCATTTATTTCTTGTTTTTTTTGAGTAAAAAGGTAAAATTTTTATTAAAAACAACTGGTTAGCTTATACAAATCCATTTTGACATCATGCCTTTCTTGGAAAGGCTCAAAATGCAATTTTTCTATTTTATTTTATCTGCCTAGGATCTCTGAATCCCCTATTCTTTAAACTTTACCTCCTTCTTAACTGTATATGTCCTCTTCCAACAAAGATTATTGAAGCCCTCTTTGTTATTTTTTCTATTCTTGATAGCTTTCATATTGCATTTGATTCCATAGTTGTGCCAAAATGTTTTGTTCTATCTCTGTCATCGGATATTCTTCTTGTACTTTGGTCTGCACTATTTCTAATAACTTCCTTAACATAATCCCCCAGGCACTCTCTTTTGAGCCGAATTCCTATTTAAAAATTTTGTTGTTCCGTTCCAACCATATTTTCTAGCAGATGAAGCCAATCCCTAAATTCCAAGTTGTGCTTAGTATTTTGGATTTAAAGGTGTTATGTGACCAATAGTCCCAAAAATTACTATCGTTAGTAGGATACCATTTTGTTTTTCTAAATATGGAGAGCCACTAATTCCAGATTGTATAAGCATAGGAGCAATAAAAAAGAGGTGGTTTATAGTTTCTATCTCTTGGAAGCACATTACACATCTATTGGGTCCAATGAACCCCTTTATCCTCATATTATCCCGAGTCATAATGCTTTTGTGAAAAACCTTCCATATAAAACAATTAACCTTCAGCCAACCTTTTGGTTACCATATTTCTTTCCAGGTATGTTGTTGTTGTAGTTGGTTCTTGCTACTTTGATAAGCCTTTCAGTAGTCTGCTTTCATTATGTAAGTGCCTTGTTTCCCATATCCCAATGCTAGTTGATCAGGTCCATCTTTCCATAGCCATGTTCATTTTTCTAGAATTTCTTCCAGTTCACATTTTTTAGCTTCCCATTATTCACCTAACCACTAGTCCAAAATTTGCCATCTTCCTGAAGCTAATAGTTGTTGGTTTTGGGGGATGAGATATTGAGATATAAGATTTTGGCCATAATTATGAAGAGTCTCTCTGATACCACTAAGATGAGGGTATTGTTTGATAATAGGGAGGAAATTCCCAAGAATCATCCCACAATATGACTTTTCTCCCATCACCTACTTTCCAATGTAAGTCTTCCTTAATCAATGAGGTCTCTCTTTTGAGTGTTTTCCACATCTCTGATCCCACACCTGTAACTGAAAACTATGGGACATCCTCCATTTCATGTGTAGGATAATATTTAGCTTTTAGAACTTGACTCCATAACTGATTTGGGTTTGTGATCCACCATCAGTATAACTTTCCTATTAGTGCTAAGTTGTTTGTTGATGTAACTCTGATTCCAAGACCTCCCTCTTCCTTTGGTTGACATACTTCCTCTCAACTTACCAAATCATTTTTTTGATTTTCTTGTGCTCTTAACCATACAAATTTTCTCATCAGTTTATCCAAATCTTTGAGTATGCTCTTTGGAGTTGCTAAAATGGAAAATTTGTAAACTAGCATTGCTTGTAACACTGACTTCAAAAGTGTGACTCTGCCTCCAAAGCTTAACCATCTATGAGACCAGTGTGATAACTTCAATTTTTTTTTTATCTTTTATGGATTTCTAATCTTTCTTTTTAATGCTTTTTCTATTAAGGGAATTCCCAAGTAATCTAAATGACACGAGGCCATTGAGAACCTAAGAATATTTGCTATTCGATCTTTGATTCTCTTATGACCATTAAAGAAGAAAAATTTAGATTTTTCTTCATTTAGAATTTGGCTAGTGGCTGTAGTGTAGCAGTCTAATATTTCTATGATACTAGTTGCTTCTTTTGTTGTTGCTCCCCCCCATAATCCTGTATCGTCTACGAATTATATATGAGTGATAGCTATATCTCTGTTTATTTGAATTCTTGTAATGTTGTTCTCTACTTTTTTATTTTGTATGAGTCTTTACAATCCTTCTGCAAAAATAATGAACAAATATAGAGAGAGAGGATATTCTTGTCTAATTCCTCTACTAGCCTTAAATAGTGGGGAGGGGGTTCCATTGATGAGTATTGAAAAGGAGACTGTGGAGATGCATTCAAGTATCTAGTTGATCCAATCTTTCTAGAATCCAAATCTTTACAAAATGTGATCCAAAAATTCCCAACTCACTCTATCATAGGCCTTGGAAAGATCTAACTTTAGGAATATTTATTTATTATTTCTTTGACCCATATGATGTATAGGTTCTTGTGCTACTACAATCCCATCTAATATTTATCTACCCTACACAAATCCCCCTTCTTCAGGAGATATGATATTTTGTAATATAACTTTTAGTTTGTTAGCTATTGCCTTGGTGATGATCTTGTAGATCACATTGCAAAGGGCTATAGGTTTGTAATTTATTAGATTCTCTATCTCTCCTCCCTTTTGAATTAGAGCTAGAAAAGTATGTTTGAGAGATTTGAGGATTCTACCACTGGATTTGGCTTCTACTACTCTAGTTATATCTTCTCCTCTAGTATCCCAAAAAGCTTTATAGAATTCTATTGGTAGTCCATCAAGACCTAGGGCCTTTATTGATTATATGGGGAATATTGTTTCTTTCACATCTTCTTATTTGATCTCTTTCATAAGCTCTGCATTATGCTCTTGAGAGACTAATTTGGGGATACTTCCCAAGATTTCCTCCTGGGATTGTTTTGACATATGTGAATCTATAGTAAACAAAGTGGAGAAATACTCATTAGCTGCTTTTTGCATACCTGAAGTGGTGGTTTCAAGGAGTCCTACATTTTTTAAAGCATCAATCCGGTTATAGTGTTTCCTAGTTGTGGCTGACTGGTGAAAGAAATTTGTATTCCTATATCCTTCTTGAAGCCAAGTAATTCTAGATCTATGCTTCTAATAGGTTTCTTCTTTCTTATCTAGTTCCTCTTCCTCCTACATTAAGATATTTTCATGGGAGAGTAATTCTTCTGAAAGGGATTCCAAAGGAATTCTTTCTGTAGCTCCTTGCATTATCTCAACTAGCTCTGCTATTTGTTGCTAAAAATCCGATCTTTAGAATTTGCTCCAATTTTTCAATTTGTATTTGATATATTTCAATCTGGAGTGTAGCTAAAATTGTGCCTTTCCAAATGATGATTTTCCTTGTTGCCACCATTGTTTAACTAACTTTGGTAATTCCTGGTTTAGAAGCCAAAAGTTCTCAAATTTGAAGAGGTAGTTTTTAGATTGGGTTATTCTATTTGTGATATTTAGACATTACAAAAAAATGATCGAAAGATAATAGGTTTATGCTCCATAACTGGTGAATTTCTTCCTCTATCAATATCCTATCTAATATTGATTTTATTGCTTGGTCTCCTTTCCTTTTATTGGTCCAAGTAGTACCACATCCTAGAGGTGGAATGTCAATCAGATTTATATTATTAGCTTGGACAATTAGGAGTTTGTCCTTCTCATTGAGATGATTTAGACTTCCCTCTTGATCATTCATTGACATCTTGGCATTGAAGTCTCCACCCACCAGGAACCTATCTTCTAGGTATGCTTATCTAATAGTCTAGATTGAATTCCATTGGGTTTTTATTTTTGCACTTCCTTCATTCTATAAAAGTTAATAATCATCCAGACTGGGTTTGATTCTCTATCTCTTAATCTAGTCATCAAGATATCTCTAGCTGATGCTACTCCTACCTGCTGAAAAGTATCTATATTACAAAAAGTGGCCATTCCCCAGAGAAACCATGGGAAGCTTGGGCCTCATAGTCTCCATTCCTCCAACATCTCTTGGATATTGTTTGCATTGCTTCCAGTGATGCTCTAGTTTCCTATAATAAAACCACATCTGGGTGGTTATCTTCTATCATACGTTTAACAACCAATTTTCTAGGGTGGCCATTTAATCCCCTTACATTCCATGTGTGTATAATAATTGGGAACCCATGTTGTAGAAGTTGGCTATGGGTTTAACCATGCCTACCTCTCTCAACTATTCTCCTTGTTGTTGTATTTTTTCTTTGTTTATCTTTCTACCTACTCCTTGAGAGTTTGATTTTTCAACCTTTTCTCCATTTGGCTTATCCCAAGGGCCGAATTTTCTCTATTTTTCTCTGCTATTCCCATAATTACCTCCTTAGATGTATGTGGCTCTTTATTATATAGTACTAGAGCTCCTTCTGTATCTGGTTGTGGTTGCTCTTTATATTTTATCTGTTTTTTAAATTATACCTGTATGGATTGTCCTTCTTCTACCCCTCTCATTAATTTTAGGTATTGTTGTTTTTCTATATTTGTATGTTGTAGATGATGAACCTCTTCTGCTACTAGTTTCTCTAGATTTTTTGTTTGATTTGAGTGTGGTAGTTCCTCTGCTTCCATTGGATCATCTATCTTGAGGATCTCATATTTGTTGGATGGAGCCCTTCCTTCTTGGCATTGATTTGTATTTCCTCACTTCTGCTGATTTTTTCCTCTTTCTTGGTTATTATTTTTTATTCCTTTTCTCATAACCGTCTGAAATTCTTGTTCATTTTATTTTTGCTGAGGTTGGTTTCTTGGGTTTGGATTCGTTGGATTTATCTATCCTTTGGCTAGTTTGGGGCAGCCTCTCACCAAATATTCGTATTCTTGATATGCTTTATATTTGAAAGTCATATATTCATAGTCTATTTGTTGTCTCCATATATTCCTTCCGAATTTGAGGTTAATTTTTGCTGGCAATGGTTTTACCAAGTCCATCTCCACACAAATTTTGGCATACACTGCTGATCCTCCTTCCATTGATTTTTTTGATATGCCTATGTATTTTACCAAGAGATTACCCATCAACTCCAAATTTCCTCTTTCCAGTATTCTAAAGGAAGTGCAAATAATTTTAGCCAAATTGGAGTTGCTGAGGGTTCAGTTCTAGGATCCAAAGTGGGTCGCTATGGTTGCATGAATAAACCTGTAGGGCCTATGTTATACGAACCTCCCTCAAAAGATTTGTCCTAGTCAAATATCATTGTGAATTCAACTACAAAGTATCCATTCGATAATGTGAAGATATCCAATTCCCCTTGTGGTGCCCAATACTTTCTGGTCTAGGAGTACAAGAACCTTGCAGAAGGTTGAAGTCCCACAAACTTGCATATTAAGGTATGCTTGGATTTATACACAATGTCATCTAGTATGAGTTCTACAATTTATAGCACATGAATTGTTTATGTCTGAGGTAAACATTCATTTCTTTTGGCTTGTTCAACTTCAGTCTCCTTTCTTTTACTCGTGGCTTGTAATATTTTTTTGGCCTGTTCTTTTGTATCATCTCTCTTTTCGTTACTGCATCTAACCACTTGCAAAAAGGATTACGTATTAGGTCCCTTGGGACTCTTAATACTTCCCTCAGAAGTCCCCTGTGTGAACCCTCCTCCCGAGGATTCTCCCATTGAATTCTCCACCCTTGTAAACCCTAATTTTTCAATTTCAAGCATTCTCTATTTTTCAAGCCTTCTATTAGGGTTTTCTATTGTAACCCTTAAATTACACAAAATAAGGTAAAAAAACTCTAAAGCCATATTAAAACTTCAAAAACATGAGTTTCAAAAAATATAATAATAGACGATACCAAAAAAAAAATCCAGTTTTCTCCCTTCTACAACAATACAACTTTGATATCTAGCAAAAAACCCCCATTTTCCTGATCTTCTCCCTCTGCCAATCGTGGTTAGGACCAGATCCATCCAATATCATTTATTTCTTCTTGAATGGTAAGTGCCCTTCACATTTTAATTCCACATAAAGAAGAGCTCTTTGTTTCAAATTTGTGAACTTTATGATTAATGTTGGTATGTTGTACAGGAAAAACCACGAAGGAATTTTTCTTCTTTGCTTGACATTTATGAGAATTTGTGAATGAAAAACAAAAAGTGTCTTGCAAATCATTTTTTTCTTGGTCGTACAAATACCAATTCTTATTGGTAAGGAAGGACTGTAAAAAGGAATTGCTCGCACTAAGAACAATTTTTCTATTTATTCTATACATAATGACAAAAAAAGCTATTGATGATAGGGATCCACATAAAAGAGTTGCATAACTGAGCAATATCATACTTACATGCATCATTGACCAATGAGATTGTAAAGTAGGTACTAACATTGCAGATTGCTGCATTTTATCCGAAATACCTAAAGTAGCAAAACTATGGGTTAACATGGCACATGGCGCGGTGATTGCACCTAACCATCGGGAATCCTGGCTCCGTACTTCTAGAACTATATGAATCACGGATGAACTCCATGAAAGGAACATGAATGAATCAACTAAACTCCAGCCTTCTATTCCGAATTGATTATTGAAGCGGAGATACAACATGCTCTATTCAGGGTGGGACTTGTTTCTAATAGTGGGCGCTTTTCTATATAATAAGGGGTTGTTTCCATTATCAGTTGATGCTGGCCCATTACTATTGAGAGAGAGGGCCCAACGATTTGGGGAGTATGCGCAACCAACTTATGATGATTCTATCCCGCCCCTAAAGCTACGTAATAGGGAGGGAGATTAGAGATGCTCGGAGATCGGAATATGCAACGCTTGGCTTGAATAATGAGTGGGAGATTGGGAGATGCAAGTCTGGATTGGCTTTCAATAATCGCCTCTCTTAATAATAACTTGGCCCTGATGAATTTCGACATTTCTAAGTAGGCTCTATTAATTCATTCATTTCGCCCTACTATTATCGGCCCTATTAATTCATTGATTCCCCGTATATTATCAAAGGGGGGCGCTTTTGAACGGGGATAATTCTTGAAGTAGCTGGCCCCCCTTCTCCATAGAATTCGGAGAAAGCTCCTTGGGAATAGTAAGGCGCTTATTAATCGAAGAAATGGGGGAAAACGCTTACTTCCTGAGCCTGATAATATAGGGGCGTACATACTTCCATTTCCCCCATTAACAGAACCTACTTCCATTGGTGGAACGCGTAGCACCTTCTTATCAATCGCGTTCCTCGACTATCATAACTGCCTATACTGGGTCTTTGCCTCGCTACCGGGCATGGCGTCGGGGGTGAATGAACAAGAGCCGCTCTATCCCCCGTAGTATCCCGCCTTGAATAAGAATCGAGAGGCCATTCGATATGGCGGCTCTTTCCCCCATTTCTCGATTCATAAGGGGGATCGGCTTTAGGCTTATAAGGAGAAGATGTGGGTCGATGGCATTGGCTCTATCACAAGGTACGGGTTCGGGTCGAACACCTGGTTCATGGTAAGAAGAATCCACTCACATCTTACATGAGTTTCACAGTAAGTATGAGATGGGGTATGGTTCTGCAAATGCCACCATACACCAGATCTTGAGATCTAGTTACTATTGACCACATATATTTAAAGATGCCCATTCCCATGTACGTTCTTGTCATATTTGTCAACTTGCAGCTAATAGAGAGAGACATGCACCTATGCCATTACAACTTGTAGTTGAGATGAAATCTTTTGCTCAATGGGGCCTAGATTTTATAGAGGTTATAAACCCTAATTTTTCATCTTTCCATATGTTCATTCTTATTGCCATTGATCATTATACTAGATGGACATAAGCTATCCCCACCAAAAATTGTACTACTGAGGTTGTTATTCAATATTTGGAAGAACACATCATGACTAGGTTTGGAATGCCACATTCAATTATTTACAATTGGTTATGCTTTTATTTCACTCTGTTTTGTAGAATGGGCATATGATAACAAGGTGAGCATCAAATATTCTTCTAATTATTACCTACAAGGTAATGGCTTAGTTGAATCATCTAATAAAAACTTATTGTCAATTATTAAGAAATTGATTGAACATAATCCTTGGGATTGGCACAATAAATTGAAGTTTACATTGTGGGTAGATAGAATAAGAATTAAGGAATCCATAGGAACATCACCTTATCATTTAGTGTATGGTCAAGATCCAATTTTTCTCGCTAATATTAAATTGCGAACTTTATAATTCATGAAAGAATATCTCAAAACAGATGATAAAATTGAATCTCGTCTCACTCACGTCATGCATTTAGATGAAAAAAAGAGGATGTATTGCTTCATTTTAGTAAACATCAGGATATTGTTAAAATATGGTTTGATAAACAAGCCAAAATTAAAGATTTTAGGATTTCTAATTTGGTGTTGCTTTGGGATAAGGCACATGAGAAAAAGGGTGAGCATGATAAATTTGACTATATTTGGCATGGTCCTTATTAGATTTCTGAAATTCTTAGTGAAAACACTTTTCGACTGAAAACCTTGAGTGGGGAATTGGGGATGATATTCATTTACCTATTAATGAGAAGTTTCTTAAGTACTACTTTCACCCATGAAGCAGTCGAGTTCTAGTATCATTTGTATCATTCTTGTATATTATTGTATATAGCTTTTGGGTTTTCATGCTTTTGTCTTTTAGCTTTTATTTGTGTGGCACTTTTGTACATAATCCCTTGTTTTGCAAGTTTTGCTAGTTGCTTTCTTGTCAGTTTTCATTAGGTTGATATTTTATCTTTGTGTGTTGCTTGTTATTTTCACACTTTTGGGTTTGTCCTTCTCATTGGGGTTGTGTTTTGTGATAGATACTAACTCATGGTTCCTTTGTTGATAATTGGTCCTTTGTCATGTAGGATGGATGGCCTAGTTTGGAATCAGGTGGAATTGAGGAAAAGGGAATGACATTTTTTAGTGATCATTCTTTGATTTTGGAATAAGATGGTGGATTTTGAAACAATGAGATATTTCGCTGAAGCTCCACATGTAACTCACATATTAAAGGGTATTCTTTGAAATATTGAAGGATGAAGTCACTTTAATTTGTAAATTTAGGTAAAAATATAACACACTCCATCTTTAGATTTAAGTGATTTCTAACCCAAGCGTCATGTAAATTTTGCAGAGCACTAAAATGCTTAGTAAAAAAAAAGGAAAGAAAAGTCAAATCAATCAAAAAGTTTAGATAATCTTCATTGGGGCTATGGATGCCTGACTGGCAGTGGAGCAATGTGTAGACAAAAAAAAAAATACAAAATTAATCTAATGCCTAGGTGATTCAGATAATCTCTACCAGGGCTATAGATGCCTAATTGGTAGTGGAGCAATGTGGGGGCACATTTTTAATGAGTGACATTCTATAGCCTAAATGCAAAACAAATGATGGAATCCGGATTGTTTCAAGAACACAAAATGAATCACAAATCGCACACTGGGAAGAAGCAAATGATTCATATGTTTTCATTTGAATATATTTACCCCATTGTCTTTGGATATTACTAGATGATTTTTATCTCTATAATCTTAGGTTTCTTTGGTTTCAGATTGGGTTCTTCATCCAAAATGCTCAGGAGCATTTCCCAACAAAGTCGTAATTTTTTGTGACTGTTGCACAACACACCCCAAATGTGGGGATCCACCTTGAAATTTTGATGTCTTTGGGAATTTTGGTTTTCTTTGAGTGATAATTTTGATAGGTCCCTACCCATGATTTTGCAATGTAGATTCCAAGGTTCATTGTTGGGTAGTGTCTTCTTATCTTCTTTTAAATTGTTTAATGTTGGTTAGTGTCTCCTTGTATTTTCTTTGATTTTAATGTTTTGGTTAGGTTTAATTATTGAGTTTTAATGTTAATTTTGATGCTTTGAAATCAATTAATTCAAACATTTGGAATTAATGAAATCACATTTGTTAATAAAACAAAAAATAAGATAAAAAATCAAAGTATATATATATATATAATAATATTAATATGAAACTTTAACATAATATCTAGCTTGGAAGCCAAAAGCTTAATCTAGATTTATTATGGGAAAGTTTTATGTGATTTCTTTAATGTTTATGTAGTTTTTACCACAGGTTACTAAAAGTGATGGTCTTGATCTAGATCCTGGCCCAAGCAGCGAACGCAACGTTGTCAACATAGACAGTGGCACAATTCCAAGGATATGACTTCCAAGGATGACAAGGTTGATGAAGATGTGGACTCGACCAACTAGCGCATAGGGCAAACGATAGTAAAACTTGACACATTATGCGTGGGATGAACAATAGTAAAACCTGACACACGATGTTCATGAAATGATACATGAAGGACTGTGGGAAGGTTCACACGAGGCTAAGCAGGGGATGACCACCACAGAGTGGTCATATACCAATGTGTGTTTGTTTTACCATATACTCTCTTAGGCTACTCCGTGCCCTGAATGTGGGATAAAAGCATATAGCTTTTGGAGATCTACATTTTTTAGAACATCATGAGGAGATTATTAACGAGTTTTGAGAAGCATCTACCTCATCGAATTTGAGAGACTTGTT
Source organism: Wollemia nobilis (assembly GCA_028583015.1). Classification (NCBI taxonomy): domain Eukaryota; kingdom Viridiplantae; phylum Streptophyta; class Pinopsida; order Araucariales; family Araucariaceae; genus Wollemia; species Wollemia nobilis. Next base: position 978,393 of record JAQPPZ010003229.1, read on the forward strand.
TTGAGGAAGGCATAGCCAAGGAGAATTGTGGTTGTGGTTTGTACTAGATAGTGATAGTGGTTTAAGTGCACAATGAAGATTACAATGATGGCCAACTTTAGTATCAAGGAGTTAATGAAAATTGACATTATACAATAGTCACAAGGACCATGAGCATTAGTCTTTTTTTTTTGAGAAATTTGAGAAGGCAATGGGAGCAAGACATGGAATTTTAGGAGAGCTGGTCGAAGCGTTTTACATGAATAATCAATTGGGAATATTTTGAATCTATTAAGAGATTTTGGCATGCACACCCTGTCATGGTAACTTACTACATAATAATAATAAGCTCTTAATGATGGCATATGAAAGTAATGGTCATAATTTAGACATATACTCATGTAACGATGCAAGCATTGTTAAGACAAATATTTTTGTTGTTTGGAATTGAAATCAAATGCATCGATGGCAGATGGAATATAGGAATTATCAAAGGCGATGGTTACGCATAAGGAGAAGACGTTAATTTTAGAATACTACCAGTAGATGTCCCTTGTTTGTACGTTTCTAATGCTCATTCCTAGAGGATGGTCGCAAGTAGGGCAGAAGAACGTTACCCAGGGTATTACTAAACTAATGAAAATACTCACTCTTTGATAGTTACCAGTTGGATAGAGGACGTCGGGATCATGGCAGCCACCTTAGACAAGGCATCTTTGGCAAAAATTATGTAAGAATGATTATGATATGTAGTATTTTCGTTGAAAGGGTAATGCTTGGAAAGTGTCATAGATCGACCTCCCCCATCATTATTTAGCTTTAAGCAAAAAAACTGTTTGATGCTCCATCGGGTGCTATAAACACCTCATGTTAGAGTAGGTAGAGGAGCAAAACACATTCATGGCCTCATGAAGTAGTTGGATTTTGTTTTAATGATGGATCATCCTTGAAATGTTACAAGGACCTATGTGAGGTGTATAATGTTATCAAACGCCCAATATTTACATTAGGGTGGAAGCACTTCATAAATAAAGTGGGCGTTATTAAAGACATATACAAGTAGGTGGAGGATGCGACGTTTACCAAAGATAAATTTTACAAAGCAAAGCCAAATAAGGGAAAGGAAGGTCAAAGGAGAAGTATTGCATGGAAGGGAGAACGATGTCGAGCCAAACAAGGAAAAAATAATGAAGAGTTTTTTGGGAAAATTTTAAAAGGACATGCAAGTGTAGAAAGAATGGCTGGAAAATCTCAAAAAGAAAGGGCGTGAAGGGTGTTTGAAGCTACTATAAGGAAACCACTCAGTTTATGGATAGGATAGAATGTTTTGTACATTTTTCTTATTGAATATTCTTTCTTCCATGTGTTAATTTCATCAAGTGATGTTTATGCATATCAATGGTTGCATCATTCAATGTTATTAATGTATGGCATACTTCCTTTGAGTCTCGCACTTAACCAGATTGATATTATGTAGATGCAGGTCTGATTTGGTTTTGTTTTAATGTTCATAATTTTCTCTCTTCCATAGGATAGAGAGGAATAAGGTTATAGTTGCTTGTTCTTACTGTTTTTGACATTTTGTTTCCATAGTATTCCTGATTTTATTTATTTATTTCTCTAACCTTACCCCTTTTTATTTTTCTTTATATTTATTTTAGTTTAAGCATCATTAAGAATTCAAAATCATAATAAGTTCGTATTTTTATGCACTAAGGTTAATATCAAGATTTTGAAGTAATTAGAACATCCAAGTAATTAGTTCTACAAGGCAATAATGTTAAATTATTTGGACATACATTCAAGCACTCCTTAAGGTTTTAAAATGAATTTGCACTCCACAGGGTTTATTCTTTGCAAATCATCTTTAAACAAAAATAAAAGGAATTTGCACTCCATAGGGTTTCATTATTTGCATATCATTTATAAATAAAGTTAAAAGGAATTTGCACTCCACAGGGTTTATTCTTTTCTAATCATTTTTAAACAAAGATAAAAGTAATCTGCACTCCATAGGGTTTCATTGTATGCAAATCACTTTAAAAATCCAAGATAAAAGGATTTTTCACTCCACAAGTTTCATTATTTGCAAATTTGTTTCATAAATTCTTATACTCCATAAATTTTATCATTTAAATTTGTTTAACAAAAGGAGATAAAGATAAATTGATGTAGGATTGTTTCTTTACGAATTCAGGATTTTATTTTGCACATCCAAGTTATTAGTTTCATAGATCATTTTTTGCACATTGGAAAAGTAAATTTCATGAACAACATGCACTTTCATAAGTCTGAAACAAATGCAATTCACATTTAACCACATGCCCCTTGTTAACAGTTTTCTTACAAGTACCGAGGTATTCAACACAAATTGACATAATTTTTACATGCATTTAAAGCACATTTTTAATTAAGCTAACAAGAACCTTGGAGAAATTTTGTGTTTCTTTTCGAGAGAGGGTTTTCCTAACAATACCTTGACTATGAGTATGGTTTTGCAACTGGGAAAAATTATCACTCAATAGCTTCCTTTGCTGATCTTTGGTGGCTATTTTATTCTCCAATGCTTGGAGGATTTGAGATGATTTGGTGGCTTCTCTTGGCTATTGAACGTTGCAGATATTTGTGCACTAATAATGTCTTTAGGCACTTTAAAAAATTCTGATTTTGTGCCCTTCTCACGAACACAAACAATAATATTTTTGAGAGCAATAGAATAGTGTAAATGAATCTAATAATCAATTTTTTAATGCACTAAAAATCTCACCTTATCACTCCAATCAACTCTAAAAAATAATACACAACATAAATAATTACAACTAATCAATAATAATCTGAAATGAATCTTCAAAAATTATTATGCAATTTCCTTATAAGCAAGGTAACAGGAGCTAGTCTTCTTTTGCTTTCCAAAGTATATGAAGGGTGTTTGTTGCAAGTGTAGCAAGACTCTTCTAGTCCTTCTTCTTCTTCCAAGTATGGAAGTTATTCAATGAGATCTTCTCCTGATCTCTCTTGCTTCAGGTGCTGGATTGATTATGAAGAAGATACTCTTCGTATATTTCTTGTAGGAAGCTTTTCCAACTCATTGAATCTCCTTTTCCTACAACAAAGTATTAAAAATGAAATATGCTTCTAAATTAGTACTCTCTTCAAGAGTCTTCTTCAGGATCAAGGTTTTTGTGGCCTTTTTTAGTATCAAGGCTTCTATAGCCTTTTTTTCAATATCAAGGCTTATGTGGCCTTTTCTTCAATATCAAGGTTTTTGTGGTCTTTTCTTCAATATAAAGGCTTTTGTGGCCTTTTATTTTGGATCAAGGCTTCTATGGTCTTATCTTCTAGATGAAGGCTTCTATGGAATTTTTTTTAGATTAAGGATTCTATGGCCTTTTTTTCTTGTGAAGTTCCCAATCTAGCAATGGAGATATCTTGTCTCCCAACTTCACCATGATTCTTCTCTAGAAGTCTCTTTTGTAGTATTCTTCTCTTGCAACAACTAATATATGCACTATGAAGGCACTCCAACCTTTGGGAAATGAAGTTGAAATATCCTAGCTTTCTATTGTAGGAGGTGTCCCAATCATCTAATAATTAATTCCCTGCAATAAAAGAAACTTCAAGTAAAATTTTCCAGATCTTTTAGATGAGCTTCACTAGTTGATTCATCAAACTAGTGGATCAAATGTTGAGTCTCAATTTTCATGAGTTTTTGCTTGTAACTCTATGGAAAGAGTCTAGCCATATGCAATCTCAGTATTTCTAAGATTTCTTTCAATCCTCACTTATGGCTCTCTCTAATTATACCACCTAGAACCTTTTGAGATTTTTTGACAGTGACTGGTCTAATGGCGCATCAGGTTGACAAAAAACTCAGGGTCAATGATAATGGTGGTTTTCCTATTGATCTACTATAGCTTGATCTACCGTAGCTCTGATACCACTTGTTAGTTTTTGATGCAACATGTAATGGGAGATAAAAATCACAAGATGTAGAATAATATGAAAGAAAGTAAATCTGTGAGATGACTAAAAATATACTATAAATATAAATGATGGAAATATATACAAAGTAGCTATGGAGGAAATGAACACCATGAATAAATCTACTACTCAAGAATGAGCTTTGAGCTTATCACACTCCATCACATTACATCACACTCTACTACATCACACCGCACTGCTCTATACTGCTTCACACTACTTCCTACTGCTATATACTCCTCTATGTCTATGACCCTTTATATAGGAAGATAGGTTCCTTGACCAACACTTTACCTAGCTGTGCAAGGGATATCTTACACATATACAACTTGCACATTGACACTTGTGCATTTATTACATTACATGAAGTAACTAGATAAATTCCTCCTAAAGTAATCTAATGTCCTAAGATTAGTTTTCAAATTCATTGATTTTTTTAGATAAAATTTGAAATTCATCGAATTCAAAACTTTAATGAACAAATTCGACGAATAAACCCTATAAATTCGACAGGAAAAATTTTGAACATAAAAAAATATAAAAACCCTAAAATCAGTGATTGACAACTGAAAAATAAAAGGCTTGGATAATAATTTGGTAGAAAAAGAACATGAGCGGATCCCCAACTTTCTACCACCACATAGTCCTAGATTATTGAGAAAACTGTAAGTTGGGATGTCTATTGCGGTAGGGACTAGGCCAGATTGCTGGATTGGACAAGCTTCCAGTAATCTGATTCTTTTCTTGGATTTAAAGCACAAACATGATTCACCTGTGTGAATGTGGCATTGAATGCAAATCAATCGTTTCTACTTATCTTGTCCATATCGTATTTTTCGTCACTTTCCTCCAACTAATGTTTCCAAGTATTCTCACCTTTCAAACACCACTGTATTTGAATTTTATTGGTCTTCAACTCTTATGGTTGTAGATGCAAATGACTATTTAACCATAACGTCAACAATTATATATTCCCACTTATTCTCACAATCGATGAAGGATGAACTTAATGTACGAGTTCGCTTTTATTTATTTTTTATTTTTTTAATATTTCTTATATATATCTGTCATAGAAAAAAATTATTGATTTAAACATTTGAAAATATTTTTATCTATTAAAAATTTATTATGTTTAGATAAAGTTATAAAAATGTTTATATTTTTAAAAATATTTTAAAGTATATATTTGAAAAAAAGTTATTAAAATCAAATATTAAAATTTGGTATGTTTATTTTTAATTTTATATAAAAATAAATAATAAAATTATTTCAAAAAATATATGTGCATTTATAATAATCGAATTTTATGTTGAATTTTTAAACATGTCAATTTTTTTTCAAACTTCAAGAGTGTCGAACTTGAATACAAACTCGAACTTGATAACTAAGGTTCTAAGTATGTACCAAGAAAGGTACATTTACATGATCCAAATGATGTAATATAATCTATTTCTAACAGGTAGAGAGAATGTAGTAAAAATTAAGCTTGGATAATTGGGCTCAACATACTTAGAAGAATTCTTTCCCATTGTCTTTGATTCTCTTTGTACAATCTTCAAATTAATTTTTCCCTTAGAGCTAAGTTTACATCCGTAAGAACTCTTAAATCGAGACCTCCCATAGTTTTATCATCACACACCTTGCTCCATTTCACCAAAGGAAATTTCCTTTTATCATGTAATCTTGACCACAAAAAGGATTGCATAATATAGATTAAACTTTTTCTATTGATTTTGGCATAGTATACAATGACATATAATAAGTTGGAATGGCCTATAAGATTGGCTTAATTAGTTGTACTCTTCATGCTAACGATAACCATCTACCTTTTCATATATGTAGTGTTTTCTAAACTTTACTTATAATTGGATTCCATAATTTTATCTTCATTCTCCCCTAAAATAAGGGCATCCCTAGATAAGTTGCTAGCAAATTTACCTCTTCCATTTGAAGTAACTTGAATATCCCTGCATTGATTTTAGCTGGAGTGTTTAGAAAGTAAATTCTGGATTTTGTCCTATTAAATTGTTGCCCTGATGCTCTTTCATATATATTTTAATAAGTTATTCAAATCTCTCGTCTTGTTTATCCTTGCCCTCATAAAAAGGGTTGTATCATCTACAAACCATTGATGGGTGATGTTGTTGATGTTATTACTAGCCTTAAATCCACTTATAAGCCCATCTTTATTAGCCTTCTTCAAGTTCCTACCTAAAACCTCTACCATAATAATGAACATGTATGGTGATAGAGGATCTCCTTGTCTAAGACCTCTCTTGGCTTTAAAATATTTTATTACTAACCCATTGACCAACACTGAATATGAAACTGTAGAGACACAAGATTTAATCCATCTAACCCATTTCTTCCCAAAGCCAAACATTTTTGATATTGCAAAAATAAAATCCCAATTAACCCTATCATAGACTTTACTCATATGAAGTTTATGATTATTTCTTTCTCTTTTCTTGAAACTGTTGAATGCATAGCTTCATAAGCTACTATGATTATGTTTAGAATCTCTTTCCCTTTCACAAATCCTTCTTGCTCTTCTGAAATAATTTTGTCTAACAGTGGTCTTAATCGATTCACCGTCACTTTGGAGATAATCTTATATGCCATATTACATAGTGTTAGGATCCTCAATCCTAACATTATTAGTTAGTATTAGTTAGTATTATTAATCATTTAATTATTATATTATTAACTTATAAAGTGAACCATCACGACCCTTCATAACGTGAACCATCACGTCTCTTCATACGTGAACCATCATGTCTCTTCACCAATGTAGCTTTAGGGTAGATATATATATTAGGTTGGCCATCCATATCAAATCATCCAAGAAGAAGAATAATAAGCATATATTCTAAGGAGGGAGCCCCCTATAGTGGCAAAGCGATTACAAGGGAGCCCCCTTTGAGTGGCCTACGATTACATTTATATTAAATTATTTATTAATTTTGCAGTAAGACCTTGGGGTCTTACCACATAGGCTCATGGGTCTAAATGAATCAAACAACTTTGCATCCTTCTTTTATGGAATTAGGGTAAGATATGTTGCATTTATTTTATAAGGTATGTATTGTTTTACCCTAGATTGTTCCACTACCATGTATTATTTTATAAGTGTATATAGCCCACCGTTTCTTGAAGGATTCCATATTTGTGTTATCATATCAAACAATTGAGGATGGTCTTCCCACATCTGCTCATATTTAAAATATGATATTTTTTAAATTTACTTACCACCATTTTAGCTCTTATTGGTTAGTGATCTAAACCAATACTTGTCAAGGTATTAATTTTAGCACACGTCCCTTCATTTGGCCAATGATCTGAGAGTATGCATTTGTTTTATTTTTTTGCTATTAGGTTTTGGCCTATCCTATTGTTGGTCCATGTATAGTTGTCTTCTTCAAACTCAACCTCCCATAGATTATTATTTTAAATAAAGGCTTATATATCTCTCATAATTTGGGTTAATTTCCTAATTCCTCCAAAATTTTCATCCAACTTGGTTATGGCATTAAAATATCCTATGATCATGAATCGGGTTTCTTGGTATTTACTTCTAATAAAGGCTTCAATATCACTCCAAAATTCTAATCTACTTGATTGAGTTGTAGGTCCATAAACATTGATAAGGATAAAATGAATATTTGCAAAGTAGTGATTAAAGAGGCTATCCAATGACTAGTTTTAAGAATGGTTACATAGGAGGTTCTAGTAGTATTCCAACAAGTTAGAATTCTCCCTGCCACTCCTTTAGAATCCATAGCATCTCATTCACATCTCGCCCATACTATTTTCTTAGTTTTGAAGACTTCTTCTTTTTGTCATTTTATTTTCCTAGATACAAAGAATATTAGGCTTATTACTTAAATAGAGGTCCTTGATACACCTCTGTTGTGAGGGACATTAACACTCCTTATATTCCATGAGATGATAATCATGTCTCATTAGGGTCTATTGGTCCTGCCTACAAATTCCCAATATAATTTTTTGTTTGGTAAAGTGAAGTTCAACCAACTTAGTTTGTGTTGCTTTCTCTATGTTTGCTCTTGCTTTCCTGGATCTCGCTTGATAGTTTGAGTTTTTCCTCTTTTTGGCTTGCCTATATCAGAAGTAGGTCTTATTATTCTATTCCTCAATATTCTTTCACAACTTTATTTTCATTAGATTTATCCTCTCTTGGCTCTACTACGGAAGCTTTTGACTTGTCCTTAATTTTTGTTATTTTCTTATTAATGGTAGAAGTATTAACATCTAATACTACATTTTCTTTACCAATTTTTTTCTTCTGAATGGTGCATGGTACTTCAAGAGAGTCTTCAAAATTTGATGAGGTATATTGCTTAGGTTCATCGAAAATGTTTGTCCCTAAATTAGGATCATACTGAATAAAAATTTCCTTGTTAATATGTAAAACCTATTGTACTGTGTCTTCTAAGCTTTGACATACTTTTTTTCATAGGATAAAGCCTCAAAAAAGTTGGTATTTCTTCCAATATCCTTCCTTACTGGTATCCACTACTTATTTGCTTTCATTTGTTTAGATCTATTTTTTGGAAGTTGAAACCATCTTTGATAAGGATCTAAAAAGATAGGATTTTATTTTAGGTTTCTTTTCTAAAGTCTAAAATAAAATTTAATAAAATCTTCTAGATTTTATTAAATTGTCGACACTTGTGAAAGTCGACCAATTTGTTAGAAATATCCTAAAAAAATATTGTTAGTTTTTAGGATATTAGTTCAATTTGTATTTGGCATCTTGTATGCGTATTTAAAGTTATAAATTTAATAAAATAAATAACCAAATTTTCAAATCCTGATCATTGGTATCAGAGCTTTCTTGGCTTCTGACCTATGAGGAGGGTTTCCCTCGAGGAAATACCCCCTCCCCTCAGTTTTATTTTGTAAATTGTAAACGTGTAGAATGTGGCACTCTCATCCCCTAACCAATCAGGCTCTACATAACTAGTTGTTTGGCTACACCTCATCCTAACTCATCACTGTTGCATTGTATTGAGGCATTCAATTGCCACTTTAGAAGCATTCCCAATATTATTCCACCATCGCATGGGGACCCATTACGATATTGTGAAAAGTCCTCTAGCCTCTCCACTACATCGATGCTCTCCTTATGACCAGTCGTTGTGATTCTCCTCTCCTTGCTAGACCTCTGCCAACACCACCAACTTGATGATATGATTGATCCAATCAGAGCCACCTAAAAGGAAAGTTTACTATAATTTGATTGTTTAAATTTGATGCCCTTTTTGTCATTCGTCAGAGACCCCTCTTCCTTCTTGGTACCAATGATCGTTGTTGTGGACCATTTCAATCCCACATGTGATAGGAAGTTACCACTTGCAAGCATGACTGTCATTCAGATGTGATATCAACTGGTCTCCACTATGAATTTCTTATGCAGTCAAATGGACGTTAATTTTATTACATCTTGAAAATATCCTTAGCAATGCCACTTCCTGTGGCATCTTTATATCCATCACTTTGGTAGCCCCTTCATCTGTGCTCTCAATATGACGATGGCTCTCACCTTTCTACTATGACACCTGACCTGAAGCAGGTCCATCCGATGTCCAAACACAAGATGATAAAGATAAAATCACATCAAAACCTTAGTGAATTGATCCTTCAATATAAGATGTTTGGGTGATGTTTCTATCATTTGCTTGTTGTACAACTTAACTAAATATCCCACATCTTTCATGGGATGGTGCCTTTTGTGCCTTAAAAGAGGAAAGGATCCCATTTTTAATCAACCACGTGTGGTGGTCAAGGAGTCTTCTGCATGTTTTAAGATGGATGCTCTAGTGGTGGGCGCCCACTTTACAACGATGTGGTGGCTCGATCAACCTAGTTGACCATATTATGGTTAACATATGGATTTATAAGAAAAACATGTTTTTGGTTGTTATTTTTCATTGCATGAAAGATAAAACCTCACATTCTTTGTGTGGGTGTTACTAAATTGTTTAAAGGGCATGAGGCACCTATTTTCAAATCATCAACTATTGTGCCTAGCCAAGGTGTGAGTAGTTGGTTGTTAACCTTAAGACTTTAGCCACTGAAATTCAGTGGACTTTGACCCATTGATGAGTTTCTAGGTTTTTGACTTACCCAACAATTTTATAATATTTTGTAGAATATTCCTTTTATTTTGATATTGAAAACACCCTGCTATTTTTCTCAATTTTCAAAACTCCATTCCAACCTAAGTATAGCCTTGCGTATACTCATTGGAAAGCTCTTTCTGAGCCAGTTTTAATGGAACCATTATTTGGTAGTTTTTAAAGGTCTACCTTAACCTATGATGCTTCAAATTTTAGGTTGTCTAAACCTTATTTCAAACACATATTGTTGTAATATGGAGTGCACTATCGATTGAACCTGACACTCCTTCAATCCACCATCATATTTAGAGACTTTTGTAAGCAGCCCTTCTTTCCCAAGACCATGACCCTTTATGTGATCATAGATATCACATGGGTACTCCACGCATTGGAGTTGTCTTTGCCCCTAGTAGGCTTGTATCTTAGTGGATTTTTTAGTTGGTTTGTATCTTCACTAATACGACTTACAACACTCCTTCGAGCAACACCGCATTAAGCATCGCTTTCGTACTAGCTTTCACTTCAAATTCTTAGCTATTTTAGCTTTTGAAGCCTTCTTGTAAAAGAATTTAGTAAAGCATCGTGATTCAAGCCACGTAAACTAGCCATAAGCACTACTTGTGTCCCAAGAATCCAAAGACTACATATATTTTGACACTTCTACAACAACCACTTCTGAAGACTATAAATATACAAACACTTCAGAAGACGACTAATTGTATTCCAAGAATCCAAAGACTATAAAGATTTTGACACTTTGGACAACAATCACTTTTGAAGGCTACAAAGATACAAACACTTCAGAAGAAGCTTGATTTGTGCTTTTGTCTCACCTTCTTGTAAAAGCATTGGAGTCTAATGCTTCTATGGTGGAGAGGGATGATGAGGATCTAAAAAGGCATAGGATTTTATTTTAGTTTTCTTTTAGATTTTATTAAATTATCGACACTTGTGAAAGTAGACCATTTTGTTAGAAATAACCTAACAAATTATTGTTAGTTGTTAGGATATTAGTTTAATTTGTATTTGGCATCTCATATGCCTATTTAAAGTTGTAAATTTAATAAAATAAATAATCAGATTCAAATCTCGATCAATCTTCATACATATCCATTTGTAAGTTTCTCTTATGATTTTCTACATATGATTATGTTGAGCTCTTCTTTGGGTATGATCTCTCAATATACCCCACCTCATGACATCTTCTACATCTAAAGGATATGTTTTCATAATCTATTATTTGGGTCCACATCTTATCCCCATACTTAAGAATGATTATAGTAAAGCTTTACTTATATAAATCATGACCAATATACGAGCATATATAGTCAAGAATCCATTTTTTTGCAGTTTTTGAAATCTTAAAGAATTATCCTAGAGTGTTGCCTATTGCCTTTAAGGTATCCATTTTCCAAGATTCAATGGGCAACTCATATGTTTTAACCCAAACTGGTACTAAGGATAGATTTACTTTTTAAAGTAAAAAACCTTCATACCAGTGGGTAAGGAAGAGTCCTGCTCTTCCCACAAACCAAGGACCCCCTTTTAAGATTCTATTTCTTTATTATTTAGAACAAAAAAATAGCTAAGAAGAAACCTTCAAAAAGAAAGGATAAACTCACTCTTAGAGACCTCCAACTCCTATCAATCGACTTTCTCAAGGTCAAAGCCCCTAGCCAATACCCATTTCATTTACCAAAAATTGCCCTATCTTGAAGTAATGAGGATCAATCCTCTGTGGTGCGCTCACTAACCTCTACTACTAGAGATGATTCTAAGATTTTAACTATAAAGTAATCCATGAAAAGGAAACTAAAACACAAAATATACTGAAATGTACTAGAATATCCTATAGCAAATATAATATTTGATAAAAAAAATTATAATAATTTACATGCACAATTTCTAAGACAAAAGAAGGAAAAAAAACTTATTTGAAAATTTTTATGCCTAGAGAGAATGTCTAGCCTCATTGAATCCCTAGCGCTCCATTGCTCCTTCCATCATCCGAACCCTAGTTGATAGATATTTGCATTTTCATTTTTCACGACTTGAAAAATTGTCACTATCCTTGTTCTAGATGACCAAATTTATAGGGTCGTATCTCCCTCAATATTTCTCAGATTCTTTCATGTAACTAGTCATTTCAAAGCTATTCAAATTTTGCAAAAATTGGTCCAAGAATCGATTGAATAAGATAACACTTCATGAAGTTATGGCTCATAAAAGATAAGATATTTAAAAAAAATACCCTAATATGGTGCGGGGGTATAGTGGTAGTTGTTCATAGTCGAACCACACCCAAAAGGACAAAATGACGGGGACATTGCCGATTCCCTTGAAAATAAAAAAGACATGCCCTAATCCTTTGTAAAGAATAATTATAAACGAATATTAATAAATGATCCACACTAGGTACCTTACTGGAAAGTTCCCTCAATCCTCGAAAGAAGGTCTAGGGTTCAAGCCTGGCGGCTTGCATTGGATACAAAAAACCCCCTCGACTAGCCTGAGGGGTATACGTAGATGGGACAGGCCCCGTGGAACAAAATGTCCTGCCCCCCATGGGATACAGGGAATGGTTTTCCTTAACATAAGGTTTAGTCCCGGGAGGACAACCAATGGTTCAGGCTTTGGCTCTTCTTTGGGAGGTCCAAGGTTCAAACTGCGATGTGGGCGAGTGTGTGAGGGGGTGGTGGTTGTGTGTTAAATTCCCTATTGATAAGCATAGCTCTCGGCTTTACAAGAGGTCATGGTTGGGAGGAGATTGCTCAACCCTATGCATCGGTCATAGGGATTTCTCACACTAACCAAATAAAAAATAAATAAACAAATACTAATATATAATTATATAAATCTATTTTATATAATTAAAAATAAATAAAACATTGAATTAATATAAATTTTATAGTCTTAGGGGGACAACGCAACGGTTCGGGCTTTGGCTCTTCTTTGGAAGGTCCAAGGTTTAAATATCGGTGTGGACGAGTGTGTGAGGGGGTGGGTGTGTGGTGGGTGTTGTTAAATTCTCTATTGATAAACATAGCTCTCAACTTTAGGAGAGGTCATGGTTGGAGGGAACTTGCCCAATCCTATAAGCTGATTGTAAAAAATTCTCACACTAGCCAAATCTAAATTTAGAAAAATCTTAAAAAAAAAAAAAGAGGGAAGAGTAGTTTTATCCCTTTATTAAAAGTTATATAGGATACATTTTATAGATGATTTTATTTATTTAATTAAAAGTTATTTATGTTAGATATAAGTTATGGAGTATAATTTATAATAATATTTATGGAGATAGATATTTTTTGGAATAAGATTTTAAGTTCTAATAAATTAAGTATGGTTGGGTAATTAGATAAACAATATGTTTTATAAAAGTTGTTTCATATGGATACCCCTGCCTCCTTGGGTCTTACCCGAAAGTGGTATCCCTTTTGGGATGTTTTCCAGAAAAAAAAAAAAAATCTTCATATGATTTTAAAAAGGGTTATCTTATATAATTGTTAAAAATTAAAAAAAAAAACTTAAATTAAAAAGTACAACTTATTTTATGTTTAATTAAGTTGTGTATTCACTTTTTTAGGGGTTGATTTCTTTATGTGAATCGGTGTTGAATAGCTACGGGGCATAATTTTTCATCTTTCCATATGTTCATTCTTATCGCCACTGATCATTGTACTAGATGGACACAAGCTATCCCCACCAAAAATTGTACTACAGAGGTTGTTATTCAATATATGTAAGAACACATCATGACTAGGTTTGGAATGCCACATTCAATTATTTGCGATAATGGTTCTACTTTTATTTCACTCTGTTTTGCATAATGGGCATACGATAACAAGGTGAGCATCAAATATTCTTCTAATTATTATCTACAAGGTAATGGCTTAGCTGAATCATCTAATAAAAACTTGTCAATTATTAAGAAATTGCTTGAACATAATCCTTGGGATTGGCATAATAAATTGAAGTTTGCATTATGGGCAGATAGAATAAGAATTAAGGAATCCATAGGAACATCACCTTATCATTTAGTGTATGTTCAAGATCCAATTTTTCCCGCTAATCTTAAATTGCGAACTTTACAATTCATGAAAGAATATCTCAAAACAAATGATAAATTGAAGCTCGTCTCACTCACGTCATGCATTTAGATGAAAAAAAGAGGATGTATTGCTTCATTTTAGTAAACGTCAGGCTATTGTTAAAAGATGGTTTGATAAACGGGCCAAAATTAAAGATTTTAGGATTTCTAATTTGGAGTTGCTTTGGGATAAGGCACATGAGAAAAAGGGTGAGCATGATAAATTTGACTATCTTTGGCTTGGTCCTTATCAGATTTATGAAATTCTTGGCGCAAACACTTTTTGACTAAAAACCTTGAGTGGGGAACTGGGGATGATATTCATTTACCTGTTGATGGGAAGTTTCTCAAGTACTACTTTCACCCATGAAGCACTCGAGTTCTAGTATCATTTGTATCATGGTTGTATATTATTGTATATAGCTTTTGTGTTTTCATGCTTTTTTCTTTTAGCTTTTCTTTGTGTGGCACTTTTGTACATAATCCCTTGTTTTGCAAGTTTTACTAGTTGCTTTCTTGTCAGTTTTCATTAGGTTGATATTTTATCTTTGTGTTTTGGTTTTCATTTTCACACTTTTGGGTTTGTCCCTCTCATTGGGGTTGTGTTTTGTGATAGATACTAACTCTTGGTTCCTTTTTTGATAATTGGTCCTTTGTCATGTAGGATGGATGGCCTAGTTTGGAATCAGGTGGAATTGAGGAAAAGGGGATGAAATTTTTTAGTGATCATTCTTTGATTTTGGACTATGATGGTGGATTTTGAAACAATGAGATATTTCGTTGAAGCTCCACATGTAACTCACATATTAAAGGGTATTCTTTGAAATCTTGAAGGATGAAGTCAATTTAATTTGTAAATTTAGGTAAAAATCTAACACACTCCATATTTAGATTTAAGTGATCTCTAACCCAAGTGTCATGTAAATTTTGCAGAGCACTACAATGCTTAGTAAAAAAAAAAGGAAAGAAAAGTCAAATCAATCAAAATTTTTAGATAATATTCATTGGGGCTATGGATGCCTGACTGGCAATGGAGCAATGTGTAGACAAAAAAAAAGTAAATGCAAAATTAATCTAATGCCTACGTGATTCATATAATCTCTACCAGGGCTATAGATGCCTGATTGGTAGTGGAGCAATGTGGGGGCACATTTTTAAAGAGTGACATTCTATATCATAAATGCAAAACAAATGATGGAATCTGGATTGTTTCAAGAATACAAAATGAATCACAGATCACACACTGGGAAGAAGCAAATGATTCATATGTTTTCATTTGAATATATTTACCCCATTGTCTTTGGATATTACTAGATGATTTTTATCTCTATAATCTTAGGTTTCTTTGGTTTCAGATTGGGTTCTTCATCCAAAATGCTTAGGAGAATTTCCCAACAAAGTCGCATTTTTTTGTGACTATTGCACAACACACCCCAAATGTGGGGATCCACCTTGAAATTTTGATGTCTTTGGAAATTTTGGTTTTCTTTGGGTGATAATTTTGATAGGTCCCTACCCATGAGTTTGCCATGTAGATTCCAAGGTTCATTGTTGGGTAGTGTCTTCTTATCTTCTTTTAAATTGTTTAATGTTGGTTAGTGTCTCCTTGTATTTTCTTTGATTTTAATGTTTTGGTTAGGTTTAATTATTGAGTTTTAATGTTAATTTTGATGCTTTGAAATCAATTAATTCAAACATTTGGAATTAATGAAATCACATTTGTTAATAAAACAAAAATAAGATAAAAAAAATCAAAGTATATATATATAAATATGAAAATTTAACATAATATCTAGCTTGGAAGCCAAAAGTTTGATCTAGATTTATTATGGGAAAGTTTTATGTGATTTATTTAATGTTTATGTGGTTTTTACCACAGGTTACTAAAAGTGATGGTCTTGATCTAGATCCTGGACCAAGCAACGAACACAACGTTGTCAACATAGACAGTGGAACAATTCCAAGGGTATGACTTCCAAGGATAACAAGGTTGATGAAGATGTGGACTCGACCAAACAGCGCACAGGGCAAACGACAGTAAAACTTGACACATTATGTGTGGGATGAACGATAGTAAGACCTGACACATGATGTTCAGGAGATGATACATGGAGGACTATGGGAAGGTTCACACGAGGCTAAGCAGGGGATAACCACCACAGAGTGGTCATATACCAATGTGTGTTTGTTTTACCATATACTCTCTTAGGCTACTTCGTGCCCTGAATGTGGGATAAAAGCATATAAATTTTGGAGATCAACATTTTTTAGAACATCATGAGGAGATTATTAACGAGTTTTGAGAAGCATCTACCTCATCGAATTTGAGAGACTTGTTTTGAGGAAGGCATAGCCAAGGAGAATTATGGTTGTGGTTTGTACTAGACAGTGATAGTGGTTTAAGTGCACAATGAAGATTACAATGATGGCCAACTTTAGTATCAAGGGGTTAATGAAAATTGACATTATGCAATAGTCACAAAGACCAAGAGCATTAGTATTTTTTTTTGAGAAATTTGATAAGGCAATGGGAGCAAGACATGGAATGTTAGGGGAGCTGGTCGAAGCGTTTTACATGAATAATAAATTGGGAATATTTTGAATCTATTCAGAGGTTTTGGCATACACACCCTATCATAGTAACTTACTACATGATAATAATAAGCTCTTAATGATGGCATATGAAAGTAATGGTCATAACTTAGACATATACTCATGTAACGATGCAAGCATTGTTAATACAAAGATTTTTGTTGTTTGGAATTGAAAGCAAATGCATCGATGGCAGATAGAATATAGGAATTATAAAAGGCGATGGTTACGCATAAGGAGAAGATGCTAATTTCATAATACTACCAGTAGATGTTCCCTGTTTATACGTTTCTAATGCTCATTCCTAGAGGATGGTCGCGAGTAGGGCAAAAGAATGTTACCAAGGTATTACTAAACTAATGAAAATACTCACTCTTTGATAGTTACCAGTTGGACAGAGGACGTCGGGATCGTGGCAGCCACCTCAGACAAGGCATCTTTGGTGAAAATTATGTAAGAATGATTATGATATGTAGTGTTGTCGTTGAAAGGGTAATGCTTGGAAAGTGTCATAGATCGACCTCCCCCATCATTATTTATCTTTAAGCAAAAAAATGGTTTAGTGCTCCATCGGGTACTATGAACGCCTCATGTTTGAGTAGGTACAAGAGCAAAACACATTCATGGCCTCATGACGTAGTTGGATTTTGTTTTAATGATGGGTCATCCTTGAAATGTTACAAGGACCTATGTGAGATGTATAATGTTATCAAACACCCAATATTTACGTTAGGGTGGAAGCACTTCATAAATAAAGTGGGTGTTATTGAAGACATATACAAGTAGGTGGAGGATGCGACGTTTACCAAAGATAAATTTTACAAAGCAAAGCCAAATAAGGGAAAGGAAGGTCAAAGGAGAAGTATTGCATGGAAAGGAGAATGGTGTCGAGCCAAACAAGGAAAAAATAATGAAGAGGTTTTTGGGAAAATTTTAAAAGGACATGCAAGTGTAGAAAGAACGGATTGAAAATCTCAAAAAGAAAGGGTGTGAAGGGTGTTTGAAGCTACTATAAGGAAACCACTCAGTTTGTGGATAGGATAGAAGGTTTTGAACATTTTTCTTATTGAATATTTTTTCTTCCATGTGTTAATTTCATCAAATGATGTTTATGCATGTCAATGGTTGCATCATTCAATGTTATTAATGTATGGCTTACTTCCTTTGAGTCTCGCACTTAACCAGATTGAGATTATGCGGATGCAGGTCTGATTTGGTTTTGTTTTAATGTTCATAATTTTCTCTCTTCTACACGATAGAGAGGAATAAGGTTATAGTTGCTTGTTCTTACTATTTTTGACATTTTGTTTCCATAGTATTCCTGATTTTATTTATTATTTCTCTAACCTTACCCCTTTTTATTTTTCTTTATATTTATTTTAGTTTAAGCATCATTAAGAATTCAAAATCCTAATAAGTTCATATTTTTATGCACTAAGGTTAATATCAAGATTTTGAAGTAATTAGAACATACAAGTAACTGGTTCTACAAGGCAGTAATGTTAAATTATTTGGACATACATGCAAGCACTCGTTAAGGTTTTAAAATGAATCTGCACTCCACAGGGTTTATTCTTTGCAAATCATTTTAAAACAAAAATAAAAGGAATTTGCACTCCATAGGGTTTCATTATTTGGAAATCATTTATAAATAAAGTTAAAAGGAATTCACACTCCACAGGGTTTATTTTTTGCTAATCATTTTTAATCAAATATAAAAGTAATCTGCACTCCATAGGGTTTCATTATATGCAAACCACTTTAAAAATCCAAGATAAAATGAATTTTCACTCCACAAGTTTCATTATTTGTAATTTTGTTTCATAAATCCTTGTACTCCATAAAATTTATCATTTAAATTTTTTTAACAAAAGGAGATAAAGATAAATTGATGTAGGATTGTTTCTTTACGAATTCAGGATTTTATTTTGCACATCCAAATTATTAGTTTCATAGATCATTTGTTGCACATTGGAAAATTAAATTTCATGAACAACATGCACTTTCATAAGTCTGAAACAAATGCAATTCACATTTAACCACATGACCCTTGTTAACAGATTTCTTACAAGTTCCGAGGTATTCAGCACAAATTGACACAATTTTTACATGTATTTAAAGCACATTTTTAATTAAGCTAACAAGAACCTTGGAGAAATTTTGTGTTTCTTTTCAAGAGAGGGTTTTCCTAACAATACTCTGACTATGAGTATGGTTTTGCAACTGGGAAAAATTATCACTCAATAGCTTCCTTTGCTGATCTTTGGTGGCTATTTTCTTCTCCAATGTTTGGAGGATTTGAGATGATTTGGTGGCTTCTCTTGGCCATTGAACGTTGCATATTTTTGTCACTAATAATGTATTTAGATACTTTGAAAAATTTTGATTTTGTGCCCTTTTCATGAACACAAACAATAATATTTTTGAGAGCAATAGAATAGTGTAAATGAATCTAATAATCAATTTTTTAATGCACTAAAAATCTCACCTTATCACTCCAATCAAATCTAAAAAATAATGCACAACATAAATAATTACAACTAATCAATAATAATCTGAAATGAATCTTCAAAACTTATCATGCAATTTCCTTATAAGCAACGTAATAGGAGCTAGTCTTCTTTTGCTTTCCAAAGTATATGATAGATTGTTGATAGATAGTTGAAATTCTGATATCTAATCAACTGCTAAAGTGGAAATGAACCTTTCTCTTTTTGCACTTTTAAAGACTCTAATTCAATTCTACTTTTTGCAACTTTAATCCAAATTAAGGTGCTTAAACAAATTTGATAAGTAATCCAATTAATGAATCTACTTGCACCAATAGTTGTTTACCTTTTTCTAAAACCTCTTTTTATTGTTTTCGTAGAGGATGTAGATCTTGGTGTCTAAGATCACCAGGTTTTTGCCTTGAGTAAGATCTTGTAGCTCTTTGTAGGCTACCCTGAACAACTTCGTCTTCAACAAAAGATGGTCTCCAAATTTATTTTATGAGCCTAGGATTTTGGTGGTTTGTTCTCCTTTTGTAGTCTCCTCCTTTTGCTATATATTTGAAGAGATCTTTGTTCTTGAAGCGGTGCCTTCTTTATATGAGAGGTAATTTCCAAATCTCTTGGATTTGGTAGGCTTCTTCTATATAAATATTTCTTCAATATTTTTGTCAAATTTTGACTTCAAATAGGATCTTCTTCTCAAGATTCTGAATGTCTTGAGATCTTCTAAGATTTGACACTCCTTGTCAAATTCTTCTTCTTGGGCTTGTTGTCGGATGACAATAATTATCCCAAATATTTCACTATCTCTTGTAGTGAGTTTCTCTAATGAGTTCTTCTTTGAAACTCCTTTGATGATTTCTTCAGTAAGGCTCTCCAAGCCTTTTACTGGATGCTCTTAGAGACCTCTCTAAGGCCTTTGATATTGCATCTTATTCTGGTCCTCCTTGAGACCTTATCTTAAACCTTCTACTTATGGAAGTGTTGGTGGTAAGATCTTCTCCTAGATCTATGATTCTACTACTTTTGGATTCGAGCAAGACTCTTCTAGTCCTTCTTCTTCTTCCAAGTCTGTAAGTTCTTCAACGAGATCTTCTCCTGATCTCTTTTGCTTCAGGTGCTGGATTGATTATGAAGAAGATATTCTTCCTATATTTCTTGTAGGAAGATTTTCCAACTCACTGAATCTCCTTTTCCTACAACAAAGTATTAAAAATGAAATCTGCTTCTAAACTAGATACTCTCTTCAAGAGTCTTCTTCAGGATCAAGGTTTTTGTGGCCTTTTTTAGTATCAAGGCTTTTATAGCCTTTTTTTCAATATCAAGGCTTATGTGGCCTTTTCTTCAATATTAAGGTTTTTGTGGCCTTTTCTTCAATATCAAGGCTTTTGTGGCCTTTTATTTTGGATCAAGGCTTCTATGGTCTTATCTTCTGGATGAAGGCTTCTATGGAATTTTTTTTAGATTAAAAATCTATGGTATTTTTTTCTTGTGAAGTTCCCAATCTAGCAATGGAGATCTCCTGTCTCCCAACTTCACCATGATTCTTCTCTAGAAGTCTCTTTTGTAGTATTCTTCTCTTGCAACAACTAATATATGCACTATGAAGGCACTCCAACCTTCGGGCAATGAAGTTGAAATATCATAGCTTTATATTGTAGGAGGTGTCCCAATCATCTAATAATTAATTCCCTATAATAAAAGAAACTTCAAGTAAAATTTTCCAGATTTTTTAGATGAGCTTCACTAGTTGATTCATCAAACTAGTGGATCAAATGTTGAGTCCCAATTTTCACGAGTTTTTGCTTGTAACTCTATGGAAAGACTCTAGCCATATGCAATCTCAGTATTTCTAAGATTTCTTTCAGTCCTGTCTTGTGGCTCTCTCTAATTCTACCACCTAGACTCTTCTGAGAGTTTTTGACGATGGATCGGTCCAATGGCGCATCAAGTTGACAAAAAACTCAGGGTCAATGATAATGGTGGTTTTCCTATTGATCTACTATAGCTTGATCTACCGTAGCTCTAATACCACTATTAGTTTTTGATGCAACATGTAATGGGAGATAAAAATCACAAGATGTAGGATAATATGAAAGAAAGTAAATCTGTGAGATGACTAAAAATATACTATAAATATAAATGATGGAAATAAATACAAAGTAGCTATGGAGGAAATGAACACCATGAATAAAGCTACTACTCAAGAATGAGCTTTGAGATTATCACACTCTACTTCATCACACCGCACTGCTCTATACTGCTTCACACTACTTCCTACTACTATATATTGCTCTATGTCTATGACCCTTTATATAGGAAGATAGGTTCCTTGACCAAAACTTTACCTATATGTGCAAGGGATATCTTACACATATACAACTTGCACATTGACACTTGTGCATTTATTACATTGCATGAAGTAACTAGATAAATTCCTCCTAAAGTAATCTAATGTCTTAAGATTAGTTTTCAAATTCATTGAATTTTTATAAAATTTGAAATTCATCGAATTCAAAACTTTAATGAACAAATTCGACGAAGAAACCCTATAAATTCTACAGGAAAAAATTTGAACATAAAAAAGTATAAAACCCCTAAAATCAATGATTGACAACTGAAAAATAAAAGGCTTGGATAATAATTTGGTAGAAAAGGAACACGAGCGGATCCCTAACTTTCTACCACCACATAGGCCCGGATTATTGAGAAAACTATAAGCTGGGATGTCTATTGCAGTAGGGACTATGCCAGATTGCTGGATTGGACAAGCTTCCGATAATCTGATTCTTTTCTTGGATTTAAAGCACAAACAGGATTCACCTGTGTGAATGTGGCATTGAATCCAAATCAATCGCTTCTACTTATCTTGTCCATATCGTATTTTTCATCACTTTCCTCCGACCAATGTTTCCAAGTATTCTACACCTTTCAAACACCACTGTCTTTGAATTTTATTGGTCTTCAACTCTTATGGTTGTAGATGCAAATGACTATTCAACCATAACGTCAACAATTATATATTCCCACTTATTCTCACAATCGATGAAGGATGAACTTAATGTACGAGTTCGCTTTTATTTATTTTTTATTTTTTAATATTTCTTATATACATCTATCATAGAAAAAACTTATTGATTTAAACATTTGAAAATATTTTTATCTATTAAAAATTTATTTTGTTCAGATAAAGTTATAATAATGCTTATATTTTTAAAAATATTTTAAAATATATTTGAAAAAAAGTTATTAAAATCAAATATTAAAATTTGGTATGTTTATTTTTAATTTTATATAAAAATAAATAATAAAATTATTTCAAAAAATATATGTGCATTTATAATAATCAAATTTTATGTCGAATTTTTAAACATGTCAATTTTTTTTCGAACTTCAAGAGTGTCGAACTTGAATACGAACTCGAACTTGATAACTAAGGTTCTAAGTATGTACCAAGAAAGGTACATTTACATGATCCAAATGATGTAATATAATCTATTTCTAACAGGTAGAAAGAATGTAGTAAAAATTAAGCTTGGATCATTGGGCTCAACATACTTAGAAGAATTATTTCCCATTGTCTTTGATTCTCTTTGTACAATATTCAAATTAATTTTTCCCTTAGAGCTAAGTTTACATCCGTAGGAACTCTTAAATTGAGACCTCCCATAGTTTTATCATCACACACCTTGCTCCATTTCACCAAAGGAAATTTCCTTTTATCATGTAATCCTGACCACAAAAAGGATTGCATAATATAGATTAAACTTTTTCTATTGATTTTGGCATAGTATACAATGACATAATAAGTTGGAATGGCCTATAAGATTGGCTTAATTAGTTGTACTCTTCATGCTAACGATAACCATCTACCTTTTCATATATGTAGTTTTTTTTTAACTTTACTTATAATTGGATTCCATAATTTTATCTTCATTCTCCCCTAAAATAAGGGCATCCCTAGATAAGTTGCTAGCAAATTTGCCTCTTCCATTTGAAGTAGCCTGAATATCCCTGCATTGATTTTAACTGGAGTGTTTAGAAAGTAAATTCTGGATTTTGTCCTATTAAATTGTTGCCCTGATGCTCTTTCATATATATTTTAATAAGTTATTCAAAGCTCTTGCCTTGTTTATCCTTGCCCTCATAAAAAGGGTTGTATCATCTACAAACCGTTGATGGGTGATGTTGTTGATGTTATTACTAGCCTTAAATCCACTTATAAGCCCATATTTATTAGCCTTCTTCAAGTTCCTACCTAAAATCTCTACCATAATAATGAACATGTATGGTGATAGAGGATCTCCTTGTCTAAGACCTGTCTTGGCTTTAAAATATTTTGTTACTAATCCATTGACCAACACTGAATATGAAACTGTAGAGACACAAGATTTAATCCATCTAAACTATTTCTTCCCAAAACCAAACTTTTTTGATATTGCAAAAAGAAAATCCCAATTAACCCTATCATAGAATTTACTCATATCAAGTTTATGATTATTTCTTTCTCTTTTCTTGAAACTGTTGAATGCATAGCTTCATAAGCTACTATAATTATGTTTAGAATCTCTTTCCCTTTCACAAATCCTCCTTGCTCTTCTGAAATAATTTTGTCTAACAGTGGTCTTAACCGATTCACCATCACTTTGGAGATAATCTTATATGCCATATTAGATAGGATCATGGGTCTAAATGAATAAAACAACTTTGCATCCTTCTTTTTTGGAATTAGGGTAAGATATGTTGCATTTATTTTATAAGGTATGTATTGTTTTACCCTAGATTGTTCCACTACCATCAATAAGGAATCCTTCACTATATCCCAATTATGTTGATAGAATATTGTACAGAGCCCATCCGGGCTTGGAGATTTATCCTTATTAAAAGAGAAAAGGGATAAATGAACTTCTTCTAGAGTAATAGGATCCATTAATTTTCTTTTGTCTTCATTTGGTATAAATGAAGGTACTTCTTATAGAAGTTTATCATTAAGAACTTCTAACTCCTCTGATCCTATAATATTCTGATAAAAAACCTTGTATCCTTTCTAATTTCACTTTGGTTTCTAATCCAAACCCCTTCTACTAATTTAATTCTACTAATTCTAGATGATAATCTCTATGCTATAGCCATCCTATGAAAAAAATTGTATTTTTATCTCCTTTTAACCAAGTTTGTCTCGATTTTAATCTCTAAAATTTCTCTTCCTTACTAAACATATTATGATACTCACTAAGAAACTCCATTTCCTCTGAGCTTGGATTATTATGATCATGTTTTTGGAATTTTAAAAGTTTATCTTTTATTTCTTTGTTCTTCTAAAAAATATTTCCAAAAGTGTTATTGTTCCATTATTTTAATCTAGATGTCATTGATTTAATTTGTTTTGGAAGTGTATATAGCCCACCGTTTCTTGAAGAATTCCATATTTGTGTTATCATATCAACAAATTAAGGATGGTCTTCCCACATATGCTCATATTTAAAATATGATATTTTTTAAATTTACTTACCACCATTTTAGCTCTTATTGGTTAGTGATCTAAACCAATACTTGTCAAGGTATTAATTTTAGCACACGTCCCTTCATTTAGCCAATGATCTGAGAGTATGCATTTGTCTTATTTTTTTGCTATTAGGTTTTGGCCTATCCTATTGTTGGTCCATGTATAGTTGTCTTCTTCAAACTGAACCTCCCATAGATTATTATTTTAAATAAAGGTTTATATATCTCTCATAATTTGGGTTAATTTCCTAATTCCTCCAAAATTTTCATCCAGCTTGGTTATGGCATTAAAATCTCCTATGATCATGAATCAGATTTCTTGGTATTTAATTCTAAAAAAGGCTTCAATATCACTCCAATATTCTAATCTACTTGATTGAGTTGTAGGTCCATAAACATTGATAAGGATAAAATGAATATTTGCAAAGTAGTGATTAAAGAGGCTATCCAATGACTAGTTTTAAGAATGGTTACATAGGAGGTTCTAGTAGGATTACAACAAGTTAGAATTCTCCCTACCGCTCCTTTAGAATCCATAGCATCTCATTCAGATCTCACCCATACTGTTTTCTTAGTTTTGAAGACTTCTTTTTGTCATTTTAGTTTCCTAGATACAAAGAATATCAGGCTTATTACTTAAATATAGGTCCCTGATACACCTCTGATGTGAGGGGCATTAACACTCCTTATATTCCATGAGATGATAATCATGTCTCATTAGGGTCTACTGGCCCTGCCTACAAATTCCCAATATAATTTTTTGTTTCGTAAAGAGAAGTTCAACCAACTTAGTTTGTGTTGCTTTCTCTATGTTTGCTCTTGCTTTCCTGGATCTCGCTTGATAATTTGAGGTTTTCCTCTTTTTGGCTTGCCTATATCAGAAGTAGGTCTTATTATTCTATTCCTCAGTATTCTTTCACAACTTTATTTTCATTAGATTTATCCTCTCTTGGCTCTACTACAGAAGCTTTTGACTTGTCCTTCTTAATTTTTGTTATTTTCTTATTAATGGTAGAAGTATTAACATCTAATACTACATTTTCTTTACCAATTTTTTTCTTTTGAATGGTGCATGGTACTTCAAGAGAGTCTTCAAAATTTGATGAGGTATATTCCTTAGGTTCATCGAGAATGTTTGTCCCTAAATTAGGATTATACTGAATAAAAATTTCCTTGTTAATATGTAAAACCTATTGTACTGTGTCTTCTAAGCTTTGACATACTTTTTTTCATAGGATAAAGCCTCAAAAAAGTTGGTATTTCTTCCAATATCCTTCCTTACTGGTATCCACTACTTATTTGCTTTCATTTGTTTAGATCTATTCTTTGGAATTTGAAAACCATCTTTGATAAGGATCTAAAAATATAGGATTTTATTTTAGGTTTCTTTTCTAAAGTCTAAAATAAAATTTAATAAAATCTTCTAGATTTTATTAAATTGTCGACACTTGTGAAAGTCGACCAATTTTTTGTTAGTCTCATAATGACACTTAGAGGGGGGGTGAATCAATGTAGCTCTTTATAACTTAAATATTCAACTCTTAAAGCCAAAACAATGAAAACTTAAAACCAAATAAAGCAAGTATAACAAGATAACATCACACAACACAAGATGTACCGAGGTTCACCGATTTGGCTACTCCTAAAAAATTACTGTTTGGACTCCCATCCAAATCCAGCCTTTACAAAGCACCAAATTTATAATCAATTTACCAGCACCCATTGGAAGGAGCATCAACCCTTGATTTACCAACACCAACTGGAAGGAGCACCAACCCCTGATGCCAAGCACCAACTTGGACTTCAATTTTGAAACTAGAAGATTGACATAAATATGCCTTCACTTTTACAAGACCCTGATTGGTCTATTGCTTACCCAATGTCTACCATAATTCACAAAACACACACACTCATCGTGCTTCACAAAATAAAATCCCCTTTTAAAATTCTCCAAGCAACACTCCTTTTATAACTTTCCTTTCTCTTTGTAACTCCAGTTGTAACTCCTTTCATATTCTCATATGCCACTTGTCAATTGTAACTACTTCTTTATGTAACTCCTTTTGTTTATATTGAGAAGGCATTTCGTCAAACACGTCACATGCAAATAATTGACACCATATTCTCCTACCATGATTGTTCATTTTCTCGGTCATGACTATTCGTTTTCTCCTTCGATGATTGTTAGTTTTCTCCTTCATGACTGTTCATTTTCTCCTTGCATGACTGTTCATTTTCTCTTTGCATGTCTATTCATTTTCTCTTTGCATGACTGTTTGTTTTCTCCTTGCATGACTGTTCATTTTCTCTTTGCATGTCTGTTCATTTTCTCTTTGCATGACTGTTTGTTTTCTCCTTGCATGACTGTTCGTTTTCTCTTTGCATGTCTGTTCATTTTCTTTTTGCATGACTGTTCGTTTTCTCCTTGCATGACTGTTCGTTTTCTCTTTCTCTTATGCATGCATGTGTTTTGGTTTCCAAAAAAAGGCTTTTTGTTTCTATTTTGAGGCCCTTCTTGAGTCGCAAAAATGTGACATGTCGCGATATCGCGACACTTTTGTTTCTCTGCCTGCCTGCCCTTTTTGAGTCGCGAAAATGCAACATGTCGCGATATCACGACACTTTTTTCTCCTTACTCTTTCTCTTCGCTTTGGACCGCAAAAATGCAACATGTCGCAATATCATGACACTTTTTTCTCTTTGCTCTTTCTCTTCGCTTTGGACCGTGAAAATGCAACATGTCGCGATATCGTGACACTTTTTTCTCCTTGCTCTTTCTCTTCGCTTTGGACCACGAAAATGCAACATGTCGCGATATCGTGAAACTTTTTTCTATCTGCTCTTTCTCTTTGCTTTGGCCCAAGAAAATGCAACATGTCACGATATCGTGACACTTTTTTCTCTCTACTCTTTCTCTTTGATTTGGCCCGCGAAAATGCAACATGTCGCGATATCGTGACACTTTTTTTTTCTCCTTGCATTTTCTCTTCTCTTTTGGCCGCAAAAATGCAACATGTCACGATATCATGACACTTTTTTTCTCTTTGCTCTTTCGGCCGCGAAAATGCAACATGTCGCGATATCGCAACACTTTTTCTCTCCTTGCATTTTCTCTTCTCTTTTGGCCACGAAAATGCAACATGTCGCGATATCGCGACACTTTTTTTTCTCTTTGCTCTTTCGGCCACGAAAATGCAACATGTCGTGATATCACGACACTTTTTCTCTCTTCTCTTTTGGCCGCGAAAATGAAACATGTCGCGATATCGCGACACTTTTTTTCTTTGCGGTGTTTTGCTTTTTCTTTGATCTTTAGCATATGGGCCACTTCGGTATTCTTGGAAAATATGCAAAAATCCTCATAAGCATTTAACATCACTGTACATAATCTGAATAACCTCTGAACTCCTATCCACTGCATCAACCTATCTATCTGACTATGTTGAAAATAATGACAATACTGTCGCTGCACCTTGCTCAACAATCTCCCCCTTTGGAATTATTGGCAACACACGTGCAATTTCCTGTAACTCTTCTCCCCTTTGATAACAATATCAAAGGGCTACTGCAAACTCCTCGAGTCCATGCACAACATTCTCAAGCAAAAATTATTACACTTAGCAAAAATCACAAACATGAGCAAAAAGATAAACAAATACACAAATGCTCCCCCTGAGAACGTGGTCTTGATATCTAGTCAATTCTTGGGAAGCATGACCACTCCCAATTTATTGCGAAGGTACTCAAAGACTTCCTTGGGCAACGGTTTTGTGAAGATATCCACTACTTGCTCTGTTTTTGGAACAAAATCCAACTTAACCTCACCTTCCGCAACTTTCTCCTTCAAAAAGTGATACCGGATAACAATATGTTTTGTGCAAGAATGCATAACTAGATTCTTTGAGATGTTAAAGGCACTGATGTTATCACACTTAACTGAAATTGGCTCACTGAAGTTAATACCAAGATATTTCAAGGTTTATTTCATCCATAATACCTGCGTACAACACGCTATCGCTGCAATATATTCTGCCTCTGCTGTGGATAAGGAGACTGAATCTTGTTTCTTACTGTGTCACACGACCAACCTGTCTCCAAGATAGAATGCACCTCCACTGGTACTCTTTCTGTCATCTACACATCCTACCCAATATGCATCTGAATATGCAATAAAGGTGAAGTCCTTACCTTTCGGATACCATAACCCATACTCCATAGTACCCTTGAGGTATTGAAGAATCCTCTTTACTGTTGTCACATGAGTCTCCTTGGGACTAGCCTGAAATCGTGCTACCATGCATACTGCCTGCAAAATATCCGGGTCCGGTAGGCTGTCAAGTACAGTAAGCTCCCAATAATAGATTTGTACATGGTTTGATCAACTTGTGGAGATTTTACATCCTTGCTCAACTTGCAACATGTTATCATGGGAGTGCTAACTGGCTTACAATCCTCCATTGTGAACTTTTTTAGCATCTCTTTCACATATTTAATTTGAGAAATGAATATGCCCTTCTCATTTTGATTAACTTGCAACCCGAGGAAATACGAAAGTTCACCAATCATTGAAATTTCAAATTCTTTTTGCATCTTATTTGCTAAATCTTTACACCACTCATCTTTGCTGCTGCCAAATATGATATCATCAACATATACAACAAGAACAATAAGATGGTCATTTTCTATTTTGACATACAAATTACTATCCACCATACCTTTCTTGAACCCTTGTTGAGTAAGATAGTTGTCTAGCCTTGCATACCATGCTCAGGGTGCCTGTTTTAAGCCATATAATGCTTTCTTCAACTTGCAAACCAAGTTGGGATCATCACCAAGTTGGAAACCATCTGGCTGCTCAATATAAACCTCTTCTTTGAGTTTCCCATTCAAGAATGCTAATTTCACATCCATTTTATAAACTTTGAAATTCTTGTAAACTGCTAAAGCCAGAAACATTCTAATTGTCTCTAGTCTAGCCATAGGTGCAAAGGTTTCCTCAAAGTCAATACCTTCAACTTGTGCATAGCCTTTACATACCAATCTTGCTTTATTCCCGACTACCGTTTTGTCTTCATTCAATTTGTTTCAAAAGATCCATTTAGTACCGATTATATTTTTATTTGCAGGTCTTGGTACTAACTCCCAAGTTTTGTTTTTCTTGATCGGATCTAATTCTTCATTTATTGCCTTCATCCAACTTTTATCTTTGCTTGCGTCAGCAAAATTTTTGGGCTCAATGCTGGATAATAGAGAGTAGTTGCTTATTACTCTTCTTCTTGTCTGAACACCAACTGTGGGGTCTCCAATTATTTGCTCTCTAGGATGATCTTTCTACCAGATGCCTGTTTTGAATTTCTTATTTTCTTCCACTTCTGAATCACTGTTTGAATCATCTGAGTCAATTTTTTGTTTCGTTTTTGTATCCTTTTCCTCATCTCCTTCAATAACCTCTTCATAAATTGGGTAGTTCTCTTCATAGCTAATTACTCGTTCTCTACCTTTATCAACTTTAACATAGGCACTATCCATAATTTTCCTTAGCTTCTTGTTGTAGCATTTGTAAGCTTTGCTTTTTGATGAATAGCCAAGAAAAATACCTTCATCAACTCTATCTTCAAACTTACCAAGGTTTTCTTCAGTTCTTTTGATGTAACACTTGCTGCCAAAAACCTTAAAGTATCTTACTGTTGCCTTTTACCGAACCACAACTCATAAGAAGTTTTACTTTCATGCGTCCTCAACATGCACCTATTTTGGATGTATACCGCAGTATGGACTACCTCTTTCCAAAATATGTCTGCTACTTTGCTCTCAGTCAACATAGTTTGTGCCATTTCTTGCACTGTCCTGTTCTTTCTTTCTACCACACCATTCTGTTGAGGTGTCCTGGCTGCTGAAAACTGTCTTCTAATACCATATTTTTTACAGTACTCTGTAAAATCCTCTGAAATGAACTCTCCTTCTCTATATGATCTTAAACATTTAATCATTTTTCCTGTTTGATTCTCGACTTGATTTTTGAAAACCTTGAACATCTCAAAAGCTTCGATTTATGCTTCAAAAATAGTACCCATGTCATCCTAGAATAGTCATCTATATACAAAATAAAGTATTTGTCACCATTTATGCTTTGCGTTCTCATGGATCCACATAAATCAGTATGTATTAGTTCCAAAGGTTTGCTTGTGTAGTACTCTTTTGTTTTAAATGAGACTCTAGTTTGCTTCCCATTTTAGCATAAAGCACAAATGTTATTTGATGGTTTTCCAATGGTGGGAATATCTCTCACTGCCTTTTTTGAGCTGATTTTTACTAGATTGTCAAAACTGATATGATTGAGCCTCTTGTGCCACAACCAATTTTATTCTACCTATCCAATCAAGCAAGCTCCTTCTGAAGTCTCTGAGAGAGTGTACAGGTTGCCAGATATCTTCGATCCAGTTGCTATCAACTTTCCACTGTTTGCTTTTCTGATTTTACAACCCTGCTTCTTAAAAATCACTTCATGACCTCTATCACAAATATGACTTACACTCAACAAGTTATGCTTCAGACCAACCACAAACAAGACTTCTTTTGACTTGATTTTTTCGTCACTGATATTACTGATCCTTTGCCAACTATTTTAGCTCCATCATTATTTCCAAATTTTACTGAACCACCTTCCCATTGCTGTAACTTCTCAAATTTTTGTTTGTCACCTGTCATATGACTGGAGCATCCACTATCAAGTATCCATGGTGTAGATTTATTCTGTGCTTTAAATGTTGTTTGTACGATCAGGGATTCCTTTTCTTCCTTAGATCAATATTTTCTTTCCACTCTGGTTTGATTAAAATTTTGGGCTCTTGTTTTGACTTTTCTTTTTTAGTAGCTTGTGCATGTTTTTTGGGAAATTTTCTATTTTGCCTCATTCCATTTGGTTGAAATTTTCTTCCTTGAAATTGATTTGATGCAAATGTACTTTGCCAATTTCTTGCAATGTGCCCAAACTTATGACAGTTATAACATTATATTGCATAATCCATCAAAGGTGAAAAAACATTTCTACTGGTAAAATTCCTTGGTCCTATGTTATATTTGCAATCTAAAATCTTATGTCCATAACCATTGCATTTAAAACAGTAACCAAAAAAGGGATGATTAAACTTGGGTGATGGTCTTTGCCATGTTGTCGTAGGAGTCATAAATATTCTTCTTCTTTGATGTGTGACATTGGTGAATCCATCATTGTCAATTCTCCTTTCGTGCCTTGCATTATTGCTTTCTTTTGCATAAGTCAATTTTTCTTGATCAACTTGTTTCCTATCTTCATTCTTTGATCCATTTGATGATTCTCCTTCGTCAAAGCCCAAACCAAATTTGATGCCTGTAGTCCTTTGGTTATTTATGATCTTATCCAGCTTCATAGAACTTTCTTCACATTTGTGATGACAACTAATTTTACGATTCATCTCTTCTATCTGCATCCTTAAACCAACAGTCTCTTCTTCTAGCTTGCAGCAATAATCTATTTTCATGGTTATTTGCACTTCGATATCTTCAGATATTTTCTTGGATTCTTCTATTTGTACTTTCAAACTGGTTATGATTTCATTTGCATCCTCAAGCTTTCTTAAAATTTTCTTATTCTTTTTTCTTTCTATCTTCAATTCATCCAGAGCTACAATTAGTTCTTCTTCCAAATTTACTTCTGCATCAATTTCTTCTTCATCACATTCCTATTCTTTTCTATTTTTTCTTCTTTGAGTGCCATGAACAGAGCTTCACCTTTTTCCTTTTCAGAATCCTCACCGCAACTGTCTTCTGATGAACTGACATTCTTGGAGATGAAACTTTTTTTCTTGAAGTTGCCTTTTCTGAAATTAGTTTTTTTCTTCCAGTCACTTCTTTCTTGGTGCGATCCTTCATCACTTTTGTTCTTCTCATTAAGTGGACATTTAGCTGCAAAATGCCCAATGCCTCCACAATTGAAACATTTAAAAGGTAACTTTCCTCTATAATTTCCTTTTCCCCTTTTTAGTTTTTGAACAAAGTTTGCTTCCATTTCATCTGATGTCTCTTCTTCCTCGAATTCTTGTTTTGCTTTCATATTTTTATGGGCTTTAAAAGCAGCTTCTCTATATGTGGATTTAGACTTTCCTATTCTCATCTCATATGCAGTCAAAGAACCATGCATCTCATCCATACTAAAAGAATTTAGATATTTAGCTTCTTCTATAGCTAAAACTTTAGAATCAAATCTTTGGGGAAGAGATCTTAATACCTTTTTCACGATGATAGAATCTTTGATTTCCTCTTCGAGTCCTCTAATCGCATTAATGACTTCATTAACTCTCAACATATATGCCTCTATGTTCTCATCGTCATTCATCTTTAATACTTTGAACTGAGCTCGATGTGTTTGTAACTTGGCCTCCTTGATCTTAATGTCTTCTTCATGAATGCTCCTTAGTTTGTCCCATATTTCTTTTACCGTTTTACAACTCATAATGTTTACCAGTTCTCTGTCCACTAATCTGCACATGATAGCATTCTTTGCTTTTGAGTTATTCTCAAACAATTTCTTATCGGCAGCATCGGTTGGAGAAGTGGTGGGTATTGTGTATCCACTATCTACTAAATCCCAAATGTCGTATCCCAAAGCACAAAGATATGTCTGCATCATGAGTCTCCAAAATGCGTAATTAGTTTCGTCAAACAATGGTGCTTTGTTTGATGAGAAGCCTTCACCACCTGCCATTGTGTCACTTCCAAGATCACCCTAACCGATTAATATTATTTAGGAACCTCACTCTGATACTAATTGTTAGTCTCACAATGACACTGAGAGGGGGGGTGAATCAGTGTAGCTCTTTATAACTTAAATATTCAACTCTTAAAGCCGAAACAATGAAAACTTAAAACCAAATAAAGCAAGTATAACAAGAGAACATCACACAACACAAGATGTATCGAGGTTCACCGATTTGGCTACTCCTCAAAAATGACTGTTTGGACTCCCATCCAAATCCAACCTTTGCAAAGCACCAACTTTATAATAAATTTACGAGCACCCACTGGAAGGAGCATCAACCCCTGATTTACCAACACCAACTGGAAGGAGCACCAACCCCTGATGCCAAGCACCAACTTGGACTTCAATTTTGAAACTAGAATATTGACATAAAAATGCCTTCACTTTTACAAGACCCTGACTAGTCTATTGCTTACCCAATGTCTACCACAATTCACAAAACACACACACTCATCGTGCTTCATAAAATAAAATCCCCTTTAAAACTTTCCTTTCTCTTTGTAACTCCAGTTGTAACTCCTTTCATATTCTCATATGCCACTTGTCAATTGTAACTACTTCTTTATGTAACTCATTTTGTTTATATTGAGAAGGCATTTAGTCAAACACGTCACATGCAAATAATTGACACCATATTCTCCTACCATGACTGTTCATTTTCTCGATCATGACTGTTTGTTTTCTCCTTCGATGACTGTTCGTTTTCTCCTTCATGACTGTTCGTTTTCTCCTTGCATGACTGTTCATTTTCTCTTTGCATGTCTATTCGTTTTCTCTTTGCATGACTGTTTGTTTTCTCCTTGCATGATTGTTCGTTTTCTCTTTGCATGTTTATTCATTTTATTTTTGCATGATTGTTCATTTTCTCCTTGCATGACTTTTTATTTTCTCTTTCCCTTATGCATGCATGTGTTTTGGTTTCCAAAAACAAGCTTTTTGTTTCTATTTTGAGGTCCTTCTTAAGTTGCGAAAATGCGACATGTCACGATATCGCGACACTTTTGTTTCTCTGTCTGCCTGCCCTTTTTGAGTCGCAAAAATGCGACATGTCATGATATTGTGACACTTTTTTTTCTTTGCTCTTTCTCTTCGCTTTGGACAGCAAAAATGCAACATGTCGCAATATCATGACACTTTTTTCTCCTTGCTCTTTCTCTTTGTTTTGGACCGCAAAAATGCAACATGTCGCAATATCGTGACATTTTTTTCTCCTTACTCTTTCTCTTTGCTTTGGACCGCAAAAATGCAACATGTCGCAATATCACGACACTTTTTTCTCCTTGCTCTTTCTCTTCACTTTGGATCGCGAAAATGCAACATGTCACGATATCGCGACACTTTCTGCTCTCTGCTCTTTCTCTTTGCTTTGGCCCGCGAAAATGCAACATGTCGTGATATCGCGACACTTTTTTCTCTCTGCTCTTTCTTTTTGCTTTGGCCCATGAAAGTGCAACATGTCGCGATATCGCGACACTTTTTTTTTCTCCTTGCATTTTCTCTTCTCTTTTGGCCACGAAAATGCAACATGTCGCGATATCGCGACACTTTTTTTCTCTTTGCTCTTTCGACCGTGAAAATGCAACATGTCGCGATATCGCGACACTTTTTTCTCCTTGCATTTTCTCTTCTCTTTTGGCCGCGAAAATGCAACATGTCATGATATCGTGACACTTTTTTTCTCTTTGCTCTTTCGACCGTGAAAATGCAACATGTTGCGATATCGCGACACTTTTTCTCTCTTCTCTTCTTGCCGTGAAAATGCAAGATGTCGCGATATCGCGACACTTTTTTTATTTGCAGTGTTTTGCTTTTTCTTTGATCTTTAGCATATGGGCCACTTCGGTCTTCTTGGAAAATATGCAAAAAGGTGGATAAACATCCTCATAAGCATTTAACATCACTATACATACTATGAATAACCTCTGAACTCCTGTCCACTCCATCAACCGATCTATCTGACTGTGTTGACAACAATGACAATACTGTCACTGCACCTTGCTCAACATTTGTTAGAAATATCCTAAAAAAATATTGTTAGTTGTTAGGATATTAGTTCAATTTGTATTTGGCATCTTGTATGCCTATTTAAAGTTATAAATTTAATAAAATAAATAACCAAAATTTCAAATCTTGATCATTGGTATTGGAGCTTTCTTGGCTTCTGACCTATGAGGAGGGTTTCCCTCGAGGATGCCCTCAGTTTTCTTTTGTAAATTATAAATGTGCAGAATGTGGCACTCTCAGCCCCTAAGCAATCAGGCTCTACATAACTAGTTGTTTGGCTACACCTCATCCTAAATCATCACTGTTGCATTGTATTGAGGCATTCAATTGCCACTTCAGAAGCATTCCCAGTATTATTCCACCATTGCATGGGGAGCCATTGTGATATTGTGAAAAGTCCTCTAGCCTCTCCACTACATCGATGCTCTCCTTATGACCAGTCGCAGTGATTCTCCTCTCCTCGCTAGACCTCTGCCAACACCACCAAATCGATGATATGATTGATCCAATCGGAGCCACCTAAAAGGAAAGTTTACTGTAATTTGATTGTTTAAATTTGATGCCCTTTTTTTCATTCGTCAAAGACCCCTCTTCCTTCTTGGTACCAATGATCGTTGTTGTGGACCATTTCAATCCCACATGTGATAGGAAGTTACCACTTGCAAGCATGACTGTCATTCAGATGTGATATCAACTGGTCTCCACTGTGAATTTCTTATGCAATCAAATGGACGTTAATTTTATTGCATCTTAAAAATGTCCTTAGCAATGCCACTTCCTGTGGCATCTTTCTATCCATCACTTTGGTAGCTCCTTCATCTGTGCTCTCAATACGACGATGGCTCTCACCTTCCTACTATGACACCTGACCTGAAGCAGGTCCATCCGATGTCCAAACACAAGATGATAAAGATAAAATCACATCAAAACCTTAGTGAATTGATCCTTCAATATAAGATCGATATATGACAGTGTCATTGTGGTAAGATTATGTTGGCTAGATCAATGAGAGCAATTTCAAGATGTTTGGGTGATGTTTCTATCATTTTCTTGTTGTACAACTTAACTAAATATCCCACATCTTTCATGGGATGGTGCCTTTTGTGCCTTAAAAGAGGAAAGGATCCCCTTTTTAATCAACCACGTGTGGTGGTCAAGGAGTCTTCTGCATGTTTTAAGATGGATGCTCTAGTGGTGGGCGCCCACTTTACAACCATGTGGTGGCTCGATCAGCCTAGTTGACCATATTATGGTTAACATATGGATTTACAAGAAAAACATGTTTTTGGTTGTTATTTTTCATTGCATGCAAGATAAAACCTCACATTCTTTGTGTGGGTGTTACTAAATTGTTTAAAGGGCATGAGGCACCTATTTTCAAATCGTCAACTATTGTGCTTGGCTAAGGTGTGAGTGGTTGGTTGTTAACTTTAAGACTTTAGCCACTGAAATTCAGTGGACTTTGACCCATTGATGAGTTTCTAGGTTGTTGACTTACCCAACAATTTTATAATATTTTGTAGAATATTCCTTTTATTTTGATATTGAAAACACCCTGCTATTTTTCTCAATTTTCAAAAAACTCTATTCCAACTTGAGTATAGCCTTGCGTATACTCATTGGAAAGCTCTTTCCGAGCCAGTTCTAATGGAACTATTATTTTGTAGTTTTTAAAGGTCTACCTTAACCTATGATGCTTCAAATTTTAGGTTGTATAAACCTTCTTTCAAACACATATTGTTGTAATATGGAGTGCACTATCGATTGAACCTGACACTCCTTCAATCCACCATCATCTTTAAAGACTTTTTTTAAGTAGCCCTTCTTTCCCAAGACCACGACCCTTTATGTGATCATGGATATCACATGGGTACTCCACGCATTGGAGTTGTCTTTGCCCCTTGTAGGCTTGTATCTTAGTGGATTTTTTAGTTGGTTTGTATCTTCACTAATACGACTTATAACACTCCTTTGAGCAACACCACATTAAGCATCGCTTTCGTATTAGCTTTCACTTCAACTTCTTAGCTATTTTAGTTTTTGAAGGCTTCTTGTAAAAGAATTTAGTAAAGCATCGTGAGTCAAGCCACGTAAACTAGCCATAAGCACTACTTGTGTCCCAAGAATCCAAAGACTACAGATATTTTGACACTTCATACAACAACCACTTCTAAAGACTATAAAGATACAAACACTTCAGAAGACGACTAATTGTATTCCAAGAATCCAAATACTATAAAGATTTTGACACTTTGGACAACAGTCACTTTTGAAGGCTACAAAGATACAAACACTTCATAAGAATCTTGATTTGTGCTTTTGTCTCACCTTCTTGTAAAAGCATTGGAGTCTAATGCTTCTATGGTGGAGAGGGATGATGAGGATCTAAAAAGGCATAGGATTTTATTTTAGTTTTCTTTTAGATTTTATTAAATTATCGACACTTGTGAAAGTAGACCATTTTGTTAGAAATATCCTAACAAATTATTGTTAGTTGTTAGGATATTAGTTTAATTTGTATTTGGCATCTCATATGCATATTTAAAGTTGTAAATTTAATAAAATAAATAATCAGATTCAAATCTCGATCAATCTTCATACATATCCATTTGTAAGTTTCTCTTATGATTTTCTACATATGATTATGTTGAGCTCTTCTTTGGGTATGATCTCTAAATTTACCCCACCTCATGACATCTTCTACATCTAAAGGATATGTTTTCATAATCTATTATTTGGGTCCACATATTTTTTTTTTGGTAAGTAGTAGTTTGATTAACAAGGTTTTAACTGGGTCCCAGTCCCAGATAAACAAAAACCCTTGCCAGGGTGGTGGAAATTGATATTGCAGAAACCTTGTAGTGGTGAATAGAATCCGAAAGCCTGGTAGAATCCCACTCGGGGGATAAGCAAGATAGCAGTCCCACGCAGGGGATTAGGACCTGAACATCTACAGCCGAATAGCCCACGTAGGGGTATTCCTTTCTAATAGAAAACCCTACCCAAAAATGGTGACAGAGCCCCAAGGGCTTTCTAGAAACCCAAAACATTAAGAAATCAACAATGACCAGCATAACAAAAACAAAACAGGGAAACCGAAAGGGAATCCCTAAGGATCGACCTTCGCGGGGTTCTCCTTTGCGTCCGGATTGAGCTCCTCCAAGCAGCGCTTCATAGCCTCGGTGGTGCTTTCAAACATAGAAATGAAACATTTAATAAATATTTTGGTCATGCACTTTGACGTTTTAGGGGTGGGGCCCAAGTCCTCGCTGTTATCATCAAGTACATTAATAGGGGAGTTCTGGCTTGACTCTGTCTTTAGCTTCTTGGTTCTCGATGATCTACGGATCATAAGAACATCTTCAATTGCAGTTCTGCGCTTTCCCACTGTCGCCTTCTTGAAGTATGGGGTGGCCTTATGTGGGGAAGGCTATTTGGGAGGGGTCTTCTTAGAGTCAGGAGTTTGATACACGGGGTTCATCTCACAGGCCAAGGGTTCGCTGGAGAAAGAGTGAGTTGGTGAAGACGCAGGGGGGGAACAACAGGGTTGGATTGGAGGGGTGTGGTTGCTAGGGGGGAATTGCCTACAGCATGGCAGAAGAGAACAACGAAAAGGCCCTAGTGGGTGGGAGGAGAGTGTTTATTTTGAGCGGCAAAAATTGATAAACGAACAAAGCACCTCTTGTTCAATTAATTGCTCTTGTTCATATGTGGATAAAATTTTACCAAGTTTGATAATTTGGGGATTTTTTGTGTCTAAACTAAGATTCACATTTATAGTATATTCAATAGACATATAAGAATCTTCCTCAAGTTGATGGAGCATTAGGATCAGATGAATATCATCTATGACATCATAAAACTCTTCTGACTCAACCTCGTCTATGTCTGCCTGGAAAACCTAAGGATCTAAACGTGAAGGTGAAGGTGATGGAGGAATGTAGTTGGCTGAAGCCCTTAAAAATTCCTCAAAAAGAAAAAATTCGACAAAGGATGGTGGCAAGGAAATCTAACCCATATCAATAAGGCTCATGTCAATCAAGTTTTTGTCTTTGCCAGATCATATGGATTATGGAGTAGGGTGAATAAGTCAACAGGATTCATGTTAACTTAAAGGGGAAAATGAGTGATTGGCAATGTGGAGGATGGATGGATCCTTTTAGCTAGAATCAATGCTAGAGCTCTAGGAACCTAAACAATAGCAGGAAACACAAATAATGCAATTGACAAAAAGACATGTACATGCAATGCAATTTTTTTTGAATTTATTTTGTATTTTTGGATTTATGTTATGTACATATATTACAAAATTGGTTGATGATGTGGATCAATGAAGTGGAGGTGGTGGTTCACTAGTTGGTTTAGCTCGCTCTTGTGGAAGAAGCAAGTGAAGGATGGGTTGATGGATGGGAAACATTCTAATATAAAAATCACCTTATTCAATGTGTGGAATAGTGGGTGTTGATTCTTCATTAGATTCATCATAAGCAATCGACATAACATCAAATTCTTCATAGATTTCCTCTTTAGAGTCATCAATGTGATGGATATCTTCTTTTGAATTCAAATGCAAACTTTAAAAGGTTTGTTCAAGAGAAGAAGTGGATGAATGTGGGTGATAGCCTAGCCCTGAATGGTCATGTGCTTCTCGATATGAAAAATCGATAATATCATGCATTCCATATTCATGTTGTCCTAGGCTATGTCCTTGCCAATTAACTATGTGAAAGTATCGGGATGGAAAACCTGACATGTGTTGTATATTGGCAAGATTTGGTTGCTTGACTTCATCTGGGGAAGATAGATTCGACGATGAATCAATCCCCCCATATATAAAATTGATACTATTGGGCATTGAATCCATGTTAGACACCACTTCTATAGATAAGGGTGAGTCACGTGGGTGACCATAATCCTTA
The DNA here is from genome assembly GCA_028583015.1 of Wollemia nobilis. Taxonomy (NCBI): domain Eukaryota; kingdom Viridiplantae; phylum Streptophyta; class Pinopsida; order Araucariales; family Araucariaceae; genus Wollemia; species Wollemia nobilis. The sequence goes on from JAQPPZ010003229.1 coordinate 1,018,892, forward strand.
GCATTTTTTATGCTAAGTAGTGTGACTGTGATGTCTTGGACCACATATTCACCAATACTAGGATTAGTAAGGTGGAATTCAACTTGGTATTATGTGGTTGCAAATGTGGATATGGATGACTTGGGATTGGCCTGGAGCTCCAACAATTGGAGAGGTATGGACTGGGATGGCATCTCATAATTAGTTAAGGTAACTTGTGAAATGTTGGCTAATGTGGATGGAGATGGATTTGGCTGAGGTGGTTTTTGAATGGGTAATGATGTGGAAGTAATAATGGTGAATTATGCTGATGTTGATGATGTGGATTGAGTGTAACCACATGTGCATGTAGTTAAAGATGATGAAGATGAGGGTATGGAAGTGGAAGCTTGATGTGAATTGGTGATTGGGAACTCCTCAGGAATAGGAGAGTTTGATGAAGATGTGGAGTGTGTGGTTGATGAGGTGGTTGATGATGTGAGAAAAAGATGAGTGGAAGGCAACATGGATTCATAGGTATTTGAATGAGATTGCAATACTTAAATGGTTCAACATATATTAGTATGCAATGAACTTATCCCTCATGTACATATTTTAAGCATTGATGGAGTATAGAAGGGACACATCTCATTTCCCTCATCCAAGGTTGTCTAAGGAGTACATTGTATACCATGGACCCTTCCAAGATGTGAAACATTGTATGCAATATTTTGATCCCCACTTCAATGGGTAAAATGATAGTGCCAACTATGGAGCAGAGAGCATCATTAAATGCTTTCAGGGTGAAAGTGGATTTGGTGATGTGATTTGGTGAAAGCTTAAGATGTTGGAGGATTTATGTTGTGATGATATAGATAGAGGAGCTAGTATTAATCAATACTCATTTAAATGGATTTCTATCAATTTGAGCCATGATATGCAAAGGGTCCACTGATTCTGACGATATTGGTTTGATATCAAAATCGTAGAATGTGATGGAAGGCTCCATACACGTTCGGATGCTCCCCACAAAATTGCTAAAGGCATTAACATCTTGAGATTGAATTTCAATGGAATTTAAAATATCTATTAATGCCTCACGATGTGGGGGAGATTTTTGAATGAGCATATATAGACAGTTTAGCTGAAGTTATTTTTAGGCTAGTAGTTAACCTACTACTCAATGAGATGATTGGCCTTTGGGGGTGACTGATAGGATGAATGGGTGGATTTGGATGACTTGGAATATGAATGGATTGGGAAGGATTAGCAAAAATTTGGATGGGAGATGATGATGTGGAAGGTTGAGACATACTTTCCTATGGTGTTACGAGAGATTGAACATGTTGTTGTTGTACATTTTTTTGGTTAATGTGTTGTTGACCTTAGGTGACGACATGGATAGCACCCACAAAACCTTGGTATTGTTGCATGTGATTGAATTGATTTGGGGGAGTCTTGGTGTTAGAACCTCCTGTTATTGGTTGCACCTCATCATAATGAGAAAGTGGTGTTTGATAAATTCTAAGGTTTTGGTTCTATTGAGCTAAGGGGCTATCAGGCTTGATGGATCCTAAGTTAATGAGATCTTGCACTATGTCTTTGAAACTATAGCAATTGTTTATGTCATACCCATTTTACCTATGATAAGGACAAACTAAATGTTCCCTATAGTATTTACTATGCTTGGTAGGATCATTTGGTTTAACCTCAGGTAAGGCAAGTTAATTAGTGTCATACAACCAACGAAAGATGGAAGCATATGATTTGGCTAAGAGGGGTGTACTAATGGTTGTCAAAAATATTATCAATGTGGTCAGTTTTCCACGGTTGGTAATGTGTTTTGGACTGATTATGGTGGTGAGGGAACCACATGATATGCAATTTTTTGTGGTTGTTGTTGCACAAGTTGTTTTTGAGCCATTACCGATTGACTTATGACCACTTGATTAACTTGATTGGCTTGATTGGCTGGATTGACCTAGTTTGGTTTGGATTGGCCAAAATAACTACCTTTGTATTGGCCCTTATTCTACCATTCTTTATTTTTTGGCTTAAGCACACCCTCTTGGATTTTGATCTCTTCAATTGTGCCAGCTTGGGCAAGAAATTCCTCAAATGATCAGTATTGTTGTAATTGTAACACCCAAGAGATGGGTTTTAAGAAAATCTTAGTAAACAATCTAGTAAGCTCTTCCATTGGTAGGATAAATGGTGGTTTGGTAATAACGGCCCTCTAACGGTTACCAAATTTTAATACTGACTCATCATCATATTGCTTTAAACCATATAATTCAGTTAATGATACCTTCTTTCTAACATTAAGGGAAAACCTTTCGAGAAATTGATCAACCAATTGGTGAAAAGTATAAATACTATGGTGAGGCAAATGGTTGTACCACTCTATGATGTCTTCCCCCAATATCTGAGGAAAAACAAATACAACAAAAATTAAGCCAAAGGAGCAATTGACAAATCAAACAAAATAGGTAACACTAAAAAAAAACCAAAGCTTAAAAAATTACCAAAAATATCATAAATTGCTTAGAAAAATAGCCAAAGCTTCCAACATTGCCATAAAGAGACTGACTATAAACCTTAGGATTATGAAATTCTTATACTTTTGTTTGAATCTTGCTTCATTCCATTTGGGACTATAGGCTGGTTACTTGGTACCACGACACTTCTATTGGAATTTGTATGGTCTTTTTGAGGATCCATTTTATTTGTAGTTTGAACTTGCCCTTTTGTTTTGCACTTGGGTTGGTTTTCTACATTATACTTTTGTTTCCCTTTAATGTTATTTCTTAGCATCAAGGCAAGCTCTTTTAATGATTTATCATCATACAATCCTTCCTATTCCCTCTCTTCATCAAACTGTGTCTCCAATAATTGTTTCCATTTGACCATCCACATCATTTGTTTGCTCATCCGTGGAGAGAATTTCAAAGGTGTTAGGAGAAATAACCATTTTCTCTTTTGTTGTTATTTTTGTTGTGTTTTTTTGTTTAGGGATTTGAAGCCCTGCCAAGTCCTGATCCCCTTTCTCTTTTTTAGGGACCTTATGTGGACAATCCTTGACTAGATGAACATATTCATGACAAATTCTGCATCTAAATGGTAGATTTTCATAATCTACTACTTGGTCCCATATTTCTTCCCCATATTGTAAAGTAATCTTCTCTGGAAGTGGTTTTTCAAAATCAATCAAAACACAAATCCTTGCATAAATCATATGCTCTAAGTGTTGGGTACAATCAGAAGTCATCATGTAAACTCTTAAATAATTTCCAATTGTTTCGAATATCTTTGGATGTTAGTATTCTATCAAAAGACCAAATAAATGGACCCAAATAGGGGTAGTTGATGGCATCTCTTCCTCAACTTTGAACTTGGTATGCCAGGACTTCATGAAGAGCCCTGCCTTACCAAAAAACCATGCCCCCCTAGAAAAATGTTCTTCCTATCTTCTTCATATTAAAAAAAATAAGAAAGTAGCCATTAGGGTATGTAAAAATTTGGAACTTACCTTCAGTGCTCCAATTATTGGCAACCCATTGCTTGAAGGTAGCAACAGTCGATCGAAATCCCATGAATCGATAAATTAGGCTTTTCCTCTCAATCACATTTATTCCTTTCTGAACATCCATTATTTCCAACTTCACTACTAGGGATCCATTAGTTGCTTTCATGCAACCCGTATCTGTTTTCCTTGGATCGACCTTTGGCATCCTCAATGGTTTTTTTAGCAATTGTTGATTGTGTTCCTCTCTTGTTTGAGGTGGTCCTCCATGGATTGCTTCTCTAAAATTCATTTTTGACTTAATGCATGCATCTTTTTTGAAACCCTCCATCCCAATATCCAAAGGATGAAATTGTAGGAAACCCTAAATTTTTACTGTAAACCCTAATGCAACCACTTTCACCCTCAAACCGTTATGCTATAAGAAGAATTATAAATCCATAATATGCATCTTCAATTCCCTAGCCTTTAGAAAAATCCGTTGTCCACCATTTCATCGTTGCCAAGCAGTATTGTCAGCCACACCGTTTGTGTGCGGTTGTTTGCCACAGTGAACGCTCGGGAGCTATTCGTCTATCTCTCCAAATCAAAACATTTATGTTTATATATTAAAAGACATTTATTTTATAAATATAAAGTTACAATGAGGAAGAGGGAGAATACATTAACTTATTAAAAATGCCAACTAAACAAGTGATAACAACTCATGTTTTAAAAATTGTATCTTGAAGATTAATATATGCTTATACCACCTAGTAGTAAAGTGACAAATCCAAGGGGGGAATAGTTATAACAATCACTTGTAGGTTGTGGTTATATTATGTCCAATGCAAAAACACTTATGATAAGTCAAATATAATCATAGAGATGGAGAATTGAGTGATACCATAGGCACAAATGTAAGTGTGGCCACTTTGTTGAAATGATTGATTTTTTGTCAAAAATATGTGTAGATTGTGGTGATTCAAAGAGTTGAAACTTATAAAAACCCCAAAATTATAAATCATATAGATTTTATTTGGATAAAGAAAAGGTTTGAAGAAGAGCATGATCTCTAGATCAGACCAACATGTGGCATTGTCTTTTGGTCTTTCCATTGTAATGAATCCCATAGTTTTTAAACAAATCTATAAGACACAAGTATACTTCCAAACATGTCTTTTTGACACATCAAATATGATTTAAAAAACTTATCACACAACTAAATAAATAAAATGGAAAAATTTATCAGGAAAGCTTAAGTTATGTCGTTCCTCTTGTTAAAACATGTTCTTTATTTGACTTGGAAAAGTCTAGGAGATTTCATTTTGCTTGGTATATTAAATAACAAGACATCTGAAGAGCTTAAAAGGGCATAGTTTGCTAATTTTAAGAAAAAAAGTAAAGTGGATGGAGCATTCCATCTTTCAAAACATTTGATATAAAGGTGTTATATATATTGTCAATATTTTACTTTAAGATTCTATACTCAAATAAGTTAATTTGTAATCAACACCGAAGTAGGGAGGAGAACAAAATATTATAATCTTATCTAGCATTCTACTTTCTTGCTATAAAGAGAGAAAGACTTCCCAAACATAGCATATACGAATGGTTCTAAAAGGTAATGAGTAAAAAATGTAAGGCTTATGTTATCTTCTTGGATATTTTAACCAAATCTTGATGATGAAAACCTTATTTGGTCTCAAAATATAACCAAATGGAAGAGACCATACTTATATTTTTGAGAACTTTTCTTTTAAAATTTTAACCGGTATCACAAACATTGATTAGTACTTCATCTAATGATTATTTTCTCTATAGCTCATCTTCAAAATAATAAAAACCCCAGTCCTTATTAAAACCTCAACTAAGGAGATATATTTCACACTTAGATTTGCAACTACTAGGCAAAAAATAAGTGCTTAAGACTACTTTTTTCCAATTATTAAGGTTTCATGAAATACTCTTGTATCTTCCTTTTCCTTTATTTAGTTATTGCAAGTATATAACTGATACTTCTTAGAAAGAAATATGGCTAAATTTTAAAGTCATTACTTCTTGCAAAACAAAATCAAAGTCACTATTTCCTATAGAGCAATATCTATTAAGACTTCAATGACCTTTCATAGAGGATTTTCTATTGAGTTTCAATCTTATAACCTCTCAAAGTAGTGTCATTTTCAACAAAGTCTAGAGTAGAATTGTAGGTGGAAATTTTTTTATATAGCTTGATATAACCACGTTTTATGGCCTTGCTTATCCCATATATCAAATATCCTAAGGTTACAAATATTCTATTACAATAAAATCTCTACCTCATAAAATAAAGATCCATGACAATCTAAAAAAATCAAAGATCTTGGAAGCCTTCTTCACGTTGATCCTTTATGTTCATTGTTGGGAGATTTTTTTTAACCCTTAGGATAAATAATATTTGAATAAAAATGGAATCATATTTATTCTCTTTGAGTGCACGAGTAAAATTCTAATGCCCACAAAACCCTATTATGTTATTTTTAGTTATCTCCATTAATAACTAAAATGCTTGAAAGTGTCCCCTCTCCAAGGCTCACATATTTCATGATTGATCTCTCAAAATTTTTAAAAACATACATATATTGTACAAGTCATTTGAAAATTTATTGGAAGAGTGATAAGAAAATAAGACCATATTATGTTGTTATTTATCTCCACTAATAAGTAAAACCCTTGAAAGTGTCTCCTTACCATGATGTCATACTTCACAATTCATCTCCCAAAATTGTTAAAAAGGTACATACATTGTATGATGACTCATTTGAAAAAAATTTGGAAGAGTGATAAACAAATATTTTATTGGTGGTTATAGCTTAGTAAATATGGCAATGATAGTGAGTGAGGCTTCTAGAGAATTTAGATTCTACTCCTAGTCAAACTTTAAATTAAAATTAAAATTGTTTTATAAATACTTGATAAGATTTTTCATGTTGACATGTGTTATATCGATAAGTCCACATGTCCATGTTATTTAAATATAATTATCCACTTCATAAACATTAAATAATTTTGAAATGATAAAATTTTCCTTATTACTAGTGTATTTTAGAAAATAGAAAATAAACTACATTTTACCTTTGAAACATACTAAAATTATTTTCTCTTTACATTAATAGTCAAATCTCATTGATTCTTGCATGGCATATTAAAGTGGATTTTGTCATCTCCATAGTTCCTTACCTTATAATATCAACTAATAAAACTAAAATTTAAATATTTTTACACACATTTGAATTATCTTGAAATTTTTTTAACAAAGTTTTTATTTCCACTCTTCAATAGTTAATGGAAAACTCTCTAGCCTCTTCAAAACCTGTGTTTGAGAAAGGCTCTCCAGGTCCGAAGACCAGAAGTCATAGGAAATCTCGTATTGATGTAGGGGTTGAAAGGAAAGTGGGGAGACCTAACAACAGAGCACTCAGGAAAAGGGAGATTGACTCTAAAATCACTAATGAAGTACAACCCCTTCTAACGGATAGTTTTGAGACTCTGCATTCCAGAGAGAATGGGGTTGTTCCAATCATGGAGACTTGGAACAAATGTGTTCAGGAGTGTGGCCTAAAAAAATATTTATTTCTTTGGGGGTCAAAGAAAAGGTTGGCAGGCCTCCCAAGACCTCATTGAGAAGGGCTTCCAGCAAGTGATTTTTGGTTGTTTTTGGTTTAGTTGTTTGTCTAGCCGGATGTTGTTGTTGTAGATTTGCTCCAGTTTTAGACGGGATTCTTGGCTCTTTGGTTCTCTGAGCACCCTTGGGTTCTAGTGGTGAGGTATGGTTCCCAGATTCAAGGCCCTAGTGGTGGGTGGATCTTCAAATTTTGAACTTTGAATTTGAATGTAGCTTTGGGCAAGATTTTCAAATTCTAATTTTAAATCTTGAATTTGAATGTTGTTTTGGGTGCCAATTTCTCCTATGTTGGCCCCTATTGCCAGCTGGTTGTTTGATCGTGTCAATCTCTTGTATTTTCTTGATAAAAATCTGTAGCTTATTTGCTAGGAGGTTGCTTTATTGGATTTTCGAGTTGGATTCATGAAATCCAACTTAGTCTTTCTTGATATCTTATTTCTAGATCTAAGGTTTGGGGGTGCCTTTCAAAACCCTACTTGTAATAGGTTTGGGGACCCTTTAAAACCCCTTCTACTATCAATACAAAAAATTAATAAATGTATATTTTTAATAAACTATCATGTTTGAAATACCATATTAATATGTTTAATATCTCGTCTCCGAGGTCTAGGTGGATTGGTAAGATGTTGGGCACTTACCAAGAGGAGACCTAGGTTCAAACCTCAAGGGTATGCCCAATTTGGGCAAAGGTAGTAGTCTGACTTGAGTGTGCTAAGTGTGCACCAACTTGATGACTGTGGTACCAATCTTGAGCCACCGAGGGTCTCCCTCACTTTGGATCGTGTTTACCGAGGCAAGATAGGGGTTATAATGGTAGCACCATGATTTGACGCTACGATCGAAGGCAATGCGACTTGACCTTGTGACTAGTTGTTCAAAAAGGAAAGGTAGTTGTTGATTCCTCTATGTATCCAAAAAATATATGTTTAATATATCCCTTTATATATATATATATATATATATAAACCTCTCTTCATCTAAAATTTGGTCCCAACAAGTGGGCGGATGGATAATTTAAGATAATGAAAATTTCTTTTGGAAGATTTTTAATTTATTATTAATGATTGGTGAATGCAAAAAGAACCATGGTATCCCTTGTAAAACCTTGGTTTATAATTATTAAAAATTAAACAACATATTAATTTATATTTTACATATTAAATTTAAAAATATTAAAAATTAATGAACAATTTAAATCAAACACTTAATATCATAACACAATAACGATCATCCAAATCCAGTTCATTTTTAATCTATGTGGCTCCAAGACCTTCATTTCTTCCAAATGGTTATGTTATGGTGGAATGAATCAAATTTTGAAGGATCGTGTGTAGAGGTTTGTTCAAAAGATGAAATATTTAAAGGAGCAAATAGAGATTTGGAATGTCAAATCTTTGGGTAACATTTTTAAGTAAAATAAAGAATTCAAATCCAAGCTCAAAAATTTACAAGAGATAAAACTCCTAGAATGGATCATGATTCTTATGTGAGAAAAATAATTACGTTCGGATTATCATAATACATTGAAAAAGGAAGAGTCATATTGGTTCCAAAAATCTAAGGAGAAATGGCTAAAGGAAGGAGATAGAAATACAAAAAAAAATCTTGCTACAACAAAAACAAGATTTTTTTTTTGTCACATCAAAAATATTTTAACTCTAGATGGAAGCAATAAGATTTTACCTAACTTGAGCATTTTTTTTCTAGAAGAAGATGTAAGGAAGGAAGCAATTAATTATTTCAAAAATATTTTGTTAGAGTTTTGGCAAGAGGAGGCACATAAAAAGGTCCTTTGGGTCATTTATTTGGATATAATTAAAGCTTGTTTAGCAGATTAGAAAGGTAAGTTCTTAACCATGGCGGAAGGCTACAATCATAAAGTCTACATTGCGATCTATCCCTATTTATATAATGTAAACTTTTAAGATTATCAATATGTATATCATCAAAAATTGATAAAATTCAAAGAGACTTTCTTTGAAAAGGATTAGAGGAAAATTTTAGGTTTCCTCTTTGTAAGTAGATAGGGTTTGCAAAGGAAAAAATATTGAAGGAGCAAGATTGTAAAATTGTAAACTAATGAGTTTGGCATTAGGGGCAAAGCTTGGGTGAAGATTATTGAAATATCAAGAAAATATTTGGGTAAACATATTACTTAAAATATATATATGTTCTCTTGATGCATTGAAATTAATTAGTAAAATAACCCTACCCAAAGGATTGTCAACATGGAACTTCATATCATATAGTTTACAATTAATTAAAAAACATATTAAATGCTCACTACTCCCAAAATTTTCCTTGGAAGAATTTTTGATCACTAGAGGCTCTCCATAAGGCCTCCACTTTTCTTTGGTTAGCAGTTCAAAGTAAGATCCTTATAGGAGAGAGTCTACAAAGAAGAGGATATCATTGACCTTTAAGATATGCCTTGTGTAAGAGGGATTTAGAAATATAGACTATTTACTTATTTGTTATACCTTTGCTCACACCATATGGGGTTACTTTTTTTTAAATATAAAAATATATTGGGTAGCTCCACCAACATTGAAAGAGTTGATGAAATTTTGGATTAACTATTTCAAATCTAAAGGATTATGTATTGTGGAGGATTGTCTTTGTCGGAATATATGGCTTGAAAATAGATTTTTTCTAAATAATTCTTAAAATCATGCCCAAGTTTGGAATCGTATTATTGCCTCTCTTAAAAAATGTTTACATATATGGTGCTTATCATGGGAAGTCTCATAAAAAAGAGGTGGTAACAACTTGGCTACAGTCAAACGTTATGCATAGTGTTTATTTATAGCCAATTGGCTAAAATTAGGATTTTCAAAATTTGGAATTGGCTAATATTTGGGACCCTTGACCAAGGCCCATTAGCCAAAAAATTTTGGGTGCAATATTTTTGGGGGGTCGATTCGCCCCAATTTTATAATAATTTGACCATTTTAAGTTTAAATTTCCAACATTACCCCTAATAATAGTTAACCTTCTACATGCATTTTGATACTATTCGCTTGGATTTTGAAACTAATTCATCAAATTTTTATAACTACATTTTGGGGCTGACCCCTTATGCATAACCCTGGCTACAATATTTGAACATACATGAAAGAATCATCTATGATAATACTATTAAAACAAAGGATCTACTTAGATCTAGGGTAAAATAGAAATGTCCAAAAATTGGGTTTATCAAGATTAATTTTGATGGTGCTTCTAAAGGAGATTGAGGAAGAAAAGTGAGTTGGTTGGTTTTTTTTGGAAACAATGAAGGAAAAATTATCCTCACATATAATCATATGGAACTTAAATTAACAACTATTTAGAGGCTAGGGCACTTCTTACAAGAACTAAAATTGCAATAGAAAAAGGATCGGAATATATTTTAATTGAGGGGAATTCACAAATAATTGTTAATGCTATCAAGATGTTGTGATTAGATTTGATGTTTATTATCTATTATTGGAATCAATATTAAGCATGTGATAGCAGATAATTTAATCAATTGTGGTATTGATCTTTATCTTGGTGAAATTTAAATTTTAGAAGGTAATTGGCCAAGTGAGATTTTAGATGTCAAGGAGTCAATTGTGGAAACATAGCACTTCTAGAAATTTATTACAAAATAAAGTAACACTTAAAAATATGAGCATATTTACAAAGAAGGAAATCTGATTGCATGTAATTTAGCCAATCTTGGTATCGATATTTATCTAGGTGAAATTTAAATTTTAAAAGACAATTAATCAAGTGAGATTTTATCTCTTAAATAAAAAATGATGTCAAAGAATTGATTGAAAACATAACACTTTTAAAAACTTGAAAAATATATTTGAGAAAATAAGAAATTATATATATATATATTATAATTAACTTAACAAATATAAATTTTTAATATTTTTATAAAAAATAACTTTTAATAATAAAAATAATAATTAATTAAATTTCCTAACTTAAATATAATTAACTACTAATTCTTTTAATATACGTAAAAAAAAAATAAAAAATTATAAATCTAATTATCAAAAAGTATCTTCCTCATAAACTGTTGTTTATCGATGTAGCGTGAGTCACCACATCATATTGCTTTGTAGTAGTCTACCTTGCACGGCTTAAAAAGCTTTAAACCTTGGAGAGCAAACTGGAGGTTATACTGGTGGGCCTTCAAAAATTAAGTCTCTAGCCCTAAATAATGATAGATAGATCATTATTCTTTAAAATAAAAATAAAAAATTAATATTGGATCTGGCTATTAATAATTTTTATTTAAAACACAAGTCGAAAGTACTTGGTAACGTCATTATTATTGAAGGGAACCTATTTGAGATGACGGTGGTCACTTGGGATTCGTAAGTCATTGTTATTATTGACCCAACATAAAAAGACCTACCGATCCCTTAAAATTCTTGAATTTAATATCGTCATCGTCACGAGTAGAACGACGGATCCAACTCACTCCTGCATTTTTCGAAAGATGGTTGGCGTTGGAAGTGCCTTTTTGAACATTATTAGAACTAAGTTAGCAGGGTGACTTCTATATGTGTTCAGTTTTTCAATATATTAAAAATTTTAAATATATATTTTAAATTATAAGAAACATAGTTGCAAATTTATATATAAAATAAATAAATATCACTACTCTATGGAAAACTTATAATCTATTTCAAATATTCTATAATATTACATATTACATCTATAAGAAGGGCGTACCAAACCACAAAAGTAATATCTAGCAGGTTTTTTCTTACTCATGAATTTTGTCTTTGGAAAAGATGGGATAGCACCGTGGAGGTTTTTTTTTTACCCTTGAATTTTGTGGTTTGGTTGTTTTTTTAATATTTTTATTAATAAGGTTAGTTTTTTTCTTAAGAAAGATTATAATAAGTTGTGGATATCCAATCTTAAATGTCAATGATATAAATTTTTCACATTAATTTTGAGTATAAATTTTCCACACTAATTTTGAGTGTGATCTACGGAGAAGGAAGCCAATTACATTATCGATAATATGACCTGGTTCAATCCCGATAAATATGTATAAGAAATATTACTCAAAAAGTAGATAAATAAATAGATAAATGCTAAATCTATTGAAGAAGCAGAGAGTGGCAACGCCACAGACAAAATTGAAGTTAACCGTCGTGTTGATTGGTGGTGAAATTGAAGTCTGCAAAATTCAGCAACCAAATTAAACTCTCTCATCTTAATCACATTCCTCAAACTCGGTCACGTTAAACTGTATTTCCATTTTTGACAGAGGAACGCACAGGGAAAGGGGGATGAGAATTCAAAGCCATGTAAATCAGCTACTGATGTCCATAAATCGCTAGCAATAGCTGCTGGCCCTAAAATGGGAGCTGAAAAAATATATACACAGTCGAAATGGGAGCTGAAAAAATATATATTGTTTTTAAGATTATAAGTTAAATATTATTTTTTATTGTTAATTAAATGTTACTTTTTAATTATTCAATTATATTTGTGTTAATATATATAAAAACTAACCCATATAAATCGGTTTCATAAACCTCGAACGCTTGACCGGGCCTTCATTCGCTATGTATGTCAACATCAACCGAACCGACCTCGAGTCTTCTTGGTCGTTAAACCATCGCAACGAACATTTATATCCGCTTTAATTTTCTTGGCTCTGGGGAAGCTTCCCGGACCCCCTCCGCGGGAATTTGAAAGCTTTTGTTGACGTGCATAAGAAATGGATGTCCTGACGATATTTTCATGACGAGAAACAACTCACGCGGACTTGTCTGGCCATGACACGTAGCCTCTCTGCCGTGTTGACGGAACGATAGCTTTAGCCGAGTCAACACATGACACAAAAAAATTTAATTGTTTTTTAAATTTTAATTTGAAAGAGTGTCGTAGAAATTAGGGGCTCCACCACAAGCAAGATTAGATATTTATTTGGTATACAAATGTGTTGGGTTAGGAAATACCGGAAATTATTTACAAGACAACATCGATGACCATTCAGACAACGAAAGCTGCGGCTCCGTTATATTGTTCAACGTGCTAGATTGGTTCAGTGGTCCACAGCCCAGATTTTGCAACGAGCCGGCTTAATTTAGTACAACTTTAGTGATTACAAATCGAACACATGTTAAAGGAAAATCATCTTTATTTTATTACGGGTGCACATGATGAGGAATTCAGAACTAATTACGAAGAATAAAAGAAAATGGAGTGGGAAAACCCTCTACTCGCTAAAGAAATTTGAGAAAGAAGTATAACAGTTTTTTTAAAGATTTTATTTATTCAAATGAGTAAACCGCACATTTTTATCTAACAAATACACGTTTAAGGAGGTTATATTTCTTTTATATTATCGTTAAATAAAACCTAAAAATGATTAAATAGAGCAAATCATTAAAATAAATAATGGTCAAAATCAATTTTTTGGTTTGCTACCACCTTCATCTAGAGAACTTCATAACATATAATATTACCCTTATTTAGAATCCAATTAACCAATGCATCCATATCTTAATATGTTTTCAAGATATGTATGTCAAATCCACTATCTAGAATTTGGTTAAATATGATTTTATGGTATATATCACTTTATTAAGTCTTAATTTTTTTTTTTAAAATAATATTTCTTATACACATCTGTTGTGGGAGGATTGAACCCAAATCACATTACTGATAAAACAAGTGACATCCTTGCCAAGAAACCACACTCACGCAGAATCCTTCTTTTCTTAGTCTCTAAAACCTTCAATTAGTTGATCAACTTTAATTAACTGATCAAGATCAATAACTATGAGTCCCATTTTATTTATACTCTATTCTAATCTTAAAAAAAATACTTTCAACCTTTAACTAAATTATTAAAAAAGGATTCCTAAATTTTTAGGTAAAATAAAAACAAAGGCGTCATCAAATAATCTTTCTATCCCATGCACTAACTTTACTTGAATTCCTATTTTATGCAAAAAAACTTGGAGTCTAATCTAATAATTTTGCAGGCTTTTTGAGGCATCCAAATGGCTATCGAGCTCAATATCCGAAATCGAAGGAGACTCGTTAAACACTATAAATTATTTGAAAGAGGTCTCGCATCCACCTTGGAACGTGCAGCCAATCATCGAAGACTCCATTGTCCAGTTAAGGGCGATTAACAACAGGTGTATTCAACACATGTATAGGGAAAGCAATCGAACGACATATACAATGGCAAACCTTGGTTTAACTGTCCAATCCCTGGTGACGTAGCAGGGCACCCTTACCCAATGCATGGTTGATTCTTGTAGTGAACTTGCAGTTACTAATGTTGAATAGTGCCACGATGTCAAGGATCACGATGACTCACAATGCGAGGCAAATTTTGGGACCTTATTACACTGATATGCCAAGGTGGCACATTGACACTTGCAAAAGAAGGACAGACTGTAGAACCTCACACTTTCTGTTTATACCCATGGACGATGTTGTAATAATCTAGGCTTTTTTTTAGCTTATGGACCATATGTTTGACCCAATTTTGGCGTTCTATAGGAAATCGAACCTTCACGGGATCCTCCTTACAACTTGTATATAAGGTTTTGGGTCCCTTATAAAACCCGTTACTAATAAAAAAAAAAAACTTTACTTAAATTCCCTCTTATATTGTTCAACGGTCTAGAGTGGTATGATGGCCCACAACCTAAACCTTATTTTTAAACAAGCTCAGAAGACGGGCACACAACCCAAATTTTACAATGAGCTTAATTGAATATAACTTTAGCGATTAAAATTCGAACACATACTAAAGGAAAATCCTGTTTATTTTATCGGGGGTGCACATGATAAAAGGAAACCCTCAACTCGCTAAAGAAAATTGAAAAATAAGAATAACAACTTAGATTTTTTTCAACTCCTTTCCACATCTGATTATTTTTTTTTTGGTAAGTAGTAGTTTGATTATCAGGGTTTTAACTGGGTCCCAGTCCCAGATATACAAAAACCCTTGCCAGGGTGGTGGAAATTGATATTGTAGAAACCTTGTAGTGGTGAATAGAAGCCGAAAGCCTAGTAGAATCCCACTCGGGGGATAAGCAAGACAACAGTCCCACACAGGGGATTAGGACCTGAACATCTACAGCCGAATAGCCCACGCAGGGGCATTCCTTTCTAACAGAAAACCCTACCCAAAAATGGTGACAAAGCCCCAAGGGCTTTCTAGAAACCCAAAACATTAAGAAATCAGCAATGACCAGCATAACAAAAACAAAACAGGGAAACCGAAAGGGAATCCCTAAGGATCGACCTTCGCGGAGTTCTCCTTTGCATCCGGATTGAGCTCCTCCAAGCAGCGCTTCATAGCCTCGATGGTGCTTTCAAACGCATAAATGAAACATTTGATAAACATTCTGGTCATGCGCTTTGACGTTTCAGGGGCGGGGTCCGAGTCCTCGTTGTTATCGTCAGGTACATTAACCGGGGAGTTCTGGCTTGACTCCGTCTTGAGCTTCTTGGTTCTCGATGATCTGCGGATCACAGGAACATCTTCAATTGCGGTTCTACGCTTTCCCACCATCGCCTTCTTGGAGGATGGGGTGGCCTTAGGCGGGGAAGGCTGTTTGGGAGGGGTCTTCTTGGAGTCAGGAGTTTGATACTCGGGGTCCGTCTCACTGGCCAAGGGTTCGCTGGAGAAAGAGTGAGTTGGTGAAGACGCAGGGGGGAACAGGAGGGTTGGATTGGAGGGGTGTGGCTGCCAGGGGGGAATTGCCTGCAGCATGGCGGAAGAGAACAATGAAAAGGCCCTGGTGGGTGGGAGGGGAGTGCTTCTTTCGAGCGACAAAAATCGATAAACGGACGGAGCGATGGAGGAAGGCGAGAATGTTCATGGGCTTGTAACCACGAAAGTGGTTGACAAGAGCCAGATGGAAGCTGGACATCGGCTTGGCGGGATCATCAGAGGCCAAATACTGGATCAAGGGAATGGCGACAGCGGACCAAGGGGAAGGAAGGGAGGTGCGTTCAAGGGAAACACCTGACCACTTGAACTCTTGGTAGTTGGGGAACCCCTCCAGCTCGGGCTCCCAACTATGCTTGTCTCGGCGGACGTGACGACCAGACAGGGGAAGGCCAGACACTTCAGCTATCAACTCGGGGGTAACCTTGAAATGGACACTACGGATTACGACAAACCCATTCTTCCACGTCCTGACAAAGTCAGCAAAAATATCAGCTTCGGGGCCCTGGAATTTGCTCAGGAAGGGCGACAAGTTAAAGGTGTCGATGAAGGGTTTCGCCAGAGGGTCGAGCTGGAGGGAGCTAGGTTCGATGTAGGCCATAGTGCCAGGAGGACAGGACAAGGGAAGAGAAAGCGACCAGGGCAAAGGGTGACGATCGATGAAAGGAAGGACAAGGGAAATGCTTAAAAAAGCTAGCAAGGGACGATTGGGCATGCCGATGGGATCGGGGAGGGGACAGGTGGCCAAAGGCCAAGGAAGGTGGGGATTGGTGATGGTTCGAGGGCCTGAGTCAGCACGGGGAAACAGGGATATCCGGAGCCGCTTGGATTCGATGAGGGTGGGTAAGGAGGCTGATTGGGCAGGAGCACCGATGGTGGCGTTGGGACATCGCAACCCATATTGGGGAGCGTAATTGAGGATACCAATCATCCCCATGGGGAAATGATGACTGGCGGTGCCAGTAGGGATGCCACTCATGAGCCAACGATGACGGAGGAGCTTGTTGGATAAGATACTCCTAGGACCAGCTGCAAACCTAAAAAGAAAACACATTGGTTAGCGGGGAGGGGGTGACACGAACCTGCCTTGCCTGTCAGCATCTGCTACGTGGGAGACACCTGGCGGATTGGAATTATGCCACACCATCAGCGGGGATTGACTGAGACCCATGTTGGCAAGCTGGTCAGCGAGCTTATTTGCTTCCCAAAAACATGGAAAACTGCCACCTGGCGTTGCTGACCAATGAGGACTTTGCTTTCACGGATCAGCGAGCTAATGTTCCAAGGGGGATTTTTGTCAGTTTTGATGTAGCGGATGATGTTCATAGAATCCCCTTCGATGTGAAGACAGATATGAGAATCTTTGATCAGATTCAAACTACGCCAGAGAGCCCAGGCTTCCGCAAAGTTATTTGTCTGATGATCGAGGTTCTCAGCAAAGGCGAGAATGATCATCCCTTTGTGGTCTCGGATGACCCCACCAGCTCCAGAGAGTCCCGGGTTCCCTTTGGATGCCCCATCAAAATTTAGCTTTAAAAAACCTGTGGGAGGGGGATGCCAAAAGGCTAACCATCTGGGATGGGGACAGGGGGAAGGGCAGTCGGGGATAGGGATGTTGAGGGAATGGAAAATGTCCCCTTCCACCTTGCCAATCGGGGAATTTGACCAAGGGAGTAATTGGAGGTTCTCAGATGCATAGGCAATGGCTTTGGTGGCCGTAGATATGGCATCGTTAGAAGGGGTGGAAAACACTCTGCGATTGCGCTCTAACCAAATCTGCCAAATAAGGTGGTGGAGGCAGATCCTCCATAGGAAAGCAGCATTGGGATTCTGAAAAGGGGTGGGCCATTGGATAAAGAGATCCCGAAGAGTGCGGGGTTGGGCCCACTGGATTTGGAACATGGACAACACGTGGTTAAGACTCCCTTGGGTGAACTCACAATGTAAAAAGAGGTGGTTGACCGATTCCCCATTAGACAGGCAAAGATGACATCTATTAGGGATAGGGATGCCTCTTTTCATCAAGTTATCGATGGTGAGCACTTTGTTGAGAACGGCAGTCCAGGAGAAGAACCCAACCTTAGGGACTAGGCGCTTGATCCAGACCGACCCAAATAGAAAGGCAGAAATGTGGTGGTTCACCAGGAGGGAGTGAGCCGACTTGACTGAGAAAACCCCATTGTCTGTCCCTGACCAGATAGGAGAATCTAGAATGGTTGTAGTAGGAATGATGGTGGTTCTGAGAAGCCGAGACAAAGAAGCACCCGCTTGGGTTATCTGGGCACTGGCACTGCCAGTGGGGATTTGCTTCCATTCTCGTTGATCATTGAAATAATCCCTTACCCTGCTGCCCCATCTACGCTCAAGAAAGGATTTGAGAGCAGCCATACCTGGGATAACTGCGAGGGGCTGGTTGTTCAACCAAACGTCATCCCAAAACTTGATCTCGGAGCCATTGCCAAGTTGCCAATGGGACCCTTTGGTGATAAGAGGTCTGGATTGACTTACCGCCCTCCAGAAAGTAGATCCAGAAGAAGGGAGGTCTTGGTTCATGAAGGATGATCATGGGAAATATTTGCTCTTGACAATCGTCACCCATTCTGATTTGTCGTTGATGAAAAGTTTCCACGCCTGCTTGGCAAGGAGGGCAAGGTTCAGATTGGAGGATCTCCTCAACCCTAGGCCCCCTTGGGATTTGGGTTGACAAACTCTGTCCCAGTTGACAAGGTGGATTCTACTTTTTTCTTCAGGACCTGACCACAGGAAATTTTTTTGGATTTGCTCAATCTTGGCATGAACAGACGTTGGGGCTCTGAAAATAGACATGAAGTAGACTGGAATGCTTTGGAGGACCGCTATCGTGAGGGTAGCCTTAGCTTCCTGGGATAGGAGGGCACCCTTCCAGCCTGCGAGTTTGCGTTTGAACCTTTCAATGACATTATCCCACATGGACTCTTTCGGGCTCTTGATAAAAAGAGGAAGGCCCAGGTAAGAAGTGGGTAAGCTCGAGATTTTGCACTATAGGATACGGGCAATCTTGCACTGTCTGCTATCCAGAGTGTTAAGGAAGAAGCATTCACTTTTGGTGTAATTGATTTCTTGGCCTGCTGCTCTGGCATAGGTGTCAAGGATCGATTTGATGGACTTAGCTTGGATGACGGATGCAGAGGAAGCGGTAATGGTGTCATCGACAAACTGCTGGTGAGAAAGGGGGGGCATGGTGGATGAGGCTTTGATCCCTTTCACATGTCCAGAAGCACAGGCAGTCTTGAAAGCTCTTCCCAGGGATTCTGCCAGGATGATGAAAAGGAAAGGGGATAGGGGGTCACCCTGCCTTATGCCTTTATGAGATGGGAAATAACCTGTAGCTGAACCATTAACAAGCACCGAGAACCATGGCATCGAAATACAACCTTTGATGAGCTTGATCCATTCCCTATGAAACCCAAACTTGGCAAGGACTTTCAGAAGGAACTCTCTGTTGACTTTGTCAAAAGCTTTGCTGATATCCAGCTTAAAAAACATGGCTGCCTTGCGGTTGCAGTGAGAAGAGTGTAGAGTTTCATGAAGGGATATGATGTTGTCTGTGATAGATCTGCCTTCCATAGAGCTGCCTTGACAAGGATCGATGATAGCCGGGAGAATATTCTTTAGTCTCAGGGCTAGGGATTTGGTTAAGATCTTGTAGATGATGTTGCAGAGACTAATGGGTCTGAAATCCACCATAGTTTTGCAGGGGTGGGTTTTGGGGATCAGAGCAATGAAAGTTGAGTTAGTCCCTTTCGGAATGGACTTAGTCGATTGTAGCTCGATGATGGCTTTGCAAATGTCTTCCTTCAAGATGTCCCAAAAAGTTTGAAAAAACCGAGGGGGAAAGCCATCTGGACCAGGGGCCTTGTCAGCTTGCATGGAGAATAGAGCAGTCTCTATTTCTTTCGGAGAGAGGGTCTGAATCAAGGTAGCATTCATCTCTGGAGTGACCAAGGGGGGAATGTTTCGTAGAAGGAATTCCTGGGCAGCCAAGTGGGAGGGAGAGGAATTTCCCATCATATTGCTAAAATAAGCAGACGCTTCTGATCTGATCTCGAGAATGTCTTGGGAGACAGAGCCATCAGGTAGGGTGAGTTCTCTGATTTTGCTGGAGATGCGGTTCCGCATCGTGGAGGCATGAAAGAATCTGGTATTGGCATCCCCATATTTGAGCCAAAGGGCTCGGGATTTTTGATGCCAGAAGGTCTCTTCTCTAGCCAAAATGTTGTGATACTCAGACAACAGCTGACTCTCCTCATTCCTCAATTGGGGGGTCCATTGATCGTGATGGGTTTGCTCCTCCAAAGTCTTAAGTTTATCAATGATGAGCTGCTTGTTCTCAAAGATGTTTCCAAAGACTTCCCTGTTCCAAATTTTGATGTTTTCTTTCACTGATTTGAGCTTGCGGGAAACTTGGTCAATAGCAGATCCTGAACATGGAAGATTCCACCACTCAAAAATACGTTGTTTGAGGTCTGGGTGGTGAATCCACATGTTTTCAAATCTGAAAGGGGTTTTGAAGGACGGGGCCTTGTTGGATTCTAGGAGGAGTGGTGAATGGTCAGACCCAATTCTGGGGAGGGAAGTGAGGAGAGTATCACCAAAGAGAGGGATTGCTTGTTGGGATAAGAAAAACCGGTCTAGCTTGACTTGGATGTGATCCTGCCCTGCTCTTTTGTTGCTCCAAGTGAACCGGCAACCTCTGATCTGAATGTCCATAAGCTCATTACTCGACACAAAATCTTGGAAGTCAGTTATGCTTTTGGATGGAGTGGATAGGCCGCCTCGTTTGTCGAAAGCAAACAGAGGAGAGTTAAAATCCCTAGCTAACATCCATGGGAGGGCAGAAAAAGTAGTCTTGAGGAGGGACAAAGACACCCACAGCTGGCGCCTTTCAAGAGGATTGTTGGGGGCATAGATATTGGAGAGGACCCATGTAAACTGGTTGGCCTTGCAATGGAAAACCATGTTAAGGGTTCTGTTGGTGAAGGAAACCACCCTTCCCTCAACTTGGAGGGGATCCCAGAGGCAAAGAAGGCCCCCAGCCGATCCCTCTGCGGGGGAGGAAGCCCACTGGCATTCTTTCCAAACTGATTTGACGATGTTCGGGGTTCTTGCTGCATCTGCTTTGGTTTCTTGTAGCATGATGATGGTGGGTTTGAAATCCTTTCTGATGGTTCTGACCAGTCTCTGCTTGCCCGAGCTGTTAAGCCCTCTGATGTTCCAAGAGAGTATCTTCATTTGGAAACTTTGGAGGGTTTCTTACCACCCTTGGTGGGTACGGGAGGGGGTTTGGGATTCTTGGGATCGTCCAAAGGCTGGCCGAACAGATCAGGGAAGAGGGTTGTTTGGACCCCATTTGCAACTT
Source organism: Wollemia nobilis (assembly GCA_028583015.1). Taxonomy (NCBI): domain Eukaryota; kingdom Viridiplantae; phylum Streptophyta; class Pinopsida; order Araucariales; family Araucariaceae; genus Wollemia; species Wollemia nobilis. The sequence continues at coordinate 1,040,115 of JAQPPZ010003229.1, forward strand.
GATTTTTAGTGTCTTTCTTAAGCTGGTCAGATATAGATGGTCTTCCTCTCTTCTTGTCACCTCCAGTATCCACTGGTCCTTTCTTGCTTCTGGTAATGATGGAACTGGAGTCCGAGCGATTGCGAAAAGGGCTGGAGGCCTCCTCAAGGGGGTCAAAAATTTGCTTGGTTGGAGACACAGGTCCGTCTAAAGAAGATGTGGGAAAGCCCTCCTCGAGGGGAAGGGGGGAAAAGGATTTAGGAGAGGTGGGGGGGAGCGGGGAGGTGGGAGGGGTTTGGGAGGGAGGTGCGGCCGAAGGGGGGTCAGGGAGGGAAACGGAAGGGAGGGGAGGTAGTGGAGGCAAGGGGGAAGGAGAAGGGAGGGAACCAGACTCGGGAAAGAGGACAACATCATCAACACCAGAGAGAGGACCAAACTTGTTGGGAAGGGCAAAAAGTGAACATACCTGGTTGGAACTTGACGGAGCTTGCTGGGGGAGGGATCTGTGGAAGGGGACTTGTTTCCCTTTGTCGATTTTCCCTCGAAAAGGGCCACCAGTAGCCTTTGGTCCTGGGTGGGTAGCCGGACGCTGAGCAAAGGAGAGCTGGGGTCGAGGAACCTCTTTGGCAGCTTTCAAAGAAGGGCATTGGGATCTGAGGTGTCCCTGAGCCTGGCATTCGATGCAGAATGCCGGTTTATTCTCGTACTCAATGGCTTGACACCACTGGAAGTCCCCATAGATGAGATTGATGCGAGTGGGAAGCTGGGATGCTAGGTTCATAGACACGTAGATTCTAGCAAAGGCCATTCTGGAACGGGCTTTAGTTGTCGGATCAAAGGCAACCAGGTCTCCGATGTATCCTCCGATCTCCCGAAGGATGTCTTCATGAAAAAACTGGATTGGTAGGTCCGAAAGATGAACCCAAATGGGGGCAACATTGATGTCCTGAGTTTGGGGGTTGAAACCCTGCTCCCATTTCTTGAGAAATAGACTTTTCCTGCCAAAGAACCACGGTCCTCCGATGAGGATTCTTGCAAAATCATTCTGGTTGTTCAGCTGAATTAGGAAGAAGCCCCTGGAAAGAGCCACTAGCTATAAACTTCCCTCTGTTCGCCATTTGAAACTGGCCCATCTTCTGATAGACTCCATGTTAGGTCGGCCTCCAACGAATTTCCCAACCAGGGACAGGGATTCGAGGGAAATTTTTGGAGCCATGCGAGAAATCGGGATGACCAAATTATCCCCGGAGGTGACCAGGGGGGAAGAGAAACCATATCAGATGGTTTGGGAGAGGGGGATCCCGACACCATCGCACTGAAAGACAGACCAGCCAAGGTAGGGGTTTTGGAAAGGGGAAAGGGGGGAATGAAACCTTCCGCCCAAGGTCGCGCACCACCCGGATCCGGATCGGGGGCAACGGGAACATCCGTGAGATCGACAGGGATCTCGCCTGGTTCAAGATCCCCAGGGAGGGTTTGGGAGACCCTGCCAAGGAAAGCCAGGGCAGCTGCGATGGAAGCAGAGGCTGCGGGAGCCGATGCAGAGGGAGCCATCGTTGTCGAAGCCATCGCTCCCCTTGTTGAGGTTATGCTTGTTTTAAGTTGTGTTAGTTGTGTTGTTTTTGGCTCATTTGGGTCCACATCTTATCCCCATACTTAAGAATGATTATAGTAAAGATTTACTTATATAAATCATGACCAATATACGAGCATAAATAGTCAAGAATCCATTTTTTTGTAGTTTTTGATATCTCAAAGAATTATCCTAAAGTGTTGCCTATTGCCTTTAAGGTATCCATTTTCCAAGATTCAATGGGCAACTCATATGTTTTAACCCAAACTGGTACTAAGGATAGATTTACTTTTTAAAGTAAAAAACCTTCATACCAGTGGGTAAGGAAAAGTCATGCTCTTCCCACAAACCAAGGACCCCCTTTTAAGATTCTATTTCTTTATTATTTAGAACAAAAAATGGCTAAGAAGAAACCTTCAAAAAGAAAGGATAAACTCACTCTTAGAGACCTCCAACTCCTATCAATCGACTTTCTCAAGGTCAAAGCCCCTAGCCAATACCCATTTCATTTACCAAAAATTGCCCTATCTTGAAGTAATGAGGATCAATCCTCTGTGGTGCGCTCACTAACCTCTACTACTAGAGATGATTCTAAGATTTTAACTATAAAGTAATCCATGAAAAGGAAACTAAAACACAAAATCTACTAAAATGTACCAAAATATCCTATAGCAAATATAATATTTGATAAAAAAATGTATAATAATTTGCATGCACAATTTCTAAGACAAAAGAAGGAAAAAAAAATATTTGAAAATTTTTATGCCTAGAGAGAATGTCTAGCCTCATTGAATCCCTAGCGCTCCATTGCTCCTTCCATCATCCGAACCCTAGTTGACAGATATTTGCATTTTTATTTTTCACGATTTGAAAAATCGTCACTATCCTTGTTCTAGATGACCGAATTTATAGGGTCGTATCTCCCTCAATATTTCTCATATTCTTTCATGTAACTAGTCATTTGAAAGCTATTCAAATTTTGCACAAATTGGTCCAAGAATCGATTGAATCAGATAACACTTCATGAAGTTATGGCTCATAAAAGATGAGATATTTTAAAAAAATACCCTAATATGGGGCGGGGTATAGTGGTAGTTGTTCATATTTGAACCACACCCAAAAGGACAAAATGACGGAGACATTACCGATTCCCTTGAAAATAAAAAAGACATGCCCTAATCCTTTGTAAAAAATAATTATAAACGAATATTAATAAATGATCCACACCAAGTACCTTACTGGCAAGTTCCCTCAATCCTCGAAATAAGGTCCGGGGTTCAAGCCTGGCGGCTTGCATCGGATACAAAAAACCCCCTCGACTAGCCTGAGGGGTATACCCAGATGGGACAGGACCCATGGAATGAAAAGTCCTGCCCCCCAGGGGATACGAGGAATGGTTTTCATTAACATAAGGTTTAGTCCCGGGGGGACACCGCAATGGTTTGGGCTTTGGCTCTTCTTCGAGAGGTCCAAGGTTCAAACTGCAATGTGGGCGAGAGTGTGCGAGAGTGTGAGGGGGTGGTGGTTGTGTGTTAAATTCCCTATTGATAAGCATAGCTCTCGGCTTTATAAGAGATCATGGTTGGGAGGAGATTGCTCAGCCCTATGCATCGGTCATAGGGGTTTCTCACATTAACCAAATAAAAAAGAAATAAACAAATACTAATATATAATTATATAAATCTATTTTATATAATTAAAAATAAATAAAACATTGAATTAATATAAATTTTATAGTCTCAGGGGGACAACGCAACGGTTCGGGCTTTGGCTCTTCTTCGGAAGGTCCAAGGTTTAAATATCAGTGTGGACGAGTGTGTGAGAGGGTGGGTGTGTGGTGGGTGTTGTTAAATTCTCTATTGATAAACATAGCTCTCAACTTTAGGAGAGGTCATGGTTGGAGGGAACTTGCCCAATCCTATAAGCTGATTGTAAAAAATTATCACACTAGCCAAATCTAAATATAGAAAAATATAAAAAAAAAGAGAGGGAAGAGTAGTTTTATCCCTTTATTAAAATTTATATAGGATGCATTTTATAGATGATTTTATTTATTTAATTAAAAGTTATTTAATTTAGATATAAGTTATGGAGTATAATTTATAATAATATTTATGGAGATAGATATTTTTTGGAATAAGATTTTAAGTTCTAATAAATTAAGTATGGTTGGGTAATTAGATAAACAATATGTTTTATAAAATTCGTTTCATATGGATACCCCTACCTCCTTGGGTCTTACCCGAAAGTGGCATCCCTTTTGGGATGTTTTCTAGAAAAAAAAAAAAAAAGTCGTTTCATATGATTTTAAAAAGGGTTATCTTATATAATTGCTAAAAATTAAAAAAAACAACTTAAATTAAAAAGTATAACTTATTTTATTTTTAATTAACTTGGGTATTCACTTTTTTAGGGGTTGGTTTCTTTATGTGAATCGGTTTTGAATAGCTGCGGGGCATAATTTTTCATCTTTCCATATGTTCATTCTTATTGCCACTGATCATTGTACTAGATGGACAGAAGCTATCCCCACCAAAAATTGTACTACTGAGGTTGTTATTCAATATTTGGAAGAACACATCATGACTAGGTTTGGAATGCCACATTCAATTACTTGCGATAATGGTTCTGATTTTATTTCACTATGTTTTGCAGAATGGGCATACGATAACAAGGTGAGCATCAAATATTCTTTTAATTATTACCTACAAGGTAATGGCTTAGCTGAATCATCTAATAAAAACTTCTTGTCAATTATTAAAAAAATTCTTGAACATAATCCTTGGGATTGGCACAATAAATTGAAGTTTGCATTGTGGGCAGATAGAATAAGAATTAAGGAATCCATAGGAACATCACCTTATCATTTAGTGTATGGTCAAGATCCAATTTTTTCTGCTAATATTAAATTGTGAACTTTACAATTCATGAAACAATATCTCAAAACAGATGATAAAATTGAAACTCGTCTCACTCACGTCATGCATTTAGATGAAAAAAGAGGATGTATTGCTTCATTTTAGTAAACATCAGGATATTGTTAAAATATGGTTTGATAAACATGCCAAAATTAAAGATTTTAGGATTTCTAATTTGGCATTGCTTTGGGATAAGGCACATGAGAAAAAGGGTGAGCATGATAAATTTGACTATCTTTGACTTGGTCCTTATCAGATTTCTGAAATTCTTGGTGAAAACATTTTTTGACTGAAAACCTTGAGTAGGGAACTGGGGATGATATTCATTTACCTGTTAATGGGAAGTTTCTCAAGTACTACTTTCACCCATGAAGCAGTCGAGTTCTAGTATCATTTGTATCATGCTTGTATATTATTGTCTATAGCTTTTGGGTTTCCATGCTTTTGTCTTTTAGCTTTTCTTTGTGTGGCACTTTTGTACATAATCCCTTGTTTTGCAAGTTTTGCTAGTTGCTTTCTTGTCAGTTTTCATTAGGTTGATATTTTATCTTTGTTTGTTGCTTGTCATTGTCACACTTTTGGGTTTGTCCCTCTCATTGGGGTTGTGTTTTGTGATAGATACTAACTCTTGGTTCCTTTGTTGATAATTGGTCCTTTGTCATGTAGGATGGATGGCCTAGTTTTGAATCAGGTGGAATTGAGGAAAAGGGAATGAAATTTTTTAGTGATCGTTCTTTGATTTTGGACTAAGATGGTGGATTTTGAAACAATGAGATATTTCGTTGAAGCTCCACATGTAACTCACATATTAAAGGGTATTCTTTGAAATCTTGAAGGATGAAGTAACTTTAGTCTCACAATGCCACTGAGAGGGGGGGTGAATCAATGTAGCTCTTTAAACTTAAATTCACAGCTCTTAAAACAGAAATAATGAAACCTTAAAACCAGATAGAGCAAGTATCACAAGAGAACATCACACAACACAAGATTTAACGAGGTTCACCAATGTGGCTACTCCTCAAAAATGACTGCTTGGACTACCATCCAAATCCAGCCTTTGCAAAGCACCAACTTTACAATCAATTTACCAGCACCCACTGGAAGGAGCACCAACCCCTTATTTATCTCGCACCAATAGAAAGGAGCACCAACCCCTATTTTACCCAACTGGAAGGAGCACCAACCCTGATGCCAAGCTGCAACCTGGACTTCAATTTTGAATCTAGAAGTTTACCAAAAAAATACCTTTGCTTTTACAAGACCCTGACTGGTCTATTGCTTACCCAATCTCTCTCACTGTTCACAGAATAGACACTTCGCACACTTCTACGATCTACAGCCGCACTGTGCCTTCTGCTTTCTCTATGCAATCACTTCGCACACTCTGCTTCGCTACAGTCAACCTTCACGATCGTCTTCTCCCTTTCGTGCACTCTGCTCTCTTTGCAAATTTTGCACTTAGCTCGATTCGACACGACTTGCTCTCTGCGCACTCCGACCAAACTTCACACACTTCAACAACACCTCAAATCTCCAAACAACCCTCCTTTTATAACAGAATGTTTGAGATGAAAACCCTAATCTTAGTCGGTTGTAAATCCTAATCTTAGTCGGCTTTCATGACAACTGTAAACCCTAAATTTAGTCGGTTGTTCATCGGTCTTCGTCGGCTTCAACTTAACCGTGAAAATACAAATTAATTTTTCTCCTTGCTCTTTCTCTTAGCTTTGGCTCTCGAAAATACATACATGTCACGATATCGTGACACTATTTTCTCTCTCCTCTTTCTCTTTGCTTTGGCCCACGAAAATACATGTCACGATATCGTGACACTATTTTCTCTCTCCTCTTTCTCTTTGCTTTGGCCCACAAAAATACATGTCACGAAATCACGACACTATTTTCTCTCTCCTCTTTCTCTTTGCTTTGGCCCACGAAAATACAACATGTCACGAAATCGTGACACTTTCGCCTCCATACACTTTCTCTAATCCTTTGTCCGAAAATGCGACATTCCATATCCTACACTTTTTTCCTACTTCTTACGACATGTCACGATATCGTGACACTTTTGCTTCTCTACCTTCCTATCTTTTGCGTGAAATCGTGACACTTCTGCTTTCGAAGTCTTCTTCTCTACTTTTGTCATGAAATCGTGACACTTCTACCTTCGAGTCTTCTTCTCTGCTTTTGTCATGAAATCGTGACACTTCTGCTTCCATCTTCACTTCTTTGCTTTTGTCACAAAATCATGACACTTCTGCCTTCAAATCTTCTTCTGCTTTTGTCATGAAATCATGACACTTTTTCTTCCTCTCTTGCTTTTCGTCTTTGTCACAAAATCGTGACACTTTTTCTTTCTCTTCCTCTCTTTCTTTTCGTCATGAAAATGCGACATGTCACGAAATCGTGACACTTTTTCCTTCTTTCTCTCTCCTATTTTAGTCACGAAAATGTGACATGTCACGAAATCGTGACACTTTTCCAACTTACTTTCTCTCTCCTATTTTAGTCGCAAAATGCGACATGTCGCAAAATCGTGACACTTCTTCCTGCTTTCTCTTTTTCTTCCAACATGTCATGAAATCGTGACATTTTTCAAACTTCCTTTTTCTCTTCCAACATGTCGCGAAATCGTGACACTTTTTCCTGCTTTCTCTTTCTCTTCCAACATGTCACGAAATCGTGACAGTTTTTCCACTTGCCTTTTTCTCTTCCAACATGTCACGAAATCGTGACAGTTTTTCCTACTTTCTCTTTCTCTTCCAACATGTCACGAAATCGTGACAGTTTTTCCACTTGCTTTTTCTCTTCCAACATGTCACGAAATCGTGATAGTTTTTCCTGCTTTCTCTTTCTCTTCCAACATGTCATGAAATCGTGATAGTTTTTCCTACTTCTTCTCTCTCTTCCAACATGTCACGAAATCATGATAGTTTTTCCTATTTTTTCTCTCTTCCAACATGTCGCGAAATCATGACAGTTTTTCTTTCCTACTGTATATGTCGCGATATCGTGACACTTTTCTTACTTGTCTTTTTCTTTGATATTTTGCAAATGGGCCACTTCGGTCTTCTTGGAAACTCACTGTCCATACTCTGAATAACCTTTGAACTCCTGTCTTCTGCATCTGAATAGCTTTTGAACTTCCTGTCCACTGCAACAATAGATCTATCTGACTGTGTTGACAACAATGACAATATCGTTGTTGCACCTTGCTCAACAATCTCCCCCTTTGGAATTGTTGGCAACACATGTGCAATTTCCTGTAACTCTTCTCCCCCTTTGACAATAATACCAAAGGGCTACTGCAGACTCCCCTGAGTCCATGCACAACATTCTCAGGCAAAATTGATTATACTTAGCAAAAATCATGAACATGAGCAAAAAGATAATCAAATACTTAGATGCTCCCCCTGAGAATGTGATCCCTGTAGCTAGTCAATTCTTGGGAAGTGTGACCACTCCCAATTTATTGCGAAGGTACTCAAAAACTTCCTTGGGCAATGGTTTTGTGAAGATATCTGCTACTTGCTCTGTAGTTGGAACAAAATCCAACTTAACCTCACCTTCTGCAACTTTCTCCTTCAAAAAGTGATACCTGATAGCGATGTGTTTTGTGCGTGAATGCATAACTGGATTCTTGGAGATGTTAATGGCACTGGTGTTATCACACTTAACTGATATTGGCTCACTGAAGCAAATACCAAGATCTTTCAGGGTTTGTTTCATCCATAATACCTGCGTACAACATGTTGTCGCTGCAATATATTCTGCCTCTACTGTCGATAAAGAAACTGACTCTTGTTTCTTACTGTGCCATGCGACCAATCTGTCTCCAAGATAGAATGCACCTCCACTGGTACTCTTTCTGTCATCTACACATCCTGCCCAATCTGCATCTGAATACGAAATAAGGGTGAAGTCTTTACCTTTTGGATACCATAACCCATACTCCATAGTACCCTTGAGGTACCGAAGAATCCTCTTTACTGTTGTCACATGAGTCTCCTTGGGATTGGCCTGAAATCGTGCTACCATGCATACTGCCTACAAAATATCTAGTCTAGTAGCTGTCAGGTACAATAGGCTTCCAATCATAGATCTGTACATGGTTTGATCAACAGGTGGAGATTTGTCATCTTTGCTCAACTTGCGCACTGTCGTCATGGGAGTGCTAACTGGCTTACAATCCTCCATTGTGAACTTTTTTAACATCTCTTTTACATATTTAACTTGAGAAATAAATATGCCCTTCTTACTTTGATTAACTTGCAACCCGAGGAAATATGACAGTTCACCAATCATTGACATTTCAAATTCTTTCTGCATCTTATTTGCTAAATCTTTACATGACTCATCTTTGCTGCTGCCAAATATGATATCATCTACGTATACAACAAGAACAATAAGATGCCCATTTTCTATTTTGACATACAAATTACTATCCACCATACCTTTCTTAAACCTTTGTTGAGTGAGATAGTTGTCTAGCCTTGCATACCATGCTCGAGGTGCCTGTTTTAAGCCATATAATGCTTTCTTCAACTTGCAAACCAAGTTTGGATCATCACCAAGTTGGAAACCATCTGGTTGCTCAATATAAACCTCTTCTTCAAGTTTCCCATTCAAAAATGCTGATTTCACATCCATTTGATAAACTTTGAAATTCTTGTAGACTGCTAAAGCCAGAAACATTCTAATTGCCTCAAGTCTAGCTACTGGTGCAAAAGTTTCCTCAAAATCAATGCCTTCAACTTGTGCATAACCCTTACATACCAATCTTGCTTTATTTCTGACTACCTGTCCGTCTTCATTCAATTTGTTTCGAAAAATCCATTTAGTTTCGATTATATTTTTATTTGCAGGTCTAGGTACTAACTCCCAAGTTTCGTTTTTCTCGATCTGATCTAATTCTTCATTTATTGCCTTCATCCAACTTTCATCTTTGCTTGCGTCAGTAATATTTTTGGGCTCAATGTTGGATAATAGAGAGTAGTTACTTACTACTCTTCTTCTTGTCTGAACACCAACTTTGGGGTCTCCAATTATTTGCTCTCTAGGATGATTTTTCTGCTAGCTACTTGTTTTGAATTTCTTATTTTCTTCCACTTCTGAATCACAACTTAAATCATCTGAGTCAATTTTTTGCATCTTTTCCATTTCATTTTCCTCATCTCCTTCAATAACCTCTTCATAAATTGGGTAGTTCGTTTCATAGCTAATTACTCGTTCTCTACCTTCATCAAATTTAACATCGACACTGTCCACAATTTTCTTTAGCCTCTTGTTGTAGCATTTGTAAGCTTTGCTTTTTGATGAGTAACCAACAAAAATACCTTCATCTGCTCTATCATCAAACTTACCAAGATTATCTTCAGTTCTTTTGATATAGCACTTGCTGCCAAAAACTTTGAGGTATTTTGTTGTTGCCCTTTTACCGAACCATAATTCATAAGGAGTTTTGCTTTCATGTGTTCTCAGCATGTACCTATTTTGGATATACACCGCAGTATGGACTGCTTCTTTCCAAAATATGTCTGCTACTCTGCTTTCAGCCAACATAGTCCGTGCCATTTCCTGCACTGTCCTGTTCTTTCTTTCTACCACTCCATTTTGCTGAGGTGTCTTGGCTGCTGAGAACTGTCTCCTAATACCGTATTTTTCACAGTATTCTGCAAACTCCTCTGAAATGAATTCTCCTCCTCTGTCTGATCTTAAACATTTGATCCTCTTTCCTGTTTCATTCTCAACCTGGTTTTTGAAAATCTTGAACATATCAAAAGCTTCGATTTATGCTTCAAGAAAAATATCCATGTCATTCTGGAATAGTCATCAATGCACAACATAAAATATTTGTCACCATTTATGCTTTGTGTTCTCATGGGTCCACATAAATCAGTGTGTATTAGTTCCAAAGGTTTGCTTGTGTAGTATTCTTTTGTTTTGAAAGAGACTCTAGTTTGTTTCCCCTTTTGGCATGAAGCACAAATGTTGTTTGCAGGTTTGCTTGATGGTGGGAATATCTCTCATTGCTCTTTTTGAGGTGATTTTTACTAGATTATCAAAACTGATATGACCGAGTCTCTTGTGCCACAACCAATTTTCTTCTTCCTGTCCAATAAAACAAGCTCCTTCTGAAGTCTCCGAGAGCGTGTACGGGTTTCCAGATGTTCTTGATCCAGTTGCTATCAATTTTCCACTGTTTGTCTTTCTGACTTCACAACCCTGCTTCTTAAAAACTACCTCATGACCTTTATCACAAATCTGACTTACGCTCAACAGGTTATGTTTCAAACCATCCACAAACAAGACTTCTTCTGACTTAATTTTTTCGTTAATAATTTTAACCGAACCTTTGCCAACTATCTTAGCTCCATCATTATTTCCAAACTTTACTGAACCACCTTCATATTTCTGTAACTTCTCAAATTTTTGTTTGTTACCTGTCATATGACTGGAACATCCACTATCAAGTATCCATGGTACATATTTATTCTGTGCTTTAAATGTTGTTTGTACGATTAAGGATTCCTTTTCTTCCTTAAGTTGTTCCTTTTCTTTCCACTCCGTTTTGATAGTGGTTTTGGGCTCTTGTTTTGCCTTTCCCTTATCAACAACTTGTGCATGTTTTACGGGAAGTTTTCTATTTTGTCTCATCCTATTTGGTTGAACTTTTCTTCCCTGAAACTGATTTGATGCAAATGTGCTTCTACAGTTTCTTGCAATGTGCCCAAAATTATGACAGTTATAACATTCTACTGTATAATTCATCAGAGGAGAAAAAGCATTTCTACTGGTGAAATTCCTTGGTCTTACATTATATTTGCGGTCTGAGATTTTATGTCCATAGCTATTGTATTTAAAACAAAAATCGAGAGAAGGGATAATTGAACCTGGGAGATGGTCTTTGCCATGTTGTCGTAGGAGCCATAGGTCTTCTTCTTCTTTGATGTGTGACATTGGTGAATCCATCATTGTCAGTTCTCCTTTCGTGCCTGGCATTATTGCTTTCTTTTGCATGAGACATTTTCCCTTGATCAACCTGTTTCTTATCTTCATTCTTTATGGATTCTACATTTCTGGCCTTTGATCCACTTGATGATTCTCCTTCGATGAAACCCAGACCAAACTTGATGCCTGCAGGCCTTTGGTCATTTATGATCTTATCCAGCTTCATAGAACTTTCTTCACGTTTGTGATAACAACTAATTTTCTTATTCATCTCTTCTAGCTGCATTCTCAAACCAACAGTCTCTTCTTCTAGCTTGCTTGCAATAATCTATTTTCATGGTTATTTGCACTTCGAGATCTTCGAAGATTTTCTTGGATTCTTCTATCTGTACTTTCAAACTGGTTATGATTTCATTTGCATCCTCAAGCTTTCTTGAAAGTTTCTTATTCTTTTTCTTTTCTATCTCCCACTCTTCAAGTGCAGAGATCAACTCACCTTCTAGATCTACTTCAGCCTCAGGGTTTTCACCACATACTTCAGAGTTCACTCCTTCTTCCTTTTCTGATTTTGCTTCTTCAAATGCCATGAAAAGAGCTTCACCTTTTTCCTCTTCAGACTCTTCACCGGAGCTGTCTTCTGATGAACTGACATTCTTGGAGATGAAACTTTTCTTCTTGAAGTTGCCTTTTCTGAAATTCGTTTTCTTCTTCCAGTCACTTCTTTCATGGTGCGATCCTTCATCATTTTTGTTCTTGCTCTTTAAGTGGACATTTAGTCGCAAAATGCCCAATGCCTCCACAGTTGAAACATTTAAATGGTAGCTTCCCTCTGTATTTTCCTTTTCCCTTTTTTAGTTTTCTAACAAAGTTTGCTTCCATTTCATTTGATATCCCTTCTTCCTCGGACTCTTGTTTAGTGTTTTTATTTTTAAGGGCTTTAAAAGCCGCTTCTCTGTCTGTGGGTTTAGATCTTCCTATCCTCATCTCATATGCGATCAAAGAACCATACATCTCATCTATACTGAAATAATTTAGATTTTTAGCTTCTTCTATCGCTGAGACTTTGGAATCAAACCTTTGAGGAAGAGATCTTAGTACCTTTTTCATGACGGTAGAGTCTCCAATATCCTCGTCGAGTCCTCTGATCGCATTAATGATTCCATTAACTCTCAGCATATATGCCTCAATGTTTTCATCATCGTTCATTTTCAATGCTTCGAACTGAGCTCGATGTGTCTGTAACTTGGCCTCCTTGATCTTATCGTCTCCTTCATGAATACTCCTTAGTTTGTCCCATATCTCTTTTGTCGTATTACAGTTCATGATCTTTACTAGTTCACTGTCTGCTAATCCGCACATGAGAGCATTTTTTGCTTTTGAGTTGTTTTCAAACAGTTTCTTTTCGTCAGCCTCTTTTGGAGGAGTGATGGGTATTGTGTATCCACTAACTACTGAATCCCAGGATGTCGTAACCCAAAGCACAGAGATATGTCTCCATCCTGATTCTCTAGAACGCGTAATTAGATCCATCAAACAATGGTGCTTTGTTTGATGAGAAGCCTTCACCACCTACCATTGTGTTACTTCCAAGATCACCCTAGCCGGTTAAGCTTGTATAGGAACTTGGCTCTGATACCAATTGTTAGTCTCACAATGCCACTGAGAGGGGGGGTGAATCAGTGTAGCTCTTTAAACTTAAATTCACAGCTCTTAAAATAGAAATAATGAAACCTTAAAACCAGATAGAGCAAGTATCACAAGAGAACATCACACAACACAAGATTTAACGAGGTTCACCAATGTGGCTACTCCTCAAAAATGACTGCTTGGACTACCATCCAAATCTAGCCTTTGCAAAGCACCAACTTTACAATCAATTTACCAGCACCCACTGGAAGGAGCACCAACCCCTTATTTATCTGCACCAACAGAAAGGAGCACCAACCCCTGATGCCAAGCTACAACCTGGACTTCAATTTTGAATCTAGAAGTTTACCAAAAAAATACCTTTGCTTTTACAAGACCCTGACTGGTCTATTGCTTACCCAATCTCTCTCACTATTCATAGAATAGACACTTCACACACTTCTATGATCTACAGCCGCACTACGCCTTCTACTTTCTCTACGCAATCACTTCGCACACTCTGCTTCGCTACAGTCAACCTTCACGATCATCTTCTCCCTTTCACGCACTCTACTCTCTTTGCAAATTTTGCACTTAGCTCGATTCGACACGACTTGCTCTCTACGCACTCTGACCGAACTTCACACACTTCAACAACACCTCAAATCTCCAAACAACCCTCCTTTTATAACAGAATGTTTGAGATGAAAACCCTAATCTTAGTCGACTATAAATCCTAATCTTAGTCGGCTTTCATGACAACTGTAAACCCTAAATTTAGTCGATTGTTCATCGATCTTCATCAACTTCAACTTAACCATAAAAATACAACATGTCGCGATATCATGACACTTTTTCTCCTTGCTCTTTCTCTTAGCTTTGGCCCATGAAAATACATGTCACGATATCGCGACACTTTTTCTCTCTCCTCTTTCTCTTTGCTTTGGCCCGCAAAAATACATGTCACGAAATCGTGACACTATTTTCTCTCTCCTCTTTCTCTTTGCTTTGGCCCACGAAAATACATGTCGCGATATCGCGACACTATTTTCTCTCTCCTCTTTCTCTTTGCTTAGGCCCACGAAAATACATGTCATGATATCGTGACACTTTCTCCTCCTTCTTTCTCTATCCTTTGTCGCAAAATACATACCATCAAATCTGACACTTCTCCCTTATCTAAATCGTGACACTTCTACTTCATCTTCTTTCGCTTTTGTCGTCAAATCATGACACTTCTGCCTTAGTCTTCTTCTCTCTTTTGTCATGAAATCATGACACTTCCTCTTCCAATACTTCCTCTCTTTGCTTTTGTCATAAAATCTGACACTTTTCTTCAAGTCTTCTTCTCTCTTTTATCATGAAATCGTGACACTTTTCTTCTCTCTTCTTTTTGTCACAAAATCAATTTTTCTTACTCTTCCTCTCTTTCTTTTGTCATGAAAATGTGACATGTCACGAAATCGTGACACTTTTCTTTCTCTTCCTTCCTATTTTAGTCACGAAAATGCGACATGTCACGAAATCGTGACACTTTTCCAAATTGCTTTCTCTCTCCTATTTTGGTCGTGAAAATGCGACATGTCACGAAATCGTGACACTTTTCCAACTTGTCACGAAATCGCGACACTTCTTCCTGCTTTCTCTTTTTCTTCCAACATGTCGTGAAATCGTGACAGTTTTTCAACTTGCCTTTTTCTCTTCCAACATGTCGCGAAATCGTGACAGTTTTTCCTGCTTTCTCTTTCTCTTCCAACATGTCGCGAAATCGCGACAGTTTTTCCACTTGTCTTTTTCTCTTCCAACATGTCGTGAAATCGCGACAGTTTTTCCTGCTTTCTCTTTCTCTTCCAACATGTCACGAAATCGTGACAGTTTTTCCACTTGCCTTTTTCTCTTCCAACATGTCGCGAAATCGTGACAGTTTTCCTATTTCTCTTTCTCTTCCAACATGTCACGAAATCGTGACAGTTTTTCCTGCTTCTTCTCTCTCTTCCAACATGTCACGAAATCGTGACAATTTTTCCAGCTTTTTCTCTCTCTTCCAACATGTCGCGAAATCGTGATAGTTTTTCTTGCCTGCTGTATATGTCGCGATATCGCGACACTTTTCTTACTTGTCTTTTTCTTTGATCTTTTGCAAATGGGCCACTTCGGTCTTCTTGGAAACTCACCTGTCCATACTCTGAATAACCTTTGAACTCCTGTCTTCTGCATCTGAATAGCTTTTGAACTTCCTGTCCACTGCAACAACAGATCTATCTGACTGTGTTGACAACAATGACAATATTGTTGTTGCACCTTGCTCAACATACCTTGTTTTGCAAGTTTTGCTAGTTGCTTTCTTGTCAAGGTTGATATTTTATCTTTGTTTGTTGCTTGTCATTTTCACACTTTTGGGTTTGTCCCTCTCATTGGGGTTGTGTTTTGTGATAGATACTAACTCTTGGTTCCTTTGTTGATAATTGGTCCTTTGTCATGTAGGATGGATGGCCTAGTTTTGAATCAGGTGGAATTGAGGAAAAGGGAATGAAATTTTTTAGTGATCATTCTTTGATTTTGGACTAATATGGTGGATTTTGAAACAATGAGATATTTCGTTGAAGCTCCACATGTAACTCACATATTAAATGGTATTCTTTGAAATCTTGAAGGATGAAGTCACTTTAATTTGTAAATTTAGGTAAAAATCTAACACACTCCATATTTAGATTTAAGTGATCTCTAACCCAAGCGTCATGTAAATTTTGCAGAGCACTACAATGCTTAGTAAAAAAAAAGGAAAGAAAATTCAAATCAATCAAAAAGTTTAGATAATATTCATTGTGGCTATGGACGCTTGACTGGCAGTGGAGCAATGTGTAGACAAAAAAAAAGTAAATGCAAAATTAATCTAATTCCTAGGTGATTCAGATAATATCTACTAGGGCTATAGATGCCTGATTGGTAGTGGAGCAATGTGGGGACACATTTTTAATGAGTGACATTCTATATCCTAAATGCAAAACAAATGATGAAATCTGGATTGTTTCAAGAATACAAAATGAATCACAGATCACACACTGGGAATAAGCAGATGATTCATATGTTTTCATTTGAATATATTCACCCCATCGTCTTTGGATATTACTAGATGATTTTTATCTCTATAATCTTAGGTTTCTTTGGTTTCAGATTGAGTTCTTCATCCAAAATGCTCAGGAGCATTTCCCAACAAAGCCGCAATTTTTTGTGATTGTTGCACAACACACCCCAATTTTGGGGATCCACTTAAAATTTTGATGTCTTTGGGAATTTTGGTTTTCTTTGAGTGATAATTTTGATAGGTCCCTACCCATGAGTTTTCCATGTAGATTCCAAGGTTCATTGTTGGTTAGTGTCTTCTTATATTCTTTTAAATTGTTTAATGTTGGTTAGTGTCTCCTTGTATTTTCTTTGATTTTAATGTTTTGGTTAGGTTTAATTATTGAGTTTTAATGTTAATTTTGATGTTTTGAAATCAATTAATTCAAACATTTGGAATGAATGAAATCACATTTGTTAATAAAACAAAAAATAAGATAAAAAAATCAAAGTATATATATATATATATATATATATATATATATATATATATATATATATATATATATATATATATATATATATATATATATGAAACTTTAACATAATATCTAGCTTGGAAGCCAAAAGCTTAATCTAGATTTATTATGGGAAATTTTTATGATTTATGTAATGTTTATGTGGTGTTTACCATAGGTTACTAAAAGTGATGGTCTTGATCTAGAGCCTGGACCAAGCAGCGAACACAACGTTGTCAACATAGACAATGGCACAATTCCAAGGGTATGACTTCCAAGGATGACAAGGTTGATGAAGATATGGACTCGACCAACCAGCGCATAGGGCAAAAGACAATAAAAATTGACACATTATGCGTGGGATGAACGATAGTAAGACCTGACACATGATGTTCAGGATATGATACATGAAGGACTATGGGAAGGTTCACACGAGGCTAAGCAGGGGATGACCACCACAGAGTGGTCATATATCAATGTGTGTTTGTTTTACCATATACTCTCTTAGGCTACTTCGTGCCCTGAATGTGGGATAAAAGCATATAAATTTTGGAGATCTACATTTTTTAGAACATCATGAGGAGATTATTAACGAGTTTTGAGAAGCATCTACCTCATCAAATTTGAGAGACTTATTTTGAGGAAGGCATAGCCAAGGAGAATTGTGGTTGTGGTTTGTACTAGACAGTGATAGTGGTTTAAGTGCACAATGAAGATAACAATGATGGCAAACTTTAGTATCAAGGGGTTAATGAAAATTGATATTATGCAATAGTCACAAAGACCACGAGCATTAGTATTGTTTTTTGAGAAATTTGAGAAGGCAATGGGAGCAAGACATGGAATGTTAGGGGATTTGGTCAAAGCGTTTTACGTGAATAATCAATTGAGAATATTTTGAATCTATTCAGAGGTTTTGGCATGCACACCCTGTCACGGTAACTTACTACACGATAATAATAAGCTCTTAATGATGGCATGTGAAAGTAAAGGTCATAATTTAGACATATACTCATGTAACGATGCAAGCATTGTTAAGACAAAGATTTTTGTTGTTTGGAATTGAAAGCAAATGCATCGATGGTAGATGGAATATAGGAATTATCAAAGGCGATGGTTACGCATAAGGAGATGTTAATTTCATAATACTACCAATAGATGTCCCTCGTTTTTACGTTTCTAATGCTCATTCCTAGAGGATGGTCATGAGTAGGGCAAAAGAATGTTACCAAGGTTATTACTAAACTAATGAAAATACTCACTCTTTGATAGTTACCAGTTGGACAGAGGACGTCGGGATCGTGGCAGCCACCTCAGACAAGGCATATTTGGTGAACATTATGTAAGAATGATTATGATATGTAGTGTTGTTGTTGAAAGGGTAATGCTTGGAAAGTGTCATAGATCGACCTCCCCCATCATTTTTTAGTTTTAAGCAAAAAATGCTTTGGTGCTCCATCGGGTACTATGAACGCCTCATGTTAGAGTAGGTACAGGAGCAAAACAAATTCATGGCCTCATGACGTAGTTGGATTTTGTTTTAATGATGGGCCATCCTTGAAATGTTACAAGGACCTATGTGAGTTATATAATGTTATCAAACGCCAAATATTTACGTTAGGGTGGAAGCACTTCATAAATAAAGTGGGTGTTATTGAAGACATATACAAGTAGGTGGAGGATGCGACGTTTACCAAAGATAAATTTTACAAAGCAAAGCCAAATAAGGGAAAGGAAGTTCAAAGGAAAAGTATTGCATGGAAAGGAGAACGGTGTCGAGCCAAACAAGGAAAAAAGAATGAAGAGGTTTTTGGGAAAATTTTAAAAGGACATGCAAGTGTAGAAAGAACGGCTGGAAAATCTCAAAAAGAAAGGGCGTGAAGGGTGTTTGAAGCTACTATAAGGAAACCACTCAGTTTGTGGATAGGATAGAAGGTTTTGAACATCTTGCTTATTGAATATTTTTCTTTCCATGTGTTAATTTCATCAAGTGATGTTTATGCATGTCAATGGTTGCATCATTCAATGTTATTAATGTATGGCTTACTTCCTTTGAGTCTCGCACTTAACCAGATTGAGATTGTGCGGATGCAGGTCTGATTTGGTTTTGTTTTAATGTTCATAATTTTCTCTCTTCTACAGGATAGAGAGGAATAAGGTTATAGTTGCTTGTTCTTACTGTTTTTGACATTTTGTTACCATAGTATTCCTGATTTTATTTATTTATTTCTCTAACCTTACCCCTTTTTATTTTTCTTTATATTTATTTTAGTTTAAGCATCATTAAGAATTCAAAATCATAATAAGTTCGTATTTTTATGCACTAAGGTTAATATCAAGATTTTGAAGTAATTAGAACATACAAGTAATTGGTTCTACAAGGCAATAATGTTAAATTATTCGGACATACATGCAAGCACTCGTTAAGGTTTTAAAATGAATCTACACTCCACAGGATTTATTCTTTGCAAATCATTTTTAAACAAAAATAAAAGGAATTTGCACTCCACAGGGTTTCATTATTTGCAAATCATTTATAAATAAAGTTAAAAGAAATTTGCACTCCACAGGGTTTATTTTTTTCTAATCATTTTTAAACAAAGATAAAAGTAATATGCACTCCATAGGGTTTCATTATATGCAAATCACTTTAAAAATCCAAGATAAAATGAATTTTCACTCCACAAGTTTCATTATTTGCAAATTTGTTTCATAAATCCTTGTATTTCATAAAATTTATCATTTAAACTTGTTTAACAAAAGGAAATAAAGATAAATTGATGTAGGATTGTTTCTTTACAAATTCAGGATTTTATTTTGCACATCCAAATTATTAGTTTCATAGATCATTTACTGCACATTGGAAAAGTAAATTTCACAAACAACATGCACTTTCATAAGTCTGAAACAAATGCAATTCACCTTTAACCACAAGCCCCTTGTTAATAGTTTTTCTTGCAAGCACTAAGGTATTCAGCACAAATTGACACAATTTTTACATGCATTTAAAGCACATTTTTCAATTAAGCTAACAAGAACCTTGGAGAAATTTTGTGTTTCTTTTCAAGAGAGGGTTTTCCTAACAATACTCTGACTATGAGTATGGTTTTGCAACTGGGAAAAATTATCACTCAATAGCTTCCTTTGCTGATCTTTGATGGCTATTTTCTTCTCCAATGCTTGGAGGATTTGAGATGATTTGGTAGCTTCTCTTGGCCATTGAACGTTGCAGATTTTTGTGCACTAATAATGTCTTTAGATACTTTGAAAAATTTTGATTTTGTGCCCTTCTCATGAACACAAACAATTATATTTTTGAGAGTAATAGAATAGTTTAAATGAATCTAATAATCAAATTTTTAATGCACTAAAAATCTCACCTTATCACTCCAATCAACTCTAAAAAATAATGCACAACATAAATAATTACAACTAATCAATAATAATATGAAATGAATCTTCAAAAATTATTATGCAATTTCCTTATAAGCAAGGTAATAGGAGCTAGTCTTCTTTTGCTTTCCAAAGTATATGATAGATTGTTGATAGATAGTTGAAATTCTGATATCTAATCAACTCCTAAAGTGGAAATGAACCTTTCTCTTTTTGCACTTTTAAAGACTCTAATTCAATTCTCCTTTTTGCAAATTTAATCCAAATTAAGGTGCTTAAACAAATTTGATAAGTAATCCAACTAATGAATCGACTTGCACCAATAGTTGTTTACCTTTTTCTAAAACCTCTTTTTATTGTTTTCATAGAGGATGTTGATCTTGGTGTCTAAGATCACCAAGTTGCTGCCTTGAGTAAGATCTTGTAGCTCTTTGTAGGCTACCCTGAAAAACTTCGTCTTTGACAAAAGATGGTCTCAAACTTTATTTTATGAGCCTAGGATTTTGGTGGTTTGTTCTCCTTTTGTAGTCTCCTACTTTTGCTATATATTTGAAGAGATCTTTGTTCTTGAAGCGGTGCCTTCTTTCTATGAGAGGTAATCTCCAAATCTCGTGGATTTGGTAGGATTCTTCTATCTAAATATTTCTTCAATATTTTTGTCAAATTCTGACTTCAAATAGGATCTTCTTCTCAAGATTCTGAATGTCTTGAGGTCTCCTAATATTTGACTCTCCTTGCCAAATTCTTCTTCTTGGGCTTGTTGTCGGATGGCAATAATTATCCCAAATATTTCACTATCTCTTGTAGTGAGTTTCTCTAATGAGTTCTTCTTTGAAACTCCTTTGATGATTTCTTCAGTAAGGCTCTCCAAGCCTTTTACTGGATGCTCGTAGAGATTTCTCCAAGGCCTTTGATATTACATTTTCTTCTGGTCCTCCTTGAGACCTTATCTTCAACCTTCTAATTCTGGAAGTGTTGGTGGTAAGTGTTGACAATTTTGTCACATTGCACAATGGGGTAGAAAATTCAAAATTTTGTACAGTGTTTCTTTTGTAAAGTATTTCTTTGTTGATTTTGAGAATATTTGTAAGTTGCAGCAATTTTGGCTTTCCCTGCCATCCCCCTTGTACATAAAATAAAAATGAAAGAGCTTCGCTACTAAGCGGACTAAGGAAAAAAGCTTCACTGCCGAACAAGCTAAGGAAGATAGCTTCGCCCAAAGGAAGAAATGAAGGATGAAAACTACTTCGGGCCCGAAGTCCTTCAAACAACTACTTCGGGTGAGAATTTTGTGAAGCGGTGTTGCCAAAGAAAAAATACAAAGAAGGCGTAAAAGAAGAGCTTCGCACCCGAAGCATTTCCAATAGCCACTTCGGGCGAAAGTTTTGCGAAGCGGTATTTCAAGAGGACAGCTTCGCCGAAGAAGGAAAATCTGCTTCGCACCAGAAGCATTCCCAGCAGCTACTTCAGGTGAAAATTTTGCGAAGCAGTGTTGCCGAAGAAAAAATATAAGGGAAGAAGAATAAAACTACTTCGGGCCCGAAGCACTTCAAAAGGCTACTTCGGGCAAGAAACTTGCGAAGCGGGATTTGAAGGAGCGCAACGTTGAAAATACTTCGCCAAAAAACCACCGAAGCACCCACTTCGGGACTTTCCGCCAGCGAACCATTTCTACTTCGCCGAAAGTCGTTGCGAAGCATCTGCTTCGACAAACCTCCATGCGAAGTAATTTCACCCGAAGTGGAAGCAGTCAAAGCATTTTTGAAGGCAAGGATGTGCTTCGGCCAAAATCCTCCCGAACCACAATTTTGAAAGAAGATCGCGACGAAGCATTTTGATGATACATCAGCGAAGCAGTTTTGGCACATCTTCCAGCGAAGCAGTAATGAAGGGCCTCACCTTGAGGAGGAAATATGCTTCGGCACTCACCATCCCCGAAGCAATTTTGTGAAGCTCCACCATGTGAAGTACAAATCAAGAAGGAGGATCTGCTTCGGCTCAAATCCATTGCGAAGCGAAGTTGCGAACGAAGATCTAGCGAAGCGCTTCAAGGGCACGCACTCCAAGTCGGGTATTTTCCTGAGGTGATCAAGTGCCTCATAAATGCATTTTTACGTGCCCGATAAGCTCGTTGCTCATTTTTAGCAATTGGAAATGAAGTATCAGTCCTAGAAGAAGAGCCCGATGAGCATGGCGGCCACTCGAGCACTGTACCCAGAAGCCAAGGACGCTCAGACGGCTCATTAATGCATGTTTCCACGGCTGACCCGATCATAGTTTCCAGTTTTGGTAACAGATTTGAGAGCTCAGTCACGAGGGCTATGAAGAGCCGACTTCTCAGGTTTCGAGGGTGTACTCCTCCATTTTGTGCATTAATGGCTCAGAGGGTCGGGTCCTCTATAAAAACCCAGGCATTGTAATGTAAAAGGGGGGGAACTTTTTGCTAGAAAGTTGTTGTAACTTAGATTCCTGCGATTAATACTAAAGAGCTTTGGACTCTATTTCTCTCTTTTATGTTGCCTTCTACGATTATTTCTTTTATCTTTTCTTCATTTGCATACTGTAATTCTGAACTCTGGATTTAGGTGTGTGATTGGAGTGGAACCCTGAGATTTTCTCGAAGGATACATAGGAGAGGAAAACGTTGTGTTGGCTTTCTTTTATGCTGCCTGTGGATAGTGTTTCTATTATATTCACTTTTCTTAATCATCGTTACTCTGAACTCTAAATTTCGGTGAAAGGGAAAGGAGAATCCTGGAACTCGTCCAGAGGATACATAGGTGGGCTAATATTGTGTTCATTTCATTTATTCTTGGTGTTCTTTGCTGCTATTTCAAGTTATTGGCTAGTAATCGTGCTTCTGGTTCTTTCCCACCATTAAACTACTGAAATTTCTTCCCTTACTCTTTTATTTCTTTCCTGCACCCTCACTCTATTTATCTCTTTCCTGCACCCTTATCTTAAACATCAAAGTAGTTTAGTATAGGAGCCGGCCTTTCTTCGAAGATTGGCACGAGGGGCATCTCTTCCCTTCGGCCTTTCAATGTTGGTCTAGGTCTAGGGCGCATACACTTACCCAAATCCTTTCTTGGGCAGATTTGATGACCAACAATTTTTGGCACGCCCGGTGGGACCCGATCAGTCTCACCTTGTGAGTAGTAGTGAGAACCGATGCTCTCATTACCGAAAGACTCTTAGCATCTGGCGACTCTGTTTACCCGAGAATATTTAAGTCATAAAGATCGGTATCGAAGTCTGTGCCTTCATGCAAACAAGATGGAGAGTTAGGAATAGAGGAGAGGAAACTGAGTTCTTTGAGCTTGATATTGACGCCTTTGGGGAACGCTCTAGGCTGGTCACCCCTGAGTCGCTGTTACGTGGAACATCCTCGCAAGAGGCCGTTGTTGATGAACAAGGCCTAACTTCTGATAGCACAATGGCTAGCTTTCCTCCTAATCCTCCCAACTCACCGAAGCATCCCAGTGCCTCCATTCCTATTGGTCGTCCTGTTAGCAATCAAGGAGGAGCTTCGGGAATTCCTATTTCTCAAAATCCAAGAGTAAATATGGCACAAAAACAACAACAACAACAACAAATGCAGCAGCAACCACCGCCCAGATTATTCCCAACATGGAATTCTTTGGGACTGCTAAATCTAGCGGGACAAGGGCAAGTGCCGCCTATTGCTATAAAGAAGATCCCAACGTTCGATGGAACCGGAAAGACTGCTCTGGAGCACATCCAGGACATAGTTTCTCTGGCGGCGATCCATGACATCACAGAGGAGCGAGTTATGGTAAAGCTTCTGGTTCTATCTCTTAGAGGGAAACTCCTCTACTGGTATAGATCTTTACCACCCGATACCATTACGGGATGGGACCAGTTAGCCGGAAAGTTGATGCGAAGCTTCAATGAGTCCATCGATCCGACCTCTCTCCTGCATCAGTTCACGATGATCCAGAGACATCCACAAGAAGAGATCGCAGACTTCAATGTTAGGTTCGCTCGAACCTGGCAAAGAATACCAGTTGGACTTCGGCCATCTGATGAAGCTGCAACATACTATTTCCTTCGGGCTTTCAACCCCGATATCAGTGTGATGGTAAGGTATTCGAACATCAATACCTTCCCAGAATTATATGAATTAGCCCAGAAAGCGAAAATGGATCTAATAGCTATGGGTAAGCTTCCCCAAAGGATGTCGATGCCCATACTTCCCGATTTCCATCAATCCCAGTATGCGAGCGCAGCCGCTTCGCAGATCTCTGCAACCCCCGCATACCCGATCTCATCTTGGAACCCGAATCCCATTGTATCCCAAATCACCGCTCCACAAATTCATTTTCCCACTTTTTTGACTCCGTAGCCCATGGTCACTTCGGCATTTCCTGTACTGCCAGCACCACCTCAACACCCCGCCCTACCTCCAATACCCATGATGGCTCCATTGCCACCTATTCCTAAGACTGATGATATGCAAGCCAAAATACTGCAAGAAGTTCAGTCCCTGAACTCCACAGTGCAGACCCTGTCTAATGACATGACCATTATGAAGAAGAAGCAAGCGCAACAAGATTTTCTACCAAGAAGGTCTTATCCTACACCCACGCTTTAAAAAACCAGGGGGCCCAGGGGGGGGGGGCGGGGGGGGGGGGGGGGCGAGGGGGGGGCCCCCCCCCCCTCTTTTTTTTATGTGGGCGCCCCCCCCCCGCGGCGCCCCCCCCAGAAAGAGGGGCCCGCCGCCGCCCCGCCCCGGCGCGGGGGGGGGGGGGGGGGGGGGGGCGGCGCGCGCCGCGCCCCCCGCGCGGGGGGGGGGGGGGGGGGGGGGGGGGGGGGGGGGGGGGGGGCCGCGCGCCGGGGGGGGGGGGGGGGGGGGGGGGGGGGGGGGGGGCGCCGCCCGCGCCCCGCGGCGGCCGGGCGGCGGGGGGGGGGGGGGGGGCCGCCCCCCCCCCCCCCCCCCGGCCGCCGCCCCCCCGCCCGCGGGCGGGGGGGGGGGGGCGGCCCCCCCCCCGCGCGGGCGGGGGGGGGGGGGGGGGGGGGGGGGGGGGGGGGCCGGCGCCCGCCGCGGCGCGGGGCGGGGGGGGGGGGGGGGGGGGGGGGGGGGGGGGGGGGGGGGGGGGGGGGGGGGGGCGCCCCCCCCCCCCACATTGTAGATGAGCTAAAGAAGATTCCAGCCAAAATCAGTCTGTACGATGCACTGCAACTACCCGGACAAGTGGACCTGTTGCAAGAATCATTGAAGATAACCAAAGCAAGAAAAGCAGCACCGCTTGCCCTAGTGTAGACCCTGTCCACATCCATTACAGGGAAGAATTGACCACCTCCATTCTACCTGTCTCTACAGATGGAAGGGTATATTGTACACAACTGTATGATCGACTCTGGGGCCGCAACAACAGTCATGCCCAAGGCAGTGTGCGAAGAGATAGGGATGGAATATATGCGAAGTAGTCACGACGTACTCCAGTTAGATGGTACTCCTATGAAGACTATAGGAGTGATTAAAGATATTCCTATCCGACTACACAAGATGCCTCAGATCACAGTTATACAAGAGGTGGTGGTCGTCGACCTTGAGCCATATTTTAGTATGTGCTTGTCGAGAGAGTTTACGATGAAACTGGGAGGATATCTATCTATGGATTACTCGCACTTGGAGATTCCATTCAAAGGGAAGAAGATAAAAATTTACAACGAGAAGCCTTCCACCTTCCTTGTAGAGAAGATGTCCGAAGGAGAAAGCAACGATCCTGTGAACGCAATAGTGGAAGAGATAGAGCAGGTGGACCTAGTCGAGGAGTCCCTCACACAGTTAAGTTATGAAGATGAGTTTTCATTGGCAGACTTTAATGCCATGATAGAAATCGAGATGGGATGTTATGCCATCGCCAAGCCTGAGAAACACATCAAGATAGAAGATAAGGTCTCCGCCCAAGGCGAATTATGGAAATTATTCTTCGATGGCACTCGAAGAAAAAATGGAGTCGAGGTGGGGATTCTTTTAGTATCACCTTCTGGAGAGTAGAAGGAATATTGTTACCGGTTGGTATGGAGTTGCACCAACAATGCAACAGAATATGAAGCATTATGCCTAGGACTCAAGAAAGCAAAAAAGTTAGGCATAAAGCATCTCCAAATCTTTGGAGATTCTGAATTGGTATGCAATCAAGTCACAAACAAGTGCACTTCAAAGAAGCACTATCTCAAGTCATATCGAAATAGGGTATGGGACTTGTTCGACCAGTTCGAATCTCTCAATCTGCAGTCTATTCCAAGAGAAAAGAACCGACACGTCGATGTTCTAGCATCCATCGCAGCTAGGTACTCTCCAGCAGAAGATATAGTGCACAAGCCTAAAGCTGTGAGGATGATTTATAGGCCCTCCGTCCCAGACAGAGATCTGCATTGGCAAGTTTTTGACAGTGATGAGCAGATTGTGAATTTTATGATTCAAGAAGCAGCCACAGTTGAAAAGAGAAGCCCTGACGATGAGGAATATGATGGGCTAGTTCAATTAAAGAATAATCATGTGCCTAAGGGATTAATTACTCTTGAAAGCCTCTTTGATCAGAATGATCGAGCAGTTTCTCATAGGATCAAAGTTAATGCAAAGCAGTATCAAGATTTAGAACTTGAACCTAGGAAAGCAATAAAAGTTGGAACAGATTGCACTTCGAAAGAGCTAGAACAGATCCGATCTCTATGCAGAAGGTATCCCGACATAGTGGCTTGGTCTTATCAAGACTTAAAGGGATACGATCGACAACTGATCCAGCATACAATTGAGTTGCAGGAAGGGATCAAACCTTTTGGCAGAAGCAAAGGCCTGTTAATCCGAAGATCGAGGTCCTGATGAAGGCCGAACTCCTGAAGATGCTCGAGGCAAAGATAATTTATCCCATCAAACATTCTTCTTGGGTAGCGAATCTAGTCCCAGTTAGAAAGAAGAACGGAGATATACGATTATGCATGGACTTTCGCAACCTGAACCAGGCTTCTCTCAGAGATCACTACCCTCTCCCGTAGATCGATCAGATCTTGCATTCGATGGCTGGGGCTCAACGCTTCTCCCTACTCGATGGTTTCTCAGGATACAATCAAATCTGGGTTAGGGACGAAGATCAACATAAAACCGCATTCACTACCAAGTGGGGAACATTTGCTTACCAGCGAATGCCATTCGGCCTTTCGAATGCGGGTGCCACTTTCCAGAGGGCCATGGATCTAGCTTTTGGTGAACTCTTGAATAAGGTTATTGTTATCTACCTAGATGACATGACCGTCTTCTCCCGAAGAAGGGAAGATCACCCCTTACACTTACAACAGATTTTCGAAAAATGCCGAGAGTTTGGCATTTCAATCAATCCGAAGAAATCCATATTCGCAGTCAGCGAAGGGAAGTTGCTGGGACATGCGATATCAGAGAAGGGTCTCGCTGTAGATCCTGACAGAGCTGAGGCTCTGATGAAACTCCCACTCCCAGTGGACAAGAAAGGACTTCAATATTTCTTCGGACAGATCAACTTCGTGAGGAAGTTTGTCCCAGATTTTGCCCAGGTCATCAAGCCGATGTTCGAAACTTTTGAAGAAAGGTGCAGAATTCATCTGGACGAAGGAGAGAAAAGAAGCATTCGAAGAAATAAAAGCCCGAATTGCTCAAGCACCGGTCCTGACCAACCCTGACTACAATCGGGACTTCATCCTATATGCTATAGGAGAACCTGAGAGCTATGTTGCGGTCCTAACACAAAAGGGGGAAGATGGCGAAGAGCGCCCCATCGCGTTTCTAAGTCAAGTGATAAACCCCCATGAAGAAAAATACAATTTCATAGAAAGACAGGTGCATGCAGTAATGAAGTCTCTTAGGAAATTCAAGCAGTTCATCTCCCAAAGTCGGGTTACAGTCTTTGTCATTCACCCTGATGTGCGCAATTTCATCATCCAAGGAGAATTGGGTAGTAAAAGAGCCGGTTGGGTCAGCAAGATACAAGAATTCGACATCGAAATCAAACCTACAAAACTGGTTCGCGGTCGCGCATTGTGTCAAGAACTGGCGAAGAGCGTAGCGGCCGAAGCTACAGAATCTCAGTGGGATGACTCGCCAGTAGAAGGATGCTTCGCAAACCAGGAAGAGGACGAGAAAGACTGGGTCAGTGAGATAGTCGAATACTTCAACATCGGCAGATGTCCTTTACATCTAAATGCTTCACAATGAAGGCATTTCAGGATGCGGTCCTCCCGATATACCTTGCGCCCCGAAGGCCTATTTTTTAGAAACATTGATGGCGTCCTTCTCAAGTGCATAAAAGATGATGATAAAAGGAGAGTCCTGGGAGAATTCCATTCAGGATTATCTGGAGGTCACTTCGTGGGAAGAATGACAACATTAAAGATCATCAAGGCGGGTTACTATTGGCCCACACTCTTCGTCGATGCCTTCGTAGTTTGTCGCAAGTGTGAGCAGTGTCAGAAGTTCACCGGTCGAAGCAAAAATGCTTCAATGCCTCTCCAACCGATACAAGTAGAAATGCCCTTTCAACAATGGGGATTGGATTTCATAGGGGTCATATCGCCGAACTCCTCCATTGGGCATAAGTTCATCCTAACCGCAACCGACTACTTCACCAGATGGGCCGAAGCAACACCCACGAAGAATGCAGATCAGGAGACTGTCATCACTTTCCTAGAGGGATTGATCACACGGTTCGGCATTCCAGAAGCAATCATCACGGACAATGGTCCTGGCTTCACAGGCACCAAAATCAATGAATTCCTCTACAGATATGGGATATATCATAAAGTATCCTCCAATTACTATCCACAGGGCAACGGATTGGCAGAATCCACCAACAAGACCTTGTTAAGGGTGCTAAGAAAGCTCATAGAGAAGAACAAAAGGACTTGGCATCTCCTTCTAGATCGTGCCTTGTGGGCCGATCGAATTTCTGTCAAGAAGTCAATCAAGATTTCACCTTATGCCCTGGTCTACGGCAAGGAGGCCATCTTACCTACCCACGTAGAGATCCCTGCATTGCAGTTGTTAGACGAGGAAAATGGAGTCAATCCTATGGAGAACAGACTGGCTCAGCTGTTACAGCTAAAGGAAGATCATGAGAAAGCCTACCAGAGCTTCGCTAAGCATGCTCAGGTCACCCGAGATTGGTTCAAGAAAAAATCATCCGATCGCACATTCAAAGTGGGAGATCTGGTATGGAAGTGGGACTCCTGGAAGGCCAAGCCTGGGAATCACGACAAGCTGGATGCTTTCTGGGATGGGCCTTTCGAAATCGTGAAGGTGAACTCGGCCAACTCTTTCATTCTCAAGGATGCAGATGGCCAGGTTTTGCCAATTTCTGTCAATGGTCTTCATCTGAAGACTTTCCATCGCTGAGGCGAAACAACTCTAAAAAAAAAAAAAATATGTGTGCGTGTGTTCAAGTTTTACCTTGTATATAATTTTTCATTCCTGTATATATACCATGTTCCAAAATGACAGAGGAGTTAAGTACCACATCGCCACAATGATAAACTCTAGCTTCGCCAAAGCATAACCAAAATCTACTTCGAGAACTTTTGATGCGAAGTAGCCGATGCAAAGAGGTTCGCAGCGAAGCACTTTACCCTCAAAAGGCCAAACCAACTTTGAAACCAAGGCATAAAAAATGCTTCGCAAAAAGAAGCATAGGCGAAGCAGTTTCTGAAGCGGATCCAGCAAGTCATTTTTCAAAGAAGAACGAGCTTCGATAGGCGGCCTTCGCGAAACAAGGCGGCAGCGCAGCGAGGAAGAACTACTTCGGGCCCGAAGTGTTGAAAAACAGCCCACAACGAAGGTTCACCGTGAAGCATTTTCAGCATCTATTCCTACTTCGCCAATCCAACGACGCGCAAGGCGGGGGCATTTAAAACGTGTCTCGGAGAACGTGTCGATAGCAACCTTAAAAGGAGTTCGAAGCGGATGAATTTAATGCAAAGGTGGCGGAGTGCATCCCGAGATGATTCGGTTAAGAAAAAATCCCGCTCCGAGGTACAAGGTGGCAGCAGGTCGCGTTCTCGATGCGAAACATAATCATAAAAGCGCATGGACCCACGTACTACGCCATCGTGAAACCAATCAGAGGGCACGACAACCTTCCTCATTCGAGTTGAAAATTTAATTATGGCAGGTGCCATAAATTTAGGTAGTTGCCTTTTAGGGCTATAAAATGCAAGGTCCTAGCAGGGAGAAGGTTATTCATCCATCAGTTCATGCAAGATTAAGAGCCTTTGTTGTTACTCTGCAAGTCTTACACCCTTTGCGTCGAAATCCTTCACTTCGAAGCTCTCTGCATCAAGGACCCTGTCGTCGCCAATCTCCACAATGGGAAAGAAGAACTCTAAGGAGAAAGGGAAGGAACCAGAAGTCACGGCCCCCGAAAAAACAAAGAAGGGCAAAGAGGAGCAAAAACATAGACCTAAGAAGATCAATCTCAATCCCCACCCAGAAAAGCAGTCGGTGGAAGAGAGGGAAGATTCTGAAGATGAACAGCCCGAAGAACCACCAATTGATGGGTGGGAGAAAATCAGGGACACCAAACTTTCAAAGAGCGTGGCCGAACTCAGATATACCATTGAGTTCATGAGGAGTAGGCTCTCAGCAGAAAACAAGAGGGCCGCTGCATACTACTCTCAGATATATTGGTATCTGACCCCGCCCGCGCATCATTGTCCTGAGCTGATCAATGCCATCGCGCAGAACTACCAGCCCGCCTCCAGACAAGTGTTAGACGCCGCTGGTCACAAATTGTTCTCAATTTTGAAAGAGGATGTGCAAGCAGCCTTCGCGTCGCAGCAGGGGCCACCTAAGGGGTATACGGTTCGCAACGTCATTCTGAGCGAACAGATGGAGAGGTTCACCTCCAACAACTACATGTTGAAATTTTTGCGTGAGAACCTCAAGAGTGGGCTCCCTTCAGGCAAGCTGCCTCAAATGCCCCTACCCTTGGCAGCCTTCAAGAACACTGATATTTTCTCTATCATTGCATGGGTGGCGGGCCTGTCAACCGATGCTTCGGTGCACCCTTGGCAGGTGTCTTTGGCCGAGTGTATTTCCAGAGGGGAGTTTTATGCTCCTGATGTTGCGAGGCCGAACACCAACCCAGTCTTCTTCGACTGGGCAGAATGGGTAGCCCGAACCTTGCACACACGGCTTACCAGCATGAAGAACACTGGAACGGGCCAGTACTTCGGGCCCTGCTCTTTCCTTGTTTGGCTATTCTTCTACCATGTACATAAAATTTTTCCCCACATCGCCATTTCACCAAGCAGCAAGGATGGAAATCCTCTGCCTGTGTACCAGTGGACTCCCCTCCTATTGAGGAAGGAGTCTTATTATTCTTTTAATCAACAATTTTTGGGACCCGCTATGCATTTGTTGACAGGGTCATGCCCTCGGGTACCCCTCAGTTTAAGAGACAGAGTGGTGCAGGAGAAGAAGGGAGATGTGTTTCAACTGACTCAGGGGCTTGTGATTCGCCTATTCGGCTTCATAGGGAAGCCCTTCCTGCTACCAGTCTACCCC
The DNA here is from genome assembly GCA_028583015.1 of Wollemia nobilis. Taxonomy (NCBI): domain Eukaryota; kingdom Viridiplantae; phylum Streptophyta; class Pinopsida; order Araucariales; family Araucariaceae; genus Wollemia; species Wollemia nobilis. The sequence goes on from JAQPPZ010003229.1 coordinate 1,071,696, forward strand.
TCCGAGTACCAGTTCGCATTGGAGGTCGCTCGACAGAGCGACGTAACAAACGCCGTGTACGGCCACGGTCGAAAATGGGCGCACACTTGCGACTTCCCCTTCAAAATGGGGGTAATTGAAGTGTTTGCCCTGAAGCAAAATGTTTTCTTGGAGGAAAAGCTTGCCAATTTTGGTTTGCTCCAGATTCCTCAACAATGGCTCTATGATCCCTTGGGAGTGATGAGGGATCACCTAAAATTCAAGAATTTTCATATCTGCCCCCACCCTGAAATTGTGGAGCAAAGAAATAATCCCAATGGGAAGGATCTGGAGTGGCATCTAGAAAGGATGAGGACATTGCCTCCCTGGCATGAATTTTACCCTATGGAGGTCGAGTTTGACCCTGACCAGCATCCCTTCCCAACTCCAGACTCCACGTTTTGGAGAAAGGCGAAAGATGATTTGAAGGAGGAATTGAAGAATTGGGGCGAGGAACAACTAAGGGAGTGGTGGATAATGAGAGTCCATCACCAAAAGATGAATTCCTATGGACTCTTGACAATGGATAAGGACTTCGCAATTGTTTACGAAGCCAATGCTGGGACTTGGAAGCCCATATCCTTCATCGACTTTGTTCCTCCAGCTACCCCAGGATCGGGCGAAAGCCCAAGAGGAGCTGACGATGCCTCGAAACAAGAAGAGGAGGAAGAAGCCGAAGCTACCCCAGAGGCGCTACCACAGAGACCGTCGGAGGGCCATGACACAAGTGTCGGGGGATCGACACAACAAGCAGAGAAGAAAAGGAAGAGGCAAGAGCAAGTTCAAGTGCCTTCGAGCCACCCGAAGAGGCCCCGCACGAAGCTTCCAAGTGCTCCTGTCGGACAACCTACATCAAGCCCGATCGAAGCAAACATTGAGGGTGCGGTGGCACAAAGTACTGAGGCAGTCCCAGATATAGACATCATTGATGTGGAGGAACTCCTCCAACAAGAGGGAGGCCCCAAAGTAGAAGTCATGGAGGTCGAAAGTGTCGAAGTCCAGAAGGAGCAGGAGCCGATTACACAAGAAGTCACCACGGCCGCTCTGCCAGGAGGGCACGTAGGTACGCACTCTCCACCCTTTGCCTTGGTCTCTCACACGTCCGTTGTGGTCCCGATCGAAGGTTCTCATCAGTCTCTCTCACCCACGCAAGGTCAATCACCTCCTCGTGTATTACCCGTTGCTATTCCAACTCTGCCTCGTGTTCCCGCTAGCCCCACTCCACTCGAGTCGTCCGGTCGGGACAAATCTGTTGATGCTACTTTGTCTCCCCACGCAACCATTCCTTTGGTCCTTAGCCGGGGTGAAGACAGTACCCCAACGTCGAACCCTGTTCCTCATTCCCCTGTCTCACATGGCATTGTTTCACTCGTTGGAACTCCTAGTACACCTGTCGTCGAACCTACTGGTGAGGCATCCCCCATTCATTCTTTATACTTGTTTACCCCTTCGGCTGGAGATCCAGCCTCATTTGAATCTGAGCTGTCCTTAATTAAGGAACGCCCTCTAGCTGAAAAGCTACTCCAAGCCCGGCAAAACATAGAAAAAATGTTGAAGGAGGCGAGGAAGAAGAGAGGGCGCTCTCTGGCCCAGGTTGAAAAATGCGCTGTCTTCGATTTGAAGGCCGAGAAGTTGCATAAGGTAAAAAAGATCCCCAAGGTCCAGAAGCCCCTGGATGAAATGACTCCAGCGGACTATGATTACCAAGATAAATCCAAGGACCTGGAGCATTTAAATGTAGATAATGAATCTGCATCTATGCACGTCAGGATTGAAACTTTTCGTGCGCATGCAAACATCGCCAGTCAGCACAGATTTGAAGTAGAGAATGCCAACATCAAGTTGGAAGAAGAGCTAGCTAGAATCCGCTCCAAGCTGGAAGATTCAGAGAAGCAGTGTGAGCAAAGGAAAAAAGAAGTAATCGCCTTGAGACAACAAGTAAGACAACTGCAGAATGCAACTAAAAGTCAGGAACAAATACAGGCCGAAGCTGAGCTAAGGGCCAAAGAGTTTGAAAGCAAGATCTTGCAGTTGCAGCAGCAGTTGCACGAAAAAGAAAGCCTAGAGCTGTTTGACAGAGGCAGAATCAAAGAGATTCGCTCACACTTGCTCAAGAATTTTAGGTCTCGGGCCTCCAGTGCCCTATCAATTTTAACCTACATCATCGAAGCACAGCGTGCTGCTGTCGAAGGAGGGCCAATCATAGATGAGGTCACTCAGAAAGCTAGAGGCCGACTCAAATTAGCCTTTGATGTCCAAAGCACGAAATATCAGGACTTGCAGGTTGTTGCAATGAGTCGAACGGCTAGGGATTGGTCTACGGCCCAAGCCACAGTTCACGCCTTCTTCTCCAAGGTGAGGAAAGCTCAGAAGGTGAAGGACCTCCTGGATGTGTTTGAGAATGAGCAACGCGCATCGCTAGGCTATTTCTAGGATCTCTCTTCCTTAGGTTTCCCGAGCTTCACGGATGATGATGGGAACCTTCTGACCAAGGAAGAGCTTAAGCCGGCATGGCTTCATTTTGAAAGCGACGTCTCGGAGGTAGACGAGTGGGCGGAGCCGATAACAGAGAGGCAGGTCATAGATTTCATTCTGAGACACTGCAAAATTGTAGCCTGCCTGAACGATCTGTACACCAGAGCCAAACATGCTGATATTGGGCAGATTGATCGGTTCCACATTTTGGTTAAGGCATTGCAAGATCAAGAGCCTTTCTCGAAGGGTGCCTGGGCTCATGTCCGTCGAACCATGAAGCGCATCCGCGATCGCCTTGCCCCATCGCCGTCGCAGGAAGCCGCGCCAGAGGAAGAAGAAGAAGAAGAAGAAGAAGAAGGACAAGCTGTGGAAGCGCCCCAGAGATAGAAAAGGGAGAAGGGTCTGGAGGTAACTCTGGCCCAACGGATCAAGGCTGAGGGTTCTCCCATCGAGACGAGCTCGTTGCCCCGCGAGCCGCCAAGAATGTTGACAATTTTGTCACATTGCACAATGGGGTAGAAAATTCAAAATTTTGTACAGTGTTTCTTTTGTAAAGTATTTCTTTGTTGATTTTGAGAATATTTGTAAGTTGCAGCAATTTTGGCTTTCCCTGCCATCCCCCTTGTACATAAAATAAAAATGAAAGAGCTTCGCTACTAAGCGGACTAAGGAAAAAAGCTTCGCTGCCGAACAAGCTAAGGAAGATAGCTTCGCCCAAAGGAAGAAATGAAGGATGAAAACTACTTCGGGCCCGAAGTCCTTCAAACAGCTACTTCGGGCGAGAATTTTGCGAAGCGGTGTTGCCGAAGAAAAAATACAAAGAAGGCGTAAAAGAAGAGCTTCGCACCCGAAGCATTTCCAGTAGCCACTTCGGGCGAAAGTTTTGCGAAGCGGTATTTCAAGAGGACAGCTTCGCCGAAGAAGGAAAGTCTGCTTCGCACCCGAAGCATTCCCAGCAGCTACTTCGGGCGAGAATTTTGCGAAGCGGTGTTGCCGAAGAAAAAATATAAGGGAAGAAGAATAAAACTACTTCGGGCCCGAAGCACTTCAAAAGGCTACTTCGGGCAAGAAACTTGCGAAGCGGGATTTGAAGGAGCGCAACGTTGAAAATACTTCGCCAAAAAACCACCGAAGCACCCACTTCGGGACTTTTCACCAGCGAACCATTTCTACTTCGCCGAAAGTCGTTGTGAAGCATCTGCTTCGGCAAACCTCCATGCGAAGTAATTTCACCCGAAGTGGAAGCAGTCAAAGCATTTTTGAAGGCAAGGATGCGCTTCGGCCAAAATCCCCCCGAACCACAATTTTGAAAGAAGATCACGGCGAAGCATTTTGATGATACATCAGCGAAGCAGTTTTGGCACATCTTCCAGTGAAGCAGTAATGAAGGGCCTCACCTTGAGGAGGAAATATGCTTCGGCACTCACCATCCCCGAAGCAGTTTTGCGAAGCTCCACCATGCGAAGTACAAATCAAGAAGGAGGATCTGCTTCGGCTCAAATCCATTGCGAAGCGAAGTTGCGAACGAAGATCTAGCGAAGCGCTTCAAGGGCACGCACTCCAAGCCGGGTATTTTCTCGAGGCGATCAAGTGCCTCATAAATGCATTTTTACGTGCTCGATAAGCCCGTTGCTCATTTTTAGCAATTGGAAATGAAGTATCAGTCCCTGAAGAAGAGCCCGACGAGCATGGCGGCCACTCGAGCACTGCACCCAGAAGCCAAGGATGCTCAGACGGCTCATTAATGCATGTTTCCACGGCTGACCCGATCATAGTTTCCAGTTTTGGTAACAGATTTGAGAGCTCAGTCACGAGGGCTACGAAGAGCCGACTTCTCAAGTTTCGAGGGTGTACTCCTCCATTTTGTGCATTAATGGCTCAGAGGGTCGGGTCCTCTATAAAAACCTAGGCATTGTAATGTAAAAGGGGGGGAACTTTCTGCTAGAAAGTTGTTGTAACTTAGATTCCTGCGATTAATACTAAAGAGCTTTGGACTCTATTTCTCTCTTACTTGCTGCCTTCTGCGATTATTTCTTTTATCTTTTCTTCATTTGCATACTGTAATTCTGAACTCTGGATTTAGGTGTGTGATTGGAGTGGAACCCTGAGATTTTCCCGAAGGATACATAGGAGAGGAAAACGTTGTGTTGGCTTTCTTTTATGCTGCCTGTGGATAGTGTTTCTGTTATATTCACTTTTCTTAATCGTCGTTACTCTGAACTCTGAATTTCGGCGAAAGGGAAAGGAGAATCCTGGAACTCGTCCAGAGGATACATAGGTGGGCTAATACTGTGTTCATTTCATTTATTCTTGGTGTTCTTTGCTGCTATTTCAAGTTATTGGCTAGTAATCGTGCTTCTGGTTCTTTCCCACCATTAAACTACTGAAATTTCTTCCCTTACTCTTTTATTTCTTTCCTGCACCCTCACTCTGTTTATCTCTTTCCTGCACCCTTATCTTAAACATCAAAGTAGTTTAGTATAGGAGCCGACATTTCTCCAGAGATTGGCACGAGGGGCATCTCTTCCCTTCGGCCTTTCAATGTTGGTCCAGGTCTAGGGCGCATACACTTACCCAAATCCTTTCCTGGGCAGATTTGATGACCAACAATGAAGATCTTCTCCTAGATCTATGATTCTGCTACTTTTGGATTCGAGCAAGACTCTTCTACTCCTTCTTCCAAGTCTGGAAGTTCTTCAACAAGATCTTCTCCTGATATCTTTTGCTTCAGGTGCTAGATTTATTATGAAGAAGATACTCTTCCTATCTTTCTTGTAGGAAGCTTTTCCAACTCACTGAATCTCCTTTTCCTACAACAAAGTATTAAAAATGAAATCTGCTTCTAAATTAGATACTCTCTTCAAGAGTCTTCTTCAAGATCAAGGTTTTTGTGGCCATTTTTAGTATCAAGGCATCTTTGGTGGCCACCTCAAACAAGGCATCTTTTGTGAACATTATGTAAGAATGATTGTGATATGTAGTGTTGTTGTTGAAAAGGTAATTCTTGGAAAGTGTCATAGATCGACCTCCCCCATAATTATTTAGCTTTAAGCAAAAAAATGGTTTGGTGCTCCATCGGATACTATGAACGCCTCATGTTAGAGTAGGTACAGGAGCAAAACAAATTCATGGCCTCATGACGTAGTTGGATTTTTTTTTAATGATGGGTCATCCTTGAAATGTTACAAGGACCTATGTGAGGTGTATAATGTTATCAAACGCCCAATATTTATGTTAGGGTGGAAGCACTTCATAAATAAATTGGGTGTTATTGAAGACATATACAAGTAGGTGGAGGATGTGATGTTTACCAAAGATAAATTTTACAAAGCAAATCCAAATAAGGGAAAGGAAGGTCAAATGAGAAGTATTGCATGGAAAAGAGAACGATGTCGAGCAAAACAAGGAAAAAAGAATGAAGAGGTTTTTGGGAAAATTTTAAAAGGACATGCAAGTGTAGAAAGAACGACTGGAAAATCTCAAAAAGAAAGGGCATGAAGGGTGTTTGAAGCTACTATAAGGAAACCACTCAGTTTGTGGATAGGATAGAAGGTTTTGAACATTTTGCTTATTGAATAATTTTTCTTCCATGTGTTAATTTCATCAACTGATGTTTATGCATGTCAATGGTTGCATCATTCAAAGTTATTAATGTATGGCTTACTTCCTTTGAGTCTCGCACTTAACCAGATTGAGATTGTGCGGATGCAGGTCTGATTTGGTTTTGTTTTAATGTTCATAATTTTCTCTCTTCTACAAGATAGAGAGGAATAAGGTTATAGTTGCTTGTTCTTACTGTTTTTGACATTTTGTTACCATAGTATTCCTGATTTTATTTATTTATTTCTCTAACCTTACCCCTTTTTATTTTTCTTTATATTTATTTTAGTTTAAGCATCATTAAGAATTCAAAATCCTAATAAGTTCGTATTTTTATGCACTAAGGTTAATATCAATATTTTGAAGTAATTAGAACATACAAGTAATTGGTTCTACAAGGCAATAATGTTAAATTATTTGGACATACATGCAAGCACTCGTTAAGGTTTTAAAATGAATCTGCACTCCATAGGGTTTATTCTTTGCAAATCATTTTTAAACAAAAATAAAAGGAATTTGCACTCCACAGGGTTTCATTATTTGCAAATCATTTATAAATAAAGTTAAAAGGAATTTGCACTCCACGGGGTTTATTTTTTGCTAATCATTTTTAAACAAATATAAAAGTAATATGCACCCCATAGGGTTTCATTATATGCAAACCACTTTAAAAATCCAAGATAAAATGAATTTTCACTCCGCAAGTTTCATTATTTGCAAATTTGTTTCATAAATCCTTGTACTCCATAAACTTTATCATTTAAATTTGTTTAACAAAAGGAGACAAAGATAAATTGATGTAGGATTGTTTCTTTACGAATTCAAGATTTTATTTTGCACATCCAAATTATTAGTTTCATAGATCATTTGTTGCACATTGGAAAAGTAAATTTCATGAACAAAATGCACTTTCATAAGTCTGAAACAAATGCAATTCACATTTAACCACATGCCCCTTGTTAACAATTTTCTTACAAGTACCGAGGTATTTAGCATAAATTGACACAATTTTTACATGCATTTAAAGCACATTTTTAATTAAGCTAACAAGAACCTTGGAGAAATTTTGTGTTTCTTTTCAAGAGAGGGTTTTCCTAACAATACTCTGACTATGAGTATGGTTTTGCAACTGGGAAAAATTATCACTCAATAGCTTCCTTTGCTGATATTTGGTGGCTATTTTCTTCTCCAATTCTCGGAGGGTTTGAGATGATTTGCTGGCTTCTATTGGCCATTGAACGTTGCATATTTTTGTGCACTAATAATGTATTTAGATACTTTGAAATTTTTTTATTTTGTGCCCTTCTCATGAACACAAACAATAATATTTTTGAGAGCAATAGAATAGTGTAAATGAATCTAATAGTCAATTTTTTAATGCACTAAAAATCTCACCTTATCACTCCAATCAACTCTAAAAAATAATGCACAACATAAATAATTACAACTAATCAATAATAATCTGAAATGAATCTTCAAAAATTATTATGCAATTTACTTATAAGCAAGGTAATAGGAGCTAGTCTTCTTTTGCTTTCCAAAGTATATAATAGATTGTTGATAGATAGTTGAAATTCTGATATCTAATCAACTCCTAAAGTGGAAATGAACCTTTCTCTTTTTGCACTTTTAAAGACTCTAATTCAATTCTCCTTTTTCCAACTTTAATCCAAATTAAGGTGCTTAAACAAATTTGATAAGTAATCCAATTAAGAATCTACTTGCACCAATAGTTGTTTACCTTTTTCTAAAACCTCTTTTTATTGTTTTCGTAGAGGATGTAGATCTTGGCGTCTAAGATCACCAAGTTGCTGGTCATCCTTGAGACCTTATCTTCAACCTTCTACTTCTGGAAGTGTTGGTGGTAAGATATTCTCCTAGATCTATGATTCTGCTACTTTTGGATTCAAGCAAGACTCTTCTAGTCCTTCTTCTTCTTCCAAGTCTAGAAGTTCTTCAATGAGATCTTCTCTTGATATCTTTTGCTTCAGGTTCTGGATTGATTATGAAGAAGATACTCTTCCTATATTTCTTGTAGGAAGCTTTTCCAACTCACTGAATCTCCTTTTCCTACAACAAAGTATTAAAAATGAAATCTGCTTCTAAATTAGATACTCTCTTCAAGAGTCTTCTTCAGGATCAAGGTTTTTTGTGGCCTTTTTTAGTATCAAGGCTTCTATAGCCTTTTTTTCAATATCAAGGCTTATGTGGAATTTTCTTCAATATCAAGGTTTTTGTGGCCTTTTCTTCAATATCAAGGCTTTTGTGGCCTTTTCTTTTGGATCAAGGCTTCTATGGTCTTTTCTTCTGGATGAAGGCTTCTATGGAATTTTTTTTAGATTAAGGCTTCTATGGCCTTTTTTTCTTGTGAAGTTCCCAATCTAGCAATGGAGATCTCCTGTCTCCCAACTTCACCATGATTCTTCTCTAGAAGTCTCTTTTGTAGTATTATTCTCTTGCAACAACTAATATATGCACTATGAAGGCACTCCAACCTTCGGTAAATGAAGTTGAAATATCCTAGCTTTCTATTGTAGGAGGTGTCCCAATCATCTAATAATTAATTCCCTACAATAAAAGAAACTTCAAGTAAAATTTTCTAGATCTTTTAGATGAGCTTCACTAGTTGATTCATCAAACTAGTGGATCAAATGTTGAGTCCCAATTTTCACCTTGTAACTCTATGGAAAGACTCTAGCCATATGCAATCTTAGTATTTCTAATATTTCTTTCAGTCCTCACTTGTGGCTCTCTCTAATTCTACCACCTAGACTCTTCTGAGACTTTTTGATAGTGACTAGTCCAATGGCGCATCAGGTTGACAAAAAACTCAGGGTCAATGATAATGGTGGTTTTCCTATTGATCTACTATAGCTTGATCTACCGTAGCTCTGATACCACTGTTAGTTTTTGATGCAACATGTAATGGGAGATAAAAATCACAAGATGTAGGATAATATGAAAGAAAGTAAATCTATGAGATGACTAAAAATATACTAAAAATATAAATGATGGAAATATATACAAAGTAGCTATGGAGGAAATGAACACCATGAATAAAGCTACTACTCAAGAATGAGCTTTGAGCTTATCACACTCCATCACATTACATCACACTCTACTACATCACACCACACTGCTCTATACTGCTTCACACTACTTTCTACTGCTATATACTGCTCTATGTCTATGGCCCTTTATATAGGAAGATAGGTTCCTTGACCAACACTTTACCTAGTTGTGCACAGGATATCTTACACATATACAACTTGCACATTGACACTTGTGCATTTATTACATTGCATGAAGTAACTAGATAAATTCCTCCTAAAGTAATCTAATGCACTAAGCTTAGTTGTCAAATTTGTTGAATTTTTTAGATAAAATTTGAAATTCATCGAATTCAAAACTTTAACGAATAAATTCGACGAATAAACCCTATAAATTCGACAAGAAAAAAATTGAACATAAAAAGTATAAAAATCCTAAAATCAGTGATTGACAACTGAAAAATAAAAGGCTTGGATAATAATTTGGTAGAAAAAGAACATGAGCGGATCCCCAACTTTCTACCACCACATAGTCCCAGATTATTGAGAAAACTGTAAGTTGGGATGTCTATTACGGTAGGGACTAGGCTAGATTACTGGATTGGACAAGCTTCCAGTAATCTGATTATTTTCTTGGATTTAAAGCACAAACAGGATTCACTTGTGTGAATGTGGCATTGAATGCAAATCAATCGCTTCTACTTATCTTGTCCATATCGTATTTTTCGTCACTTTCCTCCGACCAATTTTTCCAAGTATTCTACACCTTTCAAACACCACTGTCTTTGAATTTTATTGGTCTTCAACTCTTATGGTTGTAGATGCAAATGACTATTCAACCATAACGTCAACAATTATATATTCCCACTTATTATCACAATCGATGAAGGATGAACTTAATGTACGAGTTCGCTTTTATTTATTTATTATTTTTTTAATATTTCTTATATACATCTGTCATAGAAAACAATTATTGATTTAAACATTTGAAAATATTTTTATCTATTAAAAATTTATTTTTTTCAGATAAAGTTATAATAATGCTTATATTTTTAAAAATATTTTAAAGTATATATTTGAAAAAAAGTTATTAAAATCAAATATTAAAATTTGGTATGTTTATTTTTAATTTTATATAAAAATAAATAATAAAATTATTTCAAAAAATATATGTGCATTTATAATAATCGAATTTTATGTCGAATTTTTAAACATGTCAATTTTTTTTCGAACTTCAAAAGTGTCAAACTTGAATGCGAACTCGAACTTGATAACTAAGGTTCTAAGTATGTACCAAGAAAGGTACATTTACATGATCCAAATGATGTAATATAATCTATTTCTAACAGGTAGAGAGAATGTAGTAAAAATTAAGCTTGGGTCATTGGGCTCAACATACTCAGAAGAATTATTTCCCATTGTATTTGATTCTCTTTGTACAATATTCAAATTACTTTTTCCCGTAGAGCTAAGTTTACATCCGTAGGAACTCTTAAATCGAGACCTCCCATAGTTTTATCATCACACACCTTCCTCCATTTCACCAAAGGAAATTTCCTTTTATCATGTAATCCTGACCACAAAAAGGATTGCATAATATAGATTAAACTTTTTCTATTGATTTTGGCATAGTATACAATGACATATAATAAGTTGGAATGGCCTATAAGATTGGCTTAATTAGTTGTACTCTTAATGCTAACGATAACCATATACCTTTTCATATATGTAGTTTTTTCTAAACTTTACTTATAATTGGATTCCATAATTTTATCTTCATTCTCCCCTAAAATAAGGGCATCCCTAGATAAGTTGCTAGCAAATTTTCCTCTTCCATTTGAAGTAACCTGAATATCCCTGCATTGATTTTAGCTGGAGTGTTTAGAAAGTAAATTCTGGATTTTGTGCTATTAAATTTTTTCCCTAATGCTCTTTCATATATATTTTAACAAGTTATTCAAAGCTCTCGCCTTGTTTATCCTTGCCCTCATTAAAGGGTAGTATCATCTACAAACCATTGATGGGTGATGTTGTTGATGTTATTACTAGCCTTAAATCCACTTATAAGCCCATCTTTATTAGCCTTCTTCAAGTTCCTACCTAAAACCTCTACCATAATAATGAACATGTATGGTGATAGAGGATCTCCTTGTCTAAGACCTCTCTTGGCTTTAAAATATTTTGTTACTAACCCATTGACCAACACTGAATATGAAACTGTAGAGACACAAGCTTTAATCCATCTAACCCATTTCTTCCCAAAACCAAACTTTTTTGATATTGCAAAAAGAAAATCCCAATTAACCCTATCATAGACTTTACTCATATCAAGTTTATGATTATTTCTTTCTCTTTTATTGAAACTGTTGAATGCATAGCTTCATAAGCTACTATGATTCTGTTTAGAATCTCTTTCCCTTTCACAAATCCTCCTTGCTCTTTTGAAATATTTTTTTCTAACAGTGGTCTTAACCGATTCACCATCACTTTGGAGATAATCTTATATGCCATATTACATAGTCTTATGGGTCTAAATGAATCAAACAACTTTGCATCCTTCTTTTTTGGAATTAGGGTAAGATAAGTTGCATTTATTTTATAAGGTATGTATTGTTTTACCCTAGATTGTTCCACTACCATCAATAAAGAATCCTTCACTATATCCCAATTATGTTGATAGAATATTGTAGAGAGCCCATCCGGACTTGGAGATTTATCCTTATTAAAAGAGAAAAGAGCTAAATGAACTTCTTCTAGAGTAATAGGCTCCATTAATTTTTTATTGTCTTCATTTGGTATAACTGAAGGTACTTCTTATAGAAGTTTATCATTAAGAACTTCTAACTCCTCTGATCCTATAATATTCTGATAAAAAACCTTGTATCCTTTCTAATTTCACTTTGGTTTCTAATCCAAACCCCTTCTACTGATTTAATTCTACTAATTCTAGATGATAATCTCTATGCTATAGCCATCCTCTGAAAAAAAATTGTATTTTTATCTCCTTTTAACCAAGTTTGTCTCGATTTTAATCTCTAAAATTTCTCTTCCTTACTAAACATATTATGATACTCACTAAGCAACTCCATTTCCTCTGAGCTTGGATTATTATGATCACGTTTTTGGAATTTTAAAAGTTTATCTTTTAGTTCTTCGTTCTTCTAAAAAATATTTCCAAAAGTGTTATTGTTCCATTCTTTTAATCTAGATGTCATTGATTTAATTTGTTTTGGAAGTGTATATAGCCCACCATTTCTTGAAGAATTCCATATTTGTGTTATCATATCAAAAAATTGAGGATGGTCTTCCCACATCTGCTCATATTTAAAATATGATATTTTTTAAATTTACTTACCACCATTTTAACTCTTATTGGTTAGTGATCTAAACCAATACTTGTCAAGGTATTAATTTTAGCACAAGTCCCTTCATTTAGCCAATGATATGAGAGTATGCATTTGTCTTATTTTTCTGCTATTAGGTTTTGGCCTATCCTATCGTTGGTCCATGTATAGTTGTCTTCTTCAAACTCAACCTCCCATAGATTATTATTTTAAATAAAGGTTTATATATCTCTCATAATTTGGGTTAATTTCCTAATTCCTCCAAAATTTTCATCCAAACTTGGTTATGGCATTAAAATCTCCTATGATCATGAATCAAATTTCTTGGTATTTACTTCTAAAAAAGGCTTCAATATCACTCCAAAATTCTAATCTACTTGATTGAGTTGTAGGTCCATAAACATTGATAAGGATAAAATGAATATTTGCAAAGTAGTGATTAAAGAGGCTATCCAATGACTAGTTTTAAGAATGGTTACATAGGAGGTTCTAGTAGTATTCCAACAAGTTAGAATTCTCCCTGCCGCTCCTTTAGAATCCATAGCATCTCTTTCACATCTCGCCCATACTGTTTTCTTAGTTTTGAAGACTTCTTCTTTTTGTCATTTTATTTTCCTAGATACAAAGAATATCAGGCTTATTACTTAAATAGAGGTCCCTGATACACCTCTGTTGTGAGGGGCATTAACACTCCTTATATTCCATGAGATGATAATCATGTCTCATTAGGATCTACTGGCCCTGCCTACAAATTCCCAATATAATTTTTTGTTTGGTTGAGAGAAGTTCAACCAACTTAGTTTGTGTTGCTTTCTCTATGTTTGCTCTTACTTTCCTAGATCTCGCTTGATAATTTGAGGTTTCCTCTTTTTGGCTTGCCTATATCAGAAGTAGGTCTTATTATTCTATTCCTCAATATTCTTTCACAACTTTATTTTCATTAGATTTATCCTCTCTTGGCTCTACTATAGAAGCTTTTGACTTGTCCTTCTTAATTTTTGTTATTTTCTTATTAATGGTAGAAGTATTAACATCTAATACTACATTTTCTTTACCAATTTTTTTCTTCTGAATGGTGCATGGTACTTCAAGAGAGTCTTCAAAATCTGATGAGTATATTCCTTAGGTTCATCGAGAATGTTTGTCCCTAAATTAGGATCATACTGAATAAAAATTTCCTTTTTAATATGTAAAACCTATTGTACTGTGTCTTCTAAGCTTTGACATACTTTTTTTCATAGGATAAAGCCTCAAAAAAGTTGGTATTTCTTCCAATATCCTTCCTTACTAGTATCCACTACTTATTTTCTTTCATTTGTTTAGATCTATTTTTTGGAAGTTGAAAACCATCTTTGATAAGGATCTAAAAAGATAGGATTTTATTTTAGGTTTCTTTTCTAAAGTCTAAAATAAAATTTAATAAAATCTTCTAGATTTTATTAAATTGTCGACACTTGTGAAAGTCGACAAATTTGTTAGAAATATCCTAAAAAATTATTGTTAGTTGTTAGGATATTAGTTCAATTTGTATTTGGCATCTTGTATGCCTATTTAAAGTTATAAATTTAATAAAATAAATAACCAAATTTTCAAATCCTGATCATTGGTATCAGATATTTCTTGGCTCCTGACCTATGAGGAGGGTTTCCCTCGAGGAAATCCCCCCTCCACTCAGTTTTATTTTGTAAATTGTAAACGTGCAGAATGTGGCACTCTCAGCCCCTAAGAAATCAGGCTCTACATAACTAGTTGTTTGGCTACACCTCATCCTAACTCATCACTATTGCATTGTATTGAGGCATTCAATTACCAATTCAAAAGCATTCCCAGTATTATTCCACCATCGCATGGGGACCCATTGCGATATTGTGAAAAGTCCTCTAGCATCTCCACTGCATCGATGCTCTCCTTATGACCAGTCGCAGTGATTCTCCTCTCCTCGCTAGACCTCTGCCAACACCACCCAATCGATGATATGATTGATCCAATCGGAGCCACCTAAAAAGAAAGTTTACTGTAATTTTATTGTTTAAATTTGATACCCTTTTTGTCATTCGTCAGAGACCCCTCTTCCTTCTTGGTACCAATGATCGTTGTTGTGGACCATTTCAATCCCACATGTGATAGGAAGTTACCACTTGCAAGCATGACTGTCATTCAGATGTGATATCAACTGGTCTCCACTGTGGATTTCTTATGCAGTCAAATGGACGTTAATTTTATTGCATCTTGAAAATGTCCTTAGCAATGCCACTTCCTGTGGCATCTTTCTATCCATCACTTTGGTAGCCCCTTCATTTGTGCTCTCAATATGATGATGGCTCTCACCTTTCTACTATGACACCTGACCTGAAGTAGGTCCATCCGATGTCCAAACACAAGATGATAAAGATAAAATCACATCAAAACCTTAGTGAATTGATCCTTCAATATAAGATCGATACATGACAGTGTCATTGTGGTAATATTGTGTTGGCTAGATCAACGAGAGCAATTTCAAGATGTTTGGGTGATGTTTCTATTATTTGCTTATTGTACAACTTAACTAAATATCCCACATATTTCATGGGATGGTGCCTTTTGTGCCTTAAAAGAGGAAATAATCCCCTTTTTAATTAACCATGTGTGGTGGTCAAGGAGTCTTCTGCATGTTTTAAGATGGATGCTCTAGTGGTGGGCGCCCACTTTACAACCATGTGGTTGCTCGATCAACCTAGTTGACCATATTATGGTTAACATATGGATTTACAAGAAAAACTTGTTTTTGGTTGTTATTTTTCATTGCATGCAAGATAAAACCTCACATTCTTTGTGTGGGTGTTACTAAATTGTTTAAAGGGCATGAGGCACCTATTTTCAAACCGTCAACTATTGTGCCTGGATAAGGTGTGAGTGGTTGGTTGTTAACCTTAAGACTTTAGCCACTGAAATTCAGTGGAATTTGACCCATTGATGAGTTTCTAGGTTGTTGACTTACCCAACAATTTTATAATATTTTGTAGAATATTCCTTTTATTTTGATATTGAAAACACCCTGCTATTTTTCTCAATTTTCAAAACTCCATTCCAACCCGAGTATAGCCTTGCATATACTCGTTGGAAAGCTCTTTCTAAGCCAGTTCTAATGGAACCATTATTTTGTAGTTTTTAAAGGTCTACCTTAATCTATGATGTTTCAAATTTTAGGTTGTCTAAACCTTATTTCAAACACATATTGTTGTAATATGGAGTGCACTATCGATTGAACCTGACACTCCTTCAATCCACCATCATCTTTAAAGACTTTTTTTAAGTAGCCCTTCTTTCCCAAGACCACGACCCTTTATGTGATCATGGATATCACATGGGTACTCCACGCATTGGAGTTGTCTTTGCCCCTAGTAGGCTTGTATCTTAGTGGATTTTTTAGTTGGTTTGTATCTTCACTAATACGACTTACAACACTCCTTCGAGCAACACCACATTAAGCATCACTTTCGTATTAGCTTTCACTTCAACTTATTAGCTATTTTAGCTTTTGAAGCCTTCTTGCCAAAGAATTTAGTAAAGCATCGTGAGTCAAGCCACGTAACTAGCCATAAGCACTACTTGTGTCCCAAGAATCCAAAGACTACAAAAATTTTGACACTTCATACAACAACCACTTCTGAAGACTATAAATATATAGACACTTCAGAAGACGACTAATTGTATTCCAAGAATCCAAAGACTATAAAGATTTTGACACTTTGGACAACAATCACTTTTGAAGGCTACAAAGATACAAACACTTCAGAAGAAGCTTGATTTGTGCTTTTGTCTCACCTTCTTGTAAAAGCATTAGAGTCTAATGCTTCTATGGTGGAGAGGGATGATAAGGATCTAAAAAGGCATAGGATTTTAGTTTAGTTTTCTTTTAGATTTTATTAAATTATCGACACTTGTGAAAGTAGACCATTTTGTTAGAAATATCCTAACAAATTATTGTTAGTTGTTAGGCTATTAGTTTAATTTGTATTTGGCATCTCATATGCCTATTTAAAGTTGTAAATTTAATAAAATAAATAATCAGATTCAAATCTCGATCAATCTTCATACATATCCATTTGTAAGTTTCTCTTATGATTTTCTACATATGATTATGTTGAGCTCTTCTTTGGGTATGATCTCTCAATATACCCCACCTCATGACATCTTCTACATCTAAAGGATATGTTTTCATAATCTATTATTTGGGTCCACATCTTATCCCCATACTTAAGAATGATTATAGTAAAACTTTACTTATATAAATCATGACCAATATACGAGCATAAATAGTCAAGAATCCATTTTTTTGTAGTTTTTGAAATCTCAAAGAATTATCCTAGAGTATTTCCTATTTCCTTTAAGGTATCCATTTTCCAAGATTCAATGGGCAACTCATATGTTTTAACCCAAACTAGTACTAAGGATAGATTTACTTTTTAAAGTAAAAAACCTTCATACCAGTGGGTAAGGAAGAGTCCTGCTCTTCCCACAAACCAAGGACCCCCTTTTAAGATTCTATTTCTTTATTCTTTAAAACAAAAAATGGCTAAGAAGAAACCTTCAAAAAGAAAGGATAAACTCACTCTTAGAGACCTCCAACTCCTATCAATCGACTTTCTCAAGGTCAAAGCCCCTAGCCAATACCCATTTCATTTACCAAAAATTGCCCTATATTGAAGTAATGAGGATCAATCCTCTGTGGTGCGCTCACTAACCTCTACTACTAGAGATGATTATAAGATTTTAACTATAAAGTAATCCATGAAAAGGAAACTAAAACACAAAATTTACTGAAATGTACCAGAATATCCTATAGCAAATATAATATTTGATAAAAAAAATTATAATAATTTGCATGCACAATTTCTAAGACAAAAGAAGGAAAAAAAACTTATTTGAAATTTTTTATGCCTAGAGAGAATGTCTAGCCTCATTGAATCCCTAGCGCTCCATTGCTCCTTCCATCATCCGAACCCTATTGACAAATATTTGCATTTTCATTTTTCATGACTTGAAAAATCGTCACTATCCTTATTCTAGATGACCGACTTTATAGGGTCGTATCTCCCTCAATATTTCTCAGATTCTTTCATGTAACTAGTCATTTGAAAGTTATTCAAATTTTGCACAAATTGGTCCAAGAATCGATTGAATCAGATAACACTTCATGAAGTTATGGCTCATAAAATATGAGATATTTTAAAAAAATACCCTAATATGGGGCGGGGGTATAGTGGTAGTTGTTCATATTCGAACCACACCCAAAAGGACAAAATGACGGAGACATTGCCGATTCCTGTGAAAATATAAAAAAACATGCCCTAATCCTTTGTAAAGAATAATTATAAATGAATATTAATAAATGATCCACACCAGGTACCTTACTGGCAAGTTCCTTCAATCCTCGAAAGAAGGTCCGGGGTTCAAGCCTAGCGGCTTGCATCGGATACAAAAAACCCCTCGACTAGCCTGAGGGGTATACCCAGATGGGACAGGCCCCATGGAACGAAAAGTCCTATCCCTAGGGGATACGGGGAATAGTTTTCCTTAACATAAGGTTTAGTCCCGGGGGGACAACGCAATGGTTCGGGCTTTGGCTCTTCTTCGGGAGGTCCAAGGTTTAAACCACGATGTGGGTGAGTGTGTAGGGGGTGGTGGTTGTGTGTTAAATTCCTTATTGATAAGCATAGCTCTCGGATTTACAAGAGGTCATGGTTGGGAGGAGATTGCTCAACCCTATGCATCAGTCATAGGGGTTTCTCACATTAACCAAATAAAAAAGAAATAAACAAATACTAATATATAATTATATAAATCTATTTTATATAATTAAAAAAAAATAAAACATTGAATTAATATAAATTTTCTAGTCTCGGGGGGACAACGCAATGATTCGGGCTTTGGCTCTTCTTTGGAAGGTCCAAGGTTTAAATCTCAACATGGACGAGTGTGTGAGGGGGTGGGTGTGTGGTGGGTGTTGTTAAATTCTCTATTGATAAACATAGCTCTCAACTTTAGGAGAGGTCTGGTTGGAGGGAACTTGCCCAATCCTATAAGCTGATTGTAAAAAATTCTCACACTAGCCAAATCTAAATTTAGAAAAATCTTAAAAAAAAAAAGAAGAGTAGTTTTATCCCTTTATTAAAAGTTATATAGGATACATTTTATAGATGATTTTATTTATTTAATTAAAAGTTATTTAATTTAAATATAAGTTATGGAGTATAATTTATAATAATATTTATGGAGACAGATATTTTTTGGAATAAGATTTTAAGTTCTAATAAATTAAGTATGGTTGGGTAATTAGATAAACAATATGTTTTATAAAAGTCGTTTCATATGATTTTAAAAAGGGTTATCTTATATAATTGTTAAAAATTAAAAAAAAAACAACTTAAATTAAAAAGTACAACTTATTTTATGTTTAATTAAGTTGTGTATTCACTTTTTAGGGGTTGGTTTTTTATGTGAATTGGTGTTGAATAATTGCAATTTTTTTGCTTGGGTTTCCACTCTATTGACAAAGATATTTTTTGGTTGATGGCATTAATCACGACGTCTATCCGTTTCTTTTTTTGTTTGTAAAAAATGTATTTTGTTCTTTAATAAAATATTTTTTATATTAAAAATAGCACAACTTAGGTAGATCTAAGAGTAAAGACTTTAAAACCACAAAAAGAAATATAAAACAGGGATCGTGAAAGTATATCACAAAATCATGACTTCTCATTAAACCGAGAGCTATGCTTATCGATAGAGAATTTAACACACATCCACCATACACCCACTCCTTCACACACTCGCCCACGCCACAGTTTGAACCTTGAACCTTCCGAAGAAGAACCAAAGCCCGGATCGTTGCACTCTCCCCCATAGGACTACAACCCTACCATTTAAACTTCAAACCTGTTATTTGAAAAACTTAAAATATAAAAAAAAATAAGAAAAAATAATTGTTATCAAATGACATTAGTTTAAGAAAATCAAGGTCAAAATTTTGTTAAAAAAATATATTCCAACAGGGTGTTGCTATATCCTTGGAGAGTATAGCCTCAAATTGTGTCACTCTTTGTACTTCGTATTACTTAAAAAAATGCTTATAATCAACTTAAATATTAAAAAAAAAATTATTAAAAAATATATAATATGAGAGTTAAAAAAAAATAATTGTTCTTAAATGGTAATAGCCATCCAATCCATTAAAATCTTGTGAACAGATTTGCCTCTAATACAAGCATAATTGATGGGAAAACCATTTCAATTTATATAACTGATTTCAAAACCGTTTTAATTCATATAATCGATTTAAAAAAATAATGATTTTAATTTATATAATAGATTTAAAATATATTTGTTTCAATCGATTTAAAAAAATAATGATTTTAATTCTTATAATAAATTTAAAAAATATCTGTTTCAATTCATATAACCCATTTCAAAAAAATAACCGTTTTAATTCATATAATCGATTTCAAAAAAATAAAAAACGATTCTTGAGATATGCATTAGAGGACGCGGACATAATCTTGTATTATATATTATGCTGTGCATTGCCTGCAGGAAACACTTACAATATGGGGTGAGCATGACCGTGTTTTTCCATTGGATCTGGGGAAAAGATTGAAAAGGTATGCCTCTCACTTACCATTTTCCATTTTCATACACACCTTAAATAAAACCCCAGGCTTTTAACTTCAAATTTCTATGTAGGCGTTTAGGCGACAGGGCCAAGTTGGAAGTAATAGAGGATGCAGGACATGCTTCTCAGTTGGACAAGCCAGATAAATTCAATTATTTGATAAAGACATTTCTTTTGGATTCCTCAACATAGTCCTCAAGGCCTTATTTGATAAAGAAATTTCAAGGACAAACCATAGCATTCCTGTAAACAGGAGAGAGTCTTTAGATTTTTTAACTTAATATATCTATAAAAACTTCACAAATATTGGAAGGCTCCAACATGGAAACCATAGCCAAAAAATAAAATGGAAGATTTCCTATCAAATCAACTTGTCCGACATGCAATTGTCTTTGGTGCTAACAGAAAATTATTGTCATGATGGTAACTTATCTTCAAGGCCTGATAGCTATGTTACCTTCAGTTTATAGCATCGGTATTAATGTAGGGGCCAATACTTGGACGGGGTTGGAAGCTGGATAAGCATCAAGTGACTTGGTTAAAATCTAAACACTTGGAATGTGGTTCCTAAACTTGCAAGTGTTCTAAACTTGATGTTGCATAGTATTCCTCTCATTGATTTACATGTGTTACACTCATCTTAAGAAAAGAAAAAGCATAGTTCAACTTGACAATTTGATAGATAGAACATTACAAAACCAAGGTATTTTCAATTTATCATTATTATCATGATTATCATTACGTTGGCACCGACACAATCAACAGATCTTTACATCATTATTTATTTTCTAAGAGATAGTATGTTATAGAGTGGGATTTCGTTGCAGCTTTATGCCTCGTTATGTAGCCATTGTGATGGCTCATTGACCTCAAAAAGCAGTGCCATTGTGATGGCCCTTTGACCACCAAAAACAGTGCCTTGCATGTTCATGGTTTTAAGTAAGCTAGAGAGTATAATGAAGTAAAAGCTATACAACACTTTTGATAGTTTTTTCTAATGAGGAGACTAGCTGGGGAAAATTAAAAAACTTTCCAAACATACTCCAAAGCATTTGGGAATGAGGTAGTAGGGTATTATTGTCAAAACATGGTTGGAAAACTCAGAATTTGCAATAAACTAGATAGCTTAATTTCCAAGATTTTATGGGAAATTTTAGCTTAATTTTAAAGATTTTATTGGTATTTTAGGAAAACTTGGCAGAAAAAAACCAATTTTTATTTTAAAAAAAAATAAAAAATAACATTTAAAATAACAATTGGAGAGCTAAAAAGTTGATTTTATATTAGATATTCATAAAAAAAAAAGTATAATTGCAGTTTATAAATCAACAAATTGGTCCAAATATATCATAAAAATGCAACATTTCAAAATATAACGCAGTTTTTAAACTGCTATATGATTCCCCTTCTTTCCCATGCACTAGATGGTTGGCTTTGGGTCTAAACTGGTGAACAAATTGGAGGCTACTCAAATACGGTATCATGCTCAAGTGCGGTATCATCATGGTATATCTCCTTCAATTCTTTTAAATGTTTTGCTTCCTCTTCAAGTATCTCAATGTCTTCTGCAAAAAATTGGTATCCAGAGGACTCTTGACAATTCAATTACATAGTGGATCTAGCTCATTCGATTGAGTTGTCTCATAGGACTCACTAGGCTCCACTTGTCTTATGTGAAACCTAAGATTGTATTGCACAAACACAAGGTCACTTGGGTCAACCTATTGCGCTTCTTAGTACAACGTCAAATTGAAACCAATTGCACTTACACCCAAAAGCATTACAATATTGACTCAAAATGCGGACAACCATCCTCTATAGAGTAGGTGTTTTAGAACCATAGTCCTCCTACAATAAATCTCAAAAAAATATAATTTTTAAAATATTAATTAATATTTGTAAACAATAAGAATGTAAACTACAAAATATTTAAAGAATGTTAAACTTTATAAGTTTAAATGCTTTACTTGGTCGTAAGCTTCACCTTTCACCTTGCTTCTTTAACAAAGGGGCTGCAAATAAGCTCCCCTATGTGGCCTTATACAGTTGTATCTTAGTAGGGATAAGGCAAGATTTGTTAGGGTTATGCACCATCCTCCAAGTCCTCATTATTGTGATTATGGATGAAGCATCGAGTCTTTATTATTGTGATTATAGATGAAGACTCCAAATATTTATTATTGTGATTATGGATGAAACCTCCAAATCTTTATTATCAGATTTTTCTTTTTATTCTTTTTAGAGTTACACAAAATATTGAATCATAAAGTACATAGGCAATTATGTCAATAGGAAATGAATTTTTATTTAGACGAAGAAAAAAATGGTTTTAGTGAGAAGTCGCCCCTCAAATTAAAGAAAGTCAGGAAACAATTTCAATCCTATGATCACTCAATTTGTTTTAGATTATAGTAAATTTTTATTAAAACATATGTAAAGGATAAGACCTAATCTCTTTTGTATTACAATATATTTTTTTGAAATATATATACATTTATTTTACTGTAGCCTCGCCACAATGATTTGGTCACACTATCCATATTTTATGGTTGTCACTGCGTTGTCCACTCCGAAAACCGTTACACAATACTCCGTGCAATCCGCCCCTATAATCACCATGCCACAATCATTATAAACCTTTTATACTGCTGAAAACACCAGGAAATAGACAAGCGTTCAGTCTGGCGAAGCCTAAAATTTGAACCTTAGACCTCCTATCCCTTTTTTGGGGTTTGGCCAAACCAATTAATCTATACCTTACCTATATTTTTTGAAATATATTAACATGTCATTTTAATTAATAAATAGATAGACTTTGTCAAAGGAAGTGCACCTTAAAAAATAATAATGAGATCAATAAATCTTCATCACTAGCAAAATTTTGACTTATATTAGGTGACTACCATGTTTGCGCACTAGACTGGTTTAAAATTTACATAAGTGTGTTCTATGCATACAAATAAATTAATAAAACTAATATAGACTAGGAATGCATGGAGTGCCTTTGGTAAACTTATACTTCCAATGCTAAACAATGGAACCAAGTGTCTAAAAGAGATTAAGGCTATTGACTTAGAATAACAAATACATGTAAATTTTAGTTATCTGACATGGTGCTATTTAGATTCCATGCACCTTTAAAGTTAGGGTAGCCAACATCTTATTTCTCTCCCTTAGCTACCATGTATGAATTTACAAAAATATATAATTTATTGTTTTTTTTTTATAAATATTTCTCTCCCTTAAGCATTATAGGTTTATAAACCTTTACAAGAATGTGTGCTTTTGCTTATTATAGGTGTGAATATGATAATAATTTTATATACTTTTTTTTTAATATATAATTTTTTAAATTAGTTTTATTTATAATTTAATATTAATATTTATCATGTTTACGAATATTTAAATAGGTTTCATTAATATTATATTACGATGATATATAATAATATTTAAACTTTACTTTTTTCATCATTTAATATGATAATGATGTTTTGATCCAGGTAACAGATGTTATATCAGAAGTGAGTATCATATATGAGATGATTGAGCATGATATAATAGTTCTTAAAAGTAGAGGATTAATATGTAAGTTCCATAGATCATGGCCAGGGTTTTTGGAGATTCAAAATTGGATCAAGTGGAAGTGGGGATTAAATTCAAATTACTTTGTGATTTTTCTTTCTAAAGGTTTTTTTCTCATCATCTTTTCCAGTTCAAAAATTAGGAATAAAATAATGGTTGGTGGTCCAACCACATCTGGTTTTCCTCCAAGAGATGAAGATGTCAATAGAGGAAATGGAGTCAATTGCAAGTAAATTTGGCTTCCCTTAGCTCCCATGGGGCTTCTAATGGTATTTCTTGCCTCTAGGACCCAAAAAAGGTCATTAATCACCATATGGTTGGTAGCTGAGATCTTTTGGTTGTGGCTGCACAGAGTAGATAATCTAACCAAACTATGCTTTGTTTGATTGTTTATGCTCTGATTATTTTGGAGGAAAAGCAAAGATAATGGAAGGATGTAAGTTATATTATCTCCTATTTCTATGAAGTTTAGGTCTTTGATCGGATGAGACTATTGATGGGGAAAATAGGAATCTGGATGGGAGCACAGATCTCATGAGTGAATATATTACAAACCTTCACCTTGTGCTCATTCAACCAAATAATGACCTCATAACTTGGTCTAATATAAGACAAGTCTTAGCTTGCATCATGGAGAGATTAGATAGGTTCTTGTTCTCTAACAATTTATTAATCCATGAACACATTCCTAAGGTGAAAACTCTTAACAATGTTGGTTCAGATCACTAGCTAGTCATGGTTGAAATGTTAAAAACCAATGTCAGATTCTTGCCCTTTCAGTTTCAGTTAATATGACTTAGAGATAGTTCCTTTGACCCTAAGTGCAACAATGGTGGTAGGAATATAAACCAAGGTATGGGACTAATATGTTTTGTTTTGCCAAAAGATTACAATACATCAAATCCAAAAGCAATATTTGGAATTGGGAGGAGTTTGGAGATGTCAAGTAGAAGAAACAAGAAGTGATTGCTTGGCTTGAAGATTTGAATGAAAAAATCCATTTAGATGATCTCATAGAGAGTATAAGTATAGATGAAATTAGACTCACAACTCAGTTGGAGGAATGGAAAAAAAAGAAGAGCTCTTATGGAAGTAGAAATCTAGGATCCAATGGCTCAAAGGAGATTGAAACACAAAATTCTTCCACAAATATCTTCTAGCTTGTAGATTGCACAACTTTATTTCTTCCTTAAAATCAGATTTTGGAGACTCTGTCCACACTTGGGATGGCATGAAGTCTATCATTGTCAACTACTTTTCCAAGCTGTTCAATACTACATCTCTTGAATTGGCTTCTCAATAGAATATCCTTCATGCGATCCCTACTCTTATCACTTTTGAGAAGTCTATTTTGACTGCTCCAATTACTATCAATGAGCTTGAACAAGTGGCTTTTAAAATACAGAAAGGGAAGACACAAGGTCCTGATTGTTTTCCATCGAATTTTACCAATAATTTTGAGATATTTTTCATGTTGATTAATTAGAGGTGGTGGAAGAAGTCAAGAAGGCCAAAGAAATTTTGAAAGTAATCAATAAAACTTATATAGCTCTGGTCCCAAAGGCTAAATATGTAGAACATATCTCAGATTTTAGACCAATAGCTTTATGTAATGTTCTTCTTAAAATCATTACCAAGACCATGGTGGAGAGGCTGAAACCACTTTTGCATAATATCATTTCTCCTTAACAAGAAGTTTATGTGGAAGGACGACATATTATGGATGAGATAGTTCTTGCTCAAGAAGCCATTCATTCCATGGAAGCACAAAAATCTCCACATATGTTCATCCATTTAGACTTATTCAAATCTTATGATAGAGTGGATTGGCACTTCCACGTCAAAGTAATGAGGTAATTGGCTTCTTTCAATATTGGAAAAATTAGATTATGGGATTTATCTCTTTGGTGTCCTACTCAGTTCTTATCAATGGCCACCCTTCATAATTGTTCCTAGCTTCCAAAGGTATTAGGCAGGGTGATCCCCTTTCCCTTTATTTATTCATCATTCTTGTTGAATTCTTGGGCAGGACTATGACCAAAAACAAAGAAAACAAAATCTTTGAGAGAGTTACCATTGCTCATGGAGCTAGGTCTATCTCCCATCTTCAATTTGTTGATGACTCTACCCTGTTAGGTAAAGCTACAATTAAGGAAGCTTCTAGAATTAAATAAATCATCAGTTGTTTCTCTAATGCTACGAGGTAATTGATCAATGAAGATAAATCAAAAGTCATTTTCTTTCTCTTATTTCCCAGACAAGAATCCATTATTCTAGATAAATTAATATATAAGAAGACCTTCCTTCTGATCACTTATTCAAGCATTCTATATCAATATTTAGAGACAAAAAAAAATACTAGAATTGGTTGTTGGACTGAGTAAAGAAAAAAATGGAAAGTGGACCAATGGGTGGCTTTCATCTAGGGGTAGAATTACCTTGGTAAAATCAATCCTTCAAGCTATACTTATTTATGTTTCTACTACGTTGAATATCCCAAAAATAGTTCTTTGAGAACTAGATCAAATTAATCATTGATTCCTCTGGAGTGGTACTAAGGAGAAAAGAAAACGGGCCTTGGTGAAATGGGATACTTTATGCCTTCCTAAACATGAAGGGGGGTTGAGATTCTAATTTGCTCTTAAAAACAATAAGGCTTTAGCTACAAATTTGTATTCGAGGATATTGAATAACCCCAATGCTTTATGGGCCAAAAATATTTGTGCTAAATATGTTGAAAACAAAAGTCTTGAAGACCTTGATCGCTATCAATTACCTATTAGAGATTATTCCCTTTTGGTGGTTCTTAGGACTGGTGAATATTTGATAAAGAAGAAGTTATTTTGGATCATTCATATGGTCAATAGGAGAATTTTTGGATAGATTCTTGGGATAGTCATCAGCCTTTGATAACTTAGTTCCTTGATTGGAGGCCCTGGATGGAGGAGTTGCACCAAGCTAACTAGATAAAAGTAACTAATTACTATCAATACCAAACTAGTAATTTAGAGGTTGGTAGATATTCCTATTGAGGACTGACCCATTCAAATTCTATAAAGGCAAAGGAAAGATATCCAACGTACCCTTCATCTGAGATATCTCTCTTGGCCTCATAATAAGGATTGTTTTGGATGGAACAACACTATTAAGGATGAGTATATAGTTGCTCAAGGTTATTTGACCTTATGCCATAATAATACCAACCAGTCCTATGCCATATTTACATAGCTATGGGCTCAGAAGCTCTGGCCTAAGGTGAGGTTTTTTATTTGGATTTTATTGCATCAAAGGATGCTCACTGGTGAGCAACTTATACAATATGGCTTTCATGGGCTGTTTAGATTTGAAGTGTAGAAACTCTTAACCATATTTTTATTGAGTGTCCCTTAACCTTTAAACTATGGCAGAGAATGGCTATCTTACTCGATTTATAGTGGTTCAATTTCTCTACTCTTGAACAACTTTGGAGGGATTGGCCTAAACAGGAGGTTGTTGATCATTTTGTTAAGTAGTTAGTTTGGATGGGAACAACCATCCTACCTTGGAATATTTGGAAGAAAAGAAATAACAAGATTTTTAAATATAAAAGGAAGTATATATATTCACTATATTTGGCAAAAGCTCATTACTAACTTAGCTAAATCGATCCAGCAACTCCTTAATCACCCCTAGGACTCCCACCAATGATGGGATCAAGTAATACAAAGATTGAATATTAACTCTACTATTGATAACCAACTTAAAAGGAATATGAGTAACAAAGTATGGATAGAACAAAGAATTCCTCCTCCTAAGTATTGTGGAAAAGTCGATACAAATGGAGCCTCTAGGGGGGAACCCTAGAAAATCTAGTGCAAGAGGAATTGATAGACTTTTAAATGGTTCCTTGGTTTTCGCTTTTGTTGAGAATTTGGGTATCCTTTCCAATAACCTTGTTGAGGGGTATGGTATCCTCAGAGGCCTTCGAGAGATTACTAAGGTTGGTTGAATCTGACTCCCAAGTCATGATTAATCTATTGAAGACTCCTTCTAAGAATCATAAGGTTGATTGGAGAATAAAAATAATTGTTGAGAAGATTCAATTAATCCATATGAGCTTTCTAAAAGTTGAATACAATCATGTGGTCAGAGAAAAAAATGGGATTGTTGATGCATTAGCTAATTGGGTGTTGGACAAATGTGATCTTACTTTCTATGGCCACCCTCCTAGATGGTGGGCTTCGTAAATAAGGGATGCTCTTCTATCTATCCTTTATCTAAATGGCTCTAGTACTAGATGTACCTAATTTCTTTTACTTTGTATTAGCTTCTCTTTGGTTCATTTAGGGTATTTTAGTTTCCAGACTCAAAAATATCATTCTTATGTTTCCTTTGTTGAATATTCGCTAGAAGGCCTTTTGGCCTGAAAAGACAAAAGATGTAATCTGTTTTTTCCATCAATTTAATTTTTTGGTGTGTTTTAAAAATAAATATAAAAAGATAACAAAATCCATAGATTTATCTGATAATACAAAACAAAATTCTTGAATAAGTGAATAAGGATATGCACAAATTTGCTTCTCAGTATGCATTACTTATCCTACCTTAATCATATAAGAAGTGAACATCATTGGCCATATAAGATATACGTAGGAAGAAAACCTGCCCACAAACATAGAAATAGTTGTAACCATGTATTATATATCTACCTACAATATCAATGGATTATCCAAACATTTATATTAGTAGTTACTTATTCCAAACCAAAAAAATAAATGATAACATTGAACACTACTTCCAAATATATATTGAAATTATTGGACATTTTGAGTCCAAGTTAAAGTCAATATGCCTAGAAAGAAAACTTGCTCACAAACATAGGAATAGTTGTAACCATGTATTATATATCTACCTACAATATCACTGGATTATCCAAACATTTATATTAGTAGTTACTTATTCCAAACCAAAAAAATAAATGATAACATTGAACACTACTTCCAAATATATATTGAAATTATTGGACATTTTGAGTCCCTAAGTTAAAGTTGTCATTGATGTCACCAGATGAAGTCATATTTAATACCAAAGATTTCAGCAGGAAATAAAGGGGATAAAAATGGTTATTTGATATCCAAGAAGAAGGCCAAAGATCAAGTGAAACAGTGCAAAAGACAAAATTTAAAAGGAGTTATAATATTTATTTTATAAATTATTTAAATTCAATGTGAATTTAAATTTTATAAATAAATATTAAAGGTACTTTATCAAAGGATATAATATTATAATATGAGTTATTATAATATTAAGTAAGGTGGTGAAAAAGAACCCAAAGTAAAATATTAATAATAATATTTTACTACACCCAAAGATGGGTGTTAGAATTTAAATATTTGAAGCATGTTACAAAGGTTTATCCTCACTGACGTCATGTGGGTTAATTGCATTTTGAAGCACCGACATTCTAAATCAAAAGAGGAAGATTAATATTTAAACCTATGCCCAAAGGGCATTAAGATTATCCTTGCTCGATTGAAAAGATAACATACAAATTAATTAATGCAGAGCTTGTGAAATAGATGTGCAAATTTTAAGTTTGAATTGCCAGTGAAAGAAACAAAAGGGACAACGTCAAATAGTTGGAAGCCAACTAGGCACCTTGGCCTAGTGGCAAGAGGGCCAAGGCTTACGTTTTGTGTTCAAGGAGGCCAGCGTTCGAGTCTCAATGGAAGCACTTGGTAGGTGTGTTGAAAGCGTCAATCGTGAAGAGCACGTTTTGCGAAACAAGGAGGGAATAAAGTTTTTGAAGCACGTGGTGCTTCACCTATCTCCAAACGAGTGTGTAGCTCGTGTGGTTGTTGGCACCGCGGTTGAGATGTTAGAGTGGGCTGCGTTGAGAGTTCGAAACTCTCCAAAGGCAAAGGTAATATTTTGATTTTAATTTTAATTAAATGCCTAAGTTGGAGGTATAAGGTTGTTTAGTGGTTGAAATTTGGAAAGGTTGCTTTGCAATAAAATTGTGGTAGTTGAGAATTATCTTTAGGAGTTATAAGGAGAATTTTGTTTTATATTTAAAGTCTTAAAATTGCTATTGAGGAATATTAGAATATTAAGACTTTGTGGGTAGTATGTTATTTTGAATTAAGGGTTTTTGTGACTATTGTGAGGATATTGATTATTATTTAAGTTGGAGTGATAAGGTGTAATTTTGATATTATATTTGTGATATGTTTTGTTGAAGAAAATTATCCTCTAACCCTTATTGAGATTGACAAAGAAGTAATTGTGAGTGTGGCAGATTTGTGATACCAGCTACTTGTCAAACAAAAGGTATGGGCAAATTCCTTCTTGGTTGAGTTGATTGATTGGTTTTCTGAAAATAAGCTTGGAGTGAAAAAGACTTGATTAGGGTTTCCTTTTCGAGAGTGTTTGAGTTAATGCTTCAAGGTTTTCTGAATTGAGAGTTGTGATTAAACCTTGTTTGATAAGCATTGTTGTTGAGACCATTAATTGAGTGGAGTGTTTGAGTTAATGCTTCAAGGTTTTATGAAATTGAGAGTTGTGATTAAACCTTGTTTGATAAGCATTGTTGTTGATACCATTGGTTGAGTGGAGTGTTTTGAGTTAATGCTTCAAGGTTTTCTAAATTGAGAGTTGTGATTAAAACCTTGTTTTATAAGCATTGTTGTTGAAGCCATTGGTTGTGTGAAAAACCTGAGTTAGGGTTTGAAAATATCATGAGTATCATTGTTATGTGAAGAATGTTTTATAAGCATGGTTGTTGAAGTGAGTTGTTATGCAAAGAACTTGAACTTGAGTTAGAAAAAACATGAGTATCATTGTTATGTGAGATTTGTTATTGAGCATTATTGGAAACATTTTGAGTGGAAGTATACATGCTTGGACTAGGGTTTGTGAGAAAGTTGTTTCTTGAAGTGATTGGTTGAGTAGAGTTGTTTGATCCTAGTCAAGTGGATGTATGAAGTGATTGTTCAAGTTCCATAAAACAAATCATTCTATATTCTGATTTGAGTTGAGATTGAGATTTGAGTATAGAACATATTGAGTCTCTAACAATTCTCTTTATGCTTCTATGAGATTGAGTTGTGAAAGTGATTGAGTCTTGAGAATAGAACATATTGAGTCTCTAAAAATTCTCTTTATGCTTCTATGAGATTGAGTTAAGAAAGTGATTGAGCTTTGAGTATAGAACATATTGAGTCTCTAACAATTCTCTTTATGCTTCTATGAGATTGAGTTGAGAAAGTGATTGAGCATTGAGTAAAGAACATATTGATTCTCTAACAATTCTCTTTATGTTTCTATGAGATTGGACAAGTTCTATGTGGACTTGTTAAGCAGATTTGAGGTAAGTCTTTGAGAATATTTGTGGACCGATTTTGTGTGAGCTTTTGTGGAATCTTACAATACAGATTTGAGCAAGGCCTAGAGAGGACTTATTGAGCATATTTGGACAAGTTATGTGTGAGCTTGTTGAGTAGATTTGGACAGGTTCTGTGTGAGCTTGTTGAGCAGATTTGGACAGGCTCTGTGTGGACCTGTTGAGCAGATTTGGACAAGTTCTGTATGGACCTGTTGAGCAGATTTGGACAAGTTCTGTGTGGACTTGTTGAGCAGATTTGGACATGTTTTGAATGGACCTATTGAGCAGAGTTGTGCAGGTTCTGTGTGGACCTGTTGAGCAGATTTGAGCAGGTTCTGTGTGGACCAGTTGAGCAGATTTGAGCAGGTTCTGTGTGGACCTGTTGAGCAAATTTGAGTAGCTTCTGAGTGGACCTATTGAGCAGAGTTGTACAGGTTCTAAGTGGATCTATTAAGAATATTTGAGTAGGTTCTGAGTGGATCTATTGAGCAGATTTGTGCTATATTGATTGGACTGTATTTAGTGCATATTTGAGTGGACCTGTGCTAGACCGATTGGACTGTGTTTAGTACATAATTGAGACAGAGCTTTGGATGTGATAGAGAAGAGAGGACATAGTCTCTAGTGAATAGAGATCCATTAGCCAGGGTAGCAAGGACAAGTCTTCTGAGTGGGGACAAGAGTCTTTAGTAGAGATAGATCCACAAGCCAATGCAGTGGAGGCAGTAGTCTTCTAGAGGATCACCAGCCAAAGTAGAGGAGAAGGAGTTCTCCTGTGGATAGAGATCCATGAAACAAATTTAGGGGATCAACATCTCCTTTGGACAAAGGTCCATAAACATTGTAATAGAGAAAGAATTCCCAAGAGATTGATTGAGAAAATTTTAGTGAAATATTTTCTCCGTGGAGTAGCCCACATTGGGTGAACCACGTAAATTGTGGTGTCTCTATTGTGTGTGATGATTTGTGCATTGGTTTGATTATTTCTATTGATATTGCCATTGATTATATTGATCAATATTGTTTGGGAAAGAAAAGTAAAAAGCGGTCTTATATTGTTCACCCTCCCTCTCAGTATAAGCTTGTGTTCTTCAAAAATTGCTAAAATCATAACAAAATAGCACAAACTATATATTTCCCGAAAAGAAATAATAGAGATTCACATATTGATTTCAAAATTAAAAAAAAATTGATTAAAAAACTCCTTCATATTTACTTGAAGTGGAGAAATTTTTCTTCATAATGTCCAATTGTTGAGCCAAGGGAACAAAAACTTCAAAACAACATCAACTTTTTGAAAGTATTTTTTCTTCCATATCCTATTTACGATAAGCAATGACAAAGTGCCTCCAATACTTGCTCCCCATATCAATCCCATTGCAATCTCATACCATGGAATTTCCATTTTTTTCTCTCATTTGTTAGAAGACACGGGAGGAGGAAAAGCAAATTGTGTCCAAAAGCAATTCTTTAGAAGGGGACAACTCAAAAAATTTGGATTCCTTAAATATGATGATTCTAGAATTATATTTAGCTTTTGCCCTTGGGTATTATTGCCTGAAAGGTTGTTGTTGGACAATTTTAATGTCCCCAAGTAGTTTAGAGAGTCCAGCTCCATATGGATTTTTCTAGAGAGTCTATTTGTAGAAAGGTCAAATGATTCAATTTGACTCATTGCTCCCAAATTATTTGGAATAGGCCCCACTATATTGTTCATAGATAGTGTGAGAAGCCTCAAGCCCTTCAACTTTCCAAAATCAAAGGAATTTTTTCATTCAATTGATTGTTTAAAAGATCTATAGATCTCAAGGTAGAAAGAGTTTAAGGGTAGTATCGATTTGTGCTTTTGGAAGTTATAGACATGTCATTCTCATATATTATGAAAAAAATCTCCTATTTCATAGTTGTATGACAACACAAAGTCATTTTGACTTGGTGTAGCCATTGCTTTTATATATAAAATGTTGTGTGGAATAACATTCGATATACAATTGGAAGAAAGGTCCAATATTTGAAATTGCATTAGATAGCCAATTTTTAGAGGAATATTACCTGTCAAATTGTTCTTCCTTATCACCAATACTCTTAATAGTGAAAGATTTTCAATCAAATTTGAAATCCATGTTGAAAACTGGTTTTGCCCAAAGTCAACGACTTGTAAACCTTATACAATTTGTTGTTGAATGAGTGATTGATATTTTAACTTATTCTTTCAAATAACTAACGAAGAAAGCTTGCTTACTTTACCAAAGTTGTGAGGTATTCTTCTTACAAACTATAATTTGCCAAATTCAATATTTCAAGAGAAGCACAATTGGCCAAGTTGAATGGGATGTATCCCACCATCTAAATTGTTGTTGGTTAGACTTAACAAATGGGATCGTGATAAAATGCCCAAGCTTGGAGGAATGTTTATCATTGAGCATTAAGAATGTCATAGGAGACCATAATGATGGGATGCCTCCACTCAATGTATTCTTAGACAAGTCTAAGTAGATAATCTGCTTCCAAGCTGAAGTATTTGTAAAAAGGCAACCTTTTTGTTGGCAGAGACCCTCGTGTTGGCAAAGAAGATGCGTGTAGAAGAAACAAAATAAATAACTAAAAGTAAAACTAACTTTACAAACCATTACAGAAGGGAAATAATAACATGCATGAACAAAATAATTAACACTTAAATTGCAGGCCATATAGAAAGATTGTATTTGCTTCAATACAATAATTACATGCATGAACCACTTGGATAGTTGCTCCCAAAAACCCTAAAATATATAAGGATGATACTCCTAAAAATTATATTTGTTTCAATACAATAATTACATGCATGAAGAACTTGAACAATTACTCCCAAAAACGGATAATCCTCCTCTAAAAAACTCTAAAATATATTAATTTTAGAAACCCTACCGAAGTAGTTGCCAATCTTAACACTGGCTGTAAGATTTTTATATTGCAAGGTTGGACTAATATCCCATAGCCAAAAGGGAATTTCTCCAACAAGTTTGGCCTTGGCCAATGTCAACTCCTTCAGTGAATGTTGGTGGAAATCCAAAGTGGAATTTGTCCGTCAGTCTTAGATCATATCAAGTGCAGAGTGACTAATTGAAAAGAGGAGATCCATGAGGTGCTAATGTTCAGTACACAGTTGGATAAATACAATCCATTTAATTTGGTGAGGTTATGAAAAAAAGTTTCCGAAATTGTTTAGTTGTTGTCCAGGTACAGGGAGCTACTTGTATGGAAGATGGCAATGCTGAGGAAGGACTACTTTTGTTGACTACATTGCTGTCAGCATAGAGCTCAGTGAGGGACGAAAGCCGCGCAAGGGAGGATATATACAAGTAAGCAAGTAAAGAGAGATTGCCCAAGGAATCTGGAATGTTACTGCTGAACTGATTGAAGAAGATAGTAAGAGTATTTAGAGACGAAAGTCTTCCTACACTGTATATTTCCACTGAGTTGGTTTCTCATAAGATTGAGAACGTTTAAAGAAGATGGTAAACTTCCATTGAATTGGTTGCGAGAGAGATCAATAAGATTGGGACGCACACAAATAGTAGGGGAATTGTCCCACTCAAGTGATTATACAGCCTAAATCCAGATATGGAAGAGGACAGAGAATTCCAAGATGGAGAAGCTATGTGAGAGAACGGTGGTCGTACAAGCTGAGCTATGTGATATGACACCACCGCCAGTAATATTAAGTGTGACCACGTGGTCCTGTGGAGATGACAGGATATGCCGTGCCATCTGCAACAGTCAATTCCGCTCACCCACGAAATAAGAGGTGCCATCTGCAACAGTCAATTCCGCTCACCCACGAAATAAGAGGGCCACGGGAATCATTGAGGCGGGCTTTGAAGAGGAGGGCTTGGGATTCCTTGTGATGGCATCTATGTAGGCCATGGCACGGGCTTGCACAAACAAAGGAGAACAAACAACATTCTGACAAGGAGCAGGAGTTTGTGTCTTCATTTCAATTTGACCTAAGAAATTGGGAAAAATATAAATAATTTAAATATACATTTAAATAATGTGTCTACACTCAAAGAGTATACATTAAATTGTTATTTATAAAAAAAATTAAATATTAATATATATTTTTAAATTGTGGTTAAGTATATATCTTATATATAATTATCAAATATAAAACATATAAGGCTTTTCAATGAGTTTACACATGGATCATGGTCCCCTTATACGGTTTGAACCTTAAACCTCTCAAAAAGAAGCCAAAGCCCTTACCACTGTAGTAAGTTTGAAGCTCATAATGATCAGGTCAAGGTTGAAGCACATACCATCAATAATAATAGTCATGACAATCTCATAGTCGACGAAAACCTATAAAATATTCAAATCATATATAACCACTCATCATGAAATACTAATCCTCATAAGAAAGTAAATAGATGCTAACATTATGTTAATTGTTTTCATCTTGTTAAGAGTTGTTGGGGTTATCTAGCATGTATTCTAGCAAGTGATATAGAAATAGTTTTTGCAATGCTACTTTTAGTAAAGCAACCTTGAACTTATTCTTATAGAGCTATTATCTCGATTTGTGGCTATAATCTAGTTGTTTCGATTCATTAAAGTTTGTTGGAAAAGAACCAATAATTACTTAATCATTAAGATATTAAATGGTAACAAAAAAAAAAAAAAAAAATATATATATATATATATATATATATATATATATATATATATTAAAGTTTTTGTACTGCTACTTTTAGTAGAACAATCTTGAACTTATTCCTATAGGGCTACAATCTGATTACCTTGATTTGTGGGTATAATCTAGTTGTCTCGATTCGTTAAAGTTTTTTGGAAAAGAATTAATAATTACTTAATTGTTAAGATATTAAATGTTAACAATACATATATACATATATGTAT
The DNA here is from genome assembly GCA_028583015.1 of Wollemia nobilis. Classification (NCBI taxonomy): domain Eukaryota; kingdom Viridiplantae; phylum Streptophyta; class Pinopsida; order Araucariales; family Araucariaceae; genus Wollemia; species Wollemia nobilis. The sequence goes on from JAQPPZ010003229.1 coordinate 1,107,675, forward strand.
ATGTATGTATATTATGAACCTCTATTCTCACTAACAATAAATCATTTAGGCCTGAAAGGAAGCTGGATTGAGGAGGGACGTTTTTCGCAGGACTGCCCAAACTATCGAACTTGTTTCGGCCATATCTCACTCATCCGGACTCGGATTGAGCTGAAATTTTGAGGGTAGATGCCTGAAAAACCCTAGAACATCTCCACCAATTTTTAGATCATTTGGAGCAACACATATCCTAGCGCATCCCTATGTGTGAACGAGATTTTTGGCAAGCGGTTGTGCGAGGGTTTCATCTGGGTTGAGTGCAAGCAGCTCCAGAGGTTGGTTTTTAGGGCCTTCGGGCCCTAGCGGCCAATATTTTTGTGGTTTATGCTCAATATTTTAGCAGGATATGTTGCAGGGGATCCAAGATGGGTTAGAAATCTATCTTTCAATAGATCATGCTGTGAACTTGAGTGACAACGGCTTCCAATTTGCTGCACAAAAGAAAAGTGAAAACCATACCTTTCCACGACGTCTAGGGCAAGGATTAAAGAGATCACGAAACAAGTTTCAAGCAGTTGATCAAAAAATGGCTCAGATCTCAAGTGAATCTGGTGCTAAGGTGCACCCACAAAATAATTCTACTGTGAAAACCCCTGTCAAGGGTAAGAATTTCGAAGACTCAGCCCCAAAAATGAATTTTAGGGATGCCCTCCATGGTGGACAACCTCAACCCAATGCTAATATTAATCTTAGGGCTTCCCATAAACCTCTAAGAATGCCTAAGATTGATCCCAAGAAAACGGAGTCAGGATGTCTTAAAGCAACTGATGGAACTCCTATTGTTAAGCTTGATATGGGTAACATTCAGACTGGCATTGAAGATTTGGAAAAAAGAGGACTAATTTGTCGGTTCGTGGGTTTTCGTCCGAGCCTATCTCGCTTTCAAAGTCTGGGCTGCAAAAAGCTGGAAAACTAAAGGTGAGTTACAAATCTCTATTTATCCAAATGGTTATTTTCTTGTTTTATTTGCTAATAATGAAGATAGAGAGAAAACTTTTCAAGGGGGTCCCCGGTTTTTTGGAAGGGCAGGGCTTTTCATGAAGCCCCGGCATACTAAATTTAAAGTCGAAGAAGAGATGCCTTCTATAGCTCCCGTGTGGGTTAGACTCTTTGGCCTCCCTATTGAATTTTGGAATCCTACTATTTTTTCTTCAATTGGAAACTCTTTAGGAACTTTTATGATGACTCGTTGATTGTACTCAAAATTTTGAACATATTATTTATGCTCGGATTTGTGTTTTAATGGATTTTGACAAACCCCTACCTAAAAATATCACATTACAATTTGGGGAAGACACTTGGGAGCAAGTAGTGGACTATGAGAACATTCCTTTTCATTGTAGAATTTGCCATGAATATGGTCATTTGGCTAGTGCTTGCCCAAATAAAATTCCTGATCAAAAGAAAGAAGATATAAACTCAAGCAGGTTTCCAAATGCCTAAGAAGAAGAACACTCGAAAAAACCAGTTATGAAGGATCAATCAAAGTCATCTGCTAATATGTTTGAAATCCTTTCCACAAATGATGTCCCAAGTGAGGAAGAGGAAATAATGGAAACAAAAATCTTAGAAACACAATTTAAATATGAAGGGAAGAACTCAGAGACAAACCAACAAATCAAAGGTTTTCAACAGAAAAAAGGGAGAAAATTTACACAAGAAAAACAATCTTTTAAATGTCAAAACTTCAAATAATACAGGTCCCAATATAGACTCTGTTGAACCCTCTAGTAAAATTTTGGCTGTGTACGAGCATTCTTCAAGGTTAGAAGCCATCTCAGATTCAATTGGAGTAAGTCAAGAAACAGGGAAAAAAAACTGAAGATGGATTCTAATCAAAAAGCAGGTCGCAAGACCAATCAATATCATATGGTAAAAGAAGGTGAAAAGCTTGTAGAGGAAGGTAAGATTAATGCCCTTCCCAACTTTTTTAGCCCTGGTATTAATGAAGATCATCACTTGGAATATTAGAGGACTCAAAGGGAGTCTTTCAAAACAAAATGAAATTAGAAGAATGATTCAGATAAATCATCCACATCTTGTTTTCCTTCAAGAAACGAAGATGTCAATGGAGGATATGGACTCAATTGCCAGTAAAATTTGGCCAGCTGGAAAAGTGGTTTCCCTCAGCTCCCAGGGGACTTCTGGTGGCATTGCTTGTCTTTGGGACCCAAAAGAGGTAGTTATTCACCATATGGTTGGCAGTTGGGGTCTGTTGGCTATAGCTATTCAAAGTAGACATTCCAACCAAATTATGCTCTGCATTACTGTTTATGCTCCGACTACTTTGGAGGAAAAAAGAAGACAGTGGAAGGATATAACTCATATTATCTCTCATTTTCCTGAAGCTTGGATCTTGATCGGAGGAGATTTCAATACCATCCTCTCTCTGGATGAGAAAATGGGGGGAAATAGAAATTTGGACAAAAGCACCGACCTCATGAGCGAATATATTGCAAACCTCCATCTTGTGGACATCCAACCGGATAATGGCCTTATGACTTGGTCTAATAGAAGGCAAGGCTTAGCTTGTATAATGGAGAGATTGGATAGGTTTTTGCTCTCTAAAAATTTCTTAATCCATGGTCACATTCCTAAAGTGAAGACTCTTAACAATGTTGGTTCGGATCACTGGCCAATCATGGTGGAAATGTGGAAAACCAATGTGAGTTTCTCTCCTTTTCGTTTTCAATTAATGTGGCTCAGAGATAGTTCCTTTAGACCTCGTGTGCAACAATGGTGGAAGGAAGGTAAGCCTAGGCATGGGACTAAGATGTTCTATTTTGCCAAAAGACTGCAATACATTAAATCCAAAATCAAGACTTGGAACTGGAAGGAGTTTGGGGATGTTCATAAAAAAACATGAAGTTATTGCTCAACTTGAAAATTTGAATAAGAAAATCCGTTTAGATGGCCTCACAGAGAATAGAAGTGCAGATGAAATTAAACTCACAACTCAGTTAGAGGAATGGGAAAAAGAGAAGAACTCTTATGGAAGCAAAAATCTAGAATTCAATGGCTCAAAGAAGGAGATCGAAACACAAATTTCTTCCACAAATCTCTTCTAGCTCGAAGATCTCACAACTTTATTTCTTCCCTGAAATCAGATTCTGGAGATGTTGTCTATACTTGGGATGGCATGAACTCTATTGTTGTCGATTACTTTTCCAATATTTTTGCTGCTACTCCTCTTGACTCAACTTCTCAACAAAATGTTCTTCAAGCAATCCCTTCTCTTATCACTTCCGAGGAGAACTCTATTTTGACTGCTCCTGTTACTATCAATGAGCTTCAACAGGTAGTTTTTAAAATGCAAAAAGGGAAAACCCTAGGTCCCGATGGTTTTCCCATTGAGTTCTACCAAGAGTTCTGGGATATCCTTCATGCTGATTTATTAGAGGTGGTGGAAGAAGCCAGGAAAGCCAAAGAAATTTTGAAGGTTATCAATAAAACTTATATTACTCTTGTTCCAAAAGCTCAAGAGGTTGATCATATCTCAACTTTTAGACCTATTGCTTTATGTAATGTTCTTCTCAAAATCATTACTAAGATCATGGCAGAAAGGTTGAAGCCTCCTTTGCATAAGATTATTTCCCCTGAGCAAGGGGGTTATGTGGAAGGGCGTCAAATAGTAGATGAGATAGTTCTTGCTCAGGAAGCCATCCATTCCATGGATATGCAAAAATCTCCTTCCATGTTCATTCGGTTAGACTTATCCAAAGCTTATGACAGAGTGGATTGGCACTTCCTTATCAAAGTTTTGAGGCAATTTGGTTTCTCTAAGGATTGGATGGATTGGATTATGGGATGTATCTCTTCAGTTTCCTACTTAGTTCTTATCAATGGTAGGCCTTCTCAGTCGTTCCCAGCTTCTAGAGGTATTAGGCAAGGTGACCCGCTATCCCCTTATTTATTCATCATTCTTGCTGAATGCTTGGGTAGGACTATAACCAAAAAGAGGGAAAACAAAACCCTTGAGGGAGTTACCATTGCTCATGGAGCTAGACCTATCTCTCATCTTCAATTTGTGGATGACTCTACTCTTTTAGGTAAAGCTACAGTTAAGGAAGCTTCTAATATTAAGCAAATCATTAGCTATTTTTCTAAGGCTATTGGGCAGTTGATCAATGAAGACAAATCTAAAGTTATTTTCTTTCACTGCTCTGCTAGACAGAATCCATGGTCTTGGATAAATTAAGATATAAGAAGACCTCCCTTTCGATCACTTATTTAGGTATTCCCATCAATATTCAAAGGCAAAAAATAAATATTGGAATTGGTTGTTGGACAAAGTCAAGAAGAAAATTGGAAAGTGGACCAACAGGTGGCTTTCTTCTGGGGTAGAATCACCTTGGTAAAATCAGTCCTTCAAGCTATTCCTATTTATGTATCTTCCGTGTTGAATATCCCAAAGGTTGTTCTTCGAGAACTGGATCAAATCAGTCATCGATTCCTTTGGAGTGGTACTAAGGAGAAAAGAAAATGGGCCTTGGTGAAATGGGACACTTTATGTCTTCCTAAGAATGAAGGGGGTTAGGATTCCGGTCTTCTATTAATAACAACAAAGCTTTAGCTGCTAAATTATATTGGAGGATGTTGCATAACCCCAATGCTCTTTGGGCCAATAATCTCCATGCTAAATATGCCGAGAACAAAAGTTCTGAAGACCTTGTTCGCTATCAACTTCCTACCAAAGGTTCTCCCATTTTAGCAGTTCTTAAGACTGGTGAGGATTTGATAAAGAAAAATTTATTTTGGATCATTCATAATGGTCAACAAGCAAATTTTTGGATAGATTCTTGGGATGGTCACAAGCCTTTGATAACTCAGTTTCCCGATTGGAGGCCTTGGATGGAGGAGCTTCACCGAGCTAACTGGATAAAGGTGGCTAATTACTGTCGGTACCATACTGGTAATTCAAAGGTTGGTAGATATTGGATCCCTATTGAGGACTGGCCTATTCAAATCCCAAAAAGGCAAAGACAAGATATCCAAGGCATCCTTCATATGAGATCTCTCTCTTGGTCCCATGAAAAAGATTGTTTTGGATGGAACAACACTACTAAGGGTGAGTATTCAGTTGCTCAAGGTTATTTGACCTTATGCCATAATAATCCCAACCAATATTCTGACATATTTTCTCGCTTGTGGGCTCAAAAGCTCTGGCCTAAGGTGAGGTTCTTTACTTGGCTTTTATTGCATCGTAGGGTGCTTACCGGTGAGCAACTTATGAAGCGTGGTTTTCATGGCCCTTTTAGATGTGAAATGTGTGAAGAGAATGTAGAAACTCTCAACCATATTTTTATTGAGTGTACTTTAGCCTCTGAGCTATGGAGGAGAATGGCCACTTTACTTGGCTTACAGTGGTCCAATTTTTTTACTTTTGAACAACTTTGGAGGGATTGGCCTAAACAAGAGGGTGTTGATCATTTTATTAGGCAGTTAGTTTGGATGGGTTCTACCATTCTTCTTTGGAATATCTAGAATGAAAGGAACAACCAAATTTTTAATCAAGATAGGAAGGATATTCACTATATTTGGCAAAAGACCATAGCCAACTTAGTTGAATCAGTCCATCAACTCCTTAATCACCCCCAAAACTCCCACCAAAGATGGGATCAAGTGATGCAAATATTGAAGATTAAATCTTCTAAGGGCAACCAACTTAAAGGGAATGTGAGTATTTGTAAGATGGATAGGACAAGAAATTGGCAACCTCCTCCTAAGGATTTTGGAAAAGTCAATACCGATGGAGCCTCTAGAGGGAACCCTGGAAAAGCCAGTGCGGGAGGAATTGGTAGACTTTCAGATGGCTCCCTGGTTTTTACTTTTGCCGAGAATTTGGGTATTCTTTCCAATAACCTTGCTGAGGGGTATGGTATCCTCAGAGGCCTTCAAGAGGCTACTAAGGTTGGATGGGAAAAGGTGTTAGTTGAGTCCGACTCTCAACTCATGATTAATCTTTTGAAGACTCCTAAGAATCATAAGGTTGATTGGAGAATAAAAAGAATTATTGAGAAGATTCAATTAATCCAGATGGGATTTTTGAAAGTTGATTACAATCATGTGGTTAGAGATCAAAACAAGAGTGTTGATGCTTTAGCTAATTGGGCTTTGGACAAAGGTGATCTTACTTGTTATGGCCACCCTCCTAGATGGTGGGCTTCGCAAATTAGGGAAGCTCTTCTTTCTATCATTTCTTTGGATGGCTCCAGTTCTGAAGGTACCTAGTTTCTTCTTGCTTTATTTTTGCTTCTCTTTGGTTCGATCAGGTTATTTTAGTTCCCTAGCTCAAACTATTCTTTCTTTTGTTTCCTCTCGTTGATTCTTGCCTTAAAAGTCTTCCTGGTCTAGAAAGGTCATTGTTATGTTCATTTTTTTTTTTTTTCTTTTTTTGTTTAGTTTTTTAAGGTGTGTGTTCTTTTTGTTTTGTTTTGTTTTTGTGTTCTTTGTGTTGTTTTTTGTTGTTCTTGTGTTTTTGTTGTTTTGTGTTTTTTTTTATGTTTTTTGTTATTGTTCTTGTGTTTATGTTTGTTTGTGTTAATTCGTGTTTTTATGTGTGAGTGTTTTCTATGTTTTTTGTTTTTGTTTATTGTCTGTTGTTGGTTGTTTTTTATTTTTTTTTTATTTTTTTAATTTTTTAGGTTTTGGTTGTGTTTATTTTTCATGTTTTTTTTTGTTGTCTTTGTAGTGTTCTGTTGTTTTTGTCATGTTTGTGTTTTGTTATGTTGTTCTTGTGTTTTTTCTATGTGGTTCGTGTTGTGTTTTTTTTTTATCTTATTGTGTGTGTGTTTGGTTGTGCTTTTCTTTTTGACACACTCAAGGAGCATGTTTTTTATTTTATTTTATTATTTTTATTGTTATTTATTTATTTATTTTTTTAAATTGTTTTTGTGTGTTTGTTTGCTCCTTGAGTATGTCAAAGGTGGTAGGCCAGGTTCGAGTCCTGGGCGTTTTTGGCGGAATGGATACCCCTGCCTCCTTGGGTCTTACCCGAAAGTGGCATCCCTTCTGGGATGTTTTCCACAAATAAAAAATAATAAATCATTCATCAATATGCAAAAATATCAAACATGCATCCACAAATAAATTCCACAAGATAATCCACACAAAGAGATAGAGAAAGACAATGCCCTTGAGGTAGGGCAACACTAAAAGCATTTCTTAAGGAAGGAATCACTCCACAATATCCAATCTCCATGAGCCAAGATTGTTACAAGAATACTTCATATGACTTCTATTCCCACCATTGCCTTTGTATAATGCCTACAAGCATGTTTCTTGACTATTCTATGACAATCTTCTATGATAGTATTCTATGATAATATTCCCTAACAATTATATATATGATTCTATGAATTTACATATAACAATATTCTCCTACCTATTCCTAACTTGACATGTGATCTTTTTCATATATGTCATATGGTATAATAACATAGGCTTACATGGATTACATAACATGCCACATTAGTCACTAATTTGTTTATGGCATACAATATGATATTATATTATTAAGTACCTTTGGCATTTAACTTTCCATTCCCCTTACAAAATGTTTTATTCTTAAAACATAAAAAGAGACTAAATAATATGATCCTCTGATCCATGTTGAAAACTGGTACCAATCTTGATCATTCATCCATCCTAGTAAAACTCTAATTGGTGGTGATCTTTATTGATGTTGGTATGCCCTTCTGCCACTTGAGTATTTGTAAGTAATCCTTTGGTTCCATGTATTGGAGGTATCTTTATGTTGGTCATAAAAATCATTCTTTTTCATCCATACTTGCTTATTTTACCATTAGTAGTATATCCAAGGTTTTGGCTTCTTTGGTTCCATGTATGTCCATTGTAGCTCCACTGATGCTCTATGCCCTGTCTCCATGACTGTTGCCTCTCATTGTGGTGTGGATCATTATATACTCCAACCCTAGCCCAATGTTCTACCTTCTTTGACTCTTCAACCTTTTGTGCCTCTACTTTTGGTTCATCCTTTGCTTTTGCTTCTTCTTTGATTATTACCTCCTCCTTAGACTCTATTTCAAGTTCTTTTACTTGTTCTTCAATTTGTTTCCTTGCAATAGCTTTTTATTTTTCTTGGATCCTTGCCTCTTACACTATGAAATATCTTGTATTGATATCTTCTTTTTCCTGTACCAAAACTTCATAAACTTCTTTTGCACATTAATGTTAGCAGTACCCAAATAATACAACCAAGGATAACTAATAACAATATCCATATCACCCATCTCAATAGCATAAAAATTTGAATGTAAAAAATAATTATCCATGGTGATCTTCAAATCTTCAAAAATCTAAACATCCTCATCCTCAAACTTTATGTTTTTAATTTTTGTTGTTAGAACCTACAAACTATTAACCAAGTCCCTATTGATGAAGTTGTGTTTACTACTAGGGTTTATGAAGACTAAATTTTCTCTTTTGAATGCAACCATGAACCTATAAAATAGAATTTTTTTACTCAAACAACTCTTCTTAAACACTATTTGGCCTATCTGACACCAAAGTTGTGGTTTCCTTAGCTAGTACACTATCATCCTTATATTTTCTTCTACTAATTTCTTTAAATCTTGAAATTTTCCAACTTTGTTTTTAATTCATTTTGTTCATCTTGGAGCCTAGTTAAATTTTTCATTATTTTTCTCTATTCCTCATTTGCTTAAAAATGCAATTTCAAAATTTTCCCTTGTGTATAAAACATTATGGGCACAATAAAAGTTCATATACCAAAAAAAGCTTCCCCCATAAACACAAATTTTATATCTCCATTCCACCTCAAAATTTTAATTTTTTTTTTCCACTTCATCAACCATTCCCTAATGTTACTATCATTCGTTCCACTGAATATTGATAATTCCATGACCTTAACCTAAACATATATTTTTTCCAAAGCAGCTAGTGTTTTACATAAGAGAAAATTCTCACAAAGAGATTTTCTTAAATATCATATATTTCTTTCAATAAATAATTACATTAGCAAATTTTATTCAAATAAAACAAATGACAATTGATTTACTTACGTGAATTAAGAATGAGAATATTTTTCCTTTGAATGAATTTTCCACACAACCAAAAAATAACATCAAAAGCCCAACTTCAAACAATTGTAACTCCCTCATACTTATCATAACTTAATAAGTGATAAGCTATTTTTGTATTATTCAAGAAGTTCTACATAATGATGCAAAAATATTCTAAAAATGATGACTAAAAAAATTAATTGCATAGCCAAAATACAACATATTTTAAAACATATTTTAACTTCAAACAACCATAAATTTCTCAAAAGTTATCAAAATTTAACAAATGAGCCATTGTTTTTGTAGTATTTAAAAATATCTACATAATGATACAAAAATATTTTGAAAATGATTGCTAAAAAAATATGACTCCTCAATATGAGATGTTTTTCTAGGAAAATGTGCCCTAGTTCTACAAAAACAACCCCATTTTGCTAGAATTATTGCTCTGATACCACTTATTATGAACCTCTATTCTCATTAACAATAAATCATTCACCAATATGCATAAATACCAAATATGCATCCATAAAATAATCCAAATATAGATAGAGAATGATAATACCCTTGAGGTAGGGAAACAATAAAAATATTCCTTAAGGAAGGAATCACTCCACGATATCCAAGCTCCATAAGCCAAGACTATTATGAGAATATTTCATATGACTTATATTCTCACCCTTGCCTTTATATAATGTCTACAAGCATGTTTCTTGACTTGACTATTCTATAACAATATTTTCCTATATATTCCTAACTTGACATATGGTATTTTTTATATATGTCATATGGTACAATAACATAGGCCGACATTGATTATGTAACATTCCACATTAACCACTAATTTGTTTATGGCTCATACCAATATACAATACAATAATATATTATTATGTACCTCATTTATGACCACTAATTTGTTTATGGCTCCTCCTTAAAATTTGAGGAATATAATTAATTGAGCTAATGTCTTTTGATGCATAAATTAAAATTTTATTCAAGTTTAAATTTAATTATTATTATAAAACATTTTATAGCAACAAAAATTTCATGATAAAATCAATATTTTATAATATTTATAAAAGAAACAATGATATTGTAAGTTTTTTATCAAATAACATTAGCTCAAGAAGTTAAATTCGTTGACTTTCAAGGAGGATACCTAGATTCATATCTTGCCAAGTGATACATACATGATTATCAGGTTATTATAATATCATTTTCAAGCTTAATTTCATTAGAAAGGAGCATTTACTTTGAGCTATATAGAAGTTGTTTGGACTATTCGACACCAAAGTTGTGGTTTCCTCAACCGATACACTATCATCCTTATATTTTTCTTCTACTCAGGGTTTTGCATAGTGGAAAATTTTATAATTTAGCACGAATATTGATTTTCACAATGTTAATTTTGTGAATTTTGGGACCATAGAGGTCAGCTCGTTCGCCCGAAAATTTTGGGATCCAATTTTTTTAAGGGTAAATTTACCTCATTGTCATAAGGTTTCTCGCCTAATTTTTGCTCTAAATTTATTAAAAATAAGAAATATCCTGCCCAAATCACCTCTTGTACCCCATTATATATAGTTAACCCTGACAGCGACTCTCATACAATTACAACATTTTTTTTCGGATAGCGAGCAATACAAAGCAAACGACTGACAAAACCCAAGTCCACGACTGACATAAGGCAACTGGTGTGAGGCGACCAACCGAAGGTGACTGGCATAAGGCGAGTGGCATAAGGCGACTAACGAAAGGCGACCGATATAAGGCGACTGACATAAGGCGAGTGGTATGAGGCGAGTGGCATAAGGCGACTAGCATAAGACAACTGGAATAAGGCGAGTGGCATAAGAAGAGTGGTATAAGGTGATCGATATTAGACGATCAGCATAAGGTGACTGACATAAGGCAACTGGCATAAGGTGAGTGGCATAAGGCAAGTGGCATAAGGCAAGTGGCATAAGCCAACTAGCATAAGATGATTGGCTGAAGGCGACTGGCATAAGGCGACTAGTGGAAAGCGAGTGGTAGAAGGCGAGTGACAAAAGGTGAGTGGCAGAAAACGAGTGGTAAAAGGCAAGTGGCATAAGGCGACTCAATTTACCGGTAAGTTTATTTTACTATTAAATTTCATTTTTTAACATTTTGTTCATTGACACTCAATAAGGAGGTTTATTCTGCTTGAGACCGATATTCTTGGGATATATATTCTGTTGTCTCTAGCAATAGTTCTCTTTTATACCAATTATTTTCATTTTTAAAAATGACGTTCATTGTTCATGTTATTCTTATGTTCATATAGGTAAAATGTCAACTATGGGCAATGGAAAGAAGGGAGGCCAGTCTTCCAATAAAATGAGTATCCTCAAATACTTTAATAATATTTCGAAATTCGGTCAGCCATCAACATTTGCACAAACTAAAGGGATGAATGTCTTTACTCACCAGTTAAGTTTTTTACATTGTTAATTTTAAATATAATATCTTCATTCATAAAGAAGTGTGTTTTTTGGTTGATGGCTTTGTCTATTTTTATCTGTAGAAGGTATGTTTTTAAATGCCATAGTGATAATGACCCTACTATTGACACTAATATTATCTCTATAGAAAACACTGTTGATCCTGGTATGCCTCCACTTCCACATATCCACGTTAATGAACAGTCCACAGATGAAAATATTTTTAATCAAATCGAACAACAACATGAAGAGATTCTTGAATCTAACACACCAAGTGGAAAAGACTCTAATAATTCTTATGCAGTCCCTACTTTCGGAGAATCTTCATCTAAAAAAATAAACGTGCAAGGTTATCTAGGTGGAAAATTAACAAATCATTTCAGCCTGATTGGATATCAGAATTTCTATTTATTGAGCCAGTGTTGCTAGAGAATAGTAGTGATGATATAACAAAATTGAGATGCGTAATTTGTAGTTGGAAACACGAAAATGATCATAGATTGCAACTTAAGAAATATACAATATAAAAACATTGTGGAAAGGTTTATATCAAAACAAAATAAGGTGATCGACCAATAGCAAAAACTTATAGGTGGAAGGATGCATCAGAGTGCGCACATATAAGATATGCGCAAGAATATGATAAAGAAATGAAACAAAAGCAAACTTTTGTTGAGAAAGGTGCAACGATTCATGCCTAATTTCAAAAAATTAATAAGTTAATTTTAGCTTCAAAAAGTTTGCAGTTTGTTGTTGTATATCTATTCTTAAGAAGGGTAGACCTATGTCTGATTTCATGGATTATAAATCTCTATTTCGACTAGCTGATGTGCAGAACTTACCCAATTGTTAGAGTAAATATTCCATCATTTGGATATTTTACCCTTTCCCTACATTAGGTAGATTTTATTTATTGCATGGTAAAAAGTAGCTTGTTACTTTTTACCACTAGTATTTACTTTTACTACTAGGTTAGTTACCTTTTACTATTTACTGTTTACCTTTTGGATATTTATCTGAATATCCTAGGTTAGTCGTAATCAATTTGACTACGTAGTTAGTTGTTAATAAGTTAGCGTTATTTGCTAATTGGTTAGCTACCTTTAGGGTGAAGCTACCTATTATTTGTTGTAGTTAGCTATGATTAAGGATATTATTTTTATAATATCCTAAGGCTATTTCTAGCCTTTGTAAAGTGTATTTAAGCACTAGTGATTATTAATAAATGTCTAATGCTTCTCTACCCATCATTGGTATCAGAGCAATTGATGAACTCACCTGGGCACCCTTCGGCACTGGACAAGATGGATTAGTCGCTCTAGAGCTACGAAAGCAATTATTGGACAAGGCGATAGGAGCTCCTCTCGTTCTAGCTAGACAAAGGGGCTCAATTCCTAAGGAGTGGGATCCCCTGGACAGGCATGATTTTCGAGGTTCTAATGGGAATCTCTCGAAGTTCGTAGAATCTGTGGCTATAGGCAGATGCAAAACCAGGCCCATAGAATCTGACTCGTTGTAGGCAGGAACTGTCAGATATGACAGCCACCTATAGCTATCAGACCTGTCACACAGGGCAGGCCCGCAACCTTCGAGAGCACCCACCAATCGAGGAAGCCAGATCTCACAAAAACTGAGGTACCGATAGAACCGATTGATGCTACACAGAAATCAAGGCATCTGGTGTTGACGTGTCGATATCTGAATGGATCTTCATGACTGCTGACATGGCGACAGCCTATGCGAGCTGACGTGGCGACTGCCTATGCGAGCTGACGTGGACCTCCTAGCACAGAATCTAAGACTGACATGGACCCTGTACACTTGACACGTGGCACTAACGAGCCAGGCTAGCTGGCTCTGTGACTGACGTGGCGTCCTTCAGGTGGCTGACACATGGTACTGATGAGGCGGTCTAGCTGGCTCTATGACTAATGTGGCGTCCTTCGGGTGGCTGACCACACATGCATGTGGCGTCTTCTTGTTGGGTGGTGTGCACAGCAAAAGGGGCGGTCAAGTTGACTGCCCGAAGGCAGTCAACAGAGTAAGGGCACGTTAGGCCCTTTATACAGCAAAAATGCTGTTGCGGGATGAATGTGGGATTAAATCCCATTTTTTCTCCCGCATGAAGGCTAGATAGCCTTCATATGGAAGGTCGCAACCTTCCATTGTCGTCGGGCTAGCTAGCCCGACTGGCAACTGCGGCCAAGTTAAGCCGCTGCCCACCAGACCCGGGTTCGAGTCCCGGCGGGGACAAAAGGTAAGATATATTTTTTTAATTTGATCATTATTTAAATTTAAAGTTTTTATTATATTTTTTTTAATAATTAAAATATAAATTATGTTTTAAAAAAAATTTGATTTTTTTTTTATTATATAAAACATAATTTTATTTTTATTATTATTTAGATTATATGATTTAACTTTTTATTTAAATTTTGCAAATTAAAGAAAAAAAGAAAAAAAAAAGTTTTTTTTGCAAATTCAAAATATAAAGAGTGTTTTTGTTTTCTCCACAAAGGGAGATATAAGACAAGGAAGAGCACCTATATTTTTGCAAATTAGAAAAACCTTAAAACTCTTCTCAAACCTTGTTAATTTAGCATACAAGAAAGGATCACACTTGATTTTTTATTGCAAATTAGACAACAAGGAGACTAAAATTTTTGTAAGAATCAAAGTTCAAAGAGTGCATTTGTTTTCTCCAAGGAGATATAATACATAAAATTGCACATCTATTTTTTTTGCAAATTTGAGAAGACCTTGTAACCTTGGGCCCATAAAAACTAAGTCGTGTGTCGACTAGTTCTGGAATCCTTTCAAACGTGGGTCGTGTGTCGACTTGTCTTGAAAGAAGTGTTCTAAATTCTACATTTTGTAAACATAAAGGGGGGATAGAATTCAGTTTTTTTATTCTATTGTTTGCAAAATTGTAACGAAAAAGGGGGGATATTTCAGAGTAAGAAAGGTGCATTCTCGATTGTACTCGACACCTTCTCTTAAAAATTGCTTGTACTAGGTGCATTTTCGGTTGCTTCCGACACCTAGAGTGATAAAAATTTGGGTTGCTCTCATGTTTTGATTATTGCACTAACACTCATGTTTTCGTGTGCAATTAAACAATCAAATACAAACATTTGAAGAAGCATTTCACAAAACCCAAATTTCACTCAAAAAAAAAAAACCATGTTATATCTTGCATAGGTTAAAAATAAGTCATTTTTTTTTACTCCCCATCAAAGGTAAAAAATTCATAATCACCTTCATTCACTCTCTTTGTTTGGCTTTATATCCTCAAAATTTTCATCCTTCTTGAAAAAGTGTTAAGGCAGGTGCCATTAAATATCCTAGAGAGCACAATCAAAAGTTTTTCACAAATCTACCCCCTTTCATTTGCTCTATTTGTTTGGCTTAATTTCCTCCAACTTTTCATCCCTTGGTAGGGGTGTTAAGGCAGGTGCCATTAAATATCTTATAGAGGTAAATTGAAAACAACTTCCATATACTCTTTTGAGGGTATAATGCAAGATACAACCATCTTAGTCCTATCAAATTTGAAACCTAAACCATGGCCATGATACACAAGTATCTCACGGAGAGCCAACTGCTCAAAGGTTCAAATTATTTAGCTTGGAAGACTAATATGAAAGCTATCTTAACTGTAGAGGATTTGTGGTTAATAGTAGATGGAAGTGTCACTAGACCTCAATCACCTGGAGCAGATCAAAGAGACTTTGATAAAAAGGATAAAAAACTATCCTTAATGATCTTGCTAGCTATTACTGATGATATCCAACCTCATATAAGTGAAGCTAAAACTGAAAAGGAGGCATGGGATGCCTTAACTACCATTTTTTAGGGAAAGAATCAATCCATGATTCTTAACCTTCAAACACAACTTCATACACTTCACATGAAATCTGGAGAAACAGTAGAGCTATTCCTTTGCAGAGTGGCCGATTTGAAAACAAAACTGTAAGCCCTAGGAGAAACTGTGGAAGACAAAGTCTTAATCTCAATTATTTTGAGAGCTCTTCCAGACTCCTATAGAATGTTGATTACATCCCTTCAAGTCTCTGGTAGGACAGTGACTTTTGTAGAGTTGGTGAACATGCTTCAAACTGAAGAAGCTAATCAATTCCAAAGAAATGAGGCATCCAACAATGCACTTTTCTCACATAAACAACAAGGAAAGAAAAAGTGGAATCAACAACAAGGCTCTTCTTCTAACAAAAACAAAGGTCAAGACCAAGACACTAAGAAGCAGAAGCAGTATTGTAAAATATGTGACAAAGACACTCATCAAACCAAGAGATGTTGGTTTAAGAACAAGCCTCCCAAAGAGAAAGGTCAAAATAAAAACCAAGGCAATGTTGCAAATGAGATGTCTAATACAAATTTTGATTCTGGTTCAGAGAAAGCACACAGAGTGCTAATTGCTAGAACAATTTTATAGAGGGAAAACACATGTGTCACCTTGGGCAAAAGCACCATTTTATCTCTCTCCTCTTTCTGGCTTCATAAATAGCATAAGTATTTTGTTTGAAGACCTTGCAATAAGGGGTGCTTGTACCTCTTTTAGGCTTCATAAATAGCAAATTCTAGGTGTTTGAAGTACTTGTAACAAGAGGAGCGACTTTTTGTGATGTAAAATTGTCTAGGAGACAATATTTGTAAAATCCTTCACCACACTCTTGCATTGCACACTTTTTGCAATTGAGGGGGGATATCAATTTCTTTTCTTCACTGATTTTTGTAAATAGGGAAGAAGGCTTATAAGGGTGCATTTTTGGCTTCGACCGACACCTTAGTCACACTTCCTTCAGAAATTGAATACACTATGTTTTGCAACGAGAAGGGGGAACTTATAAGGGTGCATTTTTGACAGCAACCGACACCTTAGCTACCTTATCTTTTGCAAATTCATATTGTAAATGAATGAACCTTGTATGAAGTGATCTATTCTACTACACCTAGCGATTGCAACGGATGGTTACCCATGCAATTCGGTTGGATGATGTGATTACCATAATGACATTCGTTGGCGTGAAGACAAATTGAGGAATGACCCACTTTTTGCTTAGGAGCAGCCAGAGTACTGTGACAGAGCAAAGAACCAGTAGATCGACATCTTCTTCACTGTATTTGTGCAGTTATATACTTTACCCAAATATTGTTGTATTAGAGGATATGTATGTATTACCCAAATAATGTAATAAGGGGGGATGTTAGAGTAAATATTCCATCATTTGGATATTTTACCCTTTCCCTACATTAGGTAGATTTTATTTACTACATGGTAAAAAGTAGCTTGTTACTTTTTATCAGTAGTATTTACTTTTACTACTAGGTTAGTTACCTTTTACTATTTACTGTTTACCTTTTGGATATTTATCTGAATATCCTAGGTTAGTCATAGTCAATTTGACTACGTAGTTAGTTGTTAGTAAGTTAGCGTTATTTGCTAATTAGTTAGCTACCTTTAGGGTGAAGCTACCTATTATTTTTTGTAGTTAGCTATGATTAGGGATATTATTTTTATAATATCCTAAGGCTATTTCTAGCCTATGTAAATGTATTTAAGCACTAGTGATTATTAATAAATATTTTAATGCTTCTCTACCCATCACCAGCGC
This sequence comes from Wollemia nobilis, assembly GCA_028583015.1. Taxonomy (NCBI): domain Eukaryota; kingdom Viridiplantae; phylum Streptophyta; class Pinopsida; order Araucariales; family Araucariaceae; genus Wollemia; species Wollemia nobilis. The sequence continues at coordinate 1,124,853 of JAQPPZ010003229.1, forward strand.
CCATTGGTCAGATCGAAGTGGTTGGGAAATGGTAAAATATCTCTCATTGGTTGAGCAGGATGACCTCAGAGAGAAAGTAAAAAAGGTAAAATTTATTTCACTTTCAATTGATGAGGTGACTGTTGTTGACAATACATCTTGGATTTGCATGCATGTTTACACATTGGAAAATCATTTAAGGTAACTTCATTTACTTGAAATATGCAAGATGGTCGAAAATTGTAATGCAAAAAACATTTACAATGTTGTTGTATCTAGTTTAAAAGAAGAAGCATGAATGAATGAAATTGAAATAGCCACTAATTTAATATGTGTAGGAGCTGATGGTGTTGCTACAATGCAAGGACACAAGAATGGTCTTTGTGTTAGAATACAAACATCTGTTCCTCCATATTTGATCCCTATTCATTGCATGCCTCACAAAATGAATCTTGCATACAAAATTATGGATACATTTACAAATGTTGTGATAGTGGAAGAGCTTGTCCGTGAAATTCATGAATATTTTTCATGCAGTACAAAAATATTTTTAGAGTTTCAGCAGTTTGCACTAAGTGTTATTGAAGGTAAAAAACTGTTGAAAGATGTGGATACTAGGTGGATTTTGATGTATCAACCGACATTAAGATTTTTCAAAAAATATCAATCCTTGACAAGGTTTATGTATGCAAATCGTAGGGCAGTTTATAAAGCTAAATATTTACTTTTTCAAATGAGTGACTTTGAAACACTTCTCACATTGTGCGGTATTATTCCAAAGTTGGAAAAAATGAATACTTTGATCAAAATTGCATAAGAAAGATCAATTTATATTATGGATTTCATCAGGGTTAGAATACAAATTTGTATGCATATTGATATGATGTACGCATCTGGTCAAAATTTTATGGATCCCATGTTTGAGAGTTGGAGAGCATTAACAAACATGAATGGTCCTCAGAGCTTTCTGAAGTTTAATATAAACAATCATCTATGTATTAATATCTGTAGAAAGGATATACCTTTATATTGTTATGGCGTGCAAATGGATATAGATACAAATGAATTTGAGCAAATGCCCATAACCTACAATAGATTTCATGTAGTTTTAGACGATACAAAACTTAAACTGAAACAAATAGCAGAATCATTGACAAAAGAAATAAGAGATCATTTTCAAAGAGATGAATTGCTAGAGGCTATGGGTGTGGTTAATCCGATGTTTTGGGATCCTTGTAATGAATACCAGACTATAAATGGTTTGTTTCTCAAATACATGGGCATTCTTGCTGGCCATTTCAGTAAAAGTGTTGTAGTCAATGGTATTGAAATCAATGGCATTCTAAACAGAGATATTTTGACAAAACAATCAAACTATTTTGGAACAACAATGTCTACTCAGGTTTCACAACTCTCTAACCATCATGAAGCAGGTTATATTTCATATTTGTGGAGAAGATTACAACCCAGTACTATCTTACAACATACAATGAGTGAATATTTTATTTTATATAAATTATGTCAAACGGTGATTTTGGGATCTGTGGAAGATGAAAGGGTGTTTAATGCATTATCATATGTAAAATCTAAATTTTGGAATAGGTTGGACAAAAATTTGGAAAATTGTTTGAGATTATATGTGTCGACCTATGAGGTGGAGAATTTTCCTTATGAAATAGCATTGTCATATTGGAATTCTATGGCAGAGAGAAGAGGTGTAACGAATACTGAGGATGATGAGGATGATGGTAACACTGGTTAGATTATGACGACATAAATTTTGGGAATGAGTTCATAATATTTTGTACAATCTAAAAAGAGTTTATTCCAGCTTCCAACATTATGATGCAAGGATGCATTCATTTGATTTGATTTCACATATTATCATTTTATTTGATTTCACATATTATCATTTGATTTGATTTGAGTTCAACATTATAATGAAATTAATATTGAGATTATATTGTTACATGTAATTTTGATGTCATTAATCATATAATATGATATTAAAAATGCAATTGGATACTTTGTATAATTTTGATGTCATTATTCATATAATATGATATTAGATTTGCCATTGGATACTCTGTATAGCACAACCCTCTGATTTTATTATGTATTATTTGATTACACATGTGTTACACATATTCGTTGATTACACATGATTTGATTATTGGAATATCAGAAATGTGTTACTAGATATTTTGTATATCATTTTACATAAGCCTTGTTATTGAAGTATAGTCTAAAGTTTCAATTTTTCTTGTAGATTTGTATTGTATAAATCATTATTGGCAATTTTTGAAAGTAATTATCTATGCAACATTTTCTATCATTTCTAATTAATTCGTATAATATAAAAGAACATCTTACTGCATCCACATACTTCAAAATTACTTAATACAACAACACAAACAATCAAAACATAACAACATTCAAAACAAAGTTTCCAAGAGATAACACATTTTTCATAAATAGTCTCTTCCACTTCAAATTAAAAACAAAAAACTTCTACATCATCATAAATAATCAAAACATAACAATAATTAAAATAAAATTTCCAAGAGATAATACATATTTTTCGAAAATAGTCTCTTTCATTGATTTCAATTTTTAAAAAAGATACCATTCATTCACAATTTACAAAACATATCAAACATTATTTCTTCCACTTCAAATTACTTAATACATCAACACATATAATCATAACATAACAACATTCAAAACAAAATTTCCAATAGATAACACATTTTTTGGAAATAGTCTCTTTCATTGATTTCAATTTTCAAAAAGGATACTATTCATTCACAATTTACAAAGTATATAAAACATTATTTCTTCCACTTTAAATTTAAAAAAAAAAAAACTTCTACATCATCATAAATAATCAAAACATAACAATAACTAAAACAATAGTCTCTTTCATTGATTTTAATTAAAAAAAAAAAGATATCATTCATTCGCAATTTACAAAACATATCAAACATTATTTCTTCCACTTCAAATTAAAACATAACAATAATTAAAAACAAAATTTCAAAATGATAATACAATTTTTTCAAAAATTGTCCTTATTATTGATTTCAATTTAAAAAAAAAAAATCCAATCTTTAACAATTTATAAAAATATCAAAGAGTTTTTGTTTCACTTCAAATGCAACACAAAAAACTTCTATTCTTTTTCAATGTTTCCTGAAGGTTCACCCACATCTATCTCAATATTATTTTCTTCTAATGCACCAGCCCTAACCAAACTTTCTGTTGTAGTGTTGATCCCCTATAACAATGCACTTTCTTCCTTTGTTGGATCTTCTTTGAAAGGTGCATTCAACTCCTTATCATTTTATTTCAGTTTAACCTCGACATCCAGGCCCATATCTCTGATAAACTTCTTCAGCCAATTATTTTCTCTAATCGTCTGCTGTAACCTCTTCTTCACTTCATTAACATTATTAATGCTAATTTTGGCAGTCTTGATCAACATTTTCATGGCACCGACCTACTGCTTTAGGTGTTGGAAATTAGACTGGAAAACAGAAGTGAAAAATGTTAATATTTATAAACAAAACATATTTAATAAAAAAAGATTTTTTAGTTAGATGGAGAACTTACATCAGTTGCAAGTCGTCTTGTTTCTGCAATTGCTACTTTATTTTGATCTAGTTCCCATTCATTGAAATATGTTTGGGCCTCTACATTGAGGTTTTCCAAATGATTCAAAACAACGACCATAATTTCATTTGTGTATGCAGACTTAGCCTCCATAGTGCCAGATTCAGCTTTATGTAGCAAAGCATAGAGCTTTTGGGGCTCATTCTCAACCTTTAAAAACAACTCTTTTCTCTTTGAAAAATTCTTATATCGGCCATTGATTTCTTTAATCAAAACCTTGGCCCGATATTCCTATTCTTTCAATTTATCAATATCTAAAAGAAGAGTATTATGAACTACAACTTTACATCTATCGGCTAATAACACATTTTCAAAAAATTTTACGATATCATCATGTGTTAGATGATGGGTGATGACTTGTTGTAGGGTGGAGGGGGAAACTTCGACGACATCTACATTAACATCCTCTTCTCCATCAATGCCCTCTTCATCCTCAAGAATATCACTTGCCTTTAAAGGGTAATTTTTAGGATTCATACCCTGATAAAGAAAATCACAATCTAGAGTTCCCAAGGGCATTTGAGATACACTCAACATTTGAAATATTCTCTAAGGTTAGTATCGATAAAACATAAACATTAGATGATGACACATTTTGTGTCTCTGTAGCATTTCTTGCATGATGAGATGGTGGTGTGAGGAACATTTTACCACGCATGCGTGATTGGTTCCTCATTGGTGGAACCTACTGTGGATGGACATGAACTTGATTTGAATAGACAAACAATGGAACTTGCTATGGATTTTGTTGTTGATGTGGTTGTTGTTGTGGCGGACAAACGGTGGAGCCATATTTTTTTTAGTCTTTTGAATCTAGCAGGTTCCTCTATAAAATTTCACACAAAAGCATAAATTTAATCTTGTGTAAATAAAAATATCATAAAAAATATATTTATTTAAACCATACATACCAGACTCAGACTCCGCAACCATTGATGATTCAACTATTTGCCCTTTCTCTAAAAATGTTTAAAATAAATTAAAAAAACATAATTTTAACTGTTTAAAATAAATCGTTTAAAATAGTATTTTTGAAGAACAAGGTTACCTTGTGGGCTGGAGGTAACTTCTTCCACATCGACAGTAACAATTTGAGAAGTAAAATGTGTCGCAGGTGTATGTTGAATCCGATCACCATGATACCTTGCACATTTGGTGGGAGTTATTGGTGATGACTGCGATTGCATGTCAAAATCAGCAAATACTTCTTGAACCCTAAATGTGGCATCCCTTTTACTTGAATACTGAGATGCTCTCATTTGTTTTCAAAAAAAAATTAGAGAATAACAAGATAGAATGAAAAAAAGAAAAAAAATATATTCCAAAAAATATGTTTACTTGTATCTCATCATCAGTCATGCCAATAGACAACAAACTGGGGTGAAATGCAGTGGAAGGACTGCTTTGTTGAAGGTTGAAATAAGCTTCTTGAAATAGACAAAGAATAAAATTGTTGGTAGTCACTGTATAAGTAGATTGAATTTTTTGGCACTCAAAAGGTCGTGTTTCAAGCGGTTGGAAAAGTGTGTGGACCAGTCAAATCTACCGCCACCAATACAACGAATCAATAAAAAAAGTGCCCAAAAAGGTATTTTTGTAGGTCGCCCCTACAGAATAAGCCTTACCTAAAAAATTCAATGCAAGCATATAGAAATTTATCTGCAACATTGGAAATGTTTAAGCCCCTTTTGGACTTAGAAGAATTAACTAAAAAAAAGAGATAACATTATTAGAAAATAAAAATTACAACAAGGAGAACATTATTAGAGAATGAAAACTACAATACAACAATATATAATGTTATATAAAAAATAATTTTTAAAATTATACCTTTCAAATTGTCAGAATGAATAGATTAAATGGTTGCTAGGGTGGATTTATCATCTTCGATTAAGGCGTACTAGTTGTTGAAAAGTACACCATCCAAAAATAGCAACCCTATTAGTCGCTACACATTAGAGGGTTTAACAAAAAAACAATGTTCTTGTTATCTACTTAGATCAAAACATTGGGTATGTCATGGTTGTAACAACTAATGATCCATTGCATCAACTGAACGTTAATGTTCAACTATGGCATCTTCAACACACCAACAAGTCTAGCGGTGTAAAGCCATTGGGAATCTCTTCCAGGAGTGTTGAAAATGCTTTTGAGGTTGGGGCAGAAGATGTTCTTGAAATACACTTTAGAGGGAAGAGGAGAGGAAGAGCTAGCCATCTCTGAAAAGACGCAGAAAAATATTCTAAAAACCCCAAGAAAACACTCAGAAATACCTTGGAAAACACTCAAAAAATGCTGTTAAAACCTTGTGTAAACGTTGCCAAAACCTTCTGAAAACGTTGCCAAAATGCTTTGAAAATGCTGCCAAAACGCTCTAAAAATGTTCAAAAACCGCTGTGGAAAACGCCCTAAAAATACCCATAAACCACTATGGAAAACGCCCTAAAAATTCTAGAAAAATGTTTAAAATTGCTCTTGAAAATGCTATGGGAGAGGCAAAAAATGACCCTGCATCTAAATTTATAAAAGTCTGCATGGCAGTAGTTAATAGATGCACGACACATGGCAGAGAAGAGGACACATGGCATCATATAATAGATGAATTATGGTGGTCACCTTATGCCACTCACCTTGTGCCACTCGCCATCTACCACTCGCCTTATGCCAGTCGCCTTATGCTACTCGCCATCTGCTAGTCACGTTATGCCAGTCATCTTATGCCACTCACCTTATGCCACTCGCCTTGTGCCACTCGCCTTATGCCACTCAACTTACGCCACTCGCCTTACGCCACTCGCCTTACGCCACTCGCCTTACGTCACTCACCTTGTGCCACTCGCCCACTCGCCTTATGCCACTCACCTTGTGCCACTCGCCATATGCCACTCACCTTGTGCCACTCTCCTTATACCACTCGCCCTTTGCCAGTAGCCATAAAATTTTATTGATAATTTTTGTGCAAAAAAAAAGAAAAAATCACCCTGTTTTGAAAATTTTTCTTCAAAATTTTGAAAAATTCGTCCTAAAGTTTATACACCATTCACCTTAATTCACCCCAATTTTATAATTACTTTTTTGGTACTACCCCTTATGCATAACCCTGCTTTTACTAATTTCTTGAAAATTTTCAACTCTCTTTTTAATCTCGTATGTTCATCTTGGATCCTAGCTATTTTTTCATTTTTTCTCTAATCCTCATTTGCTTAAAAATGTAATTTCAAATTTTTCCCTTGTGTATAAAAAATTATGGGCATGATCAAAGTTCATATACCAAGAAAAAAATTCCCCCACAAAGAACCACAAGTTTATATCTCCTTTCTTTCCACTTCATCAACCATTCCCTGATGTTACTATCATCCCTTCCACTAAATATTGACAATTCCATGATCTCAACCCAAAATAATTTTTTTCCCAAAGCAACTAGGGTTTTAAATAACCAAAAATTCTCAAAAATAGAATTTCTTAAATCTCGTCTATTTCTTTCAATACAATTACATCCACAAATTTTCTTCAAATAAAACAAATGACAATTGATTTGCTTACTTGGATTGAGAATGATGATTTTTTCCTTTGCATGAATTTTCCACACAACCTAAAAATAACATCAAAAATCCAACTTCAAACAATTGTAACTCCCTCAATACTTATCATAACTCAAAAAGTGACAAGCTATTTTTGTAATATTCAAGAAGATGTACTACATAATGATGCAAAAAAATTATAACAATAATTGCTAAAAAAATGATTGCACAACCAAAATATAACATATCTCAACTTAAAACAGCTATAACTTTCATACTTATCAAAATTTAACAAATGAGCCATTGTTTTTGTAGTACTGAAAAGATCTACACAATGGTACAAAAATATTTTGAAAAAGATTGCTAAAAAAATTATGACTTCTCAATTTGAGACGTTTTTCTAAAAAAATGTGCCTAGCTCTATAAAAACAACCCTATTTTGCTAGAATTGTTGCGCTGGTACCACTTATTATGAAACTCTATTCTCATTAATAATTAATCATTCACCAGTATGCAAAAATATCAAACGTGCATTCACAAATAAATTCCACAAGATAATCTACACATAGATAGAGAAAGATAATACCCTTGAGGTAGGGCAACACCAAAAGTATTCCTTAAGGAAGGAATCACTCCACAATATCCAAGCTCCATAAGCCAAGACTATTACAAGAATACTTGATATCACTTCTATTCCCACCCTTACCTTTATATAATGCCTACAAGCATATTTCTTAACTATTCTATGACAATATTATATGATAGTATTTGATGACAATATTCCTTGACATTTACATATGACAATATTTTCCTACATATTCCTAACTTGTCATATGATCTTTTTCATATATGTCATGTGGTGTAATAACATAGGTCGACATGGATTATGTAACATGCCACATTAAACACTAATTCATTTATGGCTCATACCAATATACAATACAATATTATATTATTAAGTACCTCGTTTATGATCACTAATTTGTTTATGGATCCCCCTTAAAATTTGAGGAATATAATTGATTTAGCTATTTGATGCATAAATTAAATTGTTATTCAAGTTTAATTTTTTTATTATTATAAAAAAATTATAGCAACAAATTTTTTATGACAACATCAATATTTTATAATATTTATATAAGAAACAATGATATTGCAAATTTTTATCAAATAAGATTAGCTCAAGAAATTAAATTTATTGACTTTCAAGGAGGAGACCCAGATTCAAATCTTGCCAAGTGATACATACATGATTACCAAGTTATTAAAATATTATTTTTCAAACGTGATTAGAAAGGAGTATTTATATTGAGCTATATAGAAACATTTATATAAAACAAAGTAAAAGAAAAATCATCATAACTTGATTATTAAAACACATTCAATTTTTTGGCCTCTCTTTGGGAAGTCCAAGGTTCAAACACCACTTAGTATGAGGGGACTAGGCCCCTCGTAAAAACCTGTGTAAACTCATTTAAAAAAAACACATTCACTTTTTTCAAATATTTTATATAAAACAAAGTTAAAAAGTTTTCAAGATTGACTTGACTCTATATTCCCTTTACTTTTTAAACTCAAGAGTATCTTATTCACTTATAATTTATCTTTGACTAAAAATAAAGTGACATGAGTCTTTTAAGATGAGGAAATATCAAAGATCTTTTAATGGTTTTTATATTACCGATGTAACCTTTACTTTTTCTTTTTGCACTTACAACATTATAAACCTACTAACTATTAATATGTGTCCATAATTTTTTTTCATTATATATAAAGAGAAGCTTATGATACAAAATTCTTACCCAATTATCATGGGTAAAATCAAAATATATGATCTAGCCATTATTTATTTAAATCAAGCTCTCTCTTGATCTAGACTATGCTATGCATGGTGAAATAAGTAACATATATAATACATATTACTACTAAAAACATTGAATATTTGATCCATACATAACACTAATTACAAAAAAATTATAACATATGTGATGTGTAGCACTAGTGATGTATAGCATCAATGGTGTGTGGTACCAATGATGTGTAGCACCAGTTACGTGTATCCCCATCAGAATGTTGCAACACAAAATAGCTTCAATCGTATGTAACACCAATATTTGATACATTTTTCTCTATCACTCATTCTTTTTTTTGATTGGTTGATAAAAAGGGTTTTGAAAGGTCCCAAAACCTTTTACACAAATACGGCAAAGACATCTAGCCATAAGTGAACTAATTGAATTGAAAACAAACAACCCCATAGGGGAATAAAAAAACCAACTTTAAACCAGAAAGAAGGCACAAACAGAAACAAAAAGGAATAAGGGTCCAAACTACAACAATAGTACCCAAAAGGAAACAAAACAACTATCAAAAGCCCAAACAAGATTATAGTATTTGGCATGACGAGGTTCAATCTGTGAGCTTATTAGAGCAACCACTTCCACTATGTTGGAAATTAGTAGTTTTATTTGCCATTCCTTTCCACCTGGGTTCACGGATGATAGTTACCTTGTGAAATTTCCACATTCCTTACCACCTAGGTTCACAGATGACAGTTGCCTTATGAACTCTCCACATCTCAAAATTACCCCAAGATAAATTGCACAAAAGTGCATAAGGGAAAAGAGGATATGTGTTGGCATCCATGTTAGACAAACCATGTCCAACCACTAGGCCCCAAATCAGCCACATCAACACCAACAACCAGTTAAATATTAATATTTCCATTTGCATCAGTGTGGGCCATAATACATTGAGGGAAATTGTCATACCAAACTTGGAGGTTATCCTGTTCAACTCCTTGATTGGCAAGGAGGTCAGCAACTTTATTTCCTTCTCGATAAACATGTTGAATTATAACATGTTTGATGCCTTCAATTATCTTCAATCTTTCTTGGATAGCGTTGAACATGCTCTAGGCAAGAAGTTAACATTTTTGGATGCATCAAATGACATTCATAGAATCACTCTCTATGATAAGTCTTTCAAATTGAAGCCACTTGCAAATGAGGAGGCCAAGGTATAATACACGAGCTTCAACAAAATTATTGGTTTGACTACCTATGGACTCAACAAACGCGCATAGGACTTTATCTTGACTATTTTTGAAAAGACCATCTCCTCTAGCCCTACCATGGTTTCCCTTTGAGGCTTTGTCAACGTTGAGCTTAACCCATCCACAAGCCGGGGGAATCCACTTCACCATTGATTTGTCAGCTTTTGGAGGACCCCAGGAGGGGTGTCAATTTGAAATTTGAGAGTATTGAAAATGGATAATTCCCATTGGTTCTTGGGATTTTCAACTTGGATGAGATTAGCATTCTCAATGGCAAATGATAGAGCTTGGGAGAACACTGATATGACATCTTTTGCAGCAATGCCAAAAATTACGTTGTTCCTCTCCAACCATACCTGCCACAAAAAATGAGGAAAACAATACAACCAAAAAGCACAGATTTTTGGATTCATAAATGGATTTGGCCACTAATGGCCAACTTGAGAAAGGAAGATCCTCACATTATTTGGTCTAGTTCATATTTGAGTTCAAAATTTATTTCTCTTAACAACTTGATAAATTTTTTATATTCATTCTTCAAGTATGTTGATTTAATCTTCTATTATATCCTAATCTTTGATTTTGAATTTTGGCCATTCACTTTGAGATTTGTTAGTTTAAAAAAAAAAAAACAATACCTTTGCTTTTGAAGCAATATCTTAGCTAGATTATTTCTAGATATCCTCCTATTGGTGGCATGCCATTAATTGCATCTATCCATATGTCTACTTTTTTCCATCACCAATGAGCCACGAACAACCTTTTCTTAAAAAGGATAGTATTGCATACAAATTTGACCATGTAGTAGATCCTTAATCAGAAGTTAAATTCATTGTTAGCATATGTTCTAGTGGGTTGCCTCTAAGATACTTGTTCACCATGATCTTGATTCGTAGTGAGTTGATTTCCTTGATTAATTTCCATATTAGTTTAGCTCCATACACCTCTGGTAGTAAGGACATATGCTTTATTCCTAATCCACCCCATTTTTTGAGTAACCATACTATATCTCACTTAACCAAATGAAACTTCTTTCTTTCTTGTTCTTTGGAATCTTTCTACAAAAACATCCTTATTATCTACTCAAAGTTCGTAATTACCCCTACTGGTGCATTAAATATATCGAGATGATAGATAAAACTAATTTGATTAGAATCACTCTCCCAACTAGATTTAGCCATCTATTGGACCACATATTCAATCTTTGTATTACTTTGTTAAGGATATTCTCCCATTTATTTTTGACATGCTTGCATTGGCCAATTGGAACCCTCAAATACATAAAGAATTCTTTGGATTTTCCTACTTTAAAGCTAAAATTTTTGGTAAGTTTTCTCTTGAAATCTATTGAGCAATTACATGTATAAAGGAAAGATTTACCATAATTTTTAGCAGTTGTTATTGCTATACAAAATTTTTCTAATACCTCTTTCATGTTCTTGGATTCCTTAATAGATGTTTGTTCCATTAACATAGAGTTATTTATAAATTATAGATGGGTGGTGTTTACTACATTTGAAGTAATTGATGCTTCTTCAATGTGTTCTTGTGCTTTTGTTTGCATGATAAGATAGCTCAATGCTTAACCATGATGACATATAAAACTGGTGATAACATGATGCCTTGTCTTATGCCTCTAGAAGAGTTGAAAATTTTATATGGTCCTCTATTGACTAAAACTAAGAATGTGCTAGATCTTATGTAGCCTTCCACCCATTTTACCCACTGCTCATAGAACCTCATTTTGCAAAGTTGAACCATCAAGAGAAATATCTTGTTGAGTCTATCATAGACTATAAAAAATTCAAGTATGATCATCATTATCCTTTTTCTCGATTTAACTACAAAGTGAACTACTTCTTGTGTAATGATGACTTCATCTAAAATTTACCTTTCTTTAATTGCTCCTCCTTGCTCTTCTAATATGATCATAGACAATCATTTTTGCAATCTACTATCCATTATTTTTTAAATTACTTTATAGGAAAAGTTGTATAGAAAAATGGGTTTGAATCTATCAAACTTACTTGTCTTCTATTTTAGGACAAGTGACAAGAATGTCAAATTTATTGACTTTAAAAATTTTCTTGTTGTTCTCATTTCTCCCACCAATGCTAGCAGATCCTCAGCTATAATTTTCCATGCTCCTCTAAAAAAATGTTTGAAATCCATCTAGACCTAGAGCTTTGTCTAGCTTAAATGAATACACTATATCTCTTAATTCTTTCATGTTTAATTCCTTCATTAGATAATTATTTCTTTCTTGTGTGACTATTTCTGGTATTAAATCAACCACTTCTCTCTAAATTTCTTCTTTGTTAGCATAATCATCAAATAAAGTGGTTTAAAAATAATTCCTCATAGCATTTTGTATTTCATTATCCTTTACCATCTCCTCTCCATTGTCTTGCTTGTTACAGGATATGTAATTCTTCATTCTATAAGCAATTAAGATTTTATGAAAAAATTAGAATTTACATCCTCTTTCTATGCCCAAAGCACCCTTGCTCTTAAGCTTAACAGATCACTCTCCTCAATCCTTTCCATTTGTGCAATCAACTTAGCTTCCTCATCTCTACTCAAATTTGTATTTGTTCTATTTTGTGCCAGTCTATTTAATTCTTCCAATCTATCACAAATTTCTTTTTATTTTTTCTTCTTTTTAGTTTTAGCTTTCATTATGCTTCTCTACCATATTTTAATTTTATTATTGATATGTTTTATTTTGCTATTTCGTATGAACATTGTTGTTTATTAAACTTCAATCTTATTCCACCATTATCATAAAATAATTATTTATTTCTTGTGTTGCTATTTCTGGTATTAAATGAACCACTTGTCTCTAATTTTCTTCTTTGTTAGCATTATCATCAAATAAAATGGTTTGAAAATAATTCCTCATAACATTTTATATTTCATTATCCTTTACCATCTCCTCTCCATTGTCTTGCTTGTTACATGATATGTAATTCTTCATTCTATAAGCAATTAAGATTTTATGAAAAAACTTAGAATTTACATCCTCTTTCTATGCCCAAAGCACCCTTGCTCTTAAGCTTAACAGATCACTCTCCTTAATCCTTTCCATTTGTGCAATCAACTTAGCTTCCTCATATCTACTCAAATTTGTATTTGTTATATTTTGTGCCAGTATATTTAATTCTTCCAATCTATCACATATTTCTTTCTTCTTTTTAACTTTAGCTTTCATTATGCTTATCTACCATATTTTAATTTTATTCTTGATATGTTTTATTTTGCTATTTCGTATGAACATTGTTGTTCCTTCAACTTCAATATTATTCCACCATTTATCAAAATTTTCCTAAAACTCCTCATGTTCCATTAGTTGAGGATAAAATTTGAATGACATATTTTTTGAAGGTTCAGATTCATATATCTTCAATAGTATTAGTATGTGATATAATCTTGCTCTAGACACTATAAAATACTCCACTAATACATTTATTCCTAAGATGGATTCATCTACTAAAAACCTATTTAATCTTTCTCAAATTAAGGTTGTTCCTCCTCTTCTATTTGACATGTGAAAATACCATCTTTTGAAATAATATCTACCAGGTTCTTTTCATCATATATGATACCATTCTTTAATTCTAGTTTAGACTCCTAATTCCTCCTTTCTTCTCCCGTTATTTGAGAATTAAATTAAAGTCTCATTCTACTATCCAATTTTCAATGCTATATAATGATCCATCTTGCCATATTCTTTGCCAATATTATTTTGCTAAGGATTGATGAGTGGGTCCATACACATTTGTTAGATGATATATTTTCTTGGATCTCTAGCATTCCAATGATATTCATATCCAATGTGAATCTTTAACAACTTTTGTGAATTTCTGTTTTCTTCTATTCTATATTATATCAATACCTCCTACCTAGCTTCTTAATCAAATACATTCACTTTGGTATATGTTAATATTTCATATTCCTTCCATAGTTATCCATTCATTTTTGATATCTTAGTTTCTTGAAGAAAAAATATATGTAGACCAGATTCTTGAATCTTTCCCTTTAAGATTTTATTTGTTGAGGTAGAATCCATACCTCTTATATTCCAAGAGAATAGAATTATTTTCTAGAGTTGTATGGTATAACCTTCTTAATTTTTCCTCCCTATCCACTTAGGAGATTTAATTCTACTATATTGTCCTCTATATTGATTTGCTTTTAAGATCCCTCCTAAATGGTTTTTTACCGATATGTTTGTATTGCCTTTGGCCTTGTGGGCCTTCCTCCCTTCTTGGTACTTATCCCATAGTCTAATTGTGATTCTATTTGACTTAGGAATGGTATACCACCCTAAATTGTTATCGTATCTTCTAATTTTTACCTTTTGTTCCTTGTTCTTCTTCTCAATTTTTTACTTTTTCTTCTTCTCCTTTTTGAACTTCTTTAATTGGTTCAAACTCTTCACTATTAATTTTTTATTTTTTTCCCTCATTGTAATCTCTTCTTGTGGTTTTTCCTTCTCCAAGGTCTCAAATTAATTTTTCACTTATGTCTCTTTTATTATCGATACCCACTTTCTTTTTATCTGTTTTTTCTATGATACATTCATTAATCCTTCATTATCCTTCTTATTACCCTATTATTTTGATACTTGTCTTGCTTTAATTGGGCAATTATGGACATAATATCCATATTTATGGTAATGAGTGCATTTATATAGGATCTACTTATAATCTAGCTTTTGCTTCTATAGCAGCAAGGGTATATTACACAAGGTGAATTATATCCAAATTGTGAACAAGAGTGTGAAACAACACAGAAGATCCTCATGACCAAGGAAGTGTCAAAACTAAGAAATAAAAGAGATAGTAAACAAGCCAAGAAACAAGGTGAAATTCAAAAGTGTATGTCATCCAAAGATAATGAAGGTAGAAATTTTTCAAAACTAAGGACTTGTTTACAAGTAATACTTAGAAAAGTTGAAGGATCCTTTGAAAATAGTGTGACAATTTCTATTGGTGTAGTGATAAGAATGTGCATCGCACTATTTACCCTTTACATCCTTGAGGTGCAATGTAGAAAGCAAATTGAAATAATTAAAAAATTGAAGGATAACCCCATGATGAAAGATGTTTGTTGTGACACAAGTAATCTTCTTTGAAGGATAAATTCCAGTTGTGATATAGGATATAGGTGATTTGAAGCCTACAGTGGAAACTGGTAATTGTGATACATGTAATATTTTCTAAATAGAATATATAGCTTGTGATACAAATGATTTGAAGATTGTTAATAAGAGAAAAGATTGTGTAGAAGATGGTTGTGTTGGTCATGATAAAGGCTATATTGTTGGAGTTGAAAGTGACAACAATAGTTCATATTGTGTTAAAGGTCATTATGATGATGATGTGTGGTATTTGAATGACGTTGGTAACAGTGGTGGAGACCATAATGGAAATAAAGAAATTGAATGTTTGAACATTGTTGATGATGTTGGTAGCAATCAAAGTGATGATGAAGAAATTGAATGCTTTGAAAAGCTTACCAAAGAAATTGGTTCAAAAATAATTAGAAAAATGGGATATGATGGTATAGGATTAGGAAGATATGGAAAAGTTGAAAATCCCATAATGTCAAGTATAAGGCCAAAGAATGAAGGCCTTAATTTTTATGGTCAAGCAGGAAGTAGTAAGACCAAATTTATGAGAAGAGAAATTTGTACAAAAAATGAAGCTCCTAGGATGGGTTGTTGCAAATAGTGTGGATATAGAGTGACAGATAGGTGTTGAAACCTACATCCTTGTGAGATGTGTGGAGGTAATAATCACTTCCAAATAAAATGTTGGCATAAAGAGAAAGTGACCAACAATATATATATGAATTGTGAATGGATGAATGTGTAAAAATAGGATAAAATAAAATAAATATTGAATGGTTACTATAGGAGAAGATGGAATTTATTGAGTGAGAAGGATGTAAATTTTCTCATGGAAAAAAATGTCTTGAGAAACTTGAGATAAATGATTTCAATATCAGAAGAATATAATCCAATCGATGCTTGGAATACCTACAGTAAAATATTATGTGGAAGATTATGAAGATGTAGAAAATTCCAAAGATATAATTCAGTGGTAATTTCTCAAAGGTGATGACCTAAAGGTAGATACAAAGGTTAACATAAAGGTAATGATGACCCAAAGGTAAGGACTTAGAGGTGATCCAAAGGTGATGACCTAAAGGTAGATCCAAAGGCTAAAATAAAGGTAATAATGACCCAAAGGTAAGGACTCAGAGGTGACCCAAAGGTGATGATAACCTAGAGGTGATGCAACCCTAAGGTAATAATGACTATGAGGTAAACACCAAAGATAGACCTAGTGACTGACCAAGGAGGCAAACCTAGTGGAGATTACTTAGAGCCAGTAAAGCTAAAGCCAAAGCACAATTCCAATGTACCACCCCTAGAATCATGGGGGGTAATGATCTTTATACTAAATAATGTAATAAAAGGGGTGTTAGACTTTATTATATTATTTGTTGTTATGTAAATGTAATCATTACATTTTGGGGGATGTTAATTATTTCATCCCATATGTGGGTGAATAGAAATATCCCATGAGAAGAATGAGAGAAGTTGAAAAGACAAGAGTTGAAGGTGAAACACCAAGGGTCTCTTGAATCAAAGAGACACCATATTGTATTAAATATGTATGTTGTATATTAGTAGAATATGGTAGGAATATTGAGAAAATATTTTAGAAATATATTGTTTGATACATTATTGTTTCTCTTCCCCTTGAATTTCCTAATAATTTGATCTTAAATATCATATCTAAGATCTTAAAACACAAAGGGTTTTTTGAAGAATAAGGGTGATGCTTTTGAAGTATTAAAGATCTTCAAATTAGTAGTAGAGAATGAAAGTAGACATGTAATCAAAACATTAAGGACTAATTATGGTTATGAGCATTGTTCTAATAAATTCAATCAATTTAATGATGAACATGAGATAATAAAACAATTTGCAGTAGCCTATACACCTTAGCAAAATAGAGTGGCAAAAAGAAATAATAGGACGATCACGGAGATGGAAAGAAGAATGGTACTAGAGAAGGGTATATGCAATCATTTATGGATTGAAGTAGTTACAACAACAATGTACATCCTCAATAGAATTCCTATAGTTACAATAAAGAATATGACTCCTCATGAGGTTTAGTATAGAAAATATCCTTGAACAAGTCACTAGAGAGTGTTTGGTTATTTGACTTATATTCATGTTGAAGATAAGAAAAGGAAAAAGTTAGATCTAAATAGTCAAGCATATATTTTTGTTGGTTATTTTCAATAAAATAAGACATGTAGATGTTATAACCATATATTTATATATTGTGTCTAGAGATGTGATTTTTGATGAATGGGGAATACATGGAGAACATGCAAAAAAGACTCAAACAATAATCATAATTGAAGATGTTGGTGTGTTACAAGCATCAAGTGGAGACATAAACACTTATTCAAATATATGCACAAAATGGAAGATAGCATTATAATAACATTCAAGTTGCCAAGTATTAGATCATAATTTTAAGAGGAGGTTCACAAGATTCCAAATGCAATCCCAAGACTAAATGTAAAATGAATAAAAATATAATATGGTGAACTATGCGATGTGGTCCAAGATTGAAGTGGAGCCCTCAAGATTTGAATAAGTTGCCCAAAGCAAGGTATGAACCAAAGCCATGAAAGAAGAATTGAATGCAATTCAAAATAATAATGCTTGGGAGTTATGTTAATTTCCAAATAACAAGGAGGTAATTGGAGTGAAGTGAATGCTCAAGACCAAGTATAATAGTTATGGATCAGTTGAAAGGCATGCAAAATAAGGTTAATGGCAAAGGGGTATGCATAAAAATTTGATTAAGTGGTATGCATAACAAATTGGCTTATTTATAATAAGAAATATGCACCTGTTGTAAGGCAATACAAATAAAAATGGTCATAGCCTTGGCAACACAAAAAATATGGATTGTATATCAACTTGATGTAAAGAGTGTATTCTTGAATAGTAAGATTGAAGAAATGTATATGGAACAACCACAATAGTTTGAAGTGAAAGATAAAGAAGGATATGTCTACAAGTTAAAAATATATATTGTATGAAAGATAAATTTTGATGGGGCATCCAAGGGGAACCCGGGACTCTCTGGAGCTGGCGAGGTCATCCGAGACCACAAAGGGATGATAATTCTCGCCTTTGCTGAGAACCTCGATCATCAGACTAATAACTTTGCGGAAGCCTGGGCTCTCTAGCACAGCTTGAATCTGATCAAAGATTCTCATATCTGTCTTCACATCGAAGGGGATTCTATGAACATCATCCGCTACATCAAAACTGACAAAAATCCCCCTTGGAACATTAGCTCGCTGATCCGTGAAAGTAAAGCCCTCATCGATTAGCAGCGTCAGGTGGCATTTGTCCATGTTTTTCGGGAAGCAAATAAGCTCACTGACCAGCTGGCCAACATGGGTCTCAGACAATCCCCGATGACGGTGTGGCATAATTCAAATCTGCCAGGTGTCTCCCACGTAGTAGATGTGGACAAACAAGGCAGGTTCGTGTCACCCCCTCCCCGCTAACCAATGTGTTTTCTTTTCAAGTTTGCAGATGGTCTTAGGAGTATCTTATCCAACAAGCTCCTCTGTCTTAACTGGATCACGAGTGGCATCCCCGATGGCAATGCCAGTCATCCTTTCCTCATGGGGATGATTGGTATCCTCAACTACGCTCCCCAATACGGGTTACGTTGTCCCAACGCCACCATCGATGCTCTTGCCCAATCAGCATCCAAGCGGCTCCGATTATCCCTGTTTTCCCATATTGCCTTAGGCCCTCGAACTATCACCAATCACCACCTTCCTTGGCATTTTGCCACCTGTCCCCTCCCCAATCCCATCGGCATGCCCAATCGTCCCTTGCTGGCATTTTTAAGCATTTCCTTTGTCCTTCCTTTCATGAATCGTCACCTTTTGCCCTATTTGCTTTCTCTCCCATTGTCCTGTCCTCCTGGCACTATGGCCTACATCGAACCTAGCTCCCTCCAGCTCGACCCTCTAGCGAAACCTTTCATAGATACCTTCAACTTGTCGTCCTTCCTGAGCAAATTCTAGGGCCTCGAAGCTGATATTTTTGCTGACTTTGTCAGGATGTGGAAGAATGGGTTTGTCGTCATCCGCAGCGTCCATTTTAAGGTTACCCCTGAGTTGATAGCTAAAGTGTCTGGCCTTCCCTTGTCTGGTCACCGCGTCCTCCGAGACAAGCATAGATGGGAGCCCGAGCTGGAGGGTTTCCCCAACTACCAAGAGTTCAAGTGGTCAGGTGTTTCCCTCGAACGCACTTCCCTTCCTTCCCCGTGGTCTGCTATTGCCATTCCCTTGATCCAGTATTTGGCCTCTGATGATCTTGCCAAGCTGATGTCCAGCTTGCACTTGGCTCTTGTCAACCACTTTCGCGGTTACAAGCCCATGAACATTCCTGGCTTCCTCCATCGCTTTGTTCGTTTATCAATTTTTGCTGCTCAAAAGAAGCATTCCCCTCCCACCCACCAGGGCCTTTTCTATGTTCTCTTCCACCATGCTACAGGAAATTCCCCCTTGGCAGCATCTCCCCTCTAATCCAACCCTCATGGTGCCCCCCTTGCGTCTTCACCAGCTCACTCTTTCTCCAGCAAACCCTTGGCCAGTGAGACAAACCTCGAGTTTCAAACTCCTAATTCCAAGAAGACCCCCCCCAAACAACCTTCCCCACCTAAGACCACCCCATCCTCCAAGAAGACGATGGTGGTAAAGTGCGGATCTGCCATTGAAGATGTTCCTATGATCCGCAGATCATCGAGAACCAAGAAGCTCAAGACGGAGTCAAGCCAGAACTCCCCGATTAATGTACATGATGATAATAGCGAGGACTCAGACCCCGCCCCTGAAACGTCAAAGCGCATGACCATAATGTTTATCAAATGTTTCATTTCTATGTTTGAAAGCACCACCGAGGCTATGAAGCGATGTTTGTAGGAGCTCAATCCGGACGCTAAGGAGAACTCCGCGAAATTCGATCCTTAGGGATCCCTTTTAGCTTCCCTATTTTGGTTTGTTTTGCTGGTCATTGTTGATCTCTTAATGTTTTGGGATTCTAGGAAGCCCTTGGGGCTCTGTCACCATTTTTGGGTAGGTTTTTTTGGTAGAAAGGAATGCCCCTGCGTGGGCTATTCGACTGTAGATGTTTAGGTCCTAATATCCTGTGTGGGACTACTGTCTTGTTCATCCCCCGAGTGGGATTTCACTAGGCTTTCGGCTTCTATTCACCACTACAAGGTTTCTACAATATCAAATTCCACCACCCTGGCAAGGGTTTTTGTATATCTGGGACTGGGACCCAGTTAAAACCCTGATAATCAAACTACTACTTACCAATATATATATATATATTGTATGAACTCAAATAAGCACCAAGGGCATAGTATTCACTAATTGATGCATACTTCTTCAAGTGTGGATTTTTGAGAAGTATGAATGAGCCCACATTATACTACAAAAGAGAAGGTGGTGATATTTTGATGGTTTGCTTATATGTCGATGATCTAATTTTCATAGAAAGTTTATCATGAATGGAGAGATACTTCAAGCAAGTTACGATGCAAGAATTTGAAATGAGTAATTTACATTTAATGAATTATTTTATTGGTATGGAGGTACATCAAATGCATGAAGGTATATTTATTTACTAATATAAATATGCGCATGATATCTTGAATATTTTTGGCATAAAAAGTTACAAAAAATATTGCTAATCCAGTTGGACAAGGCGGAGGAATGTGTATGGATTATGGAAATGGAAGTGTATGAGAGGAAATGTAAATGTCTAATATGTAGCCTTATTTACTTTACAACAACAAGTCCATAAATTGCATAGGTAGTATCTTTAGTTTCAATATTCATGAGTGAGATATTACAAGATCATATTAGAGTAGCTAAGAGAATAATGAGGTATGTGAAAGGAAATTTAAATTATAGAAACCATTATACTTCAACCAATAAGATTGAGTTGGTTGGATACAATGATTTAAACTAGGGAGGCTCAATTAATGATAGGAAATCTACATCAAGAAATTGTTTCTCATTGGGAAATAGATTGGTAACTTGGAGTTTAAAGAAACAAGCAACAATTGCACTCCCAACAGTAGAGGCAGAGTGTAGCAAATTCATAAGCAGTATGGTAGAGGTAGATCTTAAAAGATCTTGGTAAAAAGAAATAAAGACCAACTACCATGTGACAAAATGAATGAATTTCAAATGACTAAAAATCTTATTTTTTATACTAAATCAAAGCACACTAAGTTGCAACATCATTTTATTAGAGACTTAGTTCAAAAAAAAAGTTGAATTAAAATATTCTAATTCAAAATATCAGTATATAGACATTTTTACAAAATTATTGGCAAATAATAAATTTATTTCATGCAAAGATAGAAGAAAAATATTTTCGTTCAATCTCAAGAGGGAGAATGTTGAAAATCATGATATCGAATGAGACAAAAGTCTGAGCGAGATGAGAATAGGATAAAATTTAGAAAAGGACAAAATTAAAATTGCAAGTGAAAATTAAAAAAGAAAAAGGAAATATTCTCACCTAGATTTAGAGAGAATATGAAGCATCAAGAGTCTCTTGAGACAATCAAAATAATTCCTATTGTATATATAAGTATATTGCATTGTATTAAAGTACTATGTACAAATATTAAGATTGATGAAGTGTTTTGTACAATTTTATTTCTTGTTTATTTTTTCCTTTCTATGTTATGTTAATCTTTGTTTTAGAGTACCACCACATCTCACATTATTGAATGTTGTAAAATTTATAAGTACGCAGACACTATTAGTACATGTTTCATGAATATGTGTTGCATGACATAGTGGTATTACAAAAAACAATCACTTGGTATTTGAACATGAGTCTCTTCCTTGAAAGGCAAGGTATCTAATTGGTTTAGCTCATATCATTTGATAATTAAGTAATGATAATTTAAAGTAATTGAATTACATCATTTTTTAACTTATAATAATTTCCATTGTGAAAAACAAATATTTTCTAATTAGAAGAATAAAAATCATATATAAAATATTTATGGCATCTACGATTAATCTAAGAATCAAAAAAATAAGATTTTTATGTTAGTAAGTGAGCCCAAATATTTCATAGGTCCAAGTTCTAGGATCTTAAGAATACTTGCCAATAATCACTTCACACACACAATAACAATATTGCACAAAATAACACTTTATTGATAATCAAGATTACATTCATAAATTAAACTTTCTTTCATTCACTTTGTTACATAGCATGGAGCTTTACCTCCAATATATAACTTTACATAATAAACTCTTCAATACTCTTGACTATTGCTCTCCTCAAACACATGGGAGATGCAACCTTTCACATGCCTCACATTATGACAAATATTCTCATGATTATATAACCTCCTACTTCACATCTTGACACATCTCACATGACTCTTCACTTTCACACTTGACACCTATGTATTATGACTCTCTGCTTGCACACTTGACACCTTTCACTCACACTTGCACACTTGACACCTTGCACACATAACTCACACTTAATTAAATGATACATAAACACTCTTCACACTTTGACACATACTTTAGACAAATATTAAAATCACTCCCTAAACTAAATATTTACAATAGTACTCAATGGTACTTAATGTACCAAATAATGTAATATCTCCAACACCCCCCATATTACATTATTTGGTGTGAAGATATTTAGTCTTCAGTCTTCATCTTCTATCTTCGTCTTGTTTCCATCCTTTGTCTCTATTGTTGCTAGTACCAAAGTTGTATTTTTCATGATTCTAATTATTTCCATAGTAGCTTTTGCAATGACATATTTGAGAATTTCATCTAATGCCATCATTAATATGCCTTTTATAGTGCTCCATTCATGAACACTATTTCCTTTGTACCAACAAGTTTTGTGGGAATGATTATGGCTCCCACAATTTTTACAATGAACAAGATCCCAACAATCTTCAACTTTATGTCCATATTTATTGCATTGTTTGCAACTTTGAGTGTAATTTGATTTTCTATATTCTGGATGAACTCTTATAGAAACAAATTTTTTTTTTTTTAATTTTACAACTTTCTTTGATGTCTTGCAATATGATTTCCCTTCATTATTAGCATCTTCAAAACTTTATGCATTGTTTAAGAGTCATAAGAATTATACTTTCTAATTCTCTTTGAATGAATTATATGTGCTTCGTCAGTTTTATTGTTTCATGTTGTTTTCTTTTTTAAACAATTTGTAAATGATTTTTGAAATTTTTTCTATTTTCTTTATTTTGAATAATTGTTTTTCCTTGTTTTCTAGTCACGATGTAGTTCTTTTTTCTTTTTCTTCTTATTCAAATTAAAAAATCAATCAATTCTTCAAATCTACTTTTCACTCCTTATAACTCCTAAATTATAATTTTAAATTCTTCCCTATTTCTTCAAATGCAAATTTCTTCTTTTAATCAATCTTCAAATCATCCTTCAATTTTTAAATTCAAATTTTCTAATCTTCTTTTATCTCCCAAATTTTCAAATTTAGTTTCACAACTATCTTCAAATCATTTTTTCAAAAATGTACTCAAATTTAATTTCTTATATATATTACAATAAAGAAATCATAATTTTATTTCAATAATTAAATAAAATTACACTTCTCAAGTGCCTTGACATAAACAAAAACTCAAATAAAAACAAGTTACTGAGAGTCAAATTTATAATTACAGTCAGGTAGATCGAAGAGGAAACCCCATATTCAAAACAACATGGGGATAATAAGGATAAAAATCCTTATATATCAATACATAATCATCAAAATAACCTCCATGTCCATAACCTGGATAGAAACTAGTGAAAAAGAAACCAACAGAAAGAAAATAAATAATTAAAATTTATCATAAATCTCTAATCAAATGAACAGACCCATAGTTAAAACCCAGAGCTAGTGTAGAAACTAGGGGTATGATATATGAGTGAAAGAAGAAACTCCATCCTTGATCTCTTCCATTTGTAAGAAACCTTCTATAACCTGTTGATCTTATTTTGATAACCTATCTGCTTCCTGATTTACTTCCTTATAAGCATGAGTAAAAGAGATATTTTAAAAGAGGGAAATCTCCTCCAACAACTCATCTCCCACCGATATGAGCAGATTATTTTGTAATTGAGTAGAACCATTCAATCAGTTGAACACCAAAGTAGAATATCTAAAAATTTGTAAATTTTTCATATATCTCTTCGAAGCACACTTCATTAGTAATCTCAATGCCTAAAACTCAACAAAATTATTGGAACATATCCCAATACCTACTTTAAATTTGATATAGTGGGTATCTAAGAAGTACAGATTACCTATTACGCTACTAAAAGTTGACTGTATTTGACTGGCCCCATCAAAAAATCCCATGTTTGAGAATTTTAATGAATAAATTATCTACTTGTCAAGGTTTCTTATTTTTGAAATACCCTTTGTTGATTGAGACCAAAGTCCTGACCTGAAACATGACCTGAAATAGGGGTATTAACTTCCCTTCAAAAATAACTACATTTCATGCCAACCATATACCCCAACATATAAGACATGGTAAAGAAAGAAATTGTTTCAGGTCTATTTTAAAAAACTATTGTCTTAAGCATACCTTCAATGTTTCTCCTTCCCAAATATTTTTAACTCCAATTATTTTTTCAGCTTCTAACCAAACCTGTTGAGAAAAAGAGCATTTTATTAACAAATGTGTGATGTTTTCCTCCTCTAACTAACATAACATACAAATACTTGGACCTTGTCTACTTCTCCTTTGTAAAACTTCCTAAGTCAAAGCTTTATTTCTTAAAGCTATCCACATGAAAATAATTAGCTTTTTGGGGTAGATAATTTCTAAATCTACTTCCACCGCCAAGCAGGCCCTTGGGGATTAGGGTTAAAACTTGCTTTGTAGCCAAGTCTAGCCTTATACTAAACCCTATATTTGTTGTATGTCCAAGCAATAGTATTTGGTTTAGCTCTCAGCTTGATATGACCCTTATTAAGACTATTAGTGTAAGCCTTCCCCAAAATAACCTACTTGCTAGAAAGAACAAAGACCTGAGCCTGCTTCCAACATTGGGTCTAAAGACTAGAAGAATATAATTCCCCCACATGATATAGAAAGTAAAAACACTTTTCTTGTAAATAACCTATCATAGTTGATGGCAAAAAAATGTTTTCTCCACAACCCAAAATAAAATCAACCCCTATTCTAACTTGTTCACCACTGTCCACTTTCCAAGCCAAATATTTTCCAATCATAGGAAAGACATGTATTAGATCCTTCCATTGAATGGAAATATTTTTTTATGCTTTTTAGTGAACTTTTGATCCTACGCGCATATACTTATGTTCAATAATCTTCTTCCATAATCCTTCTCTAGTCAGAATCCTCCACAAGCTATTTGTTGCCAAAGGACCAAAAAAATAGATATTTTTAAGTCTACAACCACCTTCTTCCTTTGTACTAGCAATACTCTACCACTTAACTAAAGGAATGCCTTCATGTTCCTTTCATCCAATCCAAAAAAATCTCAAGCAGGTTTTCTTATTTTCTCTAGAAATCCTTTGGGAATGAAGGCCAAGGAGTGCCAAAACACAGGAATTACCTCAAGAAAAAACTTTACAAGTGTTAATATCCCACCAATAGACAACCATCTATTACACCAATGGTTAATCCTAACTTCAATATTCTCTAAAAGCCATCCCCAATCTCTCTTCTATAACTATTTAGCTTCAGTATAAAACTCAAATACTTAAAGCCATTCTGGAAATCTAAGAGATTAAAAGAAAAAAAATTGATTAGACCCTATTCAATCTCTTACTCTATACCATTAAAGCAAATAAAGTATTTTTTAAAATTTATCTCCATGTTAGTATCAATATTGTAAGTGTCCAAGATTTCCTTCAAATTTCTAGATTCCCTTAAAATGCCATTTGTGAACAACAATACATCATCAAAAAATAATAAATGATATAAATAAAGGACCCCAACTTTGATATTGGACATTGATCCTACCCTCTTTGCATCCAAAATAGCTCTACTCAATCCTTCAACAACCAACAAAAAAAGTAAAGGAGATAAAGGACATCCCTATCTTAGTCCTCTCAAGGGTCTAAAAAATTTAGAAGTTGATCCATTGATAAGAACAACAAAATATATAGAAGAAATGCATCCCATAATCCATTTTACTATTGGATAGTTAAAACCCACATGTAAGAGCATCAATTTGAGATACAACCAAATAGTTTTATCATAAGCTTTAGATAGATCTAGTTTAAGGACCATTGTGGGAAGATTTTTAATTTTAATAAAGTAAAGGCTCTCTTGTGCAACTCATATGGATTTAAAAATATGTCTACCTACTATAAACCCAAGCTACTCCTCGAAAATAACTTCAAATAAAATATTCTTCAATATAATAGCTAGAATATTTGCAATGATTTTATAGATACAATTACACAATGAAATAGGTCTAAATTCATCAAAGTTTTCAGGCTTCTCCTTTTTGGAATCAAAGCTAAAAAAAGTGGAGTTAAAAGCCCCTAAAATCTGACCACTCAACCTAACTTCATTACTCTAAGAAGATCTTCCTCAACAAGATCATAGAAAACTAGAAAAAACTCTGTAGGCCATCCATCAAGACCCAAAATTTTAGTTCTTCCTCTGTGACCTCCTTCATAAGTAACTGATTTTCCTCCTTTATCACAAAATTAGGGAAAAAAGTAGTTAACTTTAAAATTTCCCCAATATTGACTCTATCAAGTTCTTTATAGATAGATTGAAAATGCTTTACTCCCAAATTCACTAACTCGAAGAAACTCCTAATGAGGACCCCTTCTTCATTAAGCATCTCCTATATAGTGTTAACCTTCTTCCTATGATTAGAAAAATTATGAAAAAACTTGGTATTTTCATCCCCTTTTTTAACCATACAACTCTATTTTTCATTCTCCATTCAGCTCCCCTCCACTCTAAGAATTTGTTCTTATTAACTTCTAGTTCAACCAGTCTTATTTTCTCCTCCTATTTAAACAAACCAACCTCATTCTTTTTATGAATTTCTAAAATTTCCTTCTCCACCAACTTAATATCTCTATCCATACTCTCCTTTTTAACTACAATCCAAGATGCCATAACTCTTTTTAATTTTTTTAAAGTAGTAGCAAATTGAAAACTTGTCGATAACCTGGAACTTTAGTCATAATCAATCCATTCATTTTTATTCAGTTGTTGAAAATCTTCTTCCTCCAACCAAATTTGATTGAGCTTAAAAGAAATAGCAAGTTTTACCTCCTAACTTTCTAATTTAAGAAGTATGGAAGAATGATTCGAGCCACCTCTAGTCTCAACCCATGATCATTTTTTGTCTATTTTATTGTATAATGACTCTAAGATCAAAAAATTGTCCAACCTCTTTGAGATACCTGCTTCCCTAACTCTATTATTTCTCCACATAAGCAATAACTTTATTAGTTCCAAATCAATTAAACCGGCTTATTCAATCTTATGTCTGAAGTAATTTACAAGTCTATCAAGTCTTGCAGATTCTCCCCATACCTCACTTCTATTCATAGTAAAACTCAAGTCCCCACTAATGACAACTCCTTCATCCCTAACACACCTTTAGGAGAAAAAATCATCCCATAAGACCTGCCTATCTTCATAGGGATCATAACAATTAATAATCAATAACCTCAAACCCAAGTTTTTAAAAACAAATTATGTCCACAAACTTAAAACCATAAAGGAAGAATTAGTTAAGGATATTGAGTTCTTCTAACTAGTCAAAACACCCACTAAATTTTTAGTAGCATCTACAACCAAGAACTCCTAGTCTCTAAGAAATTTACTTAACCCTTCAATTACTTTGTACTTGCCCCCATGTTTTATTATAGAAAGATAACATCTGGATTATGAATTTCCATGAACCTAGCTAAGGCAAGCCTTTTAGAGGGATTGTCAATACCTCATATATTAATAGATAACAAGATCATTTAAACATCTTAGAGGGGTTTTATCCTACTCTAAGGACCCCTTTGATAGATTTATGTTTACCCTATTGCATTTCCATCAAAGTCTTCTCTTGTGCATGAAATAAAAAAGATTTCCTACCTACTGAAGAAGTAGGAGAGTCTTTTATAAGGTCTAGATCTAACCCTAACCTTCCAAAAATTGCACAAGTTCTCAACTTGGATTCCCTTTTTTGAGAATGTAACAAATATCTGCAAGAGAAGCCCATCTCCAAACCATCCCCTAAAATAGATACCTTCCTAGAAGATTCACCTAATAAGTCAGAAATACTTCCCCTAATGGCAGAAATATTTGGATCACGATCCTTATTCAATATGTTTGAGGTTGTCAACCCATTGTCTAAATCCCTAGAAACGTCTTTTTCCTTGGGACTTCTCTTTGGAGATTCATAAGGAAGTCTACAAACTTATTTATTACCTAATTCTAAATTATTCTCCATATGTATTGGATAGTAATTATCATAAGGTATAGATGATTGACTAGTAAACTTAATAGTATCATGTTCAATTCCTTTTATAGTTTTCTTTATGATTTTATCTCCTTCTCTAGCAACTTGTGAATAGTGAAATGGAGATAAAGCTAGGCCCAAAATTCCCCCTTCTATAGATTTTTGGTTCCAGGTTCAACAACATCCTTTTTGCTTGTTTGTGTTGAATCAGGGAGCACTACTAAGTTCTAAAAAATAGGTATTTTTTAAATATTGTTAGCTTACTAGAAATCCCCACTAGTCATTTGTTTTATCCTCCATACTTTCTATGCGAAAGATTGAGAACATTCCTTAGCAATTTGTCCATAAACGTGACAATGAACACATCTAAAAGGAATCTTTAAATAGTCTAGGATTTGATTATGAATTGTATTCCCCACAACTATCTCCATATAGTCCAAGAAGCCTTCATTGATATCCATCTCAACCAAAACCTAAGCTACAAACCAAAAAACACTAGATTTGAAAGAAACATCTATATCCAAGGTTTTACCTAATGAATCTCCAATCTATTTCAAAGCTCTTTCATACCATAAATCCATTAGAAGACCTAGAAGTTTCACCCAAATCAAGATTCTCCTAGCAATTTCATTCCTAGGATCAAAGCAAGTCGTCCAAACCTTCAAAGCCAAAAAATAAGACCCCAATACCAATGGCCTCTCAAAACAATTTGTGCATCTTCCTCAAATCAAAAAAGAAAACCTATCCATCCTTTGGAAAGTAAGTGAAAAATCGGTCCATATCCTAAAATTGGGACCCATACCTTCTGCAACCACTCATCTAATGTAGTATCAGCTATTTGACATCCATGAAACTACTCAATAAGGGCCTTCTCTAAAAACTTCAAAATTTATTCCATCCTTAGGTCTTCCCCAAGTACCATTCTAATATTTGACCTTCTATTTTTAATCACTTTGTGTGCCTTATACACTTTAGTAATCGCAGTTGCAGTCTATGCTAATTGAAATTTTAGACCCACTCTACTTAGTGTCTTTAAATCAAGAATTTTACCAATAAAAACAAAACCAAACAAAGGAAGCTTCATTAGACAAAGTGAGTCTAGGTTGTTTGGAGCATGCTCAAGTTTTTCTTTCCTGCAATGAAATGCTTGATCATTCATTAGACCCATCACTTGAGTAGAATTTTCTGAGACACCTAAGAGTGAGCAATCAATGAGATAATTGACCTGATGTAAACCTACTAATAGAGTGTGCCATGTCTCGGGGGCTACTGACCAACTCTTGGAAGCAACCAATATGATCAAGGAAGTTGGGGTCATCTTCTATCTTAACATCAAGGAATTGCAGGATCTTCCAACGTTGTTCAATGCTCTTCTCACTCATCAATAGGATAATGCTACTGAAGATGGTGATAAAGCCCAATAGTCCTGGGTTTTGGGTTAGTGGGATTTTTTAGTTTAGTTTCTATTATTGAACCTTCCCTGTTTTGTCGGGTATATCCCTAGTTTCTTTTTTTGTCGAAAAAGGTTATTGGAATCTTCTGCTTTGTTTTTTTTTTTTTGTGTTCCCATGGAACTAGCACAACTCTTCCCTATGTCTATGGGGGTTGTTCTGTTTTTGTATCTTCAGCGCTAGATAATAGCCTTATGTAAATAGGGATTGGGACCATTCAACCCAACGATATTAATAAATTTTATTACCTACCAAAAAAAGTAACTACAATCCCAAAACTGATTAGAGTTATGGCAAAAGGTACTTCCATTCAATTTTTAGGATCCCTAGAGAAAGAGCAATTGAGATTATCAAAAATCCTACATAGTTTTGGAGGGAAAATCCCCTCAATTGTATCTATAAATAGTAGTTATTTTAGCATTAAAAATGATCGACAAGTTATACATACCATATAGATTTCCCTTCATTTTCTCTTGTATAGCAGTACTCATATTCTTGAGTGGTCTTGCAGGTATACCCTCAAGCACTTTCTTTTAGCATAATCTTGCAAATATTTTGTATTCATATATGCATATTGGAGGCTTGTGACTACTTGGTTCCAAGTTTTTGGTTCTCCCTATCATGTTTCCTTTGTGCATGTGTATTTATGCTTATATAAGTCGAGGAGAAAAAGTGTTCACTGTGCTGGCGAATTATACTCAAGGCTGCCATGAGGGAGGATCTTATCTTGATCTTGGCACATCGCCTTGATTAGCTTAGGTTTTACTTTCCTATTGTTTTATTTTTTGCATTTTCTCTAACCCTTTCCTCTAAGTTGTTAGATTATGGTTGTGCATCCGAAACATCTTAAAAGGAGTTGGCCTTGTAAAAAATCCTGGAGGCCCCCAATAGAGCCCAACCCGCGTGCTCTCAGGACTAGCCCTATTGTGTTGCTCCATGCAAGGCACGATAGCCCTGATCATCTGGTCCAAACCCCATCCACAACCCAAGACAATCAAAGAAGACAAAAAATCCTATATAACCAATTGAAAAGTTAATAGATTTTTATCAAATGACATCAGTTGAACCTATTAGATTTCTCAACTTTCAAGGAGAAAACCAAGGTTCAAATCTTGGCAAACAATACATGCATAGTTGTCAAGTTGTTGTAATACCACTATGTGATCATGATGTAATATAGGTGTATTCGTTTCAATCCCATATATCCCATTGAAAGAAATAAATGAATTACAATCAATACTACAAAATTAAAATTAAATATTTTTAACATAATCACTATTTAAATTTAAAATTGAAAGAAAATTCATCAAATTCATTATCAAGTTCTTGTAATTCCATTATATGGATGGTCAAGATGTAATAGGGTAGGGTTGTATCAATCCCATATAACCCATTGAGAAAAATTAAACAAATTACCATCAATAGTACAATATCAAAACCATCAAGTGACATTAGCTCAATCGTTAAATTCCTCAAAATTTCAAGGACGATACCTAGGTTCGAATATTGCTAAACGATATATGGATAATGTCTAAGATCTGTTGTAATACCATTATGTGGTGATGATGTAATACAGGTTAGGTCAATTTTAATCCCATATAACCCATTGAAAAAAAGTACAATTTCCAAATTAAATATTTTTAGCATAGTCACAATTTAAATTAAAAATAAAATAAAATTATGTTAGGACCCTCCTAACATGTCCTAATTACTTATATTATTTATTCATTATATTCTAGGGTCACAACCCTTCACTCTTACAACTATTAGACTAGGTATTTAAATGCAATCCACATATGATAATAAGGCATCATCGAAAAAATATATAAATTAAGTCTATTGTGGGTTTTCTACCTTACAATCAAAAAGTGATTCAATATAAAAACGATCTTGCTTCCCGCACCATTTAGTTTCATACCATCTGGATCAGAGCTAGATCAAGGAGCAAATTCACCATTAAATTTTTTTTCCCACCGCACATTTCAGCCAGTCCACATTCACGAGGATGCAAACAACATTCACGCTTCATGGATCCGTGTCAAAATCCTCGCAAAAAATTAAACCTTCTCCTAAGGTATGAATTAAGTTGTCTTACACCCAAATTGCTCGACCTTTCGCGTGGTGACCGGTGGCTATTTTGAAAAAGCTAAAATCTTCAACGCAGCATCAAGGCTTTTCGATGTCCGAAATGCAAAGGACAAAAAATTAAAATTGATTTGTTTATTTTATTTTTGCTCACCTAGTACCAAGTCATATTGATCGTTACCTACACCAACCGCAATGGTTGAAGGACGACGATCACTGGATTCCATTCATGAGAAACACGAAAGGCTCATTGAAGAAGTTCAACAGGAAAGAGAGGAGAATACCCGTACCACAAGAGAACTCTTCGAGAAAATATTTGCAATGGATGTTAAACTTGATGCCATCAGTCAAAATCGAGCAACAACACATGCAAATTCACCCAACCACGGGTCATCAAACCGAGCAATGTTAGGAGGTCCACAAACTTCCATTCTACCACGGACGACCAAATTAGACTTCCCAAAATTTGAAGGAGGAGACCCTACAAACTGGATCTACCGAGCAGAGCAATATTTCTCACTAAATCAAATTTTGAAAATGCAAAAAGTGCATATCGCCTCCTTCCACTTGGAAAATGACGCCATCCAATGGTACCAATGGTTCGAGAAAACTAACGACACTCCGACGTGGTCAACCTTTACATAGAATCTATTAGTGCGATTCGGCCCTAGCAAGTTTCAAAGATTTACAGGGGCCCTCACTAAATTATGCCAAACCACTTCGATAAGCGAATACCAAGCAGAATTTGAAAGGCTAGCTAATCGAACATCCGGATTAGACGTTGCCTTCTTTCAAGAATGTTTTGTCAGCAGATTAAAAGAAGAAATTCGAATAGAGGTGCAAATGTATAACCCTACAAACATGTTAGAGACCATCGGCTTGGCAAAATTAGCGGAGGACAAAATCAAGGCACGAAATCGGTTCACAAAACCAACTTGGGGGAAACCATCAAACACTTATACCAACCCCAAACCAATGCAAAATGGATGAACCCAAAACTCCTACACAACCCCCAAAATTAACCCCGCTCTACCAATTAAGCGTCTGAGTTTCGAGGAAATGAAGGAAAGACAAGCTAAGGGTCTTTGCTACCATTGCGATGAGAAATTTGACAAAAATCATAAATGTGCCTCACGGAAATTATATATTCTAGATGCCACAGAGGAAGGGAATTCTATCGAAGAGGAACCTGAACTCGAAGTAGAGGTATTATCCAACACACTTGAAAGTGATGAAGAAAATGCACCAAAGGTTTCCTTCAACGCCCTTACTAGATTTTTTGCCCCTCAAACAATGCGAGTTAAAGGGTATTTTAAGAAACAAAACCTTATCGTGCTCCTAGATTCTGGTAGCACGCACAATTTTATCGATCCAAAGGTGGCTAAACAAGCAAATTGTTTTATATACCCTTGCAATAACTTCGAAGTGATGATTGAAAACGACGAAAAAAAGGCATGCAAAGGAAAATGCATAAATATAAAACTAACTATGGGGGTTTATAACATGAAAGGCGACATGTACGTCCTACCCCTAGGTGGGTGCGACATTGTACTAGGCGTACAATGGTTACGAACCTTGGGCATAGTCCAATGGGAATTTGATGAACTATGGATGAAATTCATAGCAAAGAACCAAACCTATATTATCCAAGGCCTAAAATCAAGACCTTCCCAAATCGTCAGCTCGCATAGAATGGAGAAAATTATCCGAAGAGGAAACAAAGGAATGGTCGCCCAATTATTTTCAATTCAACCTAGTCACAAAGAAGACGAGACACCAGAGTTACAAAAGATTTTAGACCACCATAAGGCGGTATTCAATGAACCAAAAGGACTACCTCCACAACGAAGTCACGATCACACTATTCCACTATTTCCGGGGCATCAACCTCCTAATATTAGACCTTATCGTTATCCATACCTCCAAAAGACCGAAATAGAGAAATTAGTACAAGAGCTTCTTAAGGTAGGAGTCATTAGACCTAGCAAAAGCCCTTACTCCTCTCTAATTATTTTAGTTAGAAAAAAGGATGGCTCGTGGCATTTATGTGTCGATTTTCGAGCGCTTAATAAAATGACCATCAAAGATAAATTTCCTATTTCGGTCATAGACGAGCTATTAGATGAACTCCATGGGGTAGCTTATTTTTCCAAGTTAGACTTACGGTCAGGCTACCACCAAATACGAGTCAATGAAAAGGATATTCCTAAGACGACCTTTCGCACTCACGAAGGGCACTACGAATTCTTGGTGATGCCATTT
This sequence comes from Wollemia nobilis, assembly GCA_028583015.1. Taxonomy (NCBI): domain Eukaryota; kingdom Viridiplantae; phylum Streptophyta; class Pinopsida; order Araucariales; family Araucariaceae; genus Wollemia; species Wollemia nobilis. The sequence goes on from JAQPPZ010003229.1 coordinate 1,159,496, forward strand.
GGCCTGACCAATGCTCCTTCTACCTTTCAAAGTCTAATGAATAAGGTATTTCACCCTTTTCTTCATAAATTTATATTAGTTTTCTTTGATGACATTTTGATTTATAGCAAAACATGGGAAGAACATTTGGACCATGTTAGACAAGCGTTCCAAATCTTGGAGGAAAATCAACTTTATGCAAAAAGATCAAAGTGTTCCTTTGGAAAACAAGAAATTGAATACTTAGGGCATATTGTCTCAAAGGAAGGAGTTATGGTAGATCCTTCCAAAATCGAGGAGGTGAAAAATTGGCCTATTCCAAAAACCTTAAAAGCTCTACGTGGGTTTCTTGGACTAACGGGATATTATAGAAAATTTGTCCAAAATTATGGTAAAATCGCTGCTCCTCTAACAACATTACTTAAGAAAAATGCTTTCAAATGGTCGTCTAAAGCGGATGAGGCCTTTATCACCTTGAAAACTGCAATGTGTACCACCCCTGTTCTAGCCATGCCCAACTTTTCTAAACCATTCGTCATTGAAAGTGACGCTTCGAGAATAGGAATGGGAGCCGTACTCATGTAGGATGAAAGGCCTCTAGCTTTTATAAGCAAAGCATTTTCTCCTAAGAATTTAGCTCGCTCTACGTATGAAAAAGAGATGTTGGCGATTGTCCATGCTATTCAACATTGGAGGCCTTACCTTATTGGCCAACATTTCATTATATGCACCGACCATCATAGCTTGAAGTATTTTTTGGAACAAAGGACTAATACCCCGAAACAACAAAAATGGGTTACTAAACTTCTTGGCTATGATTATGAAATTACATATAAAAAGGGAAAGGACAACATGGCAGCCGATGCACTTTCTAGAAAATTTGAAGATATGCCTCAAGTCCATGCTCTTTCCTCCCTTATTCCTAAATGGGTAGATGAGGTGCATGAAGAATGGATAAATGATCCTACTATCCATGCCTTAATTCAACAACTTCAACATAATCCTAGTAGCAAACCTCCATACACTTGGAAGGACAATATATTAAGATACAAAGGGAGGATGGTCCTCACCCCCAATTCAACTTATCATGAAAAACTTCTTCATGAGTTACATACCTCACCCACTCGCAGGCCACTCAGGGTTCTTAAAAACCTATAAAAGAGCCACTACCTCCTTCTATTGGGTAGGAATGAAAAATTACATCAAAAACTTTGTAAAAGAATGTGAAGTTTGCCAAAGACAAAAGGGGGAGACCCTCGCTATTCCAGGATTACTTCAACCTCTTCCTATACCCACCAAAACATGGGCAGATATTTCTATGGACTTTATTGAAGGATTACCAAAATCAGGAGGAAAAACAACCATTTTTGTAGTCGTTGATCATTTATCTAAATATGCCCATTTTTGTTTCGTGGCTCATCCTTATACCGCTAGCACTATAGCCCACCTCTTCCTAGATAACATCTTTAAATTACATGGTATGCCCTCCACAATTGTTAGTGACCGCGACCCAACTTTCACTAGCACCTTTTGGAAGGAATTGTTCAAATTACAAGGTACTCAACTTCGTATGAGCTCCGCTTACCATCCTCAAACCGATGGCCAAACAGAAGTTGTAAATAAATGCTTGGAAACATACCTTCGATGTTTTGTTTCTACTCAACCACTCCATTGGGTAAAGTGGCTTTCACTAGCGGAATGGTGGTATAACACTTCATACCATACGTCCATCAAAATGACTCCTTATGAAGCACTATATGGTCAAACACCACCATCCCTCACTTCCTATATTCCAGGGACTACAAAAGTCCATGCGGTGGAAACGGAACTTGCTAATAGAGATGACATACTACGGATCCTAAAAGAGAACCTACACACCGCCCAACATCACATGAAGCAGCAAGTCGATCAACATAGAAGCGAACGTAGTTTCCACGAGGGTGATATGGTTTTCTTACGTCTCCAACCTTACCGTCAATCCTCTCTTAAACAAAAAGGTTCTCGAAAGTTAGCACCCAAATTTTACGGGCCGTATAAAGTTCTCCAACGTATTGGGACCGTTGCTTACAAACTAGAGCTTCCTCCCTCTTCCAAACTTCACCCCGTATTTCATGTATCTTGCCTTAAGCTCGCAGTTGGAGCCCATATCACGACACAACCCACTCTCCCTAAATTCTTCGATGATGGAGTACTTCTAGTCGAGCCAGAAGCTATCTTGGATCGCCGCTCTCGTCACCTTCATACTCGCGATATCACGAAAGTTTTAATCCATTGGAAAGGTCTACCTTTAGAAGACGCAACGTGGGAAAATTTTCAAGATATCCAAGCAACAATTTCCAAAATTCTAGCTTTGAGGACAAAGATTCTTTTAAGAGGGGTGGCATGTTAGGACCCTCCTAACATGTCCTAATACTTATATTATTTATTCATTATATTCTAGGGTCACAACCCTTCACTCTTACAACTATTAGACTAGGTATTTAAATGCAATCCAAATATGATAATAAGGCATCATCGAACAAATATATTAATTAAGTCTATTGTGGGTTTTCTACCTTACAATCAAAAAGCGATTCAATATAAAAACGATTCCTCCTTCCGCACTATTTAGTTTCATACCAAATGAGAGTTATAATCAATGATATATATATATATATATATATATATGATATATATATATATATATATCTATCTATATGGTTCTACTCTTTGGAATGGTTTAAAAAATATATTGATCTTATGATTAAAGGTTTAAGATGGGTGGTGGGAACTAGAGAAAAAATTTCTATTTGGATGGATACTTGGTGTGATAAAAAACCACTCAATTTAGATTCGATTTTGAAACCTTGGATGAGATTGCTTCAAGACAAATATGGTGATAGGGTTTCAAACATTTTGTACAAGGATCGAGAAGGAAGATACAAATGGAAAGAAGATTTTTTTACAAGTATACAAGACATTGATGCTAGGAGGCAATTGAGTAGAAAGATAACAACTGTGATTATTTTAAGGGGTGCCAAGGATAAATTGATTTGGGAGTTGAATAGCTCAAGAGAATACACAACAAGAAGTGGATATAATGTTCAACACCAACATAATAATAATATCACTAGAATATGGAGAGATATTTGGGATAGCCCAAGCATTCCTAAAGTTAAAATGTTTGTTTGGCTAGTAGGTCATAGAAGAATTTTATCCTGGGATAACCTTATGAAAAGGGGTTTTCATGGCCCCTCTCAATGTGTTTTCTGTAATAAGGAGGAGGAGAGTATTGACCATCTCTTGGGACATTGCTCAATAGTTTGGAATCTATGGCAATGGATTCTTAATATGTTTGGTAAATGCATGGTGATGAATAGCAGAATTGAAGATTGGTTAAAGCAATGGTAGAGCACTTATAAAAGTGAGGCTTTATAGACAATATGGGATATATCAAAAGATACAATACTTTGGACTATATGGCTAGAAAGGAATAGAAGAATATTTAAAGGAAAGAAAAGCAATTTAGAGGTAATGAAAAAGAAGATATGTTTAGCCATAGAGGAGTCTAAACCAACCCTATCAACTCACCCAATCCCTAATTTGGAAGCAAAGAGTCTTGATAGATGGAGTCAAGTCATTAAATGGAATTATGATGTTGGGTACAAGAGAAGCAAAAATAAGGTAAAGAATATAAAGTGGAAACCACCAGATGTGGAGTGGGTTAAATTGAATTTTTATGGAGCATCTAAAGGAAATCCAAGACCAACAGGAGGAGGAGGAATAATTAGAAATAATAGAGGAGAGATTTTGTCTCATTATGCTTTCAATAGTGGATTTAAGACAAATAATGAAACTGAAGCTTGGGAAGCTTTAGAAGGGTAAAAAATATGTAAACAAATGAAATGGAATAGAGTATGGATGGAAGGTGATTCTCTCATAGTAATAAATGCAATTTTGAGGAAAGCAAAGGCTCCATGGAACATACAAGAGATAATTGTGGAAATTCAAGATCTTGCTAAAGAGTTTGAAGAAATTAGGTTTACACATATATTAAGGGAAGGAAACAAATGTGCAGATAAGCTAGCCAATAGAGGGGATTTTGATTGAGGATCGTGAAGTTAAATTCTCCTTTCCATGGTTAGAGGAAGTAGAAAGTTTAGTTGAAGTCGACAAAAAATGTTGATTGCCTAAATCAATTAATGATTAAGATTTACTTTAATGTTTTCCATTGGTAATATCTAATTTATTTTGTAACAATAATGTGTTTTCATTTAGACTATTTATTATAATTTTTGTGGTTGCACTTGTGTTTCAAGAAGGAAACTAGCAATCCATATTTGGTAAAGCGGACTATGATAGTGCAATGTTTTAGAAATATTACTCTACTAAGATGCAAGGCATAGATAGTAGAGGTGAATTTTTGGCATTGTGAAGGTTGCTATAGAAAAATGTCAAGAAAGATGCTAAATTTTGGAGTAATTGTATTCATACAAAGATTTGAAAAGATCCAAAAAATGAAAATCAAGAATTCAAGCATTTTATGTAAAATGATGTAGGTTTCTAACTATAGCATCTCAATTGAGATGAGAAGTGTATCTATTTGTAAACTCTCAAGCTCTAAAGAAGAGAGATGTAATTTGTCAAGGGTGGGAGACCCGAGTACAACCCCTTATTATCAAGCAAATATATATATATATATATATATATATATATATATATATATATATATATATATATATATATATATATATAAAGCTATGTGTGGCTTCTATTGGGGTCACTTCCATTACAAAAATAAAAAATTAAATTGCTTTTATTACATTTCTAACAAGTTAATTAAAGCATATCCATCTTTGCCTTTCTATCAAAGATATTCTCCATTTTTCTCAAACTGCTAAATTTTCATAATCAACTTTTTTTTAAAGGAACTAAAAACAAGAACAATTCTTACATGACACATAACTCCAACATATAGAAGGAAAATAAACATAATAGGCATCCATAAAAGAGGAAATTAATTCGATTATATTATTTTTCTTCTATAGCAAAGGTTCTTCCTCCTTTAGGGTGGCAATTTGTTCACTTCAAGCTCCTGAGGTAATATCTAGTTGTAACACATTTTGTAGGATCTTCATTTTTAGAAAATTGACCATCATTGATTGTTTCATAATTAGCTTCAAGAATACCATCTAAGGTGCTAATATTTTCCATGGAATCGTTTGGATGGTCTTTAGTAACCATTTGAATTTTATCAATGATCTGATTCAAATTCTCCTTTTGGGATTGAGTCTTTTGTTGCTCACATGATTCTTGCTAGATAATTGGTGCATTTGGAGGATGAGCTTCTTTCTTTTGAATTGGGACATTTGAAGGTTTTGAATCATTCACATGCAAGGCCTTCTCCACCAAGGAGGAATCAAAGCATGATCGGATGATAGAGCATCTCTTCTTCAGATGGCCATATTGCTGATAGCCATAACATCTTAGGTAGAATTTTTCATATTCAATATTTTGGATCCATTCCCCTTTGCTTGAGGAGATAGTAATGGATTGAGGCCCAAGAAATAAAATATTCATCCAAAAAACCAATCTTGCTTTACTTATATTAATTCTACTAGACAAAATTTCCTCTGTTTGGGCATCAATATACTGGAATGCACCAATGATATTATCGATTTTGATGAAAATCTTCTCTCCCCAAAACTTTACAGGGAGAGCATAAAGATTCACCTAGATTGGAAAGCCATTAACTTCTTTTGTAGAGGGGTTGAAACTAGGAGTCTAAGGTGTTAAAAAGATACCCCTTTGTTCGAAAAACCAATTATATCTATAATCCATTACCCTATCTCTATTTGCTAAATTAGAAAAGGAAACATAAAATAAATTTTTGGGTAGAAGAGTTACTTGGAATTTTGTATTGATCCATCAGTATTTAATGTATTCTTTTAGATCCTCTAGGCTTGGTCTTTTGCCCTTGAGTTTGCAGATAATTGTTTGGGCTTCATGATCAATCAGATCCAACCCAAATTCATCCTCTAAAATATTAATAGAGGGCAGAGGTTCATCCACCCGCAAAGCCAAAGATCCTTGAGAGATATTTCTTTTGATCAAAGAGGCTTTCTCACATACTGAAGAGATGGTCTATGAATAACCCTCTTTCTTCAACACTTGACTGCACCTAGGTTTTGCATCCCTTTTGCGAAGACTATAGCCAAATTTGTCGCTTTGTTCTATCGCTTGACTGCACTTAAGGTTTACACCCCTTTTACGAAGACTATAGCCAAATTTATCGCTTTGATGCATCACTTGACTGCACCTAGTGTTTACACCCCTTTCACGAAGACTATAGCCAAATTTGTCCAAATTATAATCAATATTACAATATCAAAATTAAATATTTTAATTTTTTACAATTTAATTTTAAAATTAAAAGAATATATACTTTGAGACAAATTATTTTATAATAAAAAACAAATATTATACTTACACAATATTTTATCTTATTATCTAATAAACTATTTAATTAGTTATTAAAATTTATAAATTATATTACAAATAATAAATCAAATTTTTTTCTTAGATAAAAAGGGTTGTACTTGGTTCCACCTTTGACAAATCACAACTCTTTTCTTTCAAATTTGAGAGTTTACAAACAAATTCAATTCTCATATTGAGTTGCTAAAGCAAGACACCTGCATCTCTTTTTCGAAAAATAAATTTTTTATTTTCATCCAATATTTTTCAATTTTCTTTCTACATAAATATTTAGAATTTAACATTCTTCTTAACACTTCCTTGCAACATTACACTATCAAAACTCCACCTTTATTATTAATAAAATAGTATTTCCAAAACTTCTTGTTATCTTAATCAGTTTTTCAACTCTATACGATTAGTTTCTTTCTTTATACATAAGTACAATAATTAATCAACTTCATTTGACACTTGTATACTATTAATTAAAAAAACTATATAATTAAAATAGATAAAAATTGTATTACATTTTGAACATAAATGATGTTATAACAACTTAAAAGTGTAATCCCCGTGAGTGTGGTCTACCGGCAAGGATGCCACTTGCATTATCGGTGATGTGACTCGAGTTCAATCCCCATGGTGGATGTGTATAAGAAGTATTACTCAAAAAAAACTTAACAGTATGACTTTGACTCGAGTTCAATCCCCATGGTGGATGTGTATAAGAAGTATTACTCAAAAAAAAATTAACAATATAATCCTTGACTTTGAGACTCGAGGGACAGGGCAACATTTTGGGGTTTGGCTCTTCTTAGGAGGACTCGTATAATATTAATTAAACAAATTATATAATTAAAATAGATAAAACCGGTATTATAACAATATAATTAATGATGTTATAACTTAACAATATAATCCTTGACTTTGAGACCTGAGGGACGATGCAACGGTTTAGGGTTTGGCTCGTCTTCAGAGGACTTGTATAATATTAATTAAACAAATTATAAAATTAAAATAGATAAAACATGTACTACATTTTGAATATATAATGATGTTATAACAACTTAACAATATAATACTTGACTTTGAAACTAGGGGACAACACAACGGTTTAAGGTTTAGCACTTCTTCGAAAGGTCCAAGGTTCAAACCGTGGCATGTGTGTGGTTGTGTGTTAATCCTCTATAAATAAGTTTAGCTCTCAATCTTATGAGTGGTCATGGATGAGATGAGAATGCTCAACATTAAGTAGGTCTAAGGTTCAAACTTTGGTGTGGTTGTCCTTTGTTGATAAGTTTAGCTCTCACCCTTACGAAGGGTCATGGATGGGATATGAATGCTCAACCTTAAGTAGATCCAAGGTTCAAAATGTGGTGTGTGTGGTTGTATGTTAATCCTCTATTGATAAGTTTAGCTTTCGACCTTGCGAAGGGTCATGGATGGGATGGAAATGTTGAGCCTTGCGCGTCGGTCATAGGGTTTTTTCATAGTAACCAAACAAAATAATAACTATAACTTAACAATTATACATGTAGTGTTTATTAAAACAAAAATATGAATTTCCTTTAATTTAACTAATTAAATCTATCATAGTTGATATTTTAAAACTCATATACCCTAATCACACTACTTAATAAAAATATGTATATATCTAATTTTCTTTGTCTTGGGAAGAGTGCAACCTTTCGAGCTTTGGCTCTTATTTGGGAGGTCCAAAATTCAAACCACGGTGTGTGTCTGTGTTAAATTACCTATTGATAAACTCAGCTCTTCTCGTTATGAAAGGTTGGGATAAAGATACCTAGCCCTTAGCATTAAATTCCTTATTGATAGGCTCAACTCTCCCCTTAATGAGAGGTCATGATGGAATAAATACACCTAACCTTTAACATTGATTATACGGATTTCTCATACTAACCAAAATCTAGAAAAAAAAAAAACTAATTTTTTTTTATATATGATATGAAAATTGCAGTCCCTTTATTATAAGCTTTATAACACTTCTTAATATATTATATGGTTCTAAATGTGATATAATTTTTTTATTTTTTTTAAACATAAGTTATATAAAATTTTAAATATATAATATAAACAAATTTCTTACCATTAATGTTTAATGTTTTTTTTTAAATTATAGTTTCAAATTTACGTTAATTTTTTATTTTTTACTAAACACAAGACACACGTATTAGAGTAGAAACTCTCTCTCAAGTAACTCATCATAATCCGGAAAAGGCTCTACAAAGTGTTTGTCTTGTTGGCATAACTTATGTCTAACTTTGTATTTTTATATCCATTTACAACTTTTTCTTTTTCCATGGCGTTGAAAATGTTTGACAGCGACATCCGACCTTTATTAAAAAAAATTCATCAACTGACTTTTGCCCGTCAACAAATGCCTTTTAAGCAGCATAATGAAATGATTGGTGCATACAGGATTTAGCTATTAAATAAGTTAAATCCTCTTTTTTTTTAACGAAGTTTCTTCGGTAAATGTGAGTATAGTTAAATCCTCTCTTTTTTAACGAAGTTTCTTCGGTTAATGTGATTATAGTTAAATCCTCTCTTTTTAAACGAAGTTTCTTCGTTTAATGTGATTATAGTTAAATCCTCTCTTTTTAAACGAAGTTTCTGCTATGATTTCGATTTTAAATCGATACATATTAATGTACTAGACAAAACTAACCTTGAACTGAATCTCATTTAATAAACTCTTAAAATTCACCAATCCATTAAAATAACCTAAATCCTGATTCAGCAAATTTTTGTGGGTTTTATTTGAAATGATATGTTGTTGGAAGATTGGCTGCATGTGCTGATAAGAAAAGAAAGGCCATCAAACGTTTGGCCTCATGTCATTTATTTGTATGTTAGAGGGAAGGTATTGTCTAATGTTTAAGGAATTTGTATTTTCAATTTTTATAATAAATATTTTTTTTATATAAAAATTATTGTTTTTATTATTATTATTATTATTATTTTTTAATTATACAACGAATTTGGGTTATACAAGAAATCTTGATCTGGTTAACTTTAGATACGGTTCAAATTCATCGAGGTTCACTTTTAATAGATAAATATTAACTTAAACAGGGTATGGTAGGAAACACATAATTGTCGACACCTAACTCATGCTTTTATTTTATTGAAGTCGTCTAGAGTTTCAAGCAAAGACGAGGAGTGATTTTTAGCTAAGTAGACAACGCGTTTAATAGAACATAATCGAAATTTTGTTTCGGAATTTGACGATTTGTTTGCACGTCACTTTAGGAGAAGGTGCCCTCTTTTCTTTTATTTTTAATTTAAAAATAAATAGTTACACACCTTTTCCAGACTTTGATAAACAAGAAGGAGAGTAACAAAATCACAAAATCCAATCTAGTGTCGGTAACGTCTGAATGTTCCTTCATATTCAAGAGAGTTGCTGAACAGGGGAGAAGCTCTTGCAATATAATCAAGATCTGAGCTGCTTCTGTCTTCAATGGCGACCACAACTTTGATCTTCATTGCGATTGCGTTGGTGGGTTCGACCTCAGCTAGCAGCCCTGGTAATGCGTCAACTGCATCCACTGCCTTGCTGTTTCTTTATATTATTTCAAGAAAACTCTGTTTTTTTTTTTTTTTGAGCGGATGAAATCAGTGTATACCAATCAATAGAGTCCACAAAATGTGTATACATCTTCAGTAAAATGTATACTCCAAGAGCTGGGTTTTAGTTTAGTCAGTCTAACAGCAGAGGGAATGAATGCATTTTTTAGGTAGGCAAATGTACAATGTGCATACCAAAAATGCGAAATGTTAATGAGTGAGCAATGCACATGAAAGTAGGCATATATGGCAATAGTAGATCACATTGTGGATACCTTCGACTATAAGATCTAGCAAGTATTTTATCCAGATTTCAAGATAGCCCAAATCAACTATGGAGGTTTCCACAGATAATCTACTACGCGTGTGACGTGGGTCATTTTGAAGGGGTTGGGTAACTTGTTCCTGGGAGTCGAATGAAATGTATGTGATCCTTCAGATCTACAATGTTTGCTTGCCTTCCTTGTTCATTTAATATGTCATACAATGTGGGTGTAATCTGTGGCTCATTGGGGGGTGGAATTGCCTGCATTCGGCTCCTATTGGCAAATTTCTCTGCAGCCAAGCTTTGAACATGATGTGCTAATAAGCAGGGGTTAATATTTGAACCCCAAGCCTCAGGGGTTTATATTCATAAATGAAAATCCCATTTATGGATCCCAACATTTTAAGTTTTAAGCCATTGATCTTCTAGAAGAGGATCATAGATCAGGTTGTCATCTTGAGCATAGCTGTTAACGTGCTCCTTTCCACTCTTCATCACCCACCCCACCCCCACCAATGTTTGCCTATTTTACAAAATTTTCATCCTTATTTTTCTGGTTAGATCATTTTGATTTGTTGGACCATATTGCAATGATTTTACTATGTCTGCTTTATGATCTAGAATCTTTGCTAATAGAAAAATTATTTTCTATCAAATTAACTGTTGGCAGTCATTGTTGTGGTGTATGGTGGTTGTCATCTAGCATGCAGTTGACGGAAATACTTTTCTAAGCTGGACATGTGGAGGTTGTGCTCTTCAACATCCACCTGCTTTTATACCTGACAACTTGCATGTGCCTATCCTCCTAAAAGATTATATGAACGAATTCCCATCGAATTGACCGAGGCAGTAAAAGAATAAAAGATGATTTCAGTTTTTGCGTAAACTCAGAAAAACCTGGTAGTGGCTTGGATCTTGAAAAATGAGAAAAATACATAAAATATTACAACTTGTCACATACAAAACTACTGTTTTAATTTTTCCTGCCACAAATCAACTTCATAGACATCAAAGAGATGTGAATTTTTCAGTTTCCAACAATCCTCCTACAGCAAGTTTGCCCTTAAAAAAGTATTAATATAAGACTAAATGGAATGTGCATTTTTTGTGTTTTGTCTTTATACTTTGGATGAGACGTCTATCTTGCAGTTGAGTCACTGAGTTTTAAGAAACTGAGTAGGTCCTCATGATTTACCTAAAATTAAATGAGTTAGTTAAATTTGCTTACTCAGCAAGAGTATTATAACAAGGGTTAATATTTGGAAAATACTTATTTTTTTGTTCCGCCTATATAACTTAGGTAAGCATATGGGGGAATGAATTCAAGATTGAGTTGATTTCCAGTAGACACGCCTCACTAGTAGGTACAGTTAGCTGGCAGCAAAAACTTCACTTCTACCCGGCTTACCTTTTTTATTTTGTGTGTTGAATAGTATTTCAGTTTGTTGTATTTATTTCAGTCATCCTCTCATTTTGGAAACAGTCTCTAAGGCTACACTCTTCCATTGAAATAGTAATAAGCTTGGCATGTGCCTGAAGATTTTCAATTCTTGTCAACCAGTTTAAAGTGAGGTCTAAACGGTGAGGTCAGCTGTGTGTTACTGTAAAATGTGAATCTCAAGGAAAGAGGGAGATGTTAAGCCATTCTACTATTTAGCTGGTAAAAATTTAGCCCTAGGAATAGATAAAACTTCCTATAGAATTTCCAGAACTAGATGAGTAGAGATGCTCTCGTTACTGTTCTATAAAGTTTTAAAACTGTAGAGATTCTGTTCAGATGTTCAAGTGGTGGTTTCGATAGAGTGGGTAGAGAACGATTTCTTCTATATATTTAGCTTATTGTAATCTGTCTTATCTTGCTTTTGACTGCTGCCTTTGCAAAGAGTTTAGGCCATAGATATATGGACTTGGAGAAATGGGAATAGGTGTCATTTGGAATTTTGCAAGTAACAAGAAATAAGTTCCAAAAATGTTAGTACTATTGCTTCATTGTGAAATTGTGATAATTGTTACAGAAACCTTTTATGCCATTCATATAGAAGATTTGAGTTCATCTTAACATTGAGAGAGAGTGGAATCTCTTACTATCCAATTACATATCTTACCTCAAACAGCACAGTATATACATCTCAAACAGCACCAGGTTTAACTATTAATCTGAAGATTCAAAGCCTTTATTGTATATTGAACTTGTTTGGATGTATTTCTGAAGACCTGTTTTTACTCATATGTAGTTAATGTTCTACACCACATTTGCTTTTGTCCCAGTAGCCAACAGAGACCCGATACTTGACCACTGGAATCCTTTTTTAATTCTTTTCCTTCTCAGTAATGATAAGCATGGAACTTATGCTCTTGTTCTAGAATTGCTAGTTTGTGTTGATTTATATTTACCAAGCATCTAATCATCCAATAATTATTCTGAACAGCAAAATAAAGTTCCAAATACTGGTAATTCTAAGCATTTGCAAATTATACTTCTGACTTGAAATGGATTTAAAAAACAAAAAAATCATGTATGTGATTCTATGTAGTAAATCAGGTTGTACTATATTGCATTCTTTAGCCATTGTGGTTAATCATTTTACATAAGTGTAGGGTATTTTAATAACAAAGCTTTAATTGTGGTCAGATCTATATTCTTTTAATCTTAAAGGTTTTTTCTTTTAAATAAATTATATGTGGCTTTTATTGGGGCCACTCCCATAAAAATACCAAAATGTTACATTTGCTGTTAGGTCAATTAAACCATATCCAGCATGCATTTTTATCACAAGTATATTTCATTTTTTTTTTCTATCAAATATATTCTTCAACTTTCTCGAAGTACTACGTTTCCACAATCAGCTCCTTGACATCATTTTAATTAGAGAAAAAATCTCACTTAGCCAGTTGCCTTCTAAAATATTAATGTCACCAAGATGAAGATCAACACCACGATTGGCTAAATTATCTACTACCTGATTTCCTTCTCTGCAAATATGCTCACATTTCCAAGAGATTGCCTCCAATGATAGATGATATATCCAATCCCCACATCCATTTTTGTTGATAGCTTTCACGATAATTTGTATATCCCCTCAGTTGAAATATATTTCCATCCTTTTTCTATTGCAATTTTAATCCCTGTAAGAAGTGTCCTAGCCTAATATCCGCATGTGTATCAGATATATGATAGATGTAAATGGGTTACTTAATAGTTAGCACATTTACATGTTTTGATAAGATAATGAAATTTGAAAAGTAGAGATGTAGAGCAAAAATTCAGTCATTTGGTATACTTGTGCATTCTGTTGGAAATATCTGGTAGGCTTGTATGAGTTGGACTTTTTATTGTAGACCTATGATAATCATCCAAAGCTGACATTAAAATTATCTTATTTTGGGAATTGACAGACAACCCTGCTGATGTGCTTGTGGATGTACTAAACAAGAATCGTACCGATCACAAATCAACGAGCTTGAGTGATAATCCAGGATTAGCATGTATGGCCTTGCAGTACATCAAAGCCTATCAAGGCAACTGTGACGATGTTGGTCCTGATGGTAAAAAGCCTGCAGAGACAGCCTTTGTTGATACATTTGCACCCAAATGTGGAGTGGAAGTCTCAACATTAAACCCTATAACAGGGCGCATGTTGGCATGTCAATCAGATTATGTTAAACCTGCAGAAGCTTTCTCCAAGGTTCTCATTCAAAATGAGAAGAGCCTGTCTATTCTATATAATAAGAACCATACTCAACTTGGAGTTGGCATTCAAGGAACTGATGGAGGAGGACCGTACTTTTGGTGTGTGCTATTTAGCAGTGGAAACGCAACAACATCCTTCAAACTCCAAGGAGGAACAGCTATAAAACAAAGGCCTGGATGTTACAGTGGAACCAATGATCCCTGCAGTGCCTCAACAAGGTCTGGGCCCTTCTCCTTTTTAGTGGGGTTGATTCTTCTTACCTTCACAGGTGCTTCAATTTTCATGTTCTAAATGATCATGTTTATTTCAAATTCAAAAACTTCGTTATCAATTCGTCAACACGATGCACCATGTAAAGTGACTGCATGTATTGTCACATTCTTTTCGAATTTGTTAATGATTGTAGCGATAAATTTGTTATGGAGCAGATGCATAGTTAATTTGTAGTATTATCATTTGATAAAAGTTGCTCTAGGATCATTTTCGGCATGGGCAGCCTTCCAGACAGTAGAGTGTCCTGAGGAATGGATCCTGTTGAAACTTGAAAGCAAATTATCCTTGATGTTTGGTTTGAATTGTGGGATCTTCAAAGCACTTACATTTTTTGTGTTAAATCTAAAATTTGATTTCATTATTTTCTCGTTGAGAGACAATTTCATAAGCTGCTTTGGAGGTGTGGAATCTCCTTTGGTCTTTCTGCTTATAATTGTCCAAAGGATTCAAATTTCCGATAGGACCCATATGTGTATTCCCTTTTTTGATGTGCCATTCTCTTAGTGCACTGACAAAGAGCATGCACATATCAAAGTATTTGTATGGTTTGCACTGCTTTGAATATTCAGTAATATATATTATGGAAAATGTCAAGGAAACTACATGTGGCTAATGCAAGTAAATGGGATTATCTGGAAATGATTACTCCATCATTTCATTCCTCCTCCCCAATCAATTTGTTAAATACATCTTCATGCTTAATTTTACTTGAATTAGAGTGTAATCATGGACAAGTCATGCAAGCCTATCAGTTCCAGCTGTTTTTAGTTTATGATCCGATTAAGAAGACAGTGACCATGAATGATGTCACCAGCAGTCCAGCCTGTATCTTGGATGGTTACTTTGGCTAATGACTATGAGCAGACATATTAAGTTTGCTAGAGTTCTGGTGCATACTTGTCTAATTCACCAAATTTTATCAAAAATATTTGAATTTTGATTATTTCTTTTTCCCTTGGTGAACAAATTTGGTGAATTATTGCACAAACAGCAGTCAATGGCAAATGAGATAGAAATAAAAATTTAAGCATAAAACTTGATGTCTCACCACCTATTCCATCCATTTGGACATCTACTCGACTCCCTTCTGCATCTACAACACCTTAAGGCTGAAAGAAAACAACCAGGTCAACTCATTCATAAAGGCATTTGCAAATAAACCTTATTCTTGTATTAAATGTGAATTTCTTATCTATGTTTATATTTAATTTATACTAAGACATTAAATTAATATAAAATATTTATATTTTTCAAACTTAATGGTGAATTCTGTGGCTGACTTGCTTCATGGCATTTACTTTTTCCTGTTTTCTTTAATTTTAACTCTTGTCAAACTTGAACTCGAACATGAACTCAAACCAGTAACTTAGTTCTGGTGTTTTGATTAATTCTTTCAAATTTTTGAGGTGGTGAATCTGAGGGCTCAAGTGCTGCTCCCTGCAAGTAAGGACACTGAGTTGAAGTTAGTGGAGGATCTTAACTGAGGAGTATGCACTGATTGTCAAGTGATCTTGGAGATTATAACCTGATCTTAAGAGGGATGATGAATTGATCTATGGCATTATCATGAGAATTCAGAAAATTGTTCATTCAAACATGTATGCCTCCTTGGCTAGTCAGTTGCTTCTAAAGCCTTGATGGAACTCCAACTCTGGTCGCAATTGCTCTTTTGTTATTTTCAGTTGCTTCTAAACCATCGAAAAAATTGTTTGGTTTATGAAGATTGTGTTTTAGTCTCTTGCTATAGCTGCTTGGTTGTAGTTGTAACCTTTATCTATTAACATGGCTTAATTATGTACTACAGTTAATGGTCTATTTCTGGATCCATTACTAATGTTAGTTTTGGCCAATCTGGTTATAATGGCTTTTATAATTTGTCTTTTTTTCTTATTCTTTTCATGCAATGTTGGGCTGTTTTTGTTTCATAGAGGTAAAGTCTAAAGACGGTCTCTTAGGTGTATGGTACCCTTAATGAATAAGACCTCTTGTATAAACAAGGGAAAGTATGCACTTTAGCTTATTTTAGTTCAATTATATATCTATGCATTCAACCTTTTGATCAACTTCACAACTCTTATCTATACATGAATCTTTTAAGACGTATAGCTTTTATTTTTCTTTATTATATTAGATATCAAATTTCAAATCATTGTCAATATTGTACAATGTTTGTTTTATAATTTTATTTTATTATTTTGTTTAATATAATTTACTGGTATAATTATTCTCTTACCTAAGCAAACCTGGCTACTTCAAAGTGCTTTTAACTTTTAAAACATGTTGATTTTATTTACTTTCTGTTTTAAACCTATATAACTAATCTTATTATGAGTATATCTTGTTATTTTAAATTTCGGTTAATTATTTTAATTTTTAAAATTTAAATATTTTTTTATTATAGGTAACATGTTTTTTTTTATTATACACAACACGTCCACGGGATTGGAACTCTGGTCTCGGTACTCACACAGAAACATTTTGAACGTTATATTTTTGGACCGTTAAACCAAAACCCTTGGACCCTAAAATTTAAAAATCTTAATATTTAAATAATACTAATTTTATTAATGTTCACATAGAAACAATAATTGTTATTACCGTCTTCCAAAATTTCCAAGAGGAGACAATGTTATGTCTTTGGCTTTCAGGTCTATGTTCTGCATAAACTTCTTACAATCCTAGAGTTGGTAGGTGAGGTGAACTCTTGAGGATAGGCTCTTCAATTGGAATAAAATTCCCAATAGATCCCACTTCCAAAGTGAAAATTTAATTGAAAAGGTAAATCTAATTCATGAAGTCACAGATAAAAGAATTTTTTAAAAGAATATTTTAATTTTTGAGTTTTAATAATGTGATAAATTTTTAATTAATTATTATTATTATTTTAATATATAAAAAAATTAATTATATTTTATTCGTTTTTAACTACCACTAAAATTTCAATCTTGAAACTACCATTAAAATATTTATATTAATATTTTCTTACAACATGGTTAGAATATTTATCTTGGTATTTTCTTATGACATAGTGGGCCCTGAAAAGTATACATGGTTTTTAATGAGATCTTACAATGGAAACCCTTGGAGGATGGAGCCATTTGTTCTATTGACTAAGCTTCGCCTTCATAAATCAAGAGTTGATTTAATAAATAATCTTGTTTTAAGTCCATTATGTATGACGTTATATCTGCATAGTCTTGTACAGGTAACATGTTTTTTTTTTATTATACACAACACGTCCACCGATACTATGGGTCTAAGGGATTGGAACTCTGATCTCGGCACTCACACAGAAACATTTTGAACCGTTAAACCAAAACCCTCGGACTCTAAAATTTAAAAATCTTAATATTTAAATAATACTAATTTTATTCATGTTCACATAGAAACAATAATTGTTATGGCCGTCTTCCAAAATTTCCAAGAGGAGACAATGTTATGTCTTTGGCTTTCAGGTCTATGTTCTGCATAAACTTCTTACAATCCTAGAGTTGGTAGGTGAGGTGAACTCTTGAGGATAGGCTCTTCAATTGGAATAAAATTCCCAATAGATCCCACTTCCAAAGTGAAAATTTAATTGAAAAGGTAAATCTAATTCATGAAGTCACAGATAAAAGAATTTTTTAAAAGAATATTTTAATTTTTGAGTTTTTTTTTTTGGTAAGTTGGAATTATATTACAAGCGGGTTTTGAAAGGATCCCAAAAACCTTCTTACAACAGGTCAAAAGACCAAACCAAGGGTTAAAACCCAAATGACACATCCTACCCAGTGGGAGACTCATTACAAGGATGAAGATAAAATCTTGTCTAGCGGGAAACATCCGAAGACCACCACAAAGGAAATCCCGCCCAACGGGAAAAACCGGAAGTTAAAAAGGGAAAATACCGCCCAGCGGGGACCTTAGCAAATTTAAAAACCTTCCCAGCAGGGAAAACAACAAAAAAAATTACAATCCCGCCTCATGGGGAAAAAACCGCACAATCTGGAAATCCTGCCACGTGGGGAAAACAAGCATGTTTAGGAATCCTGCCAAGTAGGAAAGGCACACAAACCCTAAACCAGCATGTTTGAGAAATCCCGCCTAGCGGGAAAACCAACAAAATTGGAAGATCCCACCTACGGGAAAACCACCAAACCAACCCTAAACCGGGTGTGAAGGGTCCGCCCAGCGGGGAAAAAAACTAGCAGCAAAGGAAGGTCCCGCCCCGCGGGAAACCCAAAAACAACAGGAAAACCCGCCTTGCAGGAAAAAAATAGCAGCATGCCCAGAATCCCGCCTTCAGAGAAACTAGCAAGATAAGGCGAACTCGCCCAGCGAGAAAAACCAGCAGTACGCCCAAGACCTGCAGACAAACCCACGACCCCCCATCGGGGAAAACCAGCACGCCCTGAACCTGTAGAAAATCCCGCGAACTCATGGATCCCGCCCAGCGGGAAAACCAACAACATGCCCAGAAGAACACAACCCCTGCCAAACAGGAACCCCGAACTCCCCTGCCAAACAGGAACCCTGAACTGGGATGCAAGCTGCAGAGGAGAGACAGGGAAGCTGTCCCGTGAGCGTCCATGACTGAGAAGGATTTTGATGGGTAGAAAAAATAGCGGAAGCCATTGCATTGTAAGATCTTGAGCCCCCATCCCAAGATCAAACCCTGAAAGGAAACAAGCCATTAAAACAACCATCAAGAAAACTTCTAGCCCCACCATTGTCTGTCAGGGAATGGATCCAAGGAGAGATGTAGCTGCATGCATGGGCACCCCCGAGACCCAAACAACAGACTACAGAAAGATCTCTGAGATCCATCCACAAGAACAAACAAACCCCGGATCTACAAGGAGATCCCGAAGACAAGGGTTTCATGGGGCGACTAGGAAAACCATTTACGGGAAAAGGCGCCCCCCGAAGCCAATAGAACGCAGATGAAGATCCCGAGCAGCAACTAGAAAACCAGATCCATCCCTCTTCCAACAGCCCCGAAAGCACGTTGGAAACCCGTCGAACCAGGAAACTCAGGGCAAGAAACCACCAAATCCTCCTTGCAGACTAGCAACCCCGACTAGCAACCCCGTCGAGAGGGAAACCTGAGAAAACAGGGGAACCTAGAAACTAGGCCTGAGAGCAGACCCGGGAGAGGAACAGGGAAATGGAGAAGTGGGACTGGTCAGACCTAGGGAACCTGGTGCTGGAGCCATCCCTCCCTTCTTAATTTTTGAGTTTTAATAATGTGATAAATTTTTAATTAATTATTATTATTATTTTAATATATAAAAAAATTAATTATATTTTATTCGTTTTTTACTACCACTAAAATTTCAATCTTGAAACTACCATTCAAATATTTATATTAATATTTTCTTACAACATGGTTAGAATATTTATCTTGGTATTTTCTTATGACATGGTGGGCCCTGGAAAGTATACATGGTTTTTAACGAGATCTTACAATGGAAACCCTTGGAGGATGAGCCATTTGTTCTATTGACTAAGCTTCGCCTTCATAAATCAAGAGTTGATTTAATAAATAATCTTGTTTTAAGTCCATTATGTATGACGTTATATCTGCATAGTCTTGTACGTGTTTGAATTAGTTTTGGCCTTTGCACTACAATTTCACAACCCAAATTAACATTTTGATCAAAGGTAAAGTTAAGAGCCGACAGTCAGAGCAGGGAGTTAAGTCAAGTGGTGTTTAAGTATGTAATTTTATTTGATTAAATAGGAGAGTTGGTTATAGTTATTATTTTTTAGTAGTTGGTCAGTATAGGATTCAAATCACCAACAAACCTATTCGTCTTGTTCTTGTTGACCCGACGTGAAATGGGGATCACCAGTCGCTTGGGGTTCGCACTTTGTCGGTTTGGTGCACACTCAGAGGATTCAGAGTAGACTACTACCTTTGCAAAGGGTTGGCTTCCCTCCTAAGGTTTGAACCTAGATCTCTTCTTGGTAAGTGCCTAGCCACACCTACACTTACCAATCCACCTAGCCCTTGGGGGTGTAATTTACTACTTAGTAGCTAAGCCTTGGAGGTGTAATTTACTACTTAGTAGCTAAGGTTTTAAAAACACATGGCATTATTTTGGTTTTTTTTTTAATAAGTTATTCTTTTTCATTTTTTAAGTTTTTGCATGACATTCAAGAATGTAGGTATGTGCACAATATTTTTTAATGTTTTTTTAGCATTTAGTGCTAGCTATTTTATCTTGATGTAGTTGAGTTTGATACATTTAGGTGTGTACCCATTTGGCCTTATCTTAACCTAGTTTTTTTTTTACCACTTGCTTTTATTCTGCATCTTTTAAAGGATATTTTGCTTGCATATTTCTTGATAGAGTATTCTTGTGAAACGTGGATATGCTTTCTAAAGCATGAGATAGATGTGTTTGGTAACTTTGCTTTTAATATAATTGTTACAAGAACAAGTATAGATAATGGGAAGGAATCTATAAATAATGTACTAAAATAGAAGAAGAATCAAGCACAAAAATAGTCTATTATATGATGCTTTGAAAAGGTTTAGATGTTAAATTTGTATATAAGTAGTTGCATATAATTGCTACATAATAGACAAAATTGTACTTTGTTGAATTCTTCTTATATGTACATCCAAAATCTGTACATATATGGTCTAAAATTACAAATTATTCGTTATTAACGACGCTTGTTTTCTGAGTTATGTAAGGGAGTCTAGTTGATTTCTCTGATAATACATAGAATCCATAATCATGAACATGTATAGTATAAACTGAATTCAAACCATCATGTTGATTCCTCCAATAAAACATACCCTACCTATGTACCATATTAGGTTGAACTTCTGAACCGAAAGATAAATGATGATGTGATATTCTTGACAAATCTATATCAAAAGAAGTTAGCAACCAACATCTTCACCTAAATTGTTTTCACATAATCTATCTACTAATGGACATGAAAAGTGACAACTACCTAAACATGGACCAATAAAAAATTAATTTCATCTAGGCATGTTTGCCATTTTTTACCTTTTTCCTTTGTGAATGGAAAGCTAAATGTGTCATACTTTGTTGCATCTTCATTAAGATCTAGTAAAACCACATATCCATTTATTTGTTTACATAAGAGACTTATCCAACTCGAATGTCTTCTCTCTTACCTATTCAATGGAAAACTTTACAAGTTAAATCCTAATCACTTTACAACAAAAGCAATCAAGTCAACAAAATTACCTATCATTCGAATCTAGATCTCTATCAAGCTAGAATAACTTGACATGTTTCTCACTCATTTCTTTTGAAATCCAAGAAACAACTTCATTGAAAATGAGTCCCTATGAATGATTCAATGGTGGATTATCTATTACATACCCTAAGTATTGGCATGACGCATCCATAACATCCCTCTAGCTCTCATCTTATGAATGTTTTCAAATATGTTTCTCAAAGTGTCCCTATCAATATCACCTACAAGTGGAAATAACAATTTCTAAAAACAATAGAACCTAACTTGACAACATTATTGTCATAGGACTCATGCGTTCTTGTTTGTTATATCATTATCAACATCATCATTGACATCAATAACACCACCATTGATATCAATAACATTGTCATTGGCATCAAGAACATGGTCCTCATCAAAGTTCTCTAGAACATCACTCCAATCTTCAATCACATCATCGATGGTTTATTCAATTAAATTATGCTTAGTCATATGAACGTCGATGTGCTTGAATAGAGTACAGACCTTCAAGACACGTGCATATTAATTACCACGTATTCCCAACTTGCATTTGCAAGTAAAGAAATGTAAAAAAATACATTTAAGAGTACTAGTAAGAAAATAACATTACATAAATAATTAAGACAATGTTTATAAAAAATGGCATGAGACAATGTTTGTACCAATAAGACATCTAGAAACAAGATAGAAGGTGGATGTCTTGAGTGCACTTTGACTTCTAATCCAATATATCATAGCAAGATTAGGATGTGTTGAATAGTCCTCATCAGGTATATGCATCGACAATTCCATCTTTATGTTGAGTTACATGTCCTTTAAACTTGAGTAGTCTTAATGGTGAAGACTTTGGAACTCTAAATAGGAGATCCAAGGTTCAAATCTTAAGGGGGTAGGGTTGTACACCATCTTTTAGTAACCAAAGTATGGTTATATAACCATATATTGGATAAACAACATCCTCCATGAGGATCATCCCATATAGCCTATGGTCTCATCGATGTTAAAAACTATTTTATTTTTTATCTTTATAACTCTTCTAAAAGTCAACAAGCTTTAACTATGACCTATTTCTATAATATGGATCAACTCGCTTGACAAGTGTAAAAACAAACCAAGATTATATATAAAAATATTTCTTTTGTCAATCATTGAAGAATCTTAAATTTATGAGAGAGTGGTAAGACTGGATGGATGCATTATTGTCTTGATTTGCATGAGGAAAATTTAAGTAACAATTAACCAATATATTTGAAATTGCACCACCTACATTGTCAATATAATAAAACTTACTTTAAAAATAAAAACATATTAACATAAAAATAAAAAGTTACTACCTCTTTCCTTTGCCTTGAACCCATGTTTTATGGAAGAAGCCACAAAAATTAAGCTATCCTACCCCAAATATCTAAAAGAATGATCCAATCTTATAATTGAGTTGTTCCTCATCCTTAGCATGCTAAAGTATATTATATCTGCCAGTTGGGAAGGATTTGAACTTCCTTGTAGGGTCTTTGATATGTGCATAAGCATTCTTCAATCAAGTCTTGTATACATACGAAATGCATAGCAGCATGGGGCATTAGGTGATACATAATAGGTGTGGTATCAAAGCTCAGTGGTATCCGCAATCATGCAACAGTCGTTTAATGTTTGTCAATTGGTTGTATTACTAGAATTTCATTAGCTTTCTTTAACCCAATTGACTAGGATTTATAACGAAAAAAAAATTAGGTTGAATGATAGGCCCAATATTAAGGGCTTAATTTCTATGTCCTAAAGAATTAAAGTTCCATTGACTTTAATTAACCTAACTAACTAAAATTTATAATAACAACACTCCAATAATATTATTGATTAATCATGATGCAATAAATGTAAATAGACGCTCAGTGGTGTTCGTACTTATGCAATTAATTATGTTCTGCATGGTTTTCGTTCAATTCGCAGTAATGAAGGGACATTCATGCTCCCCGTGCACCCCGCACCTAGTTTTAATATACATGACATATGTACTCTCAATAGGAAGTTGAGGTGTCTCCGTGCAACAACTCCCTACAATGACCGGCGTGGCCGTCATTTATTCCCTAAAAAATAATGATGTTACCAGAGTTCATAACAGATTGTCAGGGTTGTGGACGGTGGACGGAAGAACAAGGAGGACAAGGAATTTGTGGAGGAGATCGACGGAACAGCTGATTTTTGTATGATGTAGGAAATTATACAAACAAAAGTTTTAATCATTGTTTTATCTTAATTTAAACATAAGTCTCAATCATTGTATTATGCCTATCAAAACTATACATTTTATTTTAATTTAAATCTAAATCTTTTAAAAAACTAAAAATCTTACTACCAATATTATTTTATATTTTTTAAATAACAATATATTTACATTTAAATTTTAATTTAATTTAACACGTATTTAAACTATATTAATTTCATTAACATTTACAATGACACAATTATTATAATGACCCTCAAACTCTAGAGAGTTGGGGAAAGAAACTCAAACACATGCATCACTATAAAACATTAGAGTTTAGTATTTACTCAGAGGATAAAAATAAATACACGGTATACTTTTTATTTTTTTATTTGGTTAGTGTGAGAAATTTTTACAATTAATACATAAGATTGAGTATTCTCTTCCCATCATGATCCCTCGTTAAATCAAAAGAATTTAACACATAGCCGCCACACATTCACCCCTCACCCACGCCACCGCTGCAATCGGAACCTTGAACCTCCCAAATAAAAATTAAAAGCTAAACCATTACACTATCCTATTCCGAAACTACTTTCATTTTTTTTTAAATGTAACATGATTTTATATATAATAAAATCTAAGAAATAGTAGGCATAAACCTAAGCATATGCACCAAAAACAAAACACCAGAGGTCAATATCCATTGAGCAACTAAAGAGAAATGTGTTTTATACGCTTCTTGTTGTTGTGTGTGCATGTATGGAATATATATCTAATAAAACTAAGAACTAAGGGAGTAACAAACACAAACTTAAGCACATGGATCCACTTCAAAATAAATCTAAACTAAAAATATGTTCTTCTCTCGTAAAAAAATAACTTAAAAAAAATTATTTTGCTTATAAAATAAAATATATTTTATTTAATGTATTTCATTTAAAGGAGATGTGCTACATTTAATTTTTTTATTAGTTATATGAGTCTAAAAAAATTGTAATCATCGGATATAATTTCAATAAATTATAATATATTAAAAGAGACTCAGTTTTAAATTTTAGAGAATTTTTTTTGCAAAGGTAGTAGAATGATCTGAATCAGTGTGAGCTAAATTAAGGACGACGGTATGAATCCTAACACTCGGTGGTCCATTTCACATTTGGCTATAAAACAACGAGGTAGAATAGGTTTGGTGGATGCAACCCCTATGGTTTGAACCATGCACTTGCTAACTACTAAAAATAGTGTGGTTGTAACCAACTCTCCAAAGAAATAAAAAAATAAATTATAATATACTATTACATTATAATAAATTTTATCATTTATTATAATTGATGGCTTTGTGTTAAATTTTTTATTGATAAGTATAGCTCTCGGCTTTAAAGGGATCATGGTTGTGAGAAGACCGCTAAGCCATGTGCATCGGTCATAGAGGTGTCTCGTAATAACCTAACCAAAAAAAAATTATCATTTTATATTATATTATTATTTTTATCAAAATATTTATTATAATGCAAAAATTATCATGGTAGAGTCATCATAATACAAGGATTTGATATCAAGTTTTGTTCACATAGTTGCATTTTACATATGGTATGGGATTTGAATTTGGTTTACGGTATACACTCTTTACTTTCTACCTTTTGAAAAAACCCAATGGACCTAAAATATTGACTATAAGACAAAGCTCATACAAAATACGAAGATGGACTTCAATTTTTACTATTGTTACATTTGATATGAGGTTTATGCCCATTCAACTCTAGGTCTATACATTATCATTAATTTAGTAATTTTAAGTGTCCTTATTGCTCTACAAGGTGCCAACTCATGGAATTGGAACCTTAGCTTAGAATGTAGAACTCTTTTTCCTATTATAGTTGTACTATAATGACAAGGTTTACCCATGGATTAAAACCTTAGTTTAGGACCTAAAACTCCTTGCTCTCTATCACTCATTCAAAACAATAATCTATGGGAGGTTGAGTTTGACTAGGAAACATGAACCAACAACAAGATAAACCAAAAGCTAATAGCAAAAAAATTGAACAAATGCATACTCTCAAATCATTGGTTAGATGAAGGGACTTGTGCTAAAATTAATGCGTTGAGAAGGATTTGTTTAGGTCACTGGCCAATAAGAGTTAAAATGATGGTAAGTGAATTCAAAAAAGACGTTTTTTTTTTTTAATATGAGCATAGGTGAGAAGATCATCCTCAATTTATTGATATGGTAGTGCAAAATAGAGTTTTCCAGGAAATGGTGGGTTGTATACACTTCCAAAACAAATTATATCAATAAAAGAATAGAACAAGAACACTTTTGAAAATATTTTTGAGAAGAAAGAACTAAAAGAGAAACTTTCAAAATTCTAAAAAATGAGCACAACAATCCAAGCTTAGAGGAAAGGGAGTTGCTTAGTGAATATCATAATATTTTAAGGAAGAGAAATTTTGGAGATTAAAATCGAGACAGACTTGGTTAAAAGGAGAAAAACAAAAAGTTTTTTCATAGGATGAGAATATTACAAAAATTAGCATATAGAATTAGTATAATTAAATTAGTAGAAGTAGAAGGGGTTTGGATTGAAGACCAAACCAAAATTATAGAGGTGAGGATTTTTTACCATAATATTCCAGGATTAAAGGAGATTGAAGTTCTTAATGATAAGCTACTACAAGAAGTACCTTCAATTATAGACAACGACAAATATATGGAGGCTATTACTCTGGAAGAAGCTTATTCAACTCTTTTTTCTACATATCTTACCTTAATACCAAAAAAGAAGGATGTAGAATTGTTTGATTCATTCAGTCCCATAAGATTATGTGATATGGCATATCAATAATCTCTAAAGTGATGGAAAATTGGTTAAGACCACTACTAGACAAAATTATTTTAGAAGAGCAAGGAGGATTTGGGAAAGGAAGACAAATTCTAGATGGGATCATAGTAACTCGTGAAGTAATGCATTAAGCAACTTATGGAAAAGAGAGCAATGATCTTAATACTTGATATGGATAAAGCCTCTGATAGGGTTATAATGGGATTTTATTTTTGTATTATTAGAAAAGTTTGGATTTGGGAATTAATGAGTCAGATGGATTAAAGCTTGTGTTTGTACAATATCATATTCAATGCTAGTCAATGGACTACTAACGGTATCATTTAAATCCAAGAGGGGTCTTAAATAGGGAGATCCTTTGTCATCACATATGTTTATTATAATAGCAAAGGTATTGGGAAGGAACCTAAAGAAGGCATACAAAGATAGGCAATAAGTGAACTTAAAGCTAGTAATAACATCGATAACATCATCCATCAACAGTTTGTAGATGATACAATCATTTTTGGGAGGGTAGGAAAAAATGAAGTCATAGCTTTGAATAACTTATTAAAGGAATATGAAAGAGCATATGGGCAAAAATTTAATAGGACAAAATACAAAATTTACTTCCTAAACACTCTAGATAGAATCAGAGTAGGGAAATGTAGGTTACTATGGGTGAAATTTTGCACTCCTCACCCACTCTTTCTCTGAAAGATGATATTTTTTTTAGATTTGCCAAGTTTTGGAACAATAATGGTCGGGCGGAAGATAGAGACGACGACAATAGTGGTGGACGACTACAAGCAGCAGGCGAGTGGAAGAATGTTCAAAGAAGTGGGTGGATAATAGATCGGGCGAATGATTAGCCCTTAGCTTTGGGCAATACTATTCAAAAGACCTACCCACCTATTGGGTGGACATTTCAACCGGCCAACATGGGTATCTGTTTCAACTGTTATATATCCTATTATCTTGGGTTCTTTTTTTCCACAAGATGGAAAATCCCTATGAGTCACTAGAAGTGTGGGTGAAATTTTGCACTCCTCATCCACTCTTTCTTCAAAATATGATACCTTTTTTTTAAGATTTACCAAGTTTTGGAACAATAATGGTCGAGAAGAAGATAAAGACGGTGGCAACAGTGATGGACGACTACAAGCAACAGATGGGTGGAAAATTATTCAAAGAAGCAGGGCGGATAATATAGCGGGCATATGATTATCTCTTAGCTTAGGGCGGATATTTCAACCGTCCAGCATGTGTGAGAATATTGTAAAACCTCACCCACAAGAAGAATGAAGACTCCCACCCATGGTTGCGGGACTTTCAAGCATGAATTGGGCGGGACTTTATGCAAATGATTGCCCTCCTTCATGATGTCTCCATGGATGAAAAACAAGACAAATGAAGTGATTGTATAACATGCAAACTCCTACCATTGCCTGAAAAGTTAAAAAAAAGAGGTATTCATTATTATAGCTGCTCGGTACCAGGTGTTTATATGTAGAAGTGACTGATTTGAAACGCACTACTCCCAAGGTAATTAATTTCGATTATTCACCACCTAACCATAGGACTGTCAATTGGACGAAGGGGTGAGGTAGATAAGAATTAATGATCTTGGCAAAAATATAAATAGTTTTAAGGGCTTAGATCAACCTGAATGCATCTACCTCCTTCCAAAAGATCACCATCATCTCGAGGAGAAATGTACTAGTTGATCGCCTGTCTTCTCCAAGTGTTGTCTTCTCGCCTAGTGCCATTAATGTTTGAATTTTGAATTTATTATATTTTACCTATAAATAGTGGAATGATAGTCATTCCCAAGGGTGGATCTTTGGCCATTACAATTCATATGTAATACTTAGCATTGCTATATGAATACAAGATATTACTATTTGACTTCTCTCCTAGTTCTTATATTTCATGTTGAGTGTGAATGCTTTTTTTTGCTACTGCTGCTTGAGTATTTCTCATTTAATTTTGTTAAACTTTATTTCATGGGGATCACCGGGTAGTTTCTAGAATTTGTGTTTGCAACTCGGGTTGGATGTTTATTTTTACAACAAACCAATCGGGTGGGAGTGCTCTAATTCTGAATCTTGGATTTCATGCACCCATCCGTTGGTCCTAAAATTTGCCCTCAACCTTGTTGCATCAACTGCTAAGTGAGAACCTAGGTGGGTAGTCTATTTGGTAGTATGCTTGTGTCCATTCCCAATGGTGGTGAGGGTGCATATGTCTTGATGCAACCATAACCCATCCTTGTGAGTTCTGGCTATGACCTACCTTTTATTTCTTTCCTCCCTCCCTTTTCTCTTTTCCCTATTAAGACATGTAGGTAGCTAGGGCCATTGTAGAGGAACTGACCTTATCTCGAGACCGACTGCCCTACCCTGTCCAAGTGATCGTTCAATTTTGGCACTGGTTTGTCCCCACCCCTCGGGTGTCGAATTTTTGACCAACAATTTTTGGTGACTCTATTGGGGAACTCATCAAGTTTTCATGCTTTAGGAAGTCAGAGTTTAGTGATACTCTGATTTACCCATATCCTCTCAAAATTACTTGGCAACTCCAACTGAATGATACATCTAGAGATCAGTTGCCTTCCTGTACTAAAAGATACAAACATCCTAGAGGACTCAAGGTTTGATGAGCAACCTTGATCTCACTAGCGACAAAAGCATGTTCATTTGGTGACTTCGACTCCAACTCTGACCCCGATGGGATTTATGAAGACCAGTGCCACTATGATTTCATTAAAATTCCTACATTGGAATGATTATGATCCCCTCAATCTTCCTAACTCGCATGATATCCCAGAAGCTACCCTCGATGCATTAATAAATTATGATGTTGTTAAAGGAGTTATGAAGGAGCACCTTGAAAATATGGCTTCTCTGGCCACCCTTCACAATATCATGCACGAAGATGTGATGATCAGGCTGCTTGTTGCTTCTCTCAAAGGTAGAGCATGGCTCTGGTACAAAACCTTGCAACCTGGAAGCATCTCCACATGGGCGGACCTGGCAGAGCCTCTCATGGATATGTTTGGCAAACTAGAGGACCTCTTCCAAACTTTGGATCAGTTCACATTTATCAAGAGGAGTCCTTTTGAGAGTGTGGTAGACTTTAACCTTTTTTTTAAGAAAAGTTGGAGGAGGATTCCATGAAATATCCTCCCAACCTCTGCCAAAGCGTATCTATTCTACATGAGCTCTCGACCCTAACATCAGCTTCCTTTTGAATCAATATGGGGAAACCAGGTTTCCAAAGATCTATGAGAAAGCCGTCACAACCGAGTAGGTGCTAATGTGGAGGCTACTTGCAATTATCTCCCTTTAAGAGCTAGGTCCAGGTCACACAGTAGGGCCACATTATGGAAGAGTGTGCCATGGAGACCACATCCATAAGTACAACTCAACAAATCAACCCCATATCTAGTTGGGTTTAATGGGTGAGGATGTGGACACCAATGAACAAGAAGGAGTTCCAATAGCGGAGAAGTAGCCAGCCTCGATATTGGCACAGTAGACCAATATCAAGAAGAGATAGCATAAAAATATGTTCCCTAATAGGTCACCACCCGAAAGGTGAAATAAGGTGGCAAAAGTGATTACCACCCCAAATTTTGAGGGCCTAAGTACCCATGTACTCAAGAAAAATAAGAAGAATTATGATTTATCGTAATTATGAGCCAGCATGGATGGCGCCAGATGCAATACAAACAACGACTCAAATACAATGTAATTTGGTCTGGTCATTGCAAATTCATAGAATGATTTTAACGAGCATCCTTGGCTCAGGCATGCCTGTCACATCACAATTTTGTGGTCGATAAATAAAGTTGCATGCTATGTGCGACCATTGCAAAGGGTATCATGAATTTTTTCAGTGACCATTAGGGTAGCAAACTCCTATAAAAAATTGCTATCTAGTTAGGCACCAAAAAACATTAGGGAATGTTCCCTAGGATCTATCTTGGAAATATAACATTCCTCCTCTATCTCTATGTTATCTTTCTAGTTTTCTTTTCTTTCGTTTTCATTTTTGTGACCCCGTAGTCCAATGGATGCATCCAGTACTTATCGAAGACCTCTTATCTCATCCTTAGGAGCTACATGAATAAGCCTTGGAACTCGTATGTAAGATCACAAGCACAAGGTAGGGTGAACATGTTATAAATAACATCCTACAGATAGATGCAGATGGGACCATAAAGTGAAAAGAATGGTCTTATGGTCGATAACAGCCAGTAAAAGAGGATCATTGATGGATTGTGTTAAAAAGAAGGTGTGAGACAAGAAAATAAAATATCAATGGCGATCTATCTACTCTTGGAATGTCTTAGATCCTTAGTGGGCTACATTTAAGGGGATTAAATCCATGAGAGTGCCTAGTGGACAAGGGTCTATACCCAATTAGTTTCACTTGATAAGCTTTGGGTTGCTTTTCCCTTCGTGTCTCTCCCATTTTATACCCTTCCTTTTTTTTCGTCTTCCCCTGCCCTATATTGTCTGCAACTCTACGAGTTGTTGACATTTATCCTTATGTCTCAAATGTTTCCCGGTCTCCCGCTTCTCCTCTCGTGTCTTCCTATCTTCATTTCTTGTTTTTACTTGTTGTTTCCACTATTTATCTTCCTAATGCTCTTGTTTGTCGCAGTTCTATTTTTGTTCGTCATTTGCATATTGTTTTTCTAGCTCTCTTTTCCTCGTCCTTCCCCTTTGCCCCTACTTTATATGCCCCTATTCATTTTCCTCTTCTCTACATTTTACTATGTTAAGTGTACTGCTTCCTCTGGCATCTCTTTGTGCCCCGTTGCCTCCTTGTGTTGTTTTCACTAGTGTGTCTTCCTTTCATCTCTATTGTTCGTTCCTTTTCTTCATCCCTTTATTTTAGCTGTTAAATCTCCTATATTTTTGGGTTCATTTTTTCCACAAGATGGAAAATCCCTATGAGTCGCCATAAGTGTGGGTGAAATTTTACACTCACCCAGTTTTTCTTTGAAATATGATACCTTTTTTTTAGATTTTTTATGTTTTGAAACAATAATGGTCGGGCAAAAGATAGAGACGGTGGCAACAGTGATGGACGACTACAAGCAGCAGGAAGGTGGAAGATTGTTCAAAGAAGCGGGACAGATAATAGAGCGAACAGATTATTAGCCCTTAGATTTGGATGGTACTATTCAAAAGACCCATCCACCTGTTGGGCGAACATTTCAATCGACCAACATGGATGAGGATATTGTAAAACCCCACCCACAAGAAGAATGGGGACTCTCGCCCATGGTCGGGTGGGACTTTCGAGCACGAATTGGGTGGGACATTGTGCAAATGATCACCCTCCTTCATGATGTCTCTATGGGTGGAAAACAAGACAAATGAAGTAACTGCCTGACATGCAAACTCCTATCATCACCTAAAAATTCAAACAAAAGAGGTATTCATTACTAAAACTGCTCGATACCAATCGTTCATATGCAGAAGTGACTGATTTGAAATGCATTATTCCCAAGGTGATTAATTCTAGTCATTCACCACCTAACCAGAGGACCGTCAATTGGATGAAGGGGCGAGGTAGATAAGAATTAATGATCTAGGCAAAAATATCAATAGTTCCAAGGGCTCAAATCAACCCAAATGCATCTACCTCCTTCCAAAAAATCGCCACCATACCAAGGAGAAATGTACTAGCTGATCACCTATCTTCTCCAAGTGTTGTCTTCCCGCCTAGCGCCATTAATTTTTGAATTTTGAATTTATTGTACAATGCCTATAAATAGTGGAATGTTGGTCATTCCCAAGGGTGTATCTTTGGCCATTACAATTCATATGTAATACTTAGCATTGCTAGATGAATACAAGATATTACTATTTGGCTTCTATCCTTGTTCTTATATTTCATGTTGAGTGTGAATGCTTATTTTTGCTACTACTGCTTGAGTGTTTCTCATTTAATTATGCTCAACTAGATTTCGTGGGGATCACCAAGTAGTTTCTGGAATTCGTATTTGCAACTCGAGTTGGGTGGTTATTTTTGCAATAAGTTGATCGGGTGGGAGCTCTCTAATTCTAAATCTTAGATTTAATGCACCCGTCCACCGGTCTTGGAATTCGCCATTAAGCTTGTTGCATCAACTGCTAAGTGAGAACCTTGGTGAGTAGTCTATCTAATAGTATGCTTGTATCCATTCTTGGTAGTGGTGAGGGTGCATATGTCTTGATGCGGCCATAACCTATCCTTGTGAGTTCTGGCTACGACCTCCCTTTTATTTCTTTCCTTCCTCCCTTCCCCCTTTACCTTGTTAAGCAACGTAGGTAGTTAGGGCCACTATAGAGGAACCGACATTCTTCAGAGATAGACCACCCTGCCCTGGCCAAGCAATCATTTGATGTTGGTGCTGGTTCGGCCTAATCCCCTCGGATGATAAATTTTTAATCAATAGTTTTTGGCAACTCTGCTGGAGAACTCATCGAGTTTCTGTGCTTTAGGAAGTCAAAGTTTGGTGATACTATGATTTTCCCATATCCTCTAAAAAATCACCTGGCGACTCTAACTGAACGATACATCCAGAGATTAGTTGCCTTCCTATTATGAAAGATCCAAACATTGTGGAGAACTCAATATTTGATGAGCAACCTTAACATCACTAGCGACGAAAGTATGTTCATTTGGTGACTCTAACTCCAACTTTGATCCTGACGAGATTTTTGAAGACCAGTTCCACTATGATTCTATTAAACTTCATGCACTGGAATGATTATGATCCCATTAATATTCTTGGTTCATATGATATTCCAGAAGTTGTCATTGATGCCTTAACAAAATATGATGGCATTAAAGGATTTATGAAGGAGCACCTTGAAAATGTGGCTTCTTTGGCCACCCTTCATAATATTATGCATGAATATGTGATGACCAGGCTGCTTATTACTTCTCTTGAAGAGCATGGCTCTGATACAAAACCTTGCAGCATGGAAGCATCTCCACATGGGTGGACTTGGTAGAGTCTCTCATGGATACGTTTGGTGAACTGGAGGACCTCTTCTAGCCTTTGGATCAATTCACATTTATCAAGAGGAGCCCTCTTGAGAGTGTGGTGGACTTTAACGTCTATATTGATAAAATTTAGAGGAGGATTCCATGACAAATCCTCCCAACCTCTATCTAAGTGTATCTATTCTACATCCGGGCTCTCGACCCTGACATCAAGTTCCTTCTACATCAATATGGAGAAATAAGGTTTCTGTAGCTCTATGAGGAAGCCATCAAAGTTGAGCAGATGATGACATGGAGGATACATCTAATTATATTCCTTCAAGAGCTAGTTCTAGGTCACACAATAGGGCCACATCAGGGAAGAGTGTTCCACGGATATGACATTCACAAGAACAACTCGATAGATAAACCCCAGATCCAGTTGGGTCTAATGGGTGAGGATGTTAGGATCCTCAATCCTAATATTATTAGTTAGTATTATTTAGTATTATTAATCATTTAATTATTATATTATTAATTTATAAAGTGAACCATCACAACCCTTCATAACGTGAACCATCACGTCTATTCATACGTGAACCATCATGTCTCTTCACCAATGTAGCTTTAGGGTAGATATATATATTAGGTTGGTCATCCATATCAAATCATCCAAGAAGAAGAATAAGAATATAGATTCTAAAGGAGGGAGCCCCCTATAGTGGCAAAGTGATTACAAGGGAGCCCCCTTTGAGTGGCCTGCGATTACATTTATATTAAATTATTTATTAATTTTGCAGTAAGACCTTGGGGTCTTACCATTTGGTATCAGAGCCAATATATCAAATGGCCAATGGAGGAATATATCATGATACCAACCTAATTTTGCTACTTAATCTCGCCCACCTACGTCAAGTCACATCAGTGCATGCATATAAAATTCAATTCCAAGATATCACCAATCGCATCATAGGGTTGGACGAATCAGTTCTCATAAGCGGTTTCATCAATGGATTAAAAGAAGAAACTAGAGTGGTGGTCATGATGTACACTCCTTGCACTCTACAGGAAGCCATTGGATTAGCCTTGTTAGCTGAAGATAAATTCAATGTTCAACATCAACACAGGGAGCAACCTATTGATAAATCATCATTCCTGCCCACTATCCCAAAAACTAAACCCTTGCCAGTTAAGTACCTTAGCTTGCAAGAAATGGAGGAGCGACGAGCGAAAGACCTCTGTTGTACTTGTTATGAGCAATTTTGGCCTCATCATCGTTGTGCTACACCAACATTGTATTTATTAAATTTAGATGATCCTTTTCCCTCCATAGGGGCCAAAGATGAGGTAGATGTACAATTGTTGAATGTAGTTGATTCCTATCATTCCATAGAGGGAGAAGGTGAGGTAGATGTGCAAGACGTGAGCAAAGCACCTGATCACAACAATGAAGGTAAAGATATCGATGTACAAGAAGTGACCAATGAAGGCCAGTCATACACTCTAACAAGACTACATGCAAGTTCTTCACAAATAGTGAGTTCTAACCACATGGTAAAACCTATCCAAAAACAAGGTAGAAAGATGACTACACACTCATTTTTCGTTAACCCTCTTAGGGAACAACAAGAAGATGCAAAAGCATTACCATCACTTTTGATGCATCATTCTGAAGTGTTTGAGGAACCCCAAGGGTTTCCCTCCCATCGTCATCATGATTTTCCTAAAGAATATTCTACTATTGTTCTTGGAAACCCCCCACTAACGCTTCATCCTTCTTGATATCCCTGCCTACAGAAGGATGACATTAAAAGAGTCCAAGAACTTATGCAAATCCTAATTGGAAAACAAATGACAAAGCTTCTCACTTTGAGCTTTGAGGACAAAGCTCTTTTTAAGGAGGGTGGCATGTTAGGATCCTCAATCCTAACATTATTAGTTAGTATTAGTTAGTATTATTAATCATTTAATTATTATATTATTAACTTATAAAGTGAACCATCACAACCCTTCATAACATGAACCATCACGTCTCTTCATACGTGAACCATCACGTCTCTTCACCAATGTAGCTTTAGGGTAGATATATATATTAGGTTGGTCATCCATATCAAATCATCCAAGAAGAAGAATAAGAATATAGATTCTAAAGGAGGGAGCCCCCTATAGTGGCAAAGCAATTACAAGGGAGCCCCCTTTGAGTGGCCTGCGATTACATTTATATTAAATTATTTATTAATTTTGCAGTAATACCTTGGGGTCTTACCAGAGGATGTGGACACCCATGAATAGGAGGTCCAATATCAAAGAAGGAGCCAGCCTCAAGATTGGCATTATAGGTCAATCTCAAGAAGGGACAACATAAAAAGTTATTCCCTGATAGGTCACCGCTTGAATGATGAAATAAGGTGGCAAAAGTGATTATCACCCTAAATTTTGAGGACCTGAGTACCCACGTACCCAAGAAAAACAATAAGAATTATGGTTTTAACATAATTCTGAGCCAGCATGGATGGTGCTAGATGCAATACAAATAGTGGCTCAAATACAATTTAATTTGGCCTGGTCACTGTAGATTCACAGAATTATTTTCATGAGCATCCTTGGCTCAGACATGCTTGTCACATCGCAATTTTGTGATCAGTAAATAAAGTCGTGCACTATGTGCAACCATTGCAAGGGGTATCCTAATTTTTGTTAGCAACCAATAGGGCAACAAACTCCTATAAAAAATTACCATTTGGTCAAGCACCGAAAAGCATCAGGGAAGGTTCCCTAGAATCTGTCTTGGAAATATAGCATTCCTCTCTATCTTCGTGTTATCTTTCTAGTTTCCTTTTCTTTCGTTTGTGATTTTTGTGATCCCGTGGCCCAATGGATGCATCTAGTAATTATCGAAGGCCTCTTACCTTGTCCTCAGGAGCTATATGAAGAAGCCTTGGAACTCACAAGTAAGATCACAAGCACAAGGTAGGGCAAACATGTTATAAATAACACCCTATGAATAGATGCAGATGGGACAAGAAAGTGAAAAGAATGGTCTCTTGGTCGATAACAGTCAGTAAAAGAGGGTCATTGTTGGATTATGTGAAAAAGAAGGCGTAGGGTAGGATAATAAAATATCAATGGTGATCTATCTGATATTGGAATGTCTTAGATCCTTGGTGGCCTACGTTTAAGGGGATTCAATCCGTGAGAGTGCCTTGTGGACAAGGGTATATACCCTATCAATTTCACTTGATAGGCTTTAGGTTGTTTTTCCCTTTGAGTCTCCCCCATTATTAGTCCTCCCTTTTATTTTGTCTTCCCTTCCCCTGTGTTGTCTGCAACTCTACGAATTGTTGACATTTGTCCTTATGTCTCAACTATTTCTTGGTCTCCTACTTCTCCTATCATGTCTTCCTATATTTGTTTCTTGTTTTGGCTTGATGTTTCCACTATTTGTCTTCTTGCTGCTCTTGTTCATTGTAGTTCTATTTGTGTTCATTGTTTCCATATTATTTTTTTGGCTCTCTTTTCCTCGTCCTTCCTCTTTGCCCTCGCTTTCTGTGCCCCTGTTCCTTTTCCTCCGCTCTTTTTTTCATCGTGTTAAGTGTACTGCTTTGTCTGGCATATCTTTTGCCTTGTTGCCTCCTTGTGTTGTTTTTTATCTTTATCTTCCTTTCCTCTCCATTGTTCCCTACTTTTCTTCATCCCTCTATTTTAGCTGTTATATCTCCCATCCTTTTGGGTTCCTTTTTTCCACAAGATGAAAAATGCCTATGAGTCACCAGAAGTGTGAGTGAAATTTTACACTCCTCATCCACTCTTTCTTTGAAATATGATACCTTTGTTTTATATTTACCAAGTTTTGGAACAATAATGGTCAGGCGAAAGATAGAGATGGTGGCAGTAGTGATGGACGGCTACAAGTAGCAGGTGGATGGAATATTGTTCAAAGAGGCGGGGCAAATAATAGAGTGGGTGGATGATTAGCCCTTAGCTTTGGGTGGTACTATTCAAAATACCTGCCCACCTATTGGACGGATATTTCAATCGGCCAGCATGGATGGGGATATTGTAAAACCCCACCCACAAGAAGAATGGAAACTCCCACCCATGGTCGGGTAGGACTTTCGAGCACAAATTGGGTGGAAATTTGTGCTAATGATCTCCCTCCTTCATGATGTCTCCATGGGGAGAAAATAAGACAAATGAAGTGATCGCCTGAAATGCAAACTTCTGCCATCACCTAAAAATTCAAACAAAAGAGGTATTCATTGTTGTAGTTGCTCGGTACTAGGCGTTCGTACGTAGAAGTGATTGATTTGAAACACACTACTTCCAAGGTGATTAATTCTGGTTATTCACCACCTAACCAGAGGACTTTCAACTGGATGAAGAGGTAAGGTAGATAAGAATTAATAATCTAGGTAGAAATATCAGTAGTTCCAAGGGCTCAGATCAACCCGGATGCATCTACCTCCTTCTAGAAGATCACCACCATCCCGAGGAGCAGTGTACTAGCTGATCACCTATCTTCTCCAAGTGTTGTCTTCCCGCCTAACACCATTAATGTTTGAATTTTGAATTTATTGTATAATACCTATAAATAGTGGAATGTTGGTCATTCCCAAGGGTGGCTTTTGGCCATTACAATTCGTATGTAATACTTAGCATTGCTATATGAATACAAGATATTATTGTTTGGCTTCTATCCTTGTTCTTATATTTTATGTTAAGTGTGAATACTTATTTCTGCTATCGCTGCTTGAGTGTTTCTCATTTAATTCTGCTAAAATGGATTTCATGGGGATCATCGAGTAGTTTCTAGAATTTGTATTTGCAACTCGGGTTGGGTGTTTATTTTTGCAACAAGCCGATCGGGTGGGAGCGCTCTAATTTTGAATCCTGGATTTCATGCACCCATCCGTAGGTCCTGGAATTCACCATCAACCTTGCTGCGTCAACTGCTAAGTGAGAACCTGGGTTAGTAGTTTATCTGGTAGTATGCTTGTGTCTATTCCTGGTAGTGGTGAGGGTGCATATGTATTTATGTATCCATAACCCATCCTTGTGAGTTTTGGATATGACCTTACTTTTATTTCTTTCATTCCTTCCTTTTTCCTTTCTCCTATTAAGCGACGTAGGTAGCTAGGGCCACCGTAGAGGAACCAACCTTCTCTAGAGATCGACCACCTTGCCCTCGCCAAGAAACCATTCGATGTTGGTGCTGGTCCATCCCCGCCCCCTGGGTGCTAGATTTTCGACCAACAATCACTTCAAATGGAGGAGAAAAAATTTCCAGCAACATATCTAGGAATGCCTTTATTTGAGGGGAGAATGAGGATAGAATTATGGAATCCAGTTATAAGTAAAGTTTATAATAAACTACCAACATGTAAAGGTAGATGGTTATCATTAG
The DNA here is from genome assembly GCA_028583015.1 of Wollemia nobilis. Lineage (NCBI taxonomy): Eukaryota > Viridiplantae > Streptophyta > Pinopsida > Araucariales > Araucariaceae > Wollemia > Wollemia nobilis. Next base: position 1,198,398 of record JAQPPZ010003229.1, read on the forward strand.
TAGGAAGAGTGCAATTAATTAAACCAGTCTTACAAACCATTCTAGTATTTTATGTTCTTTTATATTATTCTAAAATTGGTAGAAATTTTTTTAATCTATATTATGCAATCATTTTTATGGTTAGGATCACATGATAAAAGGAAATTTCCTTTGGTGAAATAGAGCAAGGTGTGTAATGATAAAACTAGGGGAGGTCTCGGTTTAAGAGTTCTTACAAATGCAATCTTATCTCTAAGGGAAAAAGTAATTTGGAGATCATACAAAGAGAATCAAAGATAATGGGCAATAATATTTCTAAGTATGATTAGCCTAATTACCCAAACTTAATCTTTACTACATTCTCACTACCATAAGGTTCTACATTATGGAATGAATTAAGTGTAATATGGGTGGTGGAAATTGGAGCAAAAATCTCTATTTGGATGGATAATTGGTGTGATAAAATACCACTCAATCTAGATTTAATTTTGAAACCATGGATGATATTACTTCAAGATAAATATGGTGATATTATTTCAAACATTATGTACAAGGATCAAGAAGGAAGATACAAATGGAAAGAATATTTTTTACAAGTATACCAAACATTGTTGCTAGGAGGCAATTGAGTAGAAAGATAACAACAATGATTATTCTAAGGGAGCCAAGGATAAGTTGATTTGGGAGTTGAATAACTTAGGAGAATACACAACAAGAATGAATATAATGTAAAGCACCAACAAAATAAGAATACCACAAGAATATGAAGAGATATTTGGGATAGCCTAAAAATTCCAAAAGTCAAAATGTTTGTATGGCTAGTAGGTCACAAGAAATTTTTATCCTAGGATAACCTAATGAAAAAAGGTTCTCATGACCCATTACAATGTGTTCTATGTAAAAAAAGAGAGAGTATAGAGCATCTCTTGGAACATTGCACAATAGTCGGGTAACTATATCAATGGATTCTTAATATGTTTGGTAAATGCATGGTGATGAATAAAATAATTGAAGAATGGTTAAAGCAATGGTAGAGCACTTTTAAAAGTGAGGCATTATAGACAATCTAGGATACATCGAAAGATACAATACTTTAGAATATATGGCTAGAAAGGAATTAAAGTATATTTAAAGGAAAGGAATGTAGTTTAGAGGTAATGGAAAGGAAGATTTGTTTAGCCATAAAGGACTCTAAACTATCTCTATCAACTCACCCAATCCCTAATATTGAAGCAAAGAGCATTTATAGATGGAGTCAAGTCATCAATTAGAATTATGATGGTGGGTATAGGAGAAACAAAAGGAAGGAAAAAAATATAAAGTAGCAACCACTGAAAGTAGAGTTGGTCACGTTGAATTTTTATAGAGCATCTAAAGGAAATCCAAGACCAGTATGAGGAGGAGGAATAATCAGAAACAATTGGGGTGATATTTTGTCACATTATGCTTTTAGTAGTGGATTTAAGACAAATAATGAAGCTGAAGCTTGGGTAACTTTGGAAGGATTAAAAATATGTAGAAAAATGAAATGGAATAAAGTATGGATGGAAGGTGATTCATTAATAGTAAAAAATGTAATTGTGAGGAAAGCAAAGACTTTGTGGAACATGATCATTGTGGAAAT